>ML677352.1:27859678-28450583 GCA_007922305.1 Dermatemys mawii
AATGCTGCCAATGGATGGGTGTGATGGCAGCAAATCCCACCAGGTGCTGCTACTACTCAGTAAGGCATTGTGAGAGACAACCCACAAGAGTGAGTAGAGGGGGCACAACGGTCCCACAGCCCCAGGTTGTACCCCAGGGATACTGTCCCAGTGGGTTTAGGAATGTTGCCATAGGAATGGGAGTGTGTTGCCAAACGATCTCTGTGAAGTTCCCCCACCCCATGCAACTTCCTGTCCCTTACCCAGATAATTTTTGCATAGTGGAGAATCTGATTCAAAGTTAGTTGTGTCTTCTATTGAATGTTTGTAATGCTGACATCCTTGAAAGCACACACAGCCAGAGTAGAGGCAATGATTATCAAAGCTCAGCTTAGATGGACAGATCATGTTATCAGACTGGGAGCTGATAGACTCCTGCAAAAAGTCCTCTAAAGTGAGTTGAAACTCAGAAAGGGTAGTCAGCATATATGCTTCATAGACGCACATAGGCAGAATCTCTACTCATGCATCTTACTATTGATAACTGCAAAGACACAACCAATGACAGACTTGAACAAAGAGCCATTATCAGTAAAGGTTGTAAGCACTTCGAAAAAGGCAGCTGTGAAAAACTGTTTGGAAAAGAGGGCCAAACATCTTGCCAAGTCACACAGGAATGAACTCCCACTGAAGACATCAGTTTGTGAACTTATTCCTCGCCAGTTGGACTATATGGCTACAAGAGAACAGGTGAGACACTGACATTGTTAGAAACAAAGGACAACACTACCATCTGTATTCTAAGAAATGCGGTTTACGGTGTCCATAGACTAAAGGTCACTTGCAGTAGCTTTTCCGTTATGCGTGCTTTGGTAAGGGTGTTATTCATAACCTGTTCTGCACTGACCATTCAGACACAGACTTAACCATTGTAGGCTGGTTGTCTGCTGTGCCATCCTTTTAAATCTCGTCTTAAACTATGATTGGCTGTCTTTTACGATCTGTCTGTATGGTGCCTCGCACCATGGGGCCTTTACCATGTTGGGACTTGTAAGTGCTAGTCTAATACAAATACATAATAAATACATTGTGGTCATTAAGAGGTGTGTTCAGTAGTGCTTTTGATGCTTTTTGATTCTCAGCAGCAACCCCTGTATAGCTGGTTAAATATCATGTTATCTGGCTCAGAAGGGAAGTACAGCTAAGTTTGCATCAGCTAGAAAGATGACAGTTACATTGTGGAGTCATGAAAATGCGGAAGGGGTGGATGGCTTCACAGGACTGACTGTGTGAAGGATTTGTGTGACTCTCCTCACCCCAAAACTAAATTTAAAAATAATTTTTCACAGATTTGAACTGCACCAGAGAACAATTTATACTTGATTAACAGTGTGACAGAATCTGCGTTATGTATTGAAAAAAATGATTAATGTACTGGTGTTGCTGTCAGGTTATGACTGTCTTTACATTTGTTATGAGATGAAATTAATAGTGTTCTTTTAAAAATGATTATCGTTATCTCTGTATTGAACTTTGTGTAGATGTACAATGGTTTTATTACTCATAATAAATGCAAGGGATCTGCTAAAGTAATATTGATTTACAAAGTAGTGTGGCTTGGAATTTATACATGGAAATTCACCTCTGTTGATGTACTTAGTTCAGTGTTTATATGCAGTATGCAATTTTGGGGGGTGTGTGGGGAGAAGATACTGTGGTTCTTATGCTAAGGATGCAGAATGAAGCCTAATTTAAAATAAATTCCTTCACAGACAGATCAATTAAACAAAAATTAAACAAAACAAAAAAGCAAACTACAAGTCATTAATTATCAATGTCTGTCCTAGTATATACTTCAAAAAAATGCAACTGGCGAATGAGAATTAATGTCAGGAAACTGGGCATTATGCTGCTGTTTCTGTAGGCATAAAGCTGATTGTTTTAGTGGTTTGTTTTTACAGTAAATAAACATCTCATATGAGGAAACATAATACTTGTCATGTACATTGTATGTATCCCATTTTTAATCTGAAATCACAACAAAGCTAACATAATTGAATTTGAGACAGTGGTTAATTAGTATATTAGCGCACTTCTATAGCATTTTTCTAAAGGGGCATCTAAATTTGCTACCACAATCTGTGTTTGCAAATCAAGTAGCTTCCCTGCTCATTTTGTACAAAGGCACGTTTTTCATGCACAGAAACTGCAAGAACAGTTTTAGAGATGAATTTATGACTACATTGCAGAGTTGGTTCTCCAGTTCAATGCTGTGAAAACACTTTGTACCTACTCTGTCTATTTATTTTGCTAAATATAACCATAATTGTGCAAAAGGATAATTATATAATATGCCAACAACACCAGAAATATCAAGAGAAAATAAAACTGAAATAACATGAAGCAGATTTTATGGCATTTCTTTAAATTCACCCTAATTGTCTTTTTAAAGAGAGAGTATATTTTTAAGGTGCACATCCACGTAACCAAACTTGGATAAAACTGGAATGAAAGCAAAGAGGAGGAAAAATTGCACATCTGTATAATATCTGAAAAAGATGAACCATCATTGTCAAGCTAAATAGAAATTAAATGTAAGAGACGTGCTAATGCAGATGGCAAAATCAAATCCTCAGAAGTCAGGAGACTCCAAAAGTTAAGGTTTACTCTTCCAATGTAACACTTTATGTTGTGTGCCCTTTACTGTGAAACAAAATAAATAATGTCGTCTGTTGCTCCTTTGTCAAAGAGTTAGGTGATCAGGATGCCTTTAGGTCAGTTTCCCATTGAAGGAGAAATCAGTGACACACCATCTGGGTACTGTCTTAATGTAACTGTTCACGCTATGTACACCATTCTCAAACAGAAGTGTACACAAGTGAGATACATGCAATCTCCTTTTTCGGGAATTTCATGCTAAGGCAGAGAAGATACTCTCTTGTTGTTTACAACAGACCTACCAATAAAAATCAGCATCATAAAACTAACAGTACAGCATTTCCTCACTGCCTATCCACTGCTTACATGCTAAGAGAAAGCTCGTCCTTCCAGGGTCCTTGATCCTGTAGCAGAAGAGTAGGGGAGAAAGGCAAGGATCGTAGATGCCCTCCCTCAGCGTCATAGGCTGAGACAGAACAGTAGTTTGGAGGGACAAGGCCTGCTCTCATGGGAGGCAGCAGGACTTCTGAAGCCTCATCAGAGTCCCAGGACCCTACTGACATCACAGCTTACTCTGCACAATTGTACTTTGGACGTTTTCCTCCACATATCATCCTGAGCAGGGCGAGGTAGCTGGAGCTGCTGTGATTAGGGGCCTGGGTAGGAGGGACCCATGTGTGGACAGTGTGACCTCCACAGGCTTTGGAGCCTGTACAGCTGTTGAGGTGTTCTGATGGTTTCAGTTCTCTTTTCTCTCTCAGCTCAAGGTACAAGTTATGGGCAAGGGAGCAGGAGGGACTGGGAAGGCAAGGGACAAGAAATGTTGAGGCATCTTGGTTTAGTTACTGAGATCAGGCTGACTGTGGACAAAAGGGCAGTTTTATAACTAGTATTGGTTATGGATTTTTAAAACAGAAAAGTATGAATCAAGTTACATAAGGAGGGTGCAGCTAGGGAGAATTTTATATTTTTTCAAAATACCTATAGTGCCCTGAATATGTGAAGTGCTGTTGTATTCCTTACCCTCACTCTTTCTTTTTTTTTTTTTTTTTTTTTTTGTCTTCATCTTGTGAGCCGTTCGGGCAGGGACTATGTCATCTTATGAGTTTGTACAGCACCTAGCAAAATTGGGCCCTGATCAGCGTGGGTCCTCTGCGTGCTGCAGTAATACAAATAATAAGTGGTGACTGTAAGTTTCTTGATCCATAGCTCTGTGATTTGCCCAGTTTATAAGCACTGCGGCCTTCACCGGTTGAGTTTGAAAATGTCCTTGCTTTGGAATGCATAGGCTAGTGCTGCTGGAAAGACACTATCAGCTTCATTGGTTAGGGGCTAACTACATGTTTGCTGCTTCCCAGTTAAAACTTTTGAAGGCTCAGTTGTCTTCAGTTCACAGCTCTGTGTTTGGGAGTAGTTTTTAGAGCTGCAATAGCTAAGCATGGAGCATATGTGCTGGGCAATATTTTTTTACAGCTTCACTTGTTGATCTTACAAATTGATCATCATCTAACCAATTAATTGGACATTAGCTAACTACATGAGGCTTATATCCATGGTTAAGACTAGATTCTGATTCCTTTACTCATGTTGAGTAGTTCCTTGAGGGAGAGACCCTTGTTCATGTTGAGCTATGAATAATTCTCCTGGAGTCACTGGGACTGCTTTGTGGAATAAGGCACTACTTGGTCTGAGTAAGGCAGGGGTGGGCAAACATTTTGGCCTGAGGGCCACATTGGGATTCAAAATTGTGTGGAGGGCTGGGTAGAGAAAGCTCTGCCGCTCCAAACAGCTTGGCCCCGCCCGCTATCCAACCCCCACCCACTTCCCGCCACCTGACTACCCCCGTCAGAACCTCCGACCCATCCAAACCCCCCACCCTGCTCCTTGTCCCCTGATTTGCCTCCTCCGGAGACTTCCTCCTCTCTAACTGCCCCCACCCCAGGATCCCACTCCCCATCTAAGTCCACCTGCTCTTTTTCCCCTGGCTGTCATCTCTTGAGACTCCCCACCCTAACCGCCCCCCCACTCCTTGTCCCTAGCTACTCCCTCTAGAGACCACCCACCCCTAACTACCCCCCCAAAACCCCACCTGCTATCTAAGCCCCTTGCTCCTAGTCTCCTGACCACCCCCTCCAGAAACCCCCCTGCCCCCATTTACCCCCCCAGGACCCCACCCCTTATCCAACCCCCCTGCTCTCTGTCCCCTGACTGCTCCGACCCCAAGCCACACCCCCCCCCGACAGGCCCATGGGACTCCCATGCACCATCCAACCCCCCTGTTCCCCACCCCTGACCACCCCCCGAGACCCTCTGCCTCTTATCCAAACCCCCCGCCCTGACCCAGCCCGGGCCCCCTTACCACACCGCCGCTCAGAACATCGTGTCTGGCCCAGAGCCAGAACACGATGCCACACTGATCCGATGGAGCACACAGAGTATGTGGCCCACAGCCAAATGCACTGCTCGCGCGGTGCGCTGTGGCTGCAGAGTAGGGGGAGAGCAGGCGAGGGGCCGGAGCAGCCTCCCCAGCCAGAGCCCAGGGGCCAGTTAGGAGGACCCGTGGGCCAGATAGTAGTTTGCCCATCCCTGGAGTAAGGGTATTGGAATCTGCTCCTAAGAGTGTAGATAATAACTTTGTGTGGATTTGTATTTCTCATGCTCAGTCCCACCATTTTATATGCTTCATATAAACAAGCTTTTATCAAGCTTAGAGTTTTAGTGGTGACCCATATTTGTGCAACTCTCCCTCTGCCCCTCAAAAAAAAAAGAAAAGAAAAAGAAGCGATAGATTTTTACTGATGGTGGATTCCTTTGGAGGTAAGAGAAGGAGGTGTTGACCTCTTGTAATGTCAAAAGAGCAGAAAGGATTTTCTTATTTTTTTGTAATTAAAAGAAAAATTAAAAATACTCCAGGAAGAAATCCCATCATGAAGTATTTTGATCTAAAAGCTAAGTATTCTGGGAAATTGAGGTGAGAGACCCGGATTATAGTGGAAGGCAGTTGCAATTGGCTCAATTATAATGGGACACCAGCTGTCATATAATGAATAAATTATAGTCGTGTATGCATCACTGACCTTTTTTTGATAGAATGCAGCCCAGTACTGTGTTCTATATTCTAATCTTTATTATGATTATGATTCTATATTTTAATCATTATGATTAGAATATAGACAAGGATATTTTCCCCAAAATAGGGAAGCCATGAACATAAGGTAAGATCTGCAGTTATACCTGAAGGCTTAAGAATTTACTTTGTCAGTTACAATAACACAGTTAATTCTCACTGCACTAGTCCTCTCGTGTGCTCGTGAGCCACACAAAACAGGGGTGGCGAGGTTTGCTTTTCTCTCCACAAAACTGCCATAGTAAGATGCTGTAGGAAGGTCTCTTATTACTGAGCATCATCACTTGTACAAATCTTACTGTCATATGTTTCTTACTGTTATGAATTATGGGAATGTTTTAAGTGAGCAGTGGTCAAATAAATAAACGAAGTCCATATTGTCAGATGCTTTCCTTGGCTTTTTAAAATTATTTTACTTGCTAATTCACAACATTCAGTGATTGCTGATGGTACTCCCAGTCAGAAGTGTTTATTTAGTAAACATCTGCTGTAGTGAAATTTATTCACCTTTCTCAAGGAACTATTGTTTTGGAGCAGGTCACATTAAAAAAATAGTTACTCGGTTTGATGAAAACCTGTATGAACAGTGGAAAAAGAGAGCCAAAGTTACCATAGCAACTACTAGTACTGAAGACAGAAGCTAGGTAAAAGGTTTGAAAGCAGGAGAAATGTAACTAGAAAATACAACTGAATGCATTGATACATTAAAAAAACCCAAAGCCAAAATGAACTTTAAGCATCTACATGTAGGGTTAATATTCACCCTTTGTCAATTAGAAATCCTTTTAAGTGCTGTTTTTTTCCAAAATTAAAAAAGAGGAGAGCAAGTTGCTTAAATTATATATGTAATTTTAGCAATAGTAATCAAATAAGCCCCTTATTAAAAGAAATGCTTTTTATAATATGGTGAAAATTGTACTGAAAGTGGCTTGATATCTCTTGTTCTAATGTGTGTGTGTGTTTCAAAGTAGTTTCAAATATTATTGTGATTTGATCCAATGTAGTAGAACAGACCCTAAACGTCTTACGTAATACATAGTGCGTAGACCAATTACAGTAATTAAAGCTTTAATACCAAAGTAGTCCCATAGTGTGGTGTGCAATAGTTCAGAATGTGCTTACTTATGATGTGCCATTACTGCTCATAAAACTACCCTTGGATACCAGAGAGAGGAAGGTGGCTTTGTAGCTTCTTTGAAAACATCTCATTCCAAGAAAAAGCCACATTTCTGAGTTCCACCCCACCTCAGCGAAAAAAGAACTGAAAGGTGATGTCTAGTCAATAGTATGTGGGCACAGGGGTCAGTTGTCTGTTTGTTCTTGGGTTGTAATCATGCCAACATCTTTTATTTAAAGCCTCTATTTTTGATTTTTCTCGTTTGCACACCCACCAGTGTTCCACTATGATTTGATGTTAGGTATTAACCTTGACTTGTATTTTGCCTTTCCTTTGCTTTGACATTTATAATCATGCACTGGCACAGTGAAGGCGGAATAGACAAGGGCGTGGCAGCAGTTGACTCACCGCACTGAAGACACAGCCGTGAGTAGGTCTAAGTACGTCGACTTCAGCTACGTTATTCATGTAGCTGAAGTTGCTTAACTTAGATCGATTTCTCCCCCCAGTGTAGACCTGGTCTAAGATTTTTATCTATGTGAACACTGAATTCATATGTATTCATAAAGCAAACGTATCTTTCCATGCATTTTTCTTGTACAACTACCAAATCCAGGTTTGATCTCAGTCCACATTGGCGAACATGGTCCCTTGGCCTTAAACAAACAAACAAAAAAAAACCCTTTGAAAATAAGAAGTGCACAGGAGTTTTCATTCTTAAGGGAATTCTGTATTTGAATATTGAAAATAAGATTTCAGAACTGTTTGAGTTATAGAATAGATTACCCTGCCCTGGAAAATTTGTACTCCTCCCCCCTGGAATTAAAAATTGCCCTAGAATTACTGGTTCTGTCCACACGGCAAACAACTGGCAGAGAACTTGGTTGCCATACACACATCCCTGACAGTATTAAAATATGTTTCTGTGTTGAAGTCTAGATGGTACATAACCATCATAGACTATACCACTGCCTGAGGCTTCTCGTACACCTATTGTCTGCATCTTCCATTTTGCTGAAGAAAATATTGTATATGAAAAATCAGGGACGTAGTTACATTTTATATAGAAGTATAAAATAAGTATTTTTCAAAATTATGTGGAAGAGAAGTTTTGCATTTTTTTCTTAATGTGCCTATGTGCATCTCACACTAAGTATACTTGCTCAGTCTCAGTCAGAAAGATGATGTAGTAACCTTTCCTCTCTAGTGTTCAGTACTCATGGAAAAAAAGTATTAGCTTGATTGAGACTCAGTATATTTTCGGTGAGAATATTACTATGATACTGGATCACAGTCTTCAGAATGCATAATTTCTATAAATTATTTAGGGACCCCTTTTTGCAGCCTTACACGTGTACATCTCTTATAGATTTCAGTGGGAGTTACAACAAGGGTTGCAGGAATGGGCTCTTCAGTCATTTTACTGTTTTAAGAAGTATAGAGCCAGATCCTATTTGAAAACGCCCATCTCTTTGTAGCATGCAATATGCATCAGAGGAAATGCACATATTTTACCTTTTCATACCATTTTCATAATCCCTGAATGCAAAATTAAGACACCACTATGGTGTCCACAGTGTGATCCTTTATATACAGAAAAACTGTGTATGCACAAATCATTGTAGTGTGGATATTTTCTGGATTCCTTTCTTTATCAGCCTGTTAACAATAGGCACTGAATCGAACAGGATGTAGTGTAGTAGCTCTTCAAACTCAGAAATCTGCATTGTATAATTGCTTTTTCAACAACATTTTTATTCTGATGCTATCACTTGAACCCTTTTATACACTAGTAAAATGGAAATTCTTTCTTACGACTTCACTTTATATTGATGATGTCTCTTTTCATACATGCATTGAAACTTTTGTTTGTAGACTATACAGCTTGCATCATGCAACCTTCATTAAGAGATTCTGTACTGGGCACACTGCAAGAAAATAATGGTGTCACAAAACGTGAACACGTCAGTCTATTGCTACAGTTAGAGTTAATATCCAGTAGGTGGCAGAAACAAATAAATCACAGTGCAACATGTATCTTTCTAGACTATTTCCTTTATTGAATTAAAACATCTTTTATGAATTTTCTTCAGACTGTGGATGGTGTATCTAAAGAAATGAATTGCTGCATTTTGTGTTTGGTCATGTGCTTTACGTCACCCTCCTCACATACAGCAAAATAATGTATCCTGTACTTTGTATCATCTTAGATATCTACTCCTTCAAACATTTAAGATGGTATAATGTGGTCATACACAGCAGATGAAAAGGAAGCAGCAGAAATATGCCACTTTGCTTCACTGTAGTATCACAAGTGGCTGCTATTAAAATCCACATATAGCTCCTAAGGGCTCAAGAAGGCATCTTCAGACTCTGCTTCCACATGGAGAATTATCCTTCAGGAGCCCTTCTGTCATGTTTTGTCATTGGCTCTCTTTCTTTATTTTAGGCTTGCTTTACTGTACTGGAGTATGGTGTATGTACAATCAACTTTGTGGGTTGTAAATCTGTGACCTGAAGAGCTTTCAAACAATTAATTGCAATATTCCACAATATCTCTATTGTCTGATGGAGGGAGAGTGATAAAACAAGATGCCCAGGTGCTGCAATGGATTTCTTTTTAAACTCTGCTGTATAACGTTTGATGTATAATTATGGTATGTGTAATGTCAGATAGATATTTATTCTATAGGATTTTAGTGGAAAAATGTGAAAACACTTAATTCCTGGGTTTGGTTATGCCCCAGGATTGCCTGTTTCCAGTGCAGGGGCTATGATGTAATGATTTCTTCTGGGATTGGTTAGATTGTTTGTGTTCCACTGGCAGGTGTTCTCACCATTTAATAGTGATTATTTTGTCTAAAGAGCCTTTGAAGGAAAGCCAGAATTTTATTAAAGATGCTCAGGTCTATAGCTGCTGTGTTCAACTTCTTTTTGGCCACAAACCCGTAGCAGTAAAAACATTTTAGATGAAGAAAAGTTCCTTGTTTAGTAAATAGAACCCACCCATGATGAAATTCCCATGGTCTCAGTGTACTCCTCTGATAAGGAGCCACCGTCACTGTCTGCTACCTCTCATAACTCATGTTCTACCAGATAACCACAGAGTATCAGCTGTTCCCTAATGGCCCCCATCATATCAGTTCTCCCAAGGGAGATGGGAGCCTATCACTGCCATAATAGGAAGACAGTGCAGCTTGTTATGAAGGGTGAGAACTCCAGCAGGAATTTTATAGGTACTTGCCATTACAGCTAGAGTCAGCAGGTGCCCCAGTTGCTGTTTTCACTATATCTTTTTTTCCTCCAGGCTTTGTCTCCCAGTGAATATGGTTAATCAATAAATACCACGTTTATCAGGGCTCAGTCCAGCTTTCTGTAACAAGATAACCGCAGTCACTAAGCAACCCCCTAGTGAAAGTTCAGTACTTTACAGTGCAGTATATTTACCTAAATGGAAATTTTTCATTTCAGAGCGACTGGTCTTATATTTATTGATGAGAATGAGTGTCTTTGCTGCACTCATCCTTGTCTCGGTAAGTGCAGCAGCAGCAGTGTTCTTAGGAACATAGGGCAGAGGACGTTACAGTGTGAAAAGTAAACCCAATGGTAGTTAACATAAAACGCTCTGCCTACACTTTGGCTATACTTATGAAATCTCATTTGACCAAGAAAAGTTTTTTTTTTTTTTTTTTTTTTTTTTTAAAAAAGGCACTAATCACAGATAGACACTGGATATTCAGCTTTTTATGATGTGATTTGGAAGAACACATAGTGCCTGATACACAGGAAAAGCAGCGACAAACTGCTGCAGAAGTACTATTCTTAAAATGCAGGAGGGAGACATTTTCATTAATTTTTCTGGTATGGGACCCATGTATTCTAGTGCTGCTGGGCAGTACTGCATACTAGCTATTCTACAACGAAAATAGGACTTAGAAGCCAGTACTCCAGAAGCATATATTTTTTAGTATATACATAAAAGCAGCTTAGTAGTATCATTGATGATGAATCTGACCCTTATGTCTATTATTTATCTGTAGTGCCCAAGAGCTCTAGTCATGTACCAGGGCCCCAAGTGTGTTAGGCCCTGTGCAAATGCAGAACAAAAGACTGCCCTTCCCCAAAGAGCTTACAGTATAAGTAGCCTATATACCAAGGAGATGGGCAACTTAGACATGCAAAGGTAGATGAGAGAGGGAGATTTCTAATTCAGAAATCAAGGCCATTTTGTAACATGACATGAAAAAAAAAATGCCAACAGGGATGTGAATTTTTCTACTTAGCTCCATAAATGCCAAGTTAAACTTGCAGAAAAAACCTCAGGTTTTAGATAGTTTCCTTTTTTGTGTCTGGTCACTTTGGATTTTTTCTTGAACATATGTGCTGGGTGATTCCAATTGTTCTGTTATTTTTGTATGTATTAGTTCTGCCATATGCAGCTGAGAGCAAGAAATCTGTACTCATTAGCTGACTGAACTAAAATTATTATTTCCAGAGTGAGAAAGATATCATTGCATCAGATCCACAATCATAGACTACAAACATAATATTGATAAAATGAGAGCTCTGAATTTGGAACATCGAATACTTATGTATTTATATTTTATATGTCAGTAAACATTGAAATACATGTAGAAATAGTTATACCTGACTGTTTAATAAATAAAAATAAATGCACTAATTATTTTACCCAGATGTGGTTAAAATATAAACACCAAATTTCGTGTCTCAAAATTCAGTAAATAATTTTCTAGAGGAAAAAAATGCTTAGTAAAATAAATGTCTCTCAAAAAAATATCTATGAGTATAAATATTTTTAAATGGACTCAGAATTTTTTGAAAAGTCACAGGGGATTCATTTCATATAAAAAGAGTAAGAGCAAGAGCTGTATATTTGGGAAATTTTGTACATTGTTCTTACAACTCAAAGCTTTAAGTGTAGTTCTCAGTGGTACTTTAATTATGGAACCATTGTAGCATCTCTACAAGAGAGAGGAGAAAACAGATGATGTAACTAATCTGTCAGTTAGATTGTGGAATGCTGGATCTCTATGATGAAGAAAAATAGAAGACGCTTAGCATTTATATCTAAGGTTGTAGAAGTTATTTTGGCAAAGAGTATGTGATCATGTAATACACTAAAAACTGCCGCTGGTATAGTAATGTTGCTTTAGGTGCGGGGGTTTGGAACATTACTATACTCGCAGAAGCCCTAGACTAGACTCAGTTATCCCAGCAAAAGGGTCTTTATGATATAAGGCAAAAGCACTCTTTTTTGCCCCTATAAACCACATCTCCACTAGGAGGCTTTGCTGGGATTACTATACTGGCAATCCCTTTCCCATATTGACATGGGCTAAAGCATTTAGGTGCTTCAAAAACATTTACCCTTAATCTTGTGAAAACATAACATTGCAGAAAAGTGTTTTTTTTGCATTTATTAATTTATAATGACAATCACAAGGGCTTTAAAAATTGCTTCGTATTTAAAATGTTAATGATTGAGATGTCACCACGTTGCAGGATTTGAACATAATGGACTTTGTACTAATTTAGGGTTGGAAATAAACAGAGATTTTTAAAAAAGCTTCTTAGCATTAAATGCTTTAATCTCTTTACTTTTACAGTGAGCCATATAAAATGCTGCATAGAAGTGGAGCTAACTGTGAATAAGCCTGTGAATGAGTAGGCATATCTGCTTAGGGAGTTTAAGGAGGTGGATTCTGTTATCCTCAGAAAGAAAAAATCTTGGCTGTGGGGGAATCCGTTCACCCATCACTATGTCATGGGGAACTTGTACACTAGGTCATTTTATATTCTGTTTCAGTTCATATTATCTTAAGCGGAGAGCAGTGGAATTGCAATGAAACTGACTCACCGTAATTCATATTTTGAAATACTGAATAAATAAAGATAGAAAAGCAAACTGTGAAATGGCAATATTGAGAGGAAGGCTGACTGTTCTTTAAGATCACCTATTAATTAATCCATGGTCCAATACCCTGAAGTCTCTTGGCTTGAGTGAATATATTATAGTAATGAGTTTGGTTATTTCAGTTTGGTCTGTTACTAAAAATATAAACAAAAACCATGCAAATAAATACAGAACTGTTCCATAAATTACTGAAAATCACAATATGGGAAGTAAGATTAACAGAACCTTAAAAAGATAAGATGCACTTCATGTGCAGCCGGGGAAGGGATGGGAGAGGATACCAAAAAAAAAAAAAAAGCCTCTCCTAATATTCCCAGCAGTATAGCAGTGAATGTTGAAGTACATAGGGGAAAGTCACTTAGGCCTTCTGAAGCATCCTATATTGGCCATTGGTAGAGGTAGGATACTGTCCTAAATTCTTTCTGGCATGGCAGTATGTAGTGTACTTATGGTAGTTTATAGAGAGAAACTATTATAAACAAAATCCTCTTTAAAAAGGAAAAACATGGTTAGCTAAATTCTATAGCATACTGCCTCTGAATCCTTTCTATATCTGTATTCTTTTTTCTGCATATATACCACTGAGTGTTTTATCTCAGAGGCTCAAATGCTGCATTTATTTTTCAGGGCAGACCTGAAAGTTACAATACAGTAAACCACATTTTAGAATACTGCTGTTCATTTTCAAAATGCCCAAAATACTAGGTGATGTTTTGAACTTACTGGCTTACCCATTATTTGTACTGGAATGAAATCTTGTGAATATTTATAGCAATGTAAAAGTATATTTTACGTCACCAACCTTTTTCTCTCATTCCTGTAGTTTAACACTGCCCATCAGAGAGTTTTTCTTCTCCCACAGTTTGATAAAGGAAAAAGTATTTGTATGCTAAATTTCAGCCTTAACTACAATTCTATAGCCAACTTATGTACCCTAGAAAAATGAGAGAGAGCAGAAATGCAGACAAACTAATATTGTGTCAGCGCTACAACAGAGTTGCTATTGTCAGTAAAAATACAGAGACCAGTGGTCTACATTTACAATATTTTTGTCACAGGGCCATAAGTAGTAGTAAGTTTAAAATCCCAAAGGGAGACGTAAAACTGGATCTCATGAAGTTGCCACCACTACTCTGACACCATAGTGAGCTGACTCTTGTGATGAAGCTAACAGTCCCGTGAGAAATTAGAGCTGAGCTGGTACATTGCATGATTCATGAACTGGAAAAAGAACTATATACTGTAGGTGAAGAAAATGTGAGAACTTAAGATCTGTTGTGAAAAACTTACTCTGTAAATCTAAGCAAGATGAGAATCTCAATTAAAAATGCTTCTGGTTGCAAAGTAAACCTTGACAGTATAAACCAATGCACAACAGTTCTCTTGAATCTGAAGCAAGCCAGGCAGAAACAATGGGATGAAAGGATGATTTTAATGGGTTGATAAGTGTAAATTCTAGTTATGACCATTTAATGGTCAGTATTCATATCCTGGCACCATGCTGTTAGTTTTTTAAGAACAGCTTGTTGTTGATTTTGGTGACTGTCCATGTTCTGATAGATTATGGTGTTTGGTCCCATGCAATTATTAACCACTATACTGCTGATAATTGTTCCCGAAACTTTTAGCTAACAGGCTTGTCTAGGTGCAGCGGGGTATATCATATTGCTTTTGGCAGTATTGTTGTCTAAATAGTATTAGAGCCTTCTGACTGATAGTTGTGACTTTCTGGGGTTTTTTTTGTTTTGTTTTGGGATTTTTATTTTGTTAAGATTTCACTGAAATTCAGTCAGACGTTTCTGGATGGTGTTGACTCTTGTTTTTATCACCTTTTTTGCTATTAAGCAAGCACCCGGAGCAAAGGAGGAGAATGAAGTCATGCTCTTGACGGACTGTTGTCAGTATTGTCATGAGTGGAAGAGGCAAAGCTCAGGATGTATCCCAACTATAATGGGATGTGCAAGATGCAATGAGCAGTCAGGTAGTGAAGTGCCCTGGGGATGGGTGGTGTTTATTCTATTATTCTCAATAGAAATAATTTCCTCCAGTGTTCTCATTTCCTAGCCCTGTTTTGTATCTTGCTTCCGTTCATTAAAATATATTATGAATTAAATGGAGATTATTTCCAAAACAATTTTTGACTTCAAGTATTATTTTAAATCTCAGATTATTCTTAACTATACAGTGAGACCAAATTGAAAATAAAGCTGTAACTGGTTTTGGATTTATTCTCACCTGGGATTAGTTTTGCTAGTTGGAGTAGAAGAGAACATTCATCAAAGCTCTTTTGAAGCACCAAAAGGCTCCGCAATTTTTTCCTCCTTCACACTACTAAACTAAAGGGCTGTTCGGTGCTGCATCTGGAATCTGTCAGCAGCATTATTGAGTTTGCTGGAGAATTTGGCAGGGAGTGAGAGTGCTTTTAGGGCACTCCTTGCCTTCTGTCTCTCTCAAACCCTGCTGGTTTAGAAATGAAGGAACCTAATCTGAGTATTAAACAGTGACCACTAGTTTGTTAGCTGAGGCACCAACTATTATCTTACATTAGAGAGACAAGGTGAGTGAGACATTTTATCTTTTTATTGGACCAACTTGTGTTGGTGAGAGAGAGAAGCTTTCAGGCTTACACACAGACCTTTTCTTCAGGTCATGGAAATGCACTTAGAGTGACAAAGAATACAAGGTGGAACAGATTGTTTAGCATAAGTAGTTAACATGTATTTCAGGGGATGAATCAAGGTGAAGTGGCCCATAACACCTCTCCAATCATTGGGTGGGTTAGGGGAGAAGGAAGCTAAAGGGAGGGGTAAGTGTGTTATAAATTGTTGTAATAAGTGTGGCTATTCAGTCCATGATTTTTAGTATCTAACAAAGTTATGAATTTACGCTCCCAGCTTGTCTTTTGAAGGTGTTATGCAGGTTTCCTTTGAGTAGGAGGATTGAGGTCAGATATAGAATGATCGCTTTGTGAAAAGTGTTCACTCACAAGTGATGATGTGGTGTTTTTATCTTTTATCATTTTTCTGTGGGAGTTCATTTGAGAGCATAGTAGTGATTGTCTGGTTTCACCCACATAAAATCATACAACTGTAGAACTGGAAGGGACCTTGAGAGGTCATCTAGTCCAGTCCCCTGCACTCATAGCAAGACTAAATATTCTCTAGACCATCCCTAACTGTGTTTGTCTAACCTCTTCTTAAAAAAATCTCCAGTGACGGACATTCCACAACCTCCCTAGGCAATTTATACTGGAATAAATAACCACCCTGACAGAAAGTTTTCCTGATGTCCAACCTAAGATGCCCTTGCTGCAATATAAGCTCATTGCTTCTTGTCCTATCCTCGGAGGTTAAGGAAAATAATCTCCCCTCCCCATAACAACCTTTTATGTTCTTAAAAACTGTTATAACTGTTACATAACTGTCTTCTCTTGTCCAGACTAAACAAATCCAATTTTTTCAGTCTTCTTTCATGTTATGTTTTCTAGACCTTTAATCATTTTTGTTGCTCTTCTTTGGACTTTCTCCAATTTGTCCACATCTTTCCTGAGATGAGGTGCCCAGAACTGAATACAATACTCCAACTGTGGCCTAATCAGCATGGAGTAGAGTGGAAAAATTACTTCTTGTATCTTGCTTACACACCCCTGTAGTACTCCCAGAATGATGTTTGCTTTTTTTTTTTTCCCAGTAGTGTTATGCTGTTGACTCATATTTAGCTTGTGATCCACTATGACCCTCAGTAACATACGGGAGTATTGGTGTATAGAAAGGTGACAGCCCTCTCTGATTGCCTGTGCAGCATTCAGAGTAATTTTTTTTTTCATGATTTCAAAGATCATTTCTGCCTCAGGTAGACATTTTCATTATCATCTAGACAAGATGCATGTATTGTTTACATATTGTTTTATAGATTATTTTCATTTTAAAACATCTTTAATGCCATGCCACTACTGCCTCCTATAAGCATCATGGAGCAAATTTCCCTGTTAACAGATCTTGGCATGTTGGCAGTATTCATGAATCATGGGATGTCTGCATATTTCCATTGTAGTCCTAGCTCCTTTGTCGCCTCATCCTTGAATATGCACTAATCACTTGCCCATTAAAAGACTTGACTTTGAAGGCTCCACAGTAATAATCTGCAAAAGATACACGTTAGCATTCTGCTAGACAGACATGCAAGGTCACCCAAGGTAAGCTGCCAGCTGTCCAGTTTACCAAGGTACAGTGAAATGGAAGTGAGTGAAATTGTGTTGAGTACTACGTGCACCCACGTAGTTAAAACTGAAGCATTTAGTGCACTGGATGAGGTACACCACATGTTCTGATAGGCATGTATATGTGATATTTGCACTACCTAAGACAAAATATGTTAGCACAAAGTGTTTTGTGCTGAAATATATTCTTAGATCATCTGAATATTCATCTGTCTAACTAAGAAAATGGCTAGGGGTAATGGAGAAGTTCTGTAAGGAATCTCTTTGAAACACTTCCTTTATTTTTTAATATTCTTCCATTGTAGTCAAATAATATAGTTGAGCATATCTGTAGGTGAAACGTTCACATGTTGGAAAGGTAAGAAAAGAGTTTGATTAGCACCCATTGTGGAGTTTAATTGTACTACCTCCAGGGAGGAGTAATGCTTTCCTTGGGTTGGTGATTTGCATGATGGTTGGTGCTAAGTGATACTTTTACCATCTAAACCTGTTTAAGAACATGTAAAGTTAGGACTTAGCAGGCGGAGCAAGTAAATGGCAGTAAACTAAAGTTTAATTCTTAATCTTCTCTAGTCTCGATATAGTACATAAATTTCTCAATGGTCAACTTTAAAAACTATTCACTCAAACCAGATATAGCCCATTTCAGTCTCTCTTTAATGGGGAACCTAATAACTTTCTCTGATGTGGTGCATAAAGCTCTGGTATTTTGTTTTGTTTTTATTGCCAGATGCAAACTTGTTCATGTATTTATAGACAGTAAAGCTATTGGTGCCAGACAAGAATTTAAATTAATATTTTCACCCCCACTGTTTTCTTTTTCGCTCTGGATATCTGTTTCTGGCCATTGCTACCCTCTTTGTATCCTGCTACCACATAGTGACTTTGTTGTCAATTGTAGCATTTCATCTGTCCTGCTGCTCTTATGCCTGGAACAACTACTCAGTCAGTGTAGACCAACAAAGCTGGTGACTCTAGGCAAAGGAACAAATGTCTACCCTTGCTATCCCATGATCTCCTAGACAATTATTCAGTGTTTTGCAGTCTCAAAGGAACCACATGTTCTGGCGTGTTCTGTTTACCAAGTCCCATCCTTTCCAACTCTTAAAAAATTTCCTGAAAGCCCTCCTCTTCTGGGGTGAATCATATGAGCTATATTGACCAAATGTTGTTCTCAGCATTCTATCAGAATTTGGCCATTACTTACGAGTATTAAAATGTGCCTATCCCATATTGTAATATGCCATCTCTTGGTGACAGGGATTTAGTTCTTTCTTTAGCTCTTGTTGCCTATTGCAAAACAGCATGTGCCCATATGACACTATATAAATAACAGATCTGCTTCCTCACTAAATATCTTGACACATTTTACTGGAATTACCTTCACTTTCTGTGGCTTCTGCCTCCCTTCCCCTTGTCTAAGAGCAGTCAAAGCAGCAACACAGAAATTGCTTTCAAATTGAATTTTTTCAAGGTATTCTTTTGATATCTCTTGCTGTTTCCTAATTCTCCTCTGATTTCATGTCTCTCTCCTTCATGAGAATCAAAATCTCCTTATGCTCTACATTACCAGATGTTGGGCGTACTGGAATACTGTTTTTATACGCTAGTGTGCTAGCTTGTATTGACACTGTTGGCAGTAGTCTGCTGCCATGCTCAATTGGGACAGAAAGCCCTATTGCTGGTTGAAAAATTAATTAATTCAAAGTGTCTGTGTGTTTATAATAGAATTATTTTAAAAGAAGATAAAAGCACAAAGAAGCCTGCATTAAAGTAAATTAGCTTTTAATTTTATAAAGATCTGCACGTGAAATGTAAATGAACTAAATGGTAAAGCTAGCCGACTTTGTGGAATTATAGTCCAAAAAATACATCTGTGATGAAGCACACTTCCATCAACGGACAAGTCCCTGAGGGCTCAATAAGATAAGTCGTTTTTCACAGGAGAGTCCAGTTACTTTTTTCCTGATGTCCATCTTCTCTCAGAATAGATGCATACTGCCAGACTTTGCTTTAGGGGGTTCTCCTGAGGAGGTATTAGTGCTAGCTTCCTTTTATCTCGCTGTGAAAAGGATAAGCTGAGTAAGGATGACCATGGTGGAAGGTGCCATTTCTTCTAATCTGGTCTTTTCTTCCACTCTGAAATGGAGAAGAGGAAGCAGGGTATCCCTTGGCCTTCCTCCGCTCTGCAGTGAAGAAAGCAGAAAAGAGCCAGCCTCACGTGTCATCCCCACCCCCCAAAAAGGGGGAAAATCCTGTGGCTATGAAAGCGAAATAAGCTCTAATACTGTACGGTGCATTTACAGTGGTATAACTCCTTCTGCATTAAGGCTTATACTATAACTGTATAAGTAAAAAAATTACTCCTCCAACTGACATAGCTATACTGGTGCAACTTTTCTAGTGTACATCAGCTCATAGGTCTTTGAAACCTGTTCTGAATTGAACCTGGATAAAGACATGGTATGAATGTTAAGTGAAGACACTAAATAAGGAAATACTTTCCTGTGATGGTGATGGTTGTTATTAATTATTTTATTGTTTATATGTATTATCATAGTGCCTAGGAGCTTGTAGAAGGTTGCACACTCTTTGAGTTAAGTGGAATGACACCCATAATAGACATGCTTAATGTCCCAACATATATATAGCTCTTAACTCAGACCATAATGGTAGCTTTCAGAGCAGAGCCAAGGATGCAGGTGTTATAATAAATTCATCAGAATGCCATTAGAAAAACAGGACTGTTCTGTAACAAACTATTTATCCTGTTGAACAGCCCTAAGGTAGCTGGGAGGGAAGCTGTGAGCAAAATGTCCAGAGAGGCTTTTGTAAAATCATACAAGCGTCCCTCCTCCCAAAAGTGAGAGAGAAATAGAAATCCATCCATCCTTGGGCCCATAACTTAGTTACTTCACTAACCTGCATGTTCCATAATTCACAAAGAGTTTATAAAAACAAGCCTTCCCCATTCTTGTCAGGAAAGATCTGTGAGTATGGAGCCATACGGAGCTCTTGCCTTAGTAAGACCTCATGCATTTTACATATTATACAGTAGGTTTACTGGTACAGTGTAGTATCATAAATAATGAAAACTGTACTGACATGCCAAAGGAACAAAGTAAATTTGTCATGAACTATCCTTTCTAAAGTTTTGTTCACTAACTTGCTAATTATCAGAGTTTGTTGATTCACAGTGGTTAGTAGATCAGGTATTAGCGCAAGTTAGCATAGGCATGTGCTCAGGGTGTGCCGGGTGTGCCCAGGCACACCCTAATGCAGGGCAGAGCTCTGTAGGTGCGGGGCAAGGGGTCTCGCGTGGCCTTTGTGGGAGGCAGGGCATGTGGGGTGGGGAGTCTCGTGCGGGGTCCGCAGTCTCTGAGGGGGTGGGGATGCGCGGGGCGGGGAGTCTCATGCAGTCTCTGTGGGGGCAGAGTGCTCAGGTCTCGCACGCAGCAGTGTTGGGCGCAGTGTCAGCAGCAGTTGGTGCCTTCTGCTGAGGGAGCCGCGTGCTGGCCACTGCTGCCCCTGAGGTGAGGAGGGGATGGAGGTGCCACCAACAAGGAGCGCTGGGAAGGGACCCCCGGTGGCCTCCCATCCTGCCACAGGCTGGGCTGCCACTGCCCCCAAATTCAGCCCGAGGGGAGACCCGTCTCCCAGCCAAAGGGGAGCCCCCCGCGGGAGACCTGCCCCCTATCCCAAGGGGAGCCCCCCAAATCACTGGGTGAGCCCAGCCTTCCTCCATCCCCACTCCCTGAGCTGCATACACCTGTCGTCCCACAGGGTAGTGTGTGTGGGGATGTTCGCTGCGTGGGTGTCTGCAGCCCTGGGGCTGGCTGTGGTCAGGGATGCAGCAACCCATGTTGGTACAGTGGTGCTGGGGGCTGCGCTAAGGGGCTGGCACTGGCAGCATTTTCCTTCGCAAAATCCACAGATTTTTAACCACACCCATCACTATGGGATTTATGCCCCGAGGATCAGGCTCCCCAGTGTATTCCTAAGTCTCTGTCTTGTGGTAGCAACTCTGAGGAGTCAGGGCTAGGTGCTGTACAAACACAGAACAAAGAGGTGGCCCCTAACAAAAAGGAGCTTAGACACAGACGTGTGCACGGGGTATGCCTAATGCAGGGCAGAGCTCTGGGGGGGGCGTGGCCGCGTGCTCCCG
The DNA here is from genome assembly GCA_007922305.1 of Dermatemys mawii. NCBI lineage: Eukaryota > Metazoa > Chordata > Testudines > Dermatemydidae > Dermatemys > Dermatemys mawii. Next base: position 27,880,879 of record ML677352.1, read on the forward strand.
TGCAGCGTGTTTGGCTTTGTGCTGAGCCAGACATGCTCCCCTCTCCCCAAGGAGCAGAGTGGTTGGATAGGAGGTAGGGTTCTGAGAGAGTGGTTAGGGGCGGGGGGGCCTCTGGAAAGGGTGATCAGGGAGCAGGGGGGTTGGATGAGGTGTGGGAGTCTCGGGGTCTGTCAGGAGGCGGGGGGATGGATAGAGGTCGGGGTGGTCGAGGGAGAAGGAATTGGGTAAAGGGTGGCATCCTAGGGGGTGGTTAGGAGCACAGGGTCTTTGGAAGGGGCGGTCAGGGAACAAGGTTGGAGGGGTTAGATGCATCGGGAGCTTTGGGGCGGGCCTGTCCGGGAGCAGGGGTGTGGAGAGAGGTCAGGGCAGTCAAAGGACAGGGAGCAGGGATTGGATGGTTCGGGGCTGGGGGCGGGCTTTGTGGATTTGGTTCTCCACGCCAGAGAGGACCCTTGGCTATATGTCCACTCATAGTCTCTACTATTGACCTGAACTATGACAGAATCTCACTTCCTGCTGTACACCTTGCAAGAACTTGCAGGATCAAAGCCATAGTTGATGTAAGTGACTCCGTGCTGACCTCATCACCGGTGAGGTATAAAGAACGTTAGTGCCATAAAGTATATCCACAGTTGTCCGAGAGTATGAAAAGCAAGGATTTTGGGGCAGTTACCTTGGTTTGTAACAGCGATACTAACAGTTTCAGTGCAGTTCCAATCAAATGATATTGTCTCAGCTAGGCAGAGTGCAGGGATGCTGTACAGCTGCTGATGGATAACTAGAGGGTGTTTTTTTCTCAGTTGTGCAATTTTCTGCATTCTGGTTGTGGATATCAGATTTGCATAATCACTGTATGGTTATTTCTTAATAACTATACCGGATGCAGATCCTTACGTCTTAGTGGGCTAATAATGATAGCTAGCCTATCAGAGTACAGAGATTTGCATAATCAGCAGAGTTATTTCCCAAAAATCACAGTGGTTGTGCATATTACTCTGACTATTCTAATTCTTCTGCCCTGATTGGCTTTTGAACTAAGAATTTGTTGCAGCAAACAGCCCCCAAAAGAGAATACCTCAGTCATTCCCTCCAGCTGAAACAGGAAAATTCCAAAATTTACATAGGGGCAAGAAGAAGAAGGGGTCTTGGCAGGGGGCCAAGAAGAAGATGGGGTTGTCCGCACTGCTGTGTAGAAAGAAAGAAAGATGTTCAAAAAAACTATTTTAAATTTGTTTCCCTTTTCTTATTATTGCCTATTCTTGTCCTTCCCTGTCTACAGGTTAATTTGTTTCCAGGATAATTGTCAGAATTATGTTTACTTAGGGCCATGGAACAACAAGGCCATATTTTTGGTACTAATGTTTAATATAATGATATAGGGATACTCCTCTCCTACAAGTATGCCTAACTCAGTCTTAAACTGAGTGTTCTGTTCAAAGGGAAGGTTAAAAAGAGGAACAGTTCTGTATTGAACCATAGAGTGAGCTGTTCATTGTGACTCCCAAAAGACAACTAGAACCTTGAGTCTTGCTGGTAGCTAGCCAGTGATATGCGTTTACAATTCTTCCCTATTCAGAGGGGTAGGCAGCTGCATTCTGCACTAGATAAAGAGACTGAGCAGCCTATGTGGTTAGTTCCAGTCACACCATGTTTCCAACCAAAGAAGTAGCCAAAGCATTGGTGACCTTTTGCAGGTACTGTACAGGAGAGGAAAGAGCTCAATTTTCTGGTCAGCTGAGGATGACAGAGAGAGAGTGTATATCTTGCCATAGTTGGTAGTTGGGGATCCAGGAGCAGAGAGCTGTCTAGTGAGGCTCAAAGATTGAAATCCACTTTGAAAGTGTACATGTGTACACATTGGAGCAGGTTTAGACTCAATGAGTTCCTCAGAATGGTTTTCCATACTAATCATGTTCACCTTTTTCTTTCCTAGAGAGATCTCTTGTTAACTGGATTTCTTTCTGGGCCATCTCTCTCTATCACTATGAGAGCAAGGAAACTGCTCTACCTAGGTTTAATGACAAGGAAACCTTGTGTACAGTGTCAGCAGCATATCAACAGGGTAGCCAGCTGAAGGTCTTACTCCAGTTCAAAGTGGACAAGTGGTTGCGTTGTTAAACTCAACACCGCAGCTGGCACTGATTTGGCATTTTTGGCAGAGAACCGAAGGAGAATGATTTATCCTCTTGCCTGTGTTGGTGTCACATTTGAGTTACCTTAGTGGGACCATACGGCGAAGCTTGCGCTGTCATTGCCAATGCTGCACCTGTTCTGTAAACAAACAACTTCATTCTCCAGGGAGGTCAGGCAAGCATCTTTCACCAGCACTTAAAGGAAAAGAGAGAGGTTTTCCCAGGTTTCTGCCTGCTGGTTTTCTAGATATTCAAATTATTCCAGTGAGAAACAGCAGCCATGATTAACACACAAGTTTTATTTACACTAACTTGTCTTATTATTTTCTCTTGCTTTTATAAACTATTTTATGGTGGGGATTTACTTTTCTGATTATAATGAAGCAAAACATTGTTCCCTCTAGATGTAGCATTTCTAACAGTATTTGGTAGTAACATCGTTTTTTGTTTTTAATTCCAGGAGGATTTTTTTGATAATAATTGTAAGAACATTTATTAATATGAACTTCATTTATTTTCAGGGTTCCAAATGATGAGATGGCACCAGAACCTCTAAAATATGCTGAGCAGCTTCCTGTAGCTCAGATAATACATCAGGTATGCCTCTCCATTACAAGTATTTGCTTTCAGAATAGGCAAGATTTAGAATCTTGAAAATATAATAATTTTGTTTGCTTCTACAGAAGCAATGTGCTTATGCTAGAGGCACATACAAACTTTTGATGACAGCTGTTAATTCATACAAGTCTTATTCAAAGCACAGCAATTAAAGGATATTTGCTGGACGACACAAGAATTCTGATCTCGATGGCACAAGGTGCAGTTAAAAATTTTGTAATTTTTTTCCCTAAAAAACAGAACTAGATTTCTTTCAACTTGCATCTTGACCCGAATCAGAACATGCCTGCTCTCTTTGAAAAAACAGCTAAACTACAATACCATTATCACAGTGTATTTGTAATGAAGAGTTGAACAGGGAAAACAATATAATTCTGACAATATAATTCGAACAATATAATTCCCAGTATAATTCTGAATGAGGTCTGAGTAACATCATTTATGTTATGCTATACAAAGCACACGGGATCTTTTCAGGGGAAAAGGCAAATACGCTGCATTTATTGAAAATACAACAGTTAGCATATGCATTCAATTACTACACACACACCCCTTCAAATTATCTTTATAGGTTTAAAAATAGCAGCCGTGTTAGTTTGTATCCATAAAGAAAACGAAGAATACTTGTAGCACCTTAGAGACTAACCAGTTTAGCTCAAGTCAGTCTAATAATGGCCAGTTAGATTGAGCACGAGTGAGGAGCTGGGCTCTGTTGGTCACAATCTGATGCTCTGAGTCCAAGGCTTTGCAGGACTGAACCCAAAGTCCCATGGCAAAGCACCCTGTTTTTAGTCTTTTTTTTTTTTCCCCCCTGTGTTGAAGTCTACGGATTTCTCTGAGTCAGTTTGACAGGTTACTCCGTAATTGGTGTTATCTTTTGATATTCTTATTCCAAAACACCTCCGAGACTGTCATCCGGTCCTGGATTAATTTAATCACTTGTCTTTAGGGGTCCCAGCCTCCACTTCATGGTCGTCAATTTGCCCTTCCTTCATTATGGATGCATGTTGATGGTTCTCTGGTGTCGTTAAGTCTTTTCACTTCTTCCTTGACCATTTGGCTATAACAATGGCCTTCGCACCTTACTTTTTCCTGATGCATGCATTCCTCATTCACACAGTCTTACACAGAAGCCTTTTGAAGGTAGACAGACAGCAGTATTTTATATTCAGCAGAATACATTGTAAATCAAGCCTTGCTAAATCTTATAACTAAAACAATTCACATTGGGGTTTCAGGCCCTCAAGGTTTCTCTAATCTGTTTACCATAGATGCAATTCAAAATCCTGTTTTTCACTAACTAAACTTTATAACATAGAATCATAGAATATCAGAGTTGGAAGGGACCTCAGGAGGTCATCTAGTCCAACCCCCTGCTCAAAGCAGAACTTATCCCAACTAAATCATCCCTGCCAAGGCTTTGTCAAGTCTGACCTTAAAAACCGCTAAGGAAGGAGATTCTACCACCTCCCTAGGTAACCCATTCCAGTGCTTCACCACCCTCCTAGTGAAAAAGTTTTTCCTAATATCCAACCTAAGCCTTCTCCACTGCAACTTGAGACATTGCTCCTTGTTCTGTCCTCTGGCACCACTGAGAACAGTCTAGATCCATCTTCTTTGGAACCTCCTTTCAGGTAGTTGAAAGCAGCTATCAAATCTCCCCTCAGTCTTCTCTTCTGTAGACTAAACAATCCCACTTCCCTCAGCCTCTCCTCATAAGTCATATGCTCCAGCCCCCTAATCATTTTTGTTGCCCTCCTCTGGACTCATTCCAATTTTTCCACATCTTTCTTGTAGTGTGGGTCCCAAAACTGGACACAGTATCCCAGATGAGGCCTCACCAGTGTCGAATAGAGAGGAACGATCATGTCCCTCGATCTGCTGCAATGCTCGTACTTATACAGCCCAAAATGCCGTTAGCCTTCTTGGCAACAAGGGTACACTGTTGACTCATGTCCAGGTTCTTGTCCACTGTAACCCCTAGGTCCTTTCCTGCAGAACTGCTGCCTAGGCATTCGATCCCTAGTCTGTAGCAGTGCATGGAATTCTTCCGTCCTAAGTGCAGGACTCTGCACTTGTCCTTTTTGAACTGCACCAAATTTCTTTTGGCCCCGTCCTCTAATTTGTCTAGGTCCCTCTGTATCCTATCCCTACCCTCCAGTGTATTTACCACTCCTCCCAGTTTAGTGTCATCTTCAAACTTGCGGAGGGTGCAGTCCACGCCATCCTCCAGATCATTGATAAAGATATTGAATAAAACTGGCCTCAGGACCAACTTTTGGGGCACTCCGCCTGATACCGGCTGCCAACTAGACATGGAGCCATTGATCACTACCTGTTGAGCCCGACGGTCCAGCCAGCTTTCTATCCACCTTATGGTCCATTCATCCAGCCTATACTTCTTTAACTTGCTGGCAAGAATCCTGTGGGAGACCATATCAAAAGCTTTGCTAAAGTCAAGGAATAACACATCCACTGCTTTCCCCTCATCCACAGAGCGTTATCTCATCATAGAAGGGAGTTAGGTTAGTCAGGCATGACTTGCCCTTGGTGAATCCATGCTGACTGTTCCTGATCACTTTCCTCTCCTCTTAGTGCTTCAGAATTGATTCCTTGAGGACCAGCTCCATGATTTTTCCAGGAGCATGTCCTAATTGTAATGCATATGGGAAACAGGATCCCGTCTTCTATAATACAACTTATCCTAAAACAAAGGGTGACCATAATCAGTCATAAAGACTGTTCCGGAATATATTTGGTACATTCTACATTATGACCTTTTACAGAAATATAAAATCCTATCCCTACAACATTTCCATTTCCAATTACAGCAGTGCCATCATACTTTCTGCTTCTTAGGCATCATAGCTAGTATCACAGCAAAAAGCACTGTTGGTAGAGTTTTGCCTTAGGTATTTTATTGTAATTGTGGCTGTAATTAACTGCTGGTCCATTGGGTCAGATGTTAATATTGTCTAGGTGGCAGATTACCTACAACTCTGGCCTTCAGATACAATTGACTTTGAACCACGATAGCTCAACAGGAGAAAATGGAAATCCACCAAATGTCAAAGTTGCTGAGAATATCCTATGACTGTTTATTAATTGTTGTTGTTTTAGATCTTTCCAAATATCTTTGTCAATCAGAGTGTTTCTTTGCAGTTGAATTGTTTGCTACAGGCAATGCTAGTTTTAGCTTAAAGAAAACATGGGCTTTATTTTAAAACTTTCAAGTGTACAGGCCTTTTTTGCAAGATGTAAACACAAGGGATTTTAATTTTTTTTGACTGAAATCTGCACCTCCGGGAAGAATATCTGATGTGTTCAGAACAATGGAGATTGGAAATCAGGACCAGTTTGTATGTCAGGAATTCCCTGGTGTTGTCAGTGTTTCAGATGACCCAACAGCCTGCAAATGTCACATTTAAAATTCTGTCTTCATGCCTGACTCTGAGCATAAATGAATTAAACAACAGAGCAGGCAGCAAGTCAATATGTTCTTAACAGCGAGGGGGAGCAGTGAAACAATTTGTGGGTTGTTTGGAATAGGTAAACAGGAACTGCACAGATTGGTTCACCTAGAGGAAAATCCGAAACAGGAAGGAGAATTAACCTTTAAGATGGCTGACCAGATGAAATGTCACAGTAATATTTTTACAGCATAAATAAATTAATAACCATGGAGGGTCCATTTGCTTATTGTTTGATGTCTTGCAATGGAATACTGTGTTGTGGCAAGCAGAACCATGATTTTCATATACTTTATTTCTGTGCTATAACAGAAAGATTACCAATAGTATAGGACCAGACCCTCCTGTCATCCGGTGCAAAGCAGCTAGACCACGGGTGGGCAAACTACGGCCTGTGGGCCACATCCGGCCAGTGCGACCATCCTGCCCGGCTGGGGACATTCCTCCTGCTTTCCCCCCTCTCCCAGAGCCTCAGTGCACTGTGCTGCCAGCACTCTGGCCCGCTGCTCCTGGGCAGCGCTGCAGCAGCGTGGCTGGCTGCAGCAGCGTGGCTGGCTCCAGCGGGGCCTGAATGCCTGCTGCTCTGAGTGGCATGGTAAGGGGGCAGGGCTGGGAGCTCCTGCGTGGCAGCATGTCTGGCTTTGGCGGGCCACGCAGCCTCTAGACATGCTGCTCTGAGCAGCATGGTAAGGGGGCCGGGGCCAGAGGGTTGGATAAGGGGCAGGGAGTCCTGAGGACAGTAAGGTGACAGGGAGCGGTTGGATGGGGTGGAGGTTCTGGTGGGGGCAGTCAGGGGACAGAGAATGGGGGGGTTGATTGGCATGGGAGTCCCGGGGATCTGTCAGGGGGCAGGGGGTGGTAGATAAACAGGGGGTGGGAGGTGGTAGATAGGGGTCGGGGCAGTCAGGGGACAGGGAGCAGGAAGGTTGGGTAGGGAGAGAGGTTGTGGGGGGTCTCGGAGGGGATGGTCAGGAGTCAAGGAGCAGGGGGCTTACATGGGGTGGGATCCAAGAGGTGATGGTTAGGGGACAGGGATTCTCAGGAGGGGGCGGTCAGGGGACAAGGAACAGGGTGGGTTGATGGGTTGGGGGGGCCGATGGGGACAGGAAGTGGGTGGGGGTCAGATAGGGAGCGGGGCCAGGCTGTTTGGGGAGCACAGCCTTCCCTACCCTGTCCTTCGTACAACTTTGCAACCTTGATGTGGCCCTCAGTGAATTTTGACTTCAACACAGCACTTCTCTAGCATTAGTAGTAATCTGTTACTATATTAGTATAAAAATAGGACAACAACCACATAGAGTTTAGCAATTCTAAATTGAAGAATTATATCAAACTCAGTACATTAGCACACAATTTAAATATACAGACACACAAGAAATGAAAGGATAAAAACCAAAGGGAGTATTAATATTATATATAAACCACCAATTTTCTGAATATAGAGCAAATCAGACTTACACAAAAAAGGAAGATAATTGCTTTACCAGTCTAAAACAAAAAGCACAAACATTAGATTTAAAAATGTTTTAAATAATTGGAAAAGGAAGAGCCTGGACAGCCATTAATGTAAAATGCAAATCAGCTATTCACATGAAATGGACACACAACTTGGTTTTAAAATATTGCAATACTCGATAGAAGGAGCTGTGGCAGCCAACTGGTTGACAGCCTGTACAGAATGAATTGCCAAGATGTTCGAAATCAACACAACAGCTCTTTGATTCTTAAAATATCCAGTAAGTAGCATGAAGTAATCACGTACTCTTGAACAAAAATATTTAAATTAAGTTTTAAAATAGCTTAGTCAAGCTTAACGAGAATACTACAGAAGACATCCTAAAAATCTGAGGGTTTTTTTTGTACATTAATGTATGCAGACAAATTTGGATTGAGTTGGTGTATAAAAAGGCAAAAGAATTAGGAGGTATTTCAGTTCTGTTTTGGGTTTGTGGGTTTTTTTTTGTTTGTTTGTTTTTTTAAATTCTGCTTTTATTTTATTCTAGTGAGAGGATGAAGAAAAATGTTAACCTAAGTCAAATTTGGAAGAAAAAGAAGTTGTATGTTGAAAGATTCTATTTTTGTTTATCATATACAAAACAGTCATTAATAGGGCCTCCATTCAGCACGGTATTTAAACATGTGCCTGACTTCAGTGGAGCTTCTCATACACTTATATTTAGGCACATGCCTGTACAACTTGCTTAATCAGGGCTTAGAATATTCCAGCAGATTGAGGGACGTGATCATTCCCCTCTATTTGGCATTGGTGAGGCCTCATACTGTGTCCAGTTTTGGGCTCCACACTACAAGAAGGATGTAGAAAAATTGGAAAGAGTCCAGCAGAGGGCAACAAAAATGAAAAGGGGGCTGGAGCACACGAGTTACGAGGAGAGGCTGAGGGAACTGGGATTGTTTAGTCTGCAGCAGAGAAGAATGAGGGAAGATTTGATACCTGCTTTCAACTGCCTGAAAGGGGGTTCCAAAGAGGATGGATCTAGACCAGAGGTGGGCAAACCTTTTGGCCCAAGGGCCACATTGGGGTTAAAAATTGTGTGGAGGGCTGGGTAGGGAAGGCTGTGCCTCCCCAAACAGCCTGACCCCACCCTTTATTCAACCCCTACCCACTTCCCGCCCCCCTGACTGCCCCCTCAGAACCTCTGACCTCTCCAACCCCACTCCGCTCCTTGTCCCCTGATCGCCCCCTCCAGAGACCCCCCACACACTCCAACTGCCGCCCCAGAACGCCATCCCCTATCTAAGCCCCCCTGTTCTTTGTTCCCTGATTGCCCCCTCCTGAGATCCCCCCCACCCTAACCACCAGCCCCGGGATCCCACGCCCCATCTAAGCCCCCCTGCTTTGTTCCCTGACTGCCCCCTCCTAATATCCCACCACCACCTAATCCTCCCCCTCCCCCCCGCTTACTTTACTCAGCCGGGTGCTCCTCGGCCCGGCAAGGGAGTGCGGGACCCAACTGCGTGCTGGGCTCGGCCAGGGAGAGCGGGGCCCCGTGGCTTCCTGCGCTCGGCCGGGTCCCCAGCCCAGGAGCGCGGGGACCCGAGCTCGACCCGACCCCTGACCAGGGAGCACGGGGTGGGCCCGACCCGGGAGTGTGGGGATCTGCAGCATGCCGGCCTGGCCAGAGCTTGCAGGCCAGATGAAAATGGCTGGCAGGCCACATGTGGCCTGTGGACTGTAGTTTGCCCACCCCTGATCTAGACTGTTCTCAGTCGTAGCAAATGACAGAACAGGGAGTAATGGTCTCAAGTTGCAGAGGAGGTGGTTTAGGTTGGATATTAGGAAAAACTTTTTCACTAGGAGGGTGGTGAAGCACTGGAATGGGTTACCTAGGGAGGTGGTAGAATCTCCTTCCTTAGAGGTTTTTAAGGTCAGGTTTGGAATGATTTAGTTGGGGTTGGACCTGCTTTGAGCAGGGGGTTGGACTAGATGACCTCCTGAGGTCCCTTCCAACCCTGATAGTGTATGATTCTATGACATTTTTGAACTATCCTCAAATGATGTAACCCAGTAACATTACAGGTATTTTATTGATGAAAGGGATATTTCAATGATGAGTCCAATCTCTTAATTTTGTTATAATTAAAAGCTTAATTAAATGGCAATTTGAGGCCAGAATCAAATTGGATGCTTATTTCTTCCAGTCTTTTTTTTTTAAATGCTGATCATATTAAGCAAAAACACTTTAGCATTATGAAACAGTACAATAGTTTAGATTTTTGTTAGTAGTAGTAACTTTACAGTTCAGTACAGCTTGTCAGTCTGCTCTAAGGCTAGGGTTGGGAGGCCTCACACTGGTGGTGCAAACTAGAATGCTCTGCATTTACTTCTGAAGGGTTGAGTATTCCTACATGTACTCCTCTGATGAAAACACACATTGCTACTAGAAACTAGTAAGTTAACATCCTAATGTATCTCGTATCCCTTTACTGCTTTTTTTTTAGTACTTAAACTTAGCAAATAAATTACTGTCTCATTTCCCCAGACAACTATTTGATCCTAATTTGAGAACAGAAACCTTCAAAATTAGCAACTGAAAAAATTGCTTTTCTAGAAATAACTGTTGAGCGGAAAAATTTATGACTGTAGTCCCAAGAGATTACTATATTAAATTAATCCTGCAGTGTAAATGTGCCTTTGCATTGCTTAACAAGCACTTGCTTTTGCCACTGAGAGTCCAGTTCAGTGAAGCTCTTACGCACTTGATTAATTTTAAACATGTGAGTAGTTGGGACGACTTATGTTAGTTAAATGTTTTGTTGTATTAGGGTCTTAATGCAGTTTTGACTCTCCCATCCAGTCCATAGCTGGAAGGATGAGGACTACAACATGGAGAATTAAATGAAAAATTAAAGGAAGAAAATGGATAAAGGGTCTTCAGAGCTGTAGAAGTGTAGCAGAGAGACCAAGGTTGTGGTTAGAGCAGTTAGTGATTGTGAAAGGTAGTTACGGAACTGCTCAGCACAGAAGTTCCACAGTTAACCTTGCAACTAAGGTCTCATTTTCATCTCTGTTTTCAGCCCGTATCTCACTTTGGCTCCAGAACTCCTCCCATCTCTCATTTGTTTATTCTTAGGACCTGACTCCGCTCTCTCTAATTTTACAGTGCTATGTAAATTCATTCACTTTCAGTGAAGTTATTCCTGTTTTTCGTTGATTTAGCTGGGAAAAGAATCATGCCCACAAAAATAGAGGAGAGAGGGTTTTTGCAAAATTTGAAGGAAAACACTGAAACCATGTTTGTATGTCAAGAAAGTAAAATGTACAGTGTTCAGGTTTCTAAAATGCTCTGTTTTGTGGGGGCCGATAATACAGAAATACTTTAAAAAACCAAAAAAACAATAATCCAAAGCACAGAAGCCAGTACTGATCTTGGTAAGGGCTTTCAAAATGTAGTCCAGTTACTATAATGAAAGCTGACCATGAGGATGGTTTCTTGCATCTCCAGCGCATATTACTTTGGCAGAGCTCCAACAGCGAAAGCCTGTTCCTGACACCAGGGATCTTCACTCTCCCCTGCCTTGGCTCAGAATGGAATCTTTGCAATCTGCACCTACTCCAAAACATTTCTTTCTTGAGTCTAGTATTTTACAAACAGCACTTCTGGGAGAAGCTGTCAGGACCCAAAGAGTTGAGCTGCTGTCTCGCCTGGCTTCCCCCATGAGGAAGGGATTCATGTCTCCTGTAGGCACTCATAGAAGGAGGATCTACGGAGATGTTCCTTCCTTGCTTTTTCACCCAGATGAGAGACTGGGGAATTGGCTATCACTATGCCTGTGGATTCAAGGCAGCGAGTACAAGCTGCCACTTCCATATGAAACAATCTTGGTGTGGCCCCCTTACCAACATATGGAGCTGACATTCATGTGCTGCTTCACTGGTGAAATCTTCACACCGACCCAACCCATAGGCAGAGTATTACACAGACACACACACACGCCCCTCACTTGCAAGGAAGACAGGGAGTGACATTTCTCCTTAAGACGATGGCACATCAGCTCCAAGCAGCACCAGAACTACACATTGAGCTATCAGCTGTATAATACAATCTTTTTTTAATTTGTTGCTTTTAATAAATTATTTAAAACCCTCCTTTGCCGAGAAACATCTGATTTTATTGCTCTTTGGACTGGTTAATGCCTAGGGAAATAGGGAGTGGTGGGAGACACCTTTCGATAAATGAAGTAATACTTACCACTATAACCTTGTTAAAATTTGCTGAATTTATCTCTTGGGAAACCTATGCGAGCAATGCAGTCCAGTGAAGGGATACCCCCTTGGAGGAATAATGCAGAAGAAACAGATGACTTCCAATATAATTGAATTTTACCCTTATTTAACATAAATTAATTTGCAGCTAACCTACTCAGTTTTTCTTTCATCATCTAAATTTGAAATTAAGATTTTGAGTTTAACTTAAAAAATGGTACTTTCTGTGGAAAGTACTTGCAGTTCCTTCCTGCTTTGTTAAACAGTGACAAACAGATGGGTCAGAATCATTTGTTTACATGTTATTAGGTTCATTTCACTTTAACTGGTTGAAAATAAAATGGTGATTAGCACTGTGTAAATTTTATTTCATCTTTTATAAAATGAGTTGTGTTTAAAATTTTAATCAGGCACATAAAATGCTTAGTAAGAGAACAAAGGCAATACAGGTTTTAGTTTTGATGCCAACACTGATATTCTTGGATTCGAATATAATATTAGAACTTATCTGGAGATAAAATTGCATTGATGAATGAAACTTGTATTGAAGATTTTATTTCATTTTCAAATGTATAGGACACAATTTTCAAAAGCACCCAGTGATTTTTTGACTGCTCAATTTGAAACGTAAAAGTGTGTTTAGGAATTGCTACACACCTACTCTCTGAAAATCAAGCCCCTTTAAGGTGGGCATCCTAAATGACTGTGTGTGTATACAAGATACATATGTTCTTCATGTAGGATGTATTCCCTCCGACTAGTGATGTCATGAGTCAGAATCACCAGACAAGTGGTCAAGAAGAAAAGTCCTGCATTTCTCCGTCTCTCACTAGGAGTTCTGACAGTGGAGCTCCTCCTCCTCTTCTGCTGGTTTGATCAACAGCAGATGTGTGTTTGCTCAGCTGTCTCCTTTAGTGCTGCCATCCCCGTGACTGTAAGAGGGTAGATGGAAGGCCATCAGCGACCATGTCAGTGATTCTGTACGCCTTGGACTAGATGTGGAAAACCATGATACTTGATTATGGTCATTAAAATGTGTGGGTTCCCTCTCCTCCTCTAGTTTCTTTCACTACTAGGGTTATGTGGGAATTGTTGGACTTTCTGTAGCTTCTGCTTTTCATGCCTTGCAGCCTCACAATACCCCATGGGCAAATATAGCTACTTCTGTACTCAAGAGAAGTAAAACATTCTTTCAATAGGACCAAATGTTGGTGTAGGTTTTTGCCAACTTCCACAGTGTGAATGGACATAGAGCACTGGAGAGAGATGTTGCCAAGATTGTATGCATGCGAAAGCAAGGTCCTGGCTGCTATTTGCTCATCTGGCCACTCCAAAAGAAATGTGGATGAACTCCAGGATTAAGGATGATCAAAAAATTATGATGGGAATACTCTCTTACTGCCCCAAAATTGGAAGACAGTCCTCATATTCACATGCTCATGCTTGCTTTATAAAGTCAAGAGAATGATTGTTTGCCATGATAACTTCCACTAAGTTACACAAAGCTAGCTGAGACAAACAGCGCCATCATCTATTTCTCTGGCTTTCACTTCCAGAAGTCATTTAAAAATATAACAGCCCCAAATGCTGATTTGCTTGTAGTTGAATTACAGAACCTATAATGCCGGATGTAACATTTCAAATTACTTTTTATCTTTTCAATTACCATGGAATCTCACTGGCTTGTACTTTCCTAATATGTAAAAACAAGGTTTGCCTTTGTCATTTCTCACGCAAAGGTTAAATAACAGAATGCTCTAACAATGCCTCATACTAACCAAGTTGTAACATTAATGTACTACAGTATTTTCCAGAAGGCTGTGAAGTATTATTGTAAAGAATTAAAATTAAACCACATCTGTCTAATAAAGAAGTACACTGTTTTGATGTGTTATCCTTTTTGGATACTCACCAATTCACAAAATTGTGTGTGAATTAGTGATGTTCTACTTTATAATATTGCATAGCTGACTTTTTTCAAAATGATCTTTCTATCTAAGGAATAAATGAACCTACAGAAACCTTTGGATAATATCAATCAGTACTTTATAATTTTGACCCACTTTATACATTCAGAAGAAATTTAAGACACAAAATAAGTGCAGCACTTCCATAACATCTGGCAGACGTTTGGCCATAGCCAGCAGTTGGTGGAACTGCTTTTCGGTGTACTGCTATGGATTCTGCCTGTCAAGTTGGCATAAATGGGCGTAAGAGGATTACTCCAGTATAAGGGGAATCCTCCAGTGGCATAGAACAGGTATAATGGTTCCTATACCACACCATTCCTTTCTTCTTTAAGAAAGGAGGTGTTAGGGGGAGTTTTAGCCATGACTCCCTTCCCCCCTGCTTTCCAGGATCTGTGCTGTTTGATCTTCAACCACAGTCAAGGATCTAGTTCTTCATCTCTATTTCATCAAGTCAAAATAGCAGGGAGAAATTCTGTTCCTAATCTTCAAGATGCAGTAAGGATAAGTAGACATCTGGAATCTTCATTGACTTAAGCTTTTTCTCGTTAAACACTGCTTCCTGAATCCTATAAATTTAGCAGTCATTATGGGGAGTTTTATTTTCAGGTCATAGATTACCAACATATTAAAGCTATGGAAATTCCTTCTGTCTGTTTAGCCCATATTCTCTGCTAGAGTCACAAAGCAGCATTAGCACTTTTTGTTAATTTATGAACATCAGGAAGACACTGAATGTAAAATATTACAACCCTTGTAGTGTGGTAGAATGTGTCATATAACGAAGTGCATTGCAGGGAAGTACCCAAGCAGTCGTCATTTTTCGATTTCCCAGGTTGGAGTTCTGTTTTTGGTACCAAGAAATGTCTCAGTCACTGGGCTTTAAGTCTTTTGTTTTTTTATCTAAGTCGATGCCTGTGAGTGACCTGCACTGCAGCTGTTTAAAGTGCCTGGGTAAATTTCACATATCAGATTGGTAAGGCCTTCAAGCCTAGGACCAAAAAAAGGATAGAGAGGCCTGGCTGAAGTTTCTTTTAGTGGAAGCTGTGCTGAGACCACCATCGGAGCCTTCCCACACAGACAGAGCAACCACTTCATCGAGAGTGAGAAGTGCTCTGACAAGGTTGCCGGAAGCTTGGCACCAGTCACAATCTCCGGTGCAGAGGAAGAAGCATAAGGCTTCTAAAGAAAAGTCCGGAAGAGGAAGATCTCTAGGTCTTAAACCACACCAGGAAGAGGGATGGAGTACATCCTAAATCTAAGCAGATTATCCGATAAGGAGGGCACTGTTGACTCCAGCACTGGGACAGGCACTGGCAAGTCTGATACCTAAAGCAGCACCTGCAACTTCTACGGTGCTGTTGTCTTCAGTTGCTCACCAAACAGCAGCCATTCCATTACCAACTATGCCGGAGGTGTTTGCAGCAACAAAGAACTTGTTGTCTTTGTCAATGTTGGTTTATACAGCAGGGCAGGAAATCGCTTCCATGGTATCATCAGTGCTCTCTGAATCAGTTCAATCACTGCAGTGCCCAGTTTTGTGTCAGCCGCTCATTTCTCAGAGCTCTAATCCTACAATACTGTCAAGGAGAAAACTGGTAATGATGGCCAGGAGGGGTCCATTAATCCCATTTCTGCCCAGAGGCAGTCTGACTCTTGGATTTCTGCTTTGCCAGTTCAATCAACCTCACAGTCTCTTTGGCTGTGTCTATACTAGAGACCTTACAACGGCACAGTTGTACTGATGAGGCTGCATTGCTGTAAGATCTCTCATGTAGCTGCTCTCTGAGGATGGGTGAGCTCTCCCATCAGCATAATTAAATCACCCCCAAAGAGCGGCAGTAGCTTGGCTTTGGCTGCACTGGTTCTCCTCTCCCTTTCATAAAAGCTCCAATTTTGTTTCTGTTGGATTCAGACCTAATTTCTCAAAACCCTGTTTGCCTATTCCACTTTCAGACGTGCAGGCGCTTCATTTAACAGCCTGGATGCTCCATGGCTAGACCCTTGGGAAGAGTCTTGTTCAAAAGAGGTTCAGGATGTGCTGTAAATTGTTGGAAACCATCTATTGGATCTGCTTACTTAATGAAGTGGAAGGAATTCTCTGTCTGGTCCCAATAATCTGAAGGCTTACCAACACATTCTTCAATCCATTTTATCTTGGAATCTCTCTTATACCTAAAACAACAAGGGTTGGTTGTTATCTGTTAGGAGGACTTTGATAGAACTATCTGAGCTTTCCACCCTCAGGTCGATAATTGTTATGCATTTTCTAATGAGATGTCAATTATATTTTTTGAAAGGCCTGGAATGGTTATATCCACACACACAAGATTCTGTTCCCCAGTAGGACTTGAACTTGACATTTTCAGAACTTGGGCCTGCCTTTGAGTTTTCAGCTACCTGCTCCTTACTACATCTTTCAATTAAGATAGCATTTTTGGTGGCCTCACTTCTATTAAGAGAATAGGTGAACTACATACACTAATGTCTGGCCCTTGCTATATAACTTTCTTTAACAAGTACTCCTTGTTTTCTTTAAACATAAGGTTCACCTACATCCTCATCCAGTTTATTTCAAAAGAGCTTCCTAAATTCCATATTAACCAAGTGATTTACTTATTGTCATTCTTCCCAAAGCCTAACTCGAATAAAGATGGAGAGGCTGCACATGCTAGACATCAGAAGAGAGTGGGCTTTCTATCTCAACAGGTCCAAGCAGTTCCGCTTGTTTTCCCAGCTGTTTGTGGAAATCGCAGGCAGGATGAAAGGGCTTCCAGTCTCTTCTCAGAGGATTTCATCTTGGATAATCTCCTTTATTCATTTGTGCAAAGTTTTGACTAGTGCTACTCCATTAAGCAGAGTGACAGTACATCTGGCAAGATGGCAAGTGGCTTCTGAGGCCTTTCTGGTTCAAGTGCCTGTCAGAGATATTTGTAGAGCAGCAATCTGGTGCACACATTTCCATCCCATTGTGCCATCACTCAGCATTGTAAAAATGGATCTCAGCTTTACAAGAGCTGTTCTCTAGTCCAGGCCTTGTTCAGATAGACTCCTATCCCACCTCCTGATTTCATGACTTATGAGTCACCAAGAGTATCCTGCAACAATAGTTCCTTCGTTTTCAGGAATTCATGCATGTTCGGGAAAATGTCAGTGTTGTTTTCCTCCACACAGCGAGCCCTTTTTATCATTGACTCAATTTTGTCCTGGACATTGAAGATGCTTGTATTCAGCTCATGAAATCCTAGACTTAGCTCATTCAGGTGAGAGAATATATCTGACAAGTAGCCCAGACTGCGTCCTGCAGATGGTGAGAGAGTGGGAATGGGTAGTCTGTAAAGAATACCCTGACCTCTGAGTGAAGTTCAAAGAAACGTGCCAAGTGCTAGCCCCTTGATAGCCATTGCACATCTGTGTGGAGCAATAGATTGACATGCTCGCTTCCCATCTCATTACATAGAGTGGAAAAGATTCTGGAATTTAAGGGTCTAGCTTTGATAAAGTCCAGCACCTTCTTCAAGTTGGTAGGCATGCTTTTGGCAGCAAGTGCTTCTCTAAGTATACTTCAGTGCACCGACATCGCATTGGGAGTGATTGCTGTGATACATATCACTACTCTGTTATGCCTACGAGTCATTGGCTTTGTTCCATTGGTGCAGATACCAATACATTGTGACCAGATGATATATTGGTTTTATAAAGCTGTCAAGCAACTGGAAAATCTTCTTAGCTCCTGTTCCGGTAGGCAGTGACTGGAAAACAAAATGTCCTCCTGTATCGCACCTTCTTAAATGTACTGCTCAAATACCAGAAGGTGAGCTAAGCCTGCCATGTGTGTGGATTCGTCCAGTTGCAGAGCAAAGAACTGGCTGCCAGTGACATGGTTCACTAATTGAGTTAGGAGATCATTGACCATATGATCTATTCAATGTGACACTGTGTTGTTTAACAGTTGCACTAACTGACTTAATTTTTGGGCCTTCTCTCCAAATATAGTGCTTACTATGTCTGCAGCCGCAGGTAGTATTAGTTACTCTGCTGAGATGTGAGGTTTTCCTGACTCCGCAACTCTGTAATTCATTAAAAATGATGCTTCAAGGGCCTTAATATTCATTGGCAGCAGCAGCAGAGTACAAAACTTTCTTGCTTGCCAGTAGCTCTGCTCGCATCCAATGAAAAATTCTGATGGTTGGTCCTTGTTTGTGTTTTGTTTCCAACTGTCTGCATAGAGAAGATTGTTTTAGGCTGTTATTTGACAGGACTACATCACATAGCACACACTGCAGCTGAGGGTACTCACTGACTGTAGTCCGAGTTAATCCCATGTCGATGTACTTTTCCTCATATGTCATGTCAATGTTTCTCTTTACAGGCTGAGATCCTCATGTTGTCAGTAGTCGTCTCACCAGTAATTTCAGCATGCTTCTTATCGCTGATACTATGGGTGTTCTGCTTTAGCTGTGTCTTTAGTTGTCTTTCCATATTTCACTCTTACATACAGATATAGTGCGACATATACAACCGGAACCTTCTATCTCCCTTCTCCATCCCTGCTCTCCCCCCCTCCATCCCTCTGAGCTCAGTTAGACTGAATAGTTGCTGAACCTGTGCTGTACAGTGATTGGAGGTGAGGGCTTCGTACGTCAGCATCTCTGTGTATCTGTTTTTTCATTGTACAGCTTATATAAAATTATAGTTAATTTACTATAACAAATTCCCCTAGAGTTTTAAAGCTTTGTCTGAGTAGCCTATTATGAAAATGCAAAAAAATAAAATAATAGAATGACACAATTTCTCTCAAATACCTCCCAGAGATGTCTCGCATACCTCCAAGGGTATAGACTTCACTGTTTGGAAACCCCGTCCTAGTGGATTGTGCTCCATTCCTTTCCCAGGTTCTATGCTGTGATGTTACAGTGCACAGCTCTCTGTTATGTCCTGAAGGGACTGTGCCAAGGGACCAGTCTTTGTTGTAATCTTATTGTTAGAAATTTCAGTTTGATATTCTCAGGGGTTTTAACCAAACACAATCCCTATTGTGCTCTATAAGGGAGTCCAAATGCTGGTGATATATGAAGCATTGCAATGTCTATACCCAGTCATACGCAGCTAATGCTGCTATGGCTGTCTGAATTCCTTTGCTTCTGTCTGCTGTCAGAAAAACCTTTTCTCTACTTAGAGGTGCAAATGAGGGCAGGTTGTGTCTAATACTTTGTTCCCTCAGCAGTGCAGTTCACCTCTTCTTTGCCCTCATCCTGACAGCAGCACATTTGACTGAAGCTTGAGGCTTTTTGGTGCAATAACACATAGATTTCTTTCTTCTCTGCAATAGCCCTTTTCCATTAAGCATATAATTTATTTTTTTCCATTATTCTTTGCTCCTGTGGGATTGATTATGCTACATTTGTCTGCATTCATCTGCATTTGTCATTTATTAGCCCAGGTTCTTATTTAAATGTTCTAAATCTTTGTGCATGTGTCTGCATCATTCTTTGTTTATTTGCTGTTCCTTCAAATTTTGAGTCAGAAGAGTAAATACTATTTAGGTCACTCTTGTGAGTTGTCTCCTATGGGAATAATAGAATAGGTTTCCAGTGCATAATAATATGCAAATAATGTACTTCTATCTTGCATGGGAATAGACTAAACATGTATGCAAGCTCTGTATGACTTTAATAGGATTGGCAGCATCATAATATACCATGTGCTTTTCTATGGTATCTGATATACATATGAGAGTGTGTGTGTGTGTGTTCACTGTAGCTGAGGGCACAGGAATCTATTTAAAATATTTCTCTGTGAGAATTTAATATGTGAACAACATACTGTACTCTCTATGGGAAGTGCTAAAGCCAGTGGTAAGTCTGATTTCCTTTGCTTGCATAAGCCACAGGAATTACATTAAGCACCAAAAATAAAACTGAAACTGCCTATCACCTTATCACTCTAGTTGATTTCACAAGAAGACCTTCTCCATGTGTGGAGAAGAAGAATAAACTGAAAAAATGGTGCAAGTTCTAAAGCTTCTTGTTAAAATTACTTGTTCCTCTAGATCTTGCCAGCATATTTTATATCTCTATCTATCTATCTATCTAAAAATGTGTGTGTGTTGTAAGGCTTGTGAGGAAAATGTGCTTTTTAAAATGAAACTTCTTTTTAGCTGCCTTTATATTAGTTTCTAGAGCAATTCACAAAACAGATGCTTTCTTTAAAAAGCCTTGCTTTAGTGAGCCTTTCTGTGTAAGAGAGTACATTCTTTCTAAAACTTCATTTCCCTGAAATTAACTTGTATTTCCACTGAGAATGGCTTATATAGCACAAAGGGAGGCTTAGTGGTTTAGACGTCCATCAAATAAACTGCCTAACTAAAGAGAGAAGATGCCAAGCCTTACGCTCTTGTACTTGAAAGTACTGTGTTCCCTCTCATGGGAACTCAAGATTAGAGAAATTATAAAGGCTTTGCACAAAAACAGAGTTAGAATTAATTTTTGCCTAAGCAGAGAAGTGTCAAAAGCCTATTATGGTAATTTTTCAATTTTGTCTTAACTATTCACACATTTTAAAATAGTTGTACAATTGAGAACAGGCATAATTGATGTGGGTTGTTTTTTTTTCCAGTCCACCATAAAATGTAGTTTAGATTCACTTGGGGGTTTCAGGAAAAGTAGGTGTGCTAATTAAGTAGTTGACATTTTTCATATAGTGAGAAAATTTGCCTAATGGGTTGAAAATCGTATTCCATAGAACAGTTTTCCCTATTGTTAATTACGTCTTATGTATAGACATCAATCTGAGGTGGAGACAAACTAAATACCAGCACACTAGTCAAAACAAACATGTATTTCATAGTGCTGGAATTTTCAGCTGCAGAACCTGTTATCGTTATTATCTAACTAACCAACAATGTTGAAAATCAACATGGAAACAAAATTTTTTTAGTCTAGCAATTTTTCCAGAATTTCTGACTTTTAGAAGTTGAAAATATCAAGGAGTGAAGAGGTTCTGGCAGATTTTCTAATAAATTAATTTAGCCTAATAAACTAAAAATTTTAAAAGTGTGTCTACAGCTTAGCAACCCATACAGTGCTGGGGAAGAGTTTAAAAAACCCAACTCCATCCAAGCAAAAATTGGAGGGATTTTTTCTAAGTAAGGGAAAACCTTCTGATTTATCAAAACTCCTAAATTATGTAATGGAATTGGCTTTTTTTTTTTTTTTTTTGTTGTCCAAGGTATTTAACAATAGAAATGGCGAAATGTACTTGTTCTTCAAAGCTACTATTATCCTGTGATCCGGTTAACTGTGCTGGATAAAACTCTCTCCCATTACTTTCAACGGGACAAGCATTGGACTTTGAATGTTGTTTGTAGTATTAAATACGAAAATGTACAATGTTTTAAATTTATTTTTATTGGCAGACAGGATTTGGGAATTGTGTGTACCTATAAACTGCAACCTTTCCCTCCCTGAGAGCCAGAAGGCCAGATTTTAGCTGCAAGTCACTGCTTTGGAGCAAGGTGAGAAGTGGCCAAGCAACAGTGGGAATTGCTGAAGTTCTGGCTGGCTAAGACTGAGTTCCTCTGTGGTCTTGTTTCCATTTGGAAATTATATACTATTTGAAGGGCAAGGATCTGTTGCAGTGGTGTACACAAACTGTAACCTGTAAAAGTGGCACAGCTCCCATTCCAGCATGTACTCCCGGGGCTTTTATTGACATCTGTGGAAAGCCACGGCCCAGAACAGTTTTACTCTCTCCTCATTATACACCTGTGGAGAGCTGGCCATGTTTTTGTCACTGCACCCTTTCTTTTTCCAAATAGCTGTGGATGGGAGTTGCCCTGCTATTCACCAGAGCATTGTCCCTTGCATTTTCTGGTGGGAGTGGAGTGAAGGGTCATATTTGATTTTGACCTCTTCCCGATAGGCTTAGTTCTCTTATTAGCAGTGATATGAGACGTCACATTTATTTAAGTGTATTTGCAGAATTAAAAAGATGAGCAGTTTTGTGAAGTACTTGTGATCCTCAGATGAAGGGTGATGTATATGCACAAAACATCAGTAGTCTTTATTACTAACTTTATTGCATAAATAGTACTACTCACATGGGGTCTTAGGACCCAGTCCTGCAAGCTTGTGCACCTGCTTACCTTCAGACATGTGATTGGTGTCACACTGATATCAGTGGGAACCACTTGTGTGACAAAAGTTACACACATGCAGGAGTGGAGCCTTTGTTAATAAAGCATGATTATTCAAGCAATGTGCAGAAGATTGCCCAAGAAATAAGATGTAATTTCAGTTTTCTGACTACAATTTAGTTTAATTACTTTATGTAATAAATAACTTTGGCATTTATTAAACATGCATTTGACTTTATTCTAATTGTTTCCTTCTGTATGGCAGCTTCTGTGATAGGCAATATTTACTTAAATAGGATTTCAGTGAACAGTAAAATTAACAATTCTGGCTTTGCTAATTTCATGTGCTGTGCACAGCATTTCTTCTGAGTACGAACAGAAACAAAAGAAATTGTTACCTGTAAGCCCACACTGATAAAGTAATGCTGCTGTTACTGTTACCATGTTTTGATGTAAATCTAATCAATTTAATCTTGGTATATTTAGCACTGCTGTGATGGCAATTATCTTTTTAGACACTCTCAGGTGTAGACACTCCTAGCTCCAACTATATTTACATATTTATCTCACTTAATTGTCATGTAATTTTAATGAGAGTTATACTGGTGGGTTTTGTGTTAAGTTAATTATATTTGTTTACCCTTCAGTAGCACCTTGTGCGGATTGTGGCAGTGTAATGCACAGGCCCATCTTGACAGAACTGATGAATAGCTAGAGATAGAGGTATTGGCAGGCTGCTCACCAGTGCCATGTCTAGAATTTGTTTTCCTTAATAATTCAGAAAGGCTGGAATTCGATCAAATCATTTCCATTTTCAGAGTGAACGGAAAGGGTAAATGAGTAAGACTCCAGTAATGGAACCTTTGTGTTTGTGTTGTCGAACAGGCAGGGCAGCGTCACATTTTATTGTTCCCTATGAAAATTATGCATGTGGTTTCTTTATGGAATCAGTTTCTGCTTTGTTGGCTAGACTTCTCTTTGCTGGGTGACACATTTATCTAGCCCAGCCCCACTGGTGGTGGTGATGGGGTGGGACCATTCCACCTCAGTAATTGTAATCCAGAGCTAAGTGCCCTGGGAGTAGTTCAAGTCCATTGGCTCTACAGTGTCATTTCAGGAGATTCATGCAGAGAGTGCTCCCAGTACCAGCAAAGTGCACGCACATACAAGGATGAAAATGGGTGATATGGAAGAGGCTGGAGGAAATGGGTGTTTATTAAGTGCTAGAGTTTAACGTGGACATGCAAGTGGGATAGGAAGCACTTTTGTTTAAATTAATAAGAGTGAGGGTTAAAATGGTGCCTGAGGATGAGTGGAGGCTTTGGAGGAGTGAGCTGTTGTGATGGAGCAGAGCAAGCTCCATTTTTTTGTTTAATGCAAATTCTTATTTTTGCAGCATTCATAAAACTAATTTTTAGTCAGTTTGCTGCTCATACGTGTAAAGGTATGTGTAACAGTATTGAAGTTAGGATGAGACATAGTGTAGACGGGCATTGCACACAGAGAACTCTGCCGCTGCTCCTAAATCCTGACCTGTTACACTGCTGTGCTTTTCAAGCTGAGGAACTAATATAGTTGTTGCTATTCCAAACTCCACTGTATCCCTGGGTTCCCTGTATCCCAGTCTAACACTGAGGGGGTTGTAGTTGCACCCTCATTCTGTCCTGGTTCTTAGAGTGAGTGAGTGTGTCTGTGTGTGTGTGTACATGATTGGTAAGATGAAATGAATTTATATTATGGTATACACTATATCCTATCAGACTAGATGATGATATTGTAATGTTTTATGTTGGTTACTTTATGGTTAAGTATAATAAAAACAAATATAAAAACCATAAATGGTTGTTTATCCCTTTGTATTTCAAAAATGGATATAGATTGTTAATTTGTGATGTGCTGTTTTTTCTTGTCTTTCCGTTCCTTTTTAACAGCTATAACTTTGTTCCTCCTTGATAATATTCCTTGTGCTTGTAGAATACCTGCCTTGATCTCATCAGAGATCTTTAGTGCATTTCACTTTGAAGGGCTTAGTGTTCTATTCTGAATACTTTGAAAAAGAGAAATATTTCCTGCCTCTCTCCTCAAGAAAACTGGTCATGAAGGATGGAAGTTGTTTTTTGAGGGCTGTTTTTGTGCTAGAACTACCCTCTCGGGGGGTGCCTGCTGCTGTCCTTGGGGTAAATATGGAATCTATGCTATTGAAGAGGTGGGGATTGGCCATCTCTGAAGATAGTCACAGATCAATATATGGACTTGTGAATGATGTGTAGAGTTCCTAAAATGAATGATTTCAGAAAGCAGTTGGATTTTTTTTTGCCAGACTTGCATGCACGGAATTGAGGGAGTGAATGCAAAAATCATGTAGCTTGGGGTGGGGGGGATGGTGGAAGAGTGTTTTCTTCAGTCTGCATTGCTCTTGCCACTCCAATCTCTATATTCTTCCTATTCTTTTGAAAGCAAAAGCTTCTTTTATTTTCACATCCCCTGTGCTTTTTCTGCCAAATATGCCTAGTGCCCAAGGGGGTATATGTAGTTCACAAATTCCTTGGTCTGACTGTCACTGGCGCGCATGGTTCCAGACCCTTCCACCAGTTTACTGCAGTCAGGTGAGATGAGTAGTAGGCAGGTGAAGTGCAACCAGGTTATTGTAATTAATTTATAAGAACTTAGTCTGTGTCTTCTTAGAAGCCTTACTACATTGGTATTTACCCAGCTTCTTTGCAGAAGGAGAGCTTATGAGCTCTCCTTCTGCAAAGAAGGATTCCTAACGAGGATTCCTATATTCCTAACCAGGTAGCATAAAACACTGAATTAGATGAAAAAGTATCAGGTGACTATTCATGGCACTAGGATGCACTGATACTTTCTCAGGTCCTTCTTGAAGCTACTCCCTGACAGGGGCCTGGCCTTTGGGCCTCATTTCTTTTGATGCTGCAAGCATGGCAGAAATGCCTGTCTCAGTATGTACAATACATACGCGGCTAGTTCTGCGGTAGCAGACTGAGCCCAGGTCTCAAGACATATTGGCAATACTTAGGTTCTATAGGAGCTAAAATACCTAGTAGCAGTGAGTTGATTTAAGGGAAGTTTGATCTTTTTTGTTGTTCTTGTTTCTTTATTCGCACACAATCTGTTGCTGTCATTCTGCCCTGTCTGTATAAACTTTGCAAAAATCCTGGCTGACCTGTTAGTGGAAAGTAGCTGAATACAATAACAGGGTGGAGCTTTGAGGAGAAACTAACCAATCTTTTAAAAAAGAGAAACTGCAGTTTTGCCAGTTCTAAGTTGCCTATTCTGCCTGTTCACTGAGGTAGGTATGCTTTGCGAGAGAAGAATGGCTATACTTTAACATGGTCCGATAAATGAGGCAGATCCTTTTCACCTGCTTTCCTCTCCCCTTTAAGGTGTGTGCTCTGCTCACTTCACTCTTCAGCGCAATGCAGTTTGAGAAATGCAAGATAATCCTGATGCTAGAATAGTGAGCCCATCTGTGTACATGCATAATGTAATGCACAACACAAGGAAAAGGACTTCTCTGATTCTAGCTGTAGAGATTCTGGGGACATTTTTTAAAACATCTCATACTAGCAATGAAGTTTCCAAGAAGAGACAATATTTATTTGGATTCTAATGCACTGAAATGTAGCCACTGAGATGTTTGATGATATCTTGTACTCAGTATAGCATGTTGAGCATAAGAGCTAATGTTGTCTAACATCTGCTGTTAATACAGCCTGCCACCTGGAAATAAATGGATACTCATGGGATATCCAGGGGAAAATAACTGGGTAGAAACTTCCTCAATCATTTATGAATATCACTGTTTCTCCACGTAAACAAACACATCTTTATTGGTTTTTGACTGAATAAGTTTACATTTGGTAGTGGATGTTTTGAGAGATGCGTTAGTTTTTATAAGATTAAAGAAAAAATATGCCTTAAAGAATCTCAGTTTAAAAATAACTGCATGGGCTGTCCCAGTGATTGAGTGGCTCTGTATCGTACTGCCAGGAAGGAGCATTCTACCTCTTAAAATGATAACGTGACTGGTACCTGGCATAGCTTTGACAAGCTGATGTGGAAGATGTAATGTACTAGCCAAATGTGTGTGGTCATGGCTGTCTGTAATTGCTGTCACCCACAGAAGGTAACATACTACTAATATAGTTACTCCTTCAGCTCATGTGGCTTGAACATTTTGTTTCTGGAGTCTATCCCCACTGGCAACCAGTTGTTATAAAACAGTGGCCTTTATAAGAGTAGGCTCCTCTGTATGTCAGACCATTGGAATGAGCTTTCCCAGATGGGGTGTGGCTAACATAGTGTCACAGACTATCTGTAAGTGGTGAACTATAAAGGTCGGAGCAGAGCCAGAAGTCACGGGGTTTGGGGAAAGGTAGAGAGTAGGGTTGGAGTGGGAAGAGGTGCAGACTGGATCAAGGACTGGTACAGGAGGCAGGTCTGGTGCAGCTGTAGGCATAGAATTCATAGAGCAGCTACTGTTGATACAAGGCTTAAATGATGATCTGCTAGCTCTTATATAAGAATGACCATACTGGCTGACACCAATGGTATGTCTAACATGGTATCCTATCTTCCAACAGTGCCCAGTGACCAGAACAGGGCAATCATCAAGTGATCCGTCTCCTGTCGTGCCATCCCAGCATCCGACTGGCAGAGGGCTAGGGACACCCAAGTATGGGGTTGCATCCTGACCATCATGGCTAATAGCCATCGATGGACCAATCCTCCATGAACTTATCTAATACTTTTTTTTAATCCAGTTATAGTTTGGGCTTTCCAACATCCCCTGGCAAAGAGTTCTGCAGGTTGGCTGTGGGTTGTATGAAGTAGTACTTTTTTTGTTTGTTTTAAAGCGGCTACCTATTAATTTCATTGGGTGACTCCAGTTTCTTGTGTTTTGCAAAGGAGTAAATAGCACTTCCTTATTCACTTTCTCAACATCACTGATGATTTATATACCTCTATAATATCCCTCCCGCCTACTACCCCTTAAGTCATCTCTTTTCCAAGATGAATAATCCTAGGCTTTTTAATTTCTCTTCATATGGAAGCTGTTCCTTACTCCTAATCATTTTTGTTGGCTTACTTTTTCCAATTCTAATATATGTTTTTTGAAGTGGGTTGACCAGAACTGCACACAGTATTCAAGGTCTGAGCATACTGTGGATTTATATAGTGGCATTATGATATTTTTGTTCTTACTATCTATCCCTATCCTAATGGTTTCTAACATTCTGTTAATTTTTCTTCACTGCTGCTGCACATTGAGTGGATTATTCAGAGAACTATCCACAGTGACACCAAGATCTCTCTTTTGAGTAGTAGACCATGGGGTAAAGCACTTTAAAAGCACATTTTCAATGTGTAGTTGTGATTATGTTTTTCAATGTGCATTACTTTGCATTTAACAAAACTGAATTTCATCTGCCATTTTGTTGTCCAGTCATCCAGTTTTGTGAGATCACTTTGTAATTTTTTGCAGTCTGCTTTGGGCATAAATATTTTGAGTGGTTTTGTATGATCTGTAAACTTTGCCACCTCACTGTTCATCCCCTTTTCTAGATCATTTATGATTATGTTGAACAGCACTGGTCCCAGAACAGATCCCTCTCTGCTTACCTCTCTCCATGCCGAAAACTAAGCATGTATTCCTACCCTTTGTTTCCTGTCTTTTAACCAGTTACTGATCCATGAGAGGATCTTCCCTCTTATTCCGTGTCCGCTTAATTTGCTTAAGAGCCTTGGTGAATGGACCTTGTTAAAATCTTTCTGAAAGTCCAAGTACATTATATCTATTGGATCACCCTTGTCCGTATGTTTGCTTGACATCCTCGCAGAATTATAATAGATTGGTGAGGCATGATTTTGCTTTACAAAAGCCAGGTTGACTCTTCCCCATCAAATTATGTTAATCTATGTGTCTGATAATTCTGATCTTTATTATAGTTTCAACCAATTTGTCTGGTACTGAAATTAGGCTTATTGGCCTGTAATTGCTAGGGTCACCCCTGGAGCCTTTAAAAAAAAAAAGACATCATATTGGATATCCTCCAGTCATCTGATACTGAAGCTGATTTAAGTGAGAGGTTACAAACCATATTGGTACAGCTGTGCCACTGTAAACTCAACAGTGTAGATGTGGCCTTAGTCCTTTAGCTCAAGTGACAGAGGCCTGTGATCTTGCTGCTTAAGGTCCTGGGTTTTATCCCTCATATGGATTCTGTTTTGGTTTGTTAGAATTACAGCGAGGGAGATTTGTCTCAAGCAAAATAAGTATGAGCAAGATGTTCAAATGTAAGTATTTTAAATAAGCTGTTCAAATCCTCCATTTAACTGTACACTTATAATAGATATATATATATACACACACATGAATGAGGTTCATGTATCAGAATCATGTATCATGCATTTTTCAATCACCCGTGTCTGAAAATTGTGACCATAGTGTGATGAAAAACATGGTGTTTTTGATTAAAATACAGAAAATTAGCTCTGTGGGTCTTTGAATAAATTGGGGAATTTGACAGGAGACTTCCATTCTTTTGTCTCCTAAACACACACACACACACACACACACACACACACACACACACACACACACTGGTTTAGTGTCACTTCCCTGTATCACAGGGGTGAAGATTAATGCTTTATTGTAAAGCACTTTAAAATCCTTACAAGATACCATAGAATTTTGGAGAAACACCCGATTAATAAATCGGGTAAAAGTAAAGAACAAAATTGTCACCAGTGTATTGAGCAATCATTTTGGAACAGAAATTAATTTCATAAAACAGCTTGTTGAATGAAAAATTTAGACACAGGAAATTACAAGCAGAGTCATCATGATATAATTGTCATATTTCTATAGTAAACCTTCAAATTTGAAAGCAAATACAAATTTGTTTAAGATGCAGTTGTTGGCATTAACATATTTGTTAGGTGTAGCTAGTATTCTCTCCAGTATGTTGTCTGAGTTTTTGTTCTTCCATAATTATTTTACTCAAAATTTGGGTCATAAGTAATCATGATGTTATTGTTAATAAGTAAAAACTGGAAGAGAAAATGAAAATGCTCTAAATTGTTTTACAGCATTTGTTGGAATTCCATTATGACTTTAATCTTACTGTGGGCACCAAAGAGGATTAAGTTATTACTAGATGGCTGGAATTACTATTTTCCTTAGCCCCCAAAATCAAGACTATACCTGACAAATGAGAAGTTCATACTTTCATTAGATGCACTGGGCGCATATATTTATGGTGTGATTATATATGATGTGTATATTTCATCTTGAGAGTGAATTCTGTGCTTTCTTTTCAGAATTATAATGATTACCTGATTTACAATGTAAAATGGCAATTAAATCTGAATTGCTATTAGAATGTCCTTAAAAATATGAAACATGCATGCTACTTACATGGCGCTCTGTATAGTGAATTCTGATTGGCCTTTCCAATAAGAGCGTTTAATTTCTTGTTCCTCCTGTTGGATGGTATCATTTTTTTTCTGAGGGCATCGGACATCTCTGATTGAAGTAAGCCTTTTATTTTAAAGATCTCTTTTGAAATTTGGACCTGTTTTGTTTCTGAATTGAGAATGAAATTTGAAATGTCAACTCATTAGTGTGGGTTACAAAATATAAGAATGGCAAAGAAGAAAAGGAGCCTTTCTTCCATCAGTGGAGGAGAGGAGAAGATGACAGAGGAAAATTTCAGAAAGGAAAATTACTAGGAAGAAAATAAATAAATGCACCCAAAATATTACATAAAGCCCATCCCAGTGATGTAGTAACACAGTTCTACAGTACCAAACAGGAAGTTTGTTTCAATTCTCTCATCTGATCGCTGACCCCCTAAGCTATCAGAGGCCGAGAATTCCACAGAAGTGGCAAGTCCATCCGGTAATGGACCCCTTGGAACACAGTGCTATTTTGTTTCTGTAACAGCAGATATGGATATTCAGCCTTTAGGTTTTGTGACATAAGTGAACACTATCGGCTAGATTCACAACAGAACGTACACACCTAACTGCACCTTCAGATGACAAGTTCAACACTGAGGCGCCATTGCTCAGCTCCCACCTAACCCTGTAGTTCCCTAAATTTCGGCAACCGGGCATGTACACAATTTCCTCAGGCCAGACACCACCCAGCAGCTCAGTGGCTGAATCATGCCTGTGCCCCAGCAGAATTCTCAAACTAGACATTCTCCTACCTTTCTTGCCTTTGGAACCTGATCTGGTAGGTGGGAGGATGGGGAAGTAGTGGTTCCCCTCACTCCCTTTAATCCAGTGGTAGAGCACACACCTGGGAAGTGGGAGTCCCAGGTGCAGTTCCCCCTACTCTGGAGCAAAGATTTGAAGTTGGGTCTTCCACCTCCCCGGAGAGTGCCTTAGCGAGTGAGCTGCGGGGTATTCTGGGATAGGTCTACCTCCGACTCTACTGTTGAAGCTGTTCCTGCCTGCCTTTGAATGGTGCGTAACTGACCATGATCCTCTCCTCAGCATTTCCTACTTCCTAACTTAGACAGTTCCTTGGGTGGCTTTTGCGAATCCCATTTTAAGGCATCTAACTCTCCCCATGCATTAGGGAGCCTGCAAGCCTAATTCAGGGTTATGAATTCCACTAGGTGACAGGTTATTGCAATGCCTAAATCCCCTTTGTGAATCTAGTCCAACTGGCTAGGACTGGGAAGAAACTTTCCCTGTAAGCATGTTATTGCATAAGTGAAGTCACTTTTGAGGTTTTATCACTTCCTTTGACGCATATGCCACAAGTTACTATTGGGAATAGGCTACTGTCTGATCCAGTATGGGAATTCTTGAGTTCCTGACCTAATACTGTAGTTACATTCTGTGAATTGCAGTGCCGACAATCACCATCAAAATGTGGACACATGAGTGTAACTTAGTCTTCTGACCAAATAGTTGTTCTTTTTCATGCCACCTCCACATTGAAATCATTGGGGAGTTTTGCCTGGTAAAGACTAAAGAATTGGGAACTTAATGACACCTTAAAATATTTGTTTTTTCCACATGAAATATAAATGCACACTTTTAAATTTGAACTTTTTTTCTGAAACCGCTTTCTAATCTAATTGCTATTGTAGCTTTAGTCCATTTTCTTTATCATTCTTTTCAATAAAATGCATTTTAACTGCAATAACATGTACTGTATGCTTTATGAAAAGTCCTCATTGAAAATCTTGGATGTTTTCCATTAAGATCCCAACAGACCCATCCAATTTGAAAATACACTGTTTTATTCTCTCCTTAATTACAATACTTGGAGCAGCTCTCTGTTAACTGTTTTGAAGTTCCACAGAATAATGATTCTATCAGAACTATAAAGAGTATGACAGAAAATATTTACAGTAGGAAGCTCACTGTTGCTTAGCTACCTAGCCTTTTAATTCGGACTCTCTAGCAATTTGATGATTAGCCCTTAAGCTACTAAATGTATTTGTTCATGACACATTGTGCCATTTAATGTGTGCATTTCACCTTTGTGTTACAGCTATTATTGTAGGAATAAAGAGGGCATTTATAATGGAGTTATTTGTAGTGTAAATCAAAAATCTTACGTACATCAATTATATAAGCCACTCTTAGTAAAGTTCTCATCTGGGTACTACTCAAGTGAAATTGCTAGATAGAGAAACAGTCTGAACTAAAATAATTGTGGGCCTGATCCTCCAAATATTTACCACTACTGTGAATAGTCCCACTGAAAGTGATAAAGCTACCCTTATTAGTAAGTATTATACCCAGGGTAAATATATGCAGGGTCAGGCACTGAATCTTTAAGTGCATGCAGACACACAGGTCTACATAATTTATAATTATATTTAATTAATTACAAGTGAATACATCACAGCATCCTAACATTTTGTTCATCCAGGCTTTTACAAGGAGTATGAAGTGGTTGGGTTTAGAAAGAGCTTTACTTGAATAAGGACTGCAAGTTAGGATCCATGTCAATCGGTGTGCAACTGTGTGAAAATGCAAAATGCTGGATTTTTAAAGAATTCAGGAGGCAAGATTTTTGTGTTGGCAATTACTGTCTGATCTGCCCTCTTACTAATATATATACAGGTCAGATTTGTCAGAGAGATCTCTTAAGGTGTTTCCACAAAATTTGTGTATGCACTTGTATACTCAAAGAAGGTGTATTTGCACATATGTACTGGTATTGCACAAACACATGCCCCCATTATGGGTACAAATGGGAATATGAAACTTTTGCCCCTGAAGCAATCCCTTTGATTTAACATATCCTTAAGGCCAGAAAGGACCATTACAGTAGTCTACCTGACCATAGAATTTCACCCAGTAATCCTTGCCGCAAGGTCAGAACTACTGGTTGAGCTAGAACATAAATCCAGTTTTAAGATTTAAAATTTGGCCCTTAGCTGTGAGGCCCCTTATAATTGCCCCCTTCTCTCTCTGCACCTATTTTCATTCTGAAAACATCATCTCACACCTCCTTCCCACTTAACTGAAAAAACAGCGTTTGTGACAGAAAAGAAACAGAAATGCTTAGACCAAAATGTTAGTTACTGTACAATTCAAATAATTATTCTAATCACTGACATCTGAAAATTGTTTTACTTACCTACAACTCTAAAATTTGTGATGTTCTGTGTTTAAAAAACCAAGCCAACCCTCTTGTCTATAAGCCGTACACTGTTAGGCTCTGCCTTAGTACTTTCGGTACATATGAAGATCACTTATAAGATTGTTGAGGCAATTTTTAAGCTATCTTATTGTCGTAGACTGTGAAATATGGCTCCATGTAAATAACTCAAGTTGAGGAGCCAGCTCTCTTTCTCCGAATAATAATGTGTTTTGTTTCATGAATATGCATTAGTGGATACGGCTTGTGCTTATAACAGAATTTGATTTGACTAACATTTGCCTGTGTGGTCTTTTTTCATTGTTTCTAACTGAATTTCGAGTGTGTTGTCATGGTGGTGGTTTTGTGTGTGTGTGTTTGCCTTTTTAACTTTTGAACTTTAGTACAAAGAAAATAATTTTAAAGTCAAAGTGATTTAAAACGCACACATGATAATGTTTGGGCAGTGGAAATCAAGTAATAGAAGAGGTTTTAAATAAATCATTATTACTATCTTTAAAATGCTAAAACATCATCTAAGTACCTGATTGCATTGAACCAAAATGTAAATTATTTAAAAAAACCATCCCAGTATTGACAAAGAGTCCTGTGGCACCTTAAAGACTAACTGAAAGGTTAGTTTTAAGGTGCCACAGGACTCTTTGTCACTTCTGCAATTCCAGACTAACACGGCTACCCCTCTGATTCTCATCCCAGTATTGTTTCCTTGTACTCCTCCATCAGTCTGTCTGTATGTATCTATTATGTCTTGTCTTACATTGGGATTGTAAGCTCCTTGGGGCAGGGACTGTCTCTTTGTTCTGTTTGTACACCACCTAGCAAGGTGGGATCCTACTCTGACTAGTTTTCTAAGAAAGTACTAGAGTAACTTGAATAGTTAATAATAATAAACCTCATTCCTTCTCTTTTGTTGCCGATATTTGTGTTATCTCATTCTCTAGCGTAGAAAGGAAGTGTGAACTCCTGACCAGGTTGAAATTAGTGGCATGGCTCCCATTGACTTCAATACCGGCAAGTCTGTAGTTCGTTATTTCTCAGGATCTTAGGGAAGTAAAGGTGTTAAAATAGAGCACTAATTATATTAAGCCAGTCATACATCTTTTTTTGGAATCTTACGTACAGATTTTGAGAGTTTCAGAAAACTTTCAGGTCATCTTGCCCATTTATTTCTGTGCTCTCATTTTATGTGTTCAGTAGTTGTGGGATGTCTATGTGACACCATAGTTGAAAATGTTGGTATATTTAAATATAATTATGTACTCAGCAGCATTACTGACAGTTTTAGATGTGCAACAGCGACACCTCTTGGACTTGAAAATAGCAGTGGTTTAATATTCATATATAGTTTTCAGTCTCTAAATCTGTAATCCTGTTCCTTAAGATCAGTACCTGGTTTACCATGGTGCCAGGCCCAGAGTCAGAAGTGGTCTCAGCCAGCCTGATCCCTCTGCCTGCTGAGTCAGCCAAGAAAGCTGCCCCTACTCCGCCCCCACCTCTTCCTCAAAGCCCCCGCCCCTCCCCCTTGCTCCGCCCCAGCCCCTCTCCCACTCCTTTCCCTGGGGGACTGCAGCAGGGGTTGGGCCCACCCTACGCTCACCGGTGGCGGGAAGTGGAGCAAAGCAGTCCCAGCCTGCTCCATGCCACCGGTGAGTGTTGTGGGAGCAGTTCCCCCTCACTCCCCAGTCCCAAGGCTGGGAGCCAGGGGAGCAGAGTGGAGCGGGCTGAGGCTGGGTCGCTCCACTTTCCACCACCCCACGAGTTCGGGATTGGACCCACCTTGCAATCTCCAAGACTGGGGAGGAGATGGAGCGGTGGACAAGCGGCATGGGATGGGGAAAAGAGGAGGACAGGAAAGTGGGGGCCCAGCGTGTGGATCCCCTTGGCAGCACCAGGGGCTCCCTTGTTAAGCAGGCCCAGCAAACCCTCAGCCTGACAAGCTCCACCTCCCCTGCATCTGTACCACCACGGTGAGCCCCCCTCCAACTCCAACCCACTGAGCCCCAACCACCTGCACCTGGACCCCCATCCAAATGAACCCCACCTCACATGCCCCATTTTCCCAATGGGGGCCCACAAATACGTTTGGCTCACAAAAAAAATTTGGCAAATACCGGGCTCACAAAAAGTTAATCTGGCCCTGCTCAAGAGATATTTATGTTTAAGATAACAGCATACAGCTTCACTAGTCCCAACTATTTTCCTTTATGTTGCTTTAGTCTTTGTATCAATAATAGATCCAGTGCAATTTAAAGTTGTGCTGCATGGCTTTGAACAGATTATTTTGTGTCCTTGAATTCAAATATAAAAGCATTACTGTACCAGACTCCATTTTCTCTTGAAATTTCATGGGGAAAGCTTCAGTACATGGCATGACAAAACATAAAACCATACTCCTAGGTCACCTTATAAATATTTATTCTTATAAATTCTTTAAAGAAATTAAATTATGTGTTCTGTACAAAATAGAAGAGAGGCTTTTAGTGTCACTGACTGCAAATTGAAGTCATTTGTCTAGAAGGGTCAGGTGCCACTTTGTGGTAAGGATATGTCTCAGCTCCAAGAAGAGAAAGATTGATAGTACAAAGAGAGTGATGAAATGAGCAATGCAATATGCATACAAAGTTGTGGGTTAATTAGGAGAATTTAAACAAGAAAGTTCCTTTGTGTGGAGGAGTGTTTGGGAACTGTTACTCTCAGAACTGAGGTACATTGGCAGCTTTGCACATTTAGACTTGATTTTCTTGAGAGATTTACGTGGAGATGTGTGGTAGTGAATACCAGTAAAGAGGTATCAACAGCATTTTACAGTTAATGATAGTTTCTTAGCAAATATAAGCGTGTATATATTTATTTTCTCTTAAATCTTCTGCTTTGTTGTTGTTAATATAAATTATAATCTGAGTTTCTTGATTCTCTCAGCAGGGAAAATAAATTCAATAACATTTCATGGGCTTGTTTTTCTGGTTTGTGTCTCAGGCCCTCCTGTTTCCATTTGTTTTGTTTATGCATAACAAATATTATACTTAATGAGAAATTTTCTCTTGATTTAAAAAACAGCTCCAGATCTATCCAGCTTTAGAAAATGGAGGCAGAGAAAGCCAAAGGCTTTTGTGGTGGTGTTGATTGAAAAGTTGTTTTGATAGAACAGATGCTGCAAACTGCACCTATGGCTTTAAAGTTCCCAGCCACCTGGTGTAGTTAGTGGGAAACAGGAAGCTTCCCATAACCAGTTTCATGCAGAAATTGGAACTGTGGATTATTTTGTATTTGTAATATATTACCTGAATGTAAGATGACTGTTTTTAATTTGACTTCATGCTGTGAAACCAGAACACCTTTGAATGTTCATGGTATAGGAGACTACGGTGCAAGCTTTAGGTAGAAAATGTATATAGTCTATGCATGACAGATGGCTTTTCTAATAACAAGAAGCCAAATCCTCCTCAGAAAATGAACAAAAACGAATCAAGAACTTCAGTACAGTATTAGTGCTATTTGGACATGGCATATTTCTTTAGCAATTCTATTTTAGCAGCATGTGTTTATTTTTCTTTTAGCATCTCCACCCTTTGCATACACCTAGGATTCTGCATTACTGTATACGGTGTTATATGTCTACTGTGTGGAGGAGGTGGTGTTATGCTTCTCATAATAATTGCAACTCTGATTTTAGCATGTTTAAATTCTCAGCCAAAATGTTGCATGTATGTAGCATGAATTACACAGATTTTAGATAGATTTGGGGCACTCTGGGTCTTTACCTGGCAGAGTTCATTTCCCATTACAGACCATACAAGAACAGAAATTGTCATGGTGCTGAGGAGAGAGCAGAAGTGATATGAATCTTACGGTTCAGTTTGTATCAGAAGGGGTGTAGCTGTCCTGGATGTAGTTCACTCATCTGCAGATAAGAGGATTATTCAAGAGAGGAGTCCTAGGTGAGGACCAGAGAAGCACAGGATCTTGGGATTCCAGAGGTGCAAATCCTTGGGGAAACTACTGCGTTCAAATCAATCATACTGTGTATTAGAGGCATTTAACTATTAATCATTATTTATGTATTTACGAAACTATTAATTCATTAAATAACTGAGCACGGAAGGAATATCTGATCGTTTCTTAGATGATGAAAAAACAAACTCCTCTTTTTTTTAAGTTTCACACTTTAGAATACATATTTTTAATACCCAACAAAATTTTACCGATTTCTCCCATAAAATTTCACAGTTCACTTGAGCCCAAGCATGAGAAATTTCACTCCAAACAAGTGTGTGAGGGAAAGTTTTATGTGCACCTGCAAATAGTGTACAACGAAAGTGGTATTTCACTCATAGCTATAGTGTCACTCCCAGGATGCAGGTATAACAGGCTGTCAGCTCATGTCACCCCAGTTACTTTTAACTTCATTAAAAGGACAGATGTTTGGCGCTGGATATCAGCTTTGTAAATGATGTGCATTTTGTCTATATTTTGCTTTAGTGTGAAGATTTTTTTTTCCAGTTGATAAATCCAGTAAGTATTTACCACAAAGAACTAACAGTGATACTGTTTTTATTTTACAGAAACCAAAACAGAAAGACTGGCATCCTCCAGGAGGGTTTATTCTAGGACTCTGGGCGTTGATTATCATGGTTTTCTTTAAAACATATGGAATCAAGCACATGAAATACATCTTCTAGGTTTTCTGAGCAACCAAGATGATTGCACTGACTTCAACATGGATGAAAATTGGTGTTATAAAAGGTTCTTTATTTGTGCATTATATCTGTTTGTAGTGACAAATAATGCTGAAACCTCACATCTAGATGCTCTTTTGATGTTGTATCATCTGTCCTCCTTTCTGTAAAAAGCCTAACTAATGGTTATACTATTAGATAATTTTATACTTTCTCATTTAAACAGATTTTAATGCTGTTTCTGAGCAATTTTTCATCCTGTGTTCTCAGAGAGATCAGGAAAATTGAAGATCTCAGCTGAATCTTTAAAATGTTAAGGCTGTTTATGAATTGTAAAAAGGGAGAATTCTTTCCCTTCCACCCCTAAGTAAATCTTTTTAAAAGTTATCCCATTACTGGAACAAAGGCTAGACAGTATGCAGAACCTTATTTAAGATAGATGTCACTTTATCAATAGAAACTTAAGTCACTGTACAGACTTCAGGCATGACATATTGAAAACTTGCTCCACAGAAACAAAAATATGGTAGAACATATTGATTTTTGGTGTTAAATACAATCCTTTAGATCAGTACTTTTACCTAGGGCAGTTTTGGGTTTAGGATTCTATGAGCCATTAGAATTGAAAACAAAAATATGGCCGAACAATGACCTCATTGAATCTAGTTGAAGAAAAGCTGCCAAAATGTGTAAAAACATTATTTCATCTTGTCAATTAGAAATCAGTAAATTTCTACTAAGAACAAACCAATAGATACGTCAAAACAGAATTTACAAGACTTAAAACAATGCAGTTCAGAAGCTCTTGAGTACAATAGTACAATTTACAACTATTTTAAATCCCTGATACCAGAGTCAGTTTTCCTCTGTGCAAAGAAGATCCAGTGTATTTAATGCACTGGAAACCCTCTAATCCAAATTGTATAGTCTTAAAAAGACAGTGTTGCAAGGTTTATGAATTGTTCTATGAATGACTGGTTAATTTATGCTAAGTGGGCTTTGTTCTTAGATTTTAGCCATATTAGGTGAGAGGAGGACCAAATCTGTTCATGTACAGGAACAACGAATGCCAGATGAGAGATTTCTGAAGATGTTTTTCCTGAATGCCTAATGGTTCTGCTCTGTATGTCAGATATAAAGATTAGATATACAGGAAGGGAATAGTCTATCTGGCATAATCATTAGGAACTGTTTGTATTTGTATTACTGATGTATAGATGCCTGGATCATTTTGCTGGAGAGAATAGAGCATTAAACATTGCCACATTGCATAGAACATGTACATTAGATATTTTATCTTTGTTATTTTTGGCTTAATTGTGGCACCTTGCCACAGCCTTGTTTTAGGGGTGGTGTTGAGGGGCACCTTCCTACAGGCACAATCCCACCCTCAGTTCTGGTGAGTGCAATCTTAGTGGCGCTTCTGGAAAGGGTCTGGTGTCTGCCCAGATACCTCTGCTGTGGGGGGGGCGGGGGGAACCTTTTTTCTCTCAGGGGCCATTGACCCTCAGAAAAAATCAGTCGAGGGCCATGCACAAGTAAAAAGCAAGGGTCTGATCCGAAGCCCCTGCCGTTGACTACCCCAGTCTTTGGATCCGATGCTGTGATGTGGTTCTTGCTGTAAATTAGTCCTGCCATCCCCTGGTGCTGTTGTGTGGCTCTTCTCTGAATTCCCACTGGTTTGTCAGTAGATTTCTGGGGGATCCAGAGCCGAGTGCAAGATCCCCAGAAGGGTGGGGGAGCTCCTCCCCAGGACTGGAATGAGAGGGGCTGTCCTCTCCCTTCTCCAGGGTGGGCAGCCCAGTGGCCTAACCAGGATGGTACACTTGGGTGGACCCTGACTTTGGGTTGGTGGGCAGGCAATGATGCGGGGGAGGAGGAACAGGAGAAATTGAAGCAGTCTTCTCCCTTTCTCCCCCAGCCGGCCTTGTGGGGGGCAATGGACACTCTGACCGGGGTTGCCCGGCGCCCTAGACTCGCATCCAGCTCTGAGAGGAGATGCCGCTCTCCAGCAGCAACGGCTCCCATCCCATTGCCCTGCACCAGGCCTGGCTCCCCAAGCAGCAGGCCTTCCTTTTTTGAGCATTCCTCTGCTGCTGCTGGGATGCCCACTCACTCTCCTACCGCCCTCCTCCCAGTGCCAGATTAGCCACAGGGCTAAGGGGGCATGCCCAGGAGCCACAACCAATTGGCGGCCCCCAGAAAAATTGGCACCCCCATGTCTCCACCTGCTTTGACCCGGTGCTCCTGCCGGGAAACATGGTCAGGGTGCGGGGGCTTGCCCTGCTCTGCCCACCTGGCACTCCAGCCGGAGAGTGGGATCCGGGCGCGGGGGGGTTGCTGGAGTGCTGGGCGGAGCAGGGTAAGCCCTGGACCTGCTCCCTGGCTGGCGCGTCAGGTGAGTGGGTAGAATGGGGCAAACCCCCAAGCCCATTCTGGGGGCTGGATGAAATTAAGCAACGGACCAGGCCGTAGGTTCCCAACTCATGTTCTACTGGCTGGTGCTAGAGACTAGCAGCATCAGTGCATAGAGTCGTTCTGCTCCATAAGCACAATGTTGTGCTCAGCACCTGTGATGGGCACAAGGGGCAGAGGGGAGAGCTGTAGACTTTTCCTTGCATATTTGCACATGCATCTCCCCTATCTTGGTACTGCCATGAATGAGAGAAGTGGGCAAATGGAGGCAGACCATACCTTTGTATTCCTTTTAAAAAAAAGATAAGATATTTTTAAGGGGAAATGGATGGCCTGAGGGATTAGTACTGGGATATAGAATCTTTCACCTCTGGAAGCCTAGTTCAGATTTAGCTGTGGGTCATAACACTACAAACTTTTTATTTCTGAGCACCGGTGATGTGGTTTGATGTTAAATTGGAAACAGAGATTCCATGCACGAAGCACCTTACAGGCTAACAAGAGGATAGACTGTGTGAAATAAGATTAAGATTGGAGCTTGCTATCATTACATCTTCCAAACACCCCCACATACGTGTGCCCAAGTGGCACCCTTTGTGGCTGAGATGCCAGTGAATGATTGAGCTTGGAAAACACTGTCCTCTTTTTGCTAGAGGAGGCCTCTTCAAATCAGAGTGGGACACAGTGGCAGAGTGGGACACAGGACAGCAGTAAGGGCTGGTCTACACTGGGGGGGGGATCGACTGCAGATACGCAACTTCAGCTACGTGAATCACGTACCTGAAGTCTGCGTATCTGCAGCAGATTTACCTGCTGTCCTCACGGCAGCGTGCTCCCCCGTCGACTCCAGCTTACGCCACGGAATCGAAGGGGGCAGCGCTGGCGATTGATTTCTTGCGTCTTTACAAGACGCGAGAAATCGATCGCTAAAAGTGAAATTTTTAGTGAAAGACATACCCTAAGAAGCTTATACTCCATCCTGTACCTGTTCTGTGGCCAAAGAGAAGGCGTATTTCTCTCTGGCGTTCAGTCCAGCACTTTTCACAAGCAGTAGATTCCCCCACAATAATTCTAACACTTTTAAGAATAGGATTTTTGGTTTTAAATGAAATGGCTTGAGACTGAAAATAATTTGAAATGAAAAGTGCAATCTATCTCTGCTATTTCTAATGCACCCATCAATATAGGATCTATTGTAGACCCCCATTAGAAAATTGAGTCAATTAAATTTGTCCTTAAAGGACCTCTGTCTACCTATTGTTCCTCAGTTCAGCTGCTGATACATTTTTTTTCTTTGTTCTTGCAATTATTTTTATCAAAATGATAAATCGGCTTTACAGGCAGATTTGGTCACATTTTAAAAGACAGCTGAAGTGACATTAGTAGATCTTTCAGACCTGTTTTAACTGCAATTAAATTTTCTAATTCAGATTCCTTAGGCCTTATTCATTTCCCCCACCCTTTTACTGTCTTCATCTGAGTGAAATGATAGGCAGGAGAATCAGCAGAGCTGGGCTGAATTTTGTGGGGCAGGGAAGAAATCATGATGCTGTATTTTTGAAAGAGAATCTACTTGGGGAAAAGGAGGCAGTTAGGTGGGTTATTAAAGCATAATTTACAGAAGGGAAAACTCAGTAAGTATACCCACACAGCTGATTAAACTGAAATAAGAAAAACAATTAGAATGGAATGCAACAATTGATGCTTAATGGATGTATGGTTGAGATATTTACAATCAGAAAACAATAAAAATGTAAGGCTGCAAGGGGCCTTGAGAGGTCATGAAGTTCAACCCTCTGTGCTGAGGCAGGACTCAAGTAAACCTAGACTAGGGGTTCTCAACCTTTTTCTTTCAGAGCCCCCCTCCCCACCACTCCAGAAAGCACCATTAAAACTCCACGGCCAACCTGTGTTGCAGTTTTCTACATATAAACGCCAGGGCTGGCATTAGGGGGTAGCAAGCAGGGCAATTGCATGGGAATCCATGCCACAGGAGCCCCCACAAAGCTACATTGCTCAGGATTCTGCTACAGCCTCGGGTGGCAGGGCTCAGGAGGCCTTAGGCCTTAGGAATTCTAATGCTGGCCCTGCTTGGTGGCCCCCTGAAACCTGTTTGTGGCTCCCCAGGGGGTCTCAGACCCCTGGTTGAGAACCACTGACCTAGACCATCTCTGATCCCTGACAGGTGTTTGTCCAACACATTCTTAACCTCCAATGATGGGGATTCCACAACTTCCCTGGGAAGCCAATTCCAGAGCTTAACAACCCTGATAAAAATTTTCCTAATATCTAACTTAAATCTCCCTTGCTGTAGATTAAGCCCATTACTTGTACTACCTTCTGTGGGCATGGAGAACAATTGATCGCCATCATCTTTATAACAGCCCTTAATGTCTTTGAAGATTGTTACTAGGTCCGCCCTCAATCCCCCCTTACCTTAAGATTAACTATGCCCAGTTTTTTTAACCTTTCCTCATAGAACAGTTTTTCTAAACCTTTTATCATTTTTGTTTCTGCTTCAGACTCCCCAGTTTGTCCACATCTTTCTTAAAGTGTGCTGCCCAGAATTGGACACACTACTCTGAGGCCTCACCAGTCACAAGTAGACTCAGAGACTTTAAGACTAGAAAGGACCATCATAATCATCTAGTCTGACTCCCTGCACACTACAGGCCACAGAACCTCACCCAGACTCTCCTGTAATAGACCCCTAACTTCTGGTTGAGTTACTGAAGTCCTTAAATCATGATTTAAAGACTTCAAGTTACAGCAAATCCACCCTTTACACTAATTTAAATCTGCAATTGACCTGTGTCCTGTGTTATAGAGGAAGGCAAAAAAAACAGGGTCTCTGCCAATCTGACTTACTAAAATTAAGATATATCATGTCTCCATCCACTAGGCCAATAAACCCGTCAAAGAAGAAAATTAGGTTATTTTGGCATGGTTTGTTCATGACAAATCCGTGCTAGCTATATCTTATCACCTACTTATTGTCTAGGTGCTTATGATTTGATTAATAATTTGTTGTAGCATCATTCCAAGCATTTAAGTTTGGCAGACTGGTCTATAATTTCCTGGCTCCTCTTTGTTCCTCTTTTTAAAGATAGGTACTATATTTACCCTTCTCCAGTCCTCTGGGGCCTCACCTGTCCCCCATGAGTTCTCAAAGATAATGGTTCTGAGATCGCTTCAGTAAGTTCCTTAAGTACTTTAGGATGAATTTCATCAGGTCCTGCCAACTTGAATACAGTACATCTAACGTATCTTTAACCTGTTCTTTCCCTGTCTTGGCTTGTGTTCTTTTTCTCTTATTAACATTAATTGAGTTGAGTATCTGTTCAGTGTTAAAGTTTTTAGTGAAGCCGGAAGTAACACAGGCATTAAACAACTCAGCCTTCTTGATCTCATAAGGTATTAGCTCTCCTTCCCCACTAAATAGAGGACCTACACTTTTCTTCATCTTTCTTTGTTCCTAATCTATTTATGGAACCTCCTCTTGCTTTTTACATCCGTTG
Source organism: Dermatemys mawii (assembly GCA_007922305.1). Classification (NCBI taxonomy): domain Eukaryota; kingdom Metazoa; phylum Chordata; order Testudines; family Dermatemydidae; genus Dermatemys; species Dermatemys mawii. The sequence continues at coordinate 27,924,194 of ML677352.1, forward strand.
CTAGGTGTAACTTATTTTATGCCTTTCTGATTTTGTCCTTACATTCTTGTACTATACTTTTGTACTCCTCCTTAGCAATGTGTCCATGCTTCCACTTCTTGTAGAATTCTTATTTGATATTCAGGTAATTAAAGAGCTCTTGATAGAGCCAGATTGGCCTGTTACTATTCTTCCTATCTTTCTTTCACATCAGAATAATTTGCTGTTGTGCCTTTAATGTGCTCTCTTTGAGAAACTGCCAGCTGTCCTGAACAAATGTATCCCTTACATTTTCTTTCCATGGGACCTTACTTACCAGTGCTATGAGATTGTTAAAGTCTGCATTTTTCAAAGTCCATTGTTCTTATTTTGCTGCTCTTTCTCCTTCCTTTCCTTGGAATCATCATTTCATGATCATTTTTACCCAAATTACCTTTAACCTTTAAATTTACAACAAATTCTTCCCTGTTGGTCAGAATCAAGTTTAAAATGGCTGTCTCCCTGGTCACTTCACTTCTGAAACAAAGTTGTCCCAAAAACATTCCAAAGACTATTTGGAAATTTTGTGTTTTGCCCTATTACTTTTCCAACAGATGTATGGGTAGTGAAAGTCCCCCATTACTACCAGGTCCTGTGTTTTGATATTTCTCTTCTTTGTTCTAGAAATGCATCCTTCACCACTTTTTAACCCTATTTTTCCCCTTTTACCTTTACCCAGAGATTTTCAACCGATCTTGCTCTCTCCTCTTTCTGGATTGCAAAACGTGTACATATTCTTGATGTATAATGCAACCTCACCTCCTTTTTCCCCCTGCCTGTCATTCCTGAACAAGCTATACCCCTCTACTGCAATGTTCTAGTCATGTGTTTTATCCTACCAAGTCTTTGTGATGCTAGTTAAGTCATAATTTTGCTTATCTACTAACACTTCCAGTTCTTTTTTATTCCCCATATTCTTTCCATTTGTGTATAGACATGTAAGATCTTGAGCAGATTCCCATACTGATATCCCTCTTGATGCTCCTTGCTGACCCTATTGTAATTTTCTATGCCCCCTCCACAAAAATCTAGTCCTCTGTTAAGGTTGCCTTTGTTAATGTTCACCTGTCCTCTTCGAACCTAGTTTAAAGCCCTCCTCATTATGTTGCTGAGGTGGTGCTCTGCCCCTTCTTGGTCAGGTGCATTCCATCTCTTCTCAACTGTTGGTCTTCCCAGAAAAACATTCCATGGTTAAGGAAGCCAAATCCCGGAACCCCGATAAGTCAGCTATTTTGCTCATATGACAGTATTTTCTTTCAGGTATTTGATTATAATTTCTGTCCTTACATACAGTACCACTCAGAAAAGTGACTGTAGAAATGCATCTCAGTAAAATTCAGAGTAAATCTGCTCTGTTTACAAGTGAATTCTTCCCCCCTCTCCCCCGCCCCCAACTTCCAGATCTGTGAACTCAACTTGGGATATAAGAGTCAAACTGAATACTTTGTCTGTCACATCATATGTTCTGAAGACCAAATTTTACCCTTTGTGCAATCTCAGTGCTTTCTCTGAGGTTGCATATTTTAGCCTTACATCTGGAATTTAATAAACGACTTTGATGGTAATGGACACAGAATAGAAATCAGCCTTTTCTCCCTCTGGGGAGTATAAAACAGTAAAATCTTGTTTTAGTTCCTAAAGTATGTAGCTATGAATGACTATAGATAGGGAGTAGAACTGTTGTATAAAAATAACTTTTTCAACAGACACTTTTCAGAGCAGAATTACACATTGTAGGTATAATGTACGTGTGTACCATGCTCACATTGTACACACATACATTGCTGACCTTCTTGTCTGTAAATCCTTGACTATATAAGTGCACTTATGTACTGTATTGTTTTACTATATAGTGCCTAGGACAAATTACGATGTTTCAGAAATGGTAAAAAATCTTTTTTAAAAACCTGAATAATCATCACTCTAAAATCAGCATCTTTATTTCAACGTTTTCACTTCTTTAGGATCACTTATTCAAGCGTATTGCCATCATTTGACTAAAGGTTTGGTAGCTTTTCCATATGTACATAGCCGGGTATGCATGCCTAAATGTCTGTGTACCTTGATTCATGGCTATGGCTTTACCTTTAATAAGGAAAAACGATGTCCTGTGTGTATCTGCAGTACTTGTTTTTCCTGGACATGCCCAAATGATTACACAAATGCATGACTCCAGATTGGCAGAAGAGGCTGCAAAATAGAGATAAACAAGCAAACCTACTTAAGACCCTGGGAAGAAAGTCTTGCCAGCTATGAAAATAGGAGAGTTCAATTCACCATACAAGCCAATCCTTGTTTTCCTAGATTATCTTAATACCTACCAGGAAGCTCTGTCTTCCTGACATGATAAAGGAACATAGGTAAACCAAAGCTATTACTATCCCTACTATCACCAGTAATGTCACCCACTTTTGTTCAGAGAGCCCCTCTGAAGAAAGAGCAACCTCCATCAGATTATGGCAATGGTGGTGGTGTTCACGTGTTCTGCAGGGAAGACATATGCCCCCATCTCCAAACTGCAACGAAGTTGAGAGACTGTTCCTACCCCTATGTAAACAGCCTTACTTGGATCTTTGCTCTTCGAGACCAGAGACTACAGGTGGTGCTAAACTCTAAGCTTAGCTGGCACCCTCCATTTTATCACTTGCTCTTCAGCCAGGTCTGGAGCCTAAAACTAAAGATAACAGAGCTGACATCACAAAATTGCATGCAGTTGGGCAAAACAGGCCAGGACACTCGTAAGAAAAACTCTTATTCTTAATGGTTGTGGTTGGTGAACAGTGCAGCAAATAAAACTTCCATTGTTGACCCCTTTCCTAGCCTAGTTGCCAAGAGGCGTTTGATGGCACCCCCTTGAAATGTTTAGGGTCAGCAGCTCCAACCTGGCTAATTGAGTGGCCAGGACTATTGGGCTGATTTTTGTCTTGTTTCACTCACTGCAATAGCCTGATAACAGCCAAGGAACCAAATCATTTCCACAGTGCTGGATAATTGCATCTGAGCTACCAGCATTTTCCCTCAGTTTGTGTATTTGGACTGAGCAGATCACATCTCTTGCCCTGATGCTTCTTCAAGTATGGATCCACAGGGGATAAAACAAAGCTGAATTGGAAACAATAGTGCCTGCTTTTGGGCCCAGTAGGTGATGCTTGGACTGAGGATTCAAATATTGTAAGGAAGAGTGAACTCCAGACATGGTACTAGACCAACAAGCTGTGGGGAAAAAAGCCAAAAAGGTGAGAGCCAAGAGGAAATTCAAACATGTTGATAGTGGGGGGAGACAGCTGCTAACCTAAGTGATGGAGAGGGCCGGCACTTGTCATGGCCTGACGGAGGCGTAAGTAATAGCTGAATCTGATTCTCTCACACTGGCAGCCTGGCTAGGCCTGCTGTTTGGCAATCCCAAAAGAATATGATCAAAGCTTTCCAAAAGATTGGCTCAAACTGGTATTGCACTTCCCCTTCCCTACAATGGAGTCTGCTGCCATGGAAGTAGGGAAGAGGTGGTTTTCCTCCAGGGGCTGAACCAAATTGCCTAGCATGGCAGGTGTTTATTACAGAGACCCTATAGCCCATCTTTCAGGTGAATGCTGGTGTCCTATGGGTTTCAGAGTAAGACCATTAATGTAAAATTGACATGCTTACATCTCATCTAGCACGTGATCATTAACCATCTTATTACTTACTAGTTTGTAATTTTTGTGGTAAGGAGTTGAACAGGTTACATTTGCATCATGTAATAAAGTACTTCCTTTTATGGATTAGGTTGTATTGTCTTCAGGTTTCACTGAATAGCCCCATGTTATTGTACTGCAAGGAAAAGGTAAATAGGAGCATCCATTTTACCTTTTTTGTATTTGTAATGTCACCTCCCCTCTGCTTTCACTGTTTTAAACTAAGTAGTCCTGATCTTTGCAGACTCTCTTCATACAGAAGCCTTTTCGGGCCTGTGTTTTTGTAGCCCATCTATGTACCCCTCCTGTTTTCTGCATTATCACTGTTATGATGGAATAACTAGGAATTAGAAGATTCCAGGTGAGGCCATAGCATTGATTTACATAAAAGATGGTCATAAAGAGATACAGCAATGGGACTGAAAAATAAAATACAGCAAGCCTCTGAATACTGGTAACCATATATACCGGTTATCTCAGTATCTGCATACAAGAAGGTGGCATTTCTTTCCTATAACATGCTATTCACGCACATTAGATAGGGTCCAAATCATGGGTGCAACCCCTGTGGGAGGTGAGGAAAATATATCTCATTGACTTTTTCTTTATTATCCCCTGTTGGGGGGTTTTATTATCCCCTGTTGTAGGAGCAGCAGTGATCTGTATCCTATGTATACCTGTATGCTCAAAAGTCTGTTACAACCCCCCCCCCACCCACACACCCAATACACACTTGTCTCTTCTCCCTGTCTGAATACCTGTGAAGTGGCTTTCCCCCACCCCTCCCTCCTGGAGTGCTTGGGAGATGAATGGGCTGTTTAGACATCTAGAAGACAGAAGAGCTCCAATGGTAGACAAAGTGTCTGGGACACTTAACTGGGTAGCAATCACACACCCAAAGCATGGACACTGAATGGAGTGTTACCAACCAGATGCAGCCAAGTCATCTCTAGTCACAGGCCAGGAGCTGGTCCTTAAAAGGGGAAGGTGCCATGTGCGCTCGCGCTCTCTCTCTTTCAAGCTTGTACCTCCCAAGAAGGCCCTTTGCCCGTACCAGCTGAGTTGCATTCCATCTGCCTTGGGAAGATTTACCTTCATCACACCATCCATTGCTGTGCTGTGGACACTTACCCTGAAAGATCCTGACACCTCTAGTGCTATGCCTGTCCGGGGAGAGAGAGAGAGTGTGTGTGTGTGTGTCCTGACCCCTTCTCCTGCCCTTCCTTTCTGTGGAAATATCAATGTAATAAATGTGCTGCTTTCTGCCAAACTCTGGTGGATCATTAATCCTCCCTAAGCTTAGTAGGTGGCCCAATTTGGGGCAACAATTACCCCCTGTTGAGGGTTTGCCTTTATAACGACAGCAAAACCTAAAACAACTCAGCCTTCAGGTTCCCCTCCACTTGGCTGCTCCTAATATTTTCCCTACAGAGCTTGCAGTTGTCAGCAGGATCTCAGGCTACACTCTCCTAAGGGATATGGCACAACAGCTGCGCTACAGATGTGGTCAGAGGCAACTGTTATCTAGAGCTTCCCCAAGAGCACTGAGACTCCACTTGCAAGCGCTGCCTGGCCCTTTATAGTCACTTTTTTCTGTTACTTTACATGTGTTAAAGCAACGTTTTTTAAAGAACCCCGTGATGGGAACCAATATTTTGTGCTCTAAGTGGGGCCATTTCCCAACCACATCATGTTTAAATTATTCTGCTCTAGCTCAGTGGAGGTCTCCCCATCGTATTGACTTTTCCAATTGTTCTTTTATATTTCCTACACATTTTTAAGAGAGTCTGTTACTGAGTGTTTTCCCTGGACAGTATTGCATTTGACATATATGCTAGCTGTACTGCTCTGCTCTGTAACAGACAGCTGTTAATTCAAATCCGTTTGAATTTTATTTCCTTTCAGTAAAGATTCAGATGGTAATTCCTGGAATATCCCATTTTTTTAGTTATAATTTGCTGATCATACAAATACGTTCTACTTCTGTTTAACTGTGTTTTTACCTATTACGGTTTCTTGTCCTTCAGCTATGATGTTTAATTGAAATAGAAATAGGACTCATTATATCCAATTAAATATTTCACTTCCATCAGCTAGGGGTGATCATCATATTTTTTCCTAAGTATTGCTGGTGAAGGGTGCTGTATGCAATGTGCAGCATTACTGAATTCAAAATGCAAGAGATGTGTAAAATATTCACATAGTAACCCCCATAGTCCCAAGCGGGTGCCAGACTACTTTAGCTGCTCAGATTCTATGCAATGAGTGCCATATAAATGCCTACGCAGCTATAGTCAACTTATGTCAGAACAAATGTTATTTAGAAAACTTCCCTAACTTACTCCTGTTTCCTCCAGAACCGCAGGAATAACTATCCTTAGAGTTAGGTCAGGATCTAGCGTCACAGTTCTCATTTGCTTGCTTCATTTTCTGTAGGTCATTCTGAACATTTTTCTGGAGCTCTAAGCCTCACCATTCTCACACCTTACTTGAATAAAACACTCACTGAATGGAAAGATTGCCTGAGCAGGGACTGCAGAATTAGACACTAATTATTCTTTTAATTTAATTGTTCTTGGATGAATATTTACTGTATGTAGTATATTGTGAAATGAGGGATCTTTTTTGTGTACAGGCCACCTGAAATGACTGATAGTGTTTGTGAAGTGATGTTTCCTGACACGAATGGTTAGAGCATCGACTAGTTAACAGGAGGCCTGAGTTCTGTTCTCAAATGTGGTGCTCACTTGTCACATGACTTTAAACCAGGTTACCTAGATGAAACCCATGGGAATTAGGTGCCTAAATACCTTTGAGGATCTGGACCCTAATTTCCACATCTGTAACAATGGGCATAAATAGTAGTTATCCTTCTTTGTAAAGTGCTCTAAAAATCCCTGGATGAAAAGGTTCTTTGAAGTGCACATTATTATTATTTTATAGCATAATGCTTTTAGCTGGACATCTTTGTGCTTAAAAAAACAGAAAGCAAAAGCAGTATTTTTCTAGAGTTTCAGAGATATTTCCTTTGTCTCATTCAATTCCAGTTGCACCTGTCACGCTAGAGTTACAGTTCTTAAAGCTGAAAAGCAACCACTGTAGTGAAGCTGGCCCAAGGAGAAAAGATATGTTAGAAGTTCAAGGTTAAGATTCAGTAAATCTTAGCATTACTGATGTCTGTAAACACTGTTTTACAGTGGTTTTTTAATATCAGAGGTGATGCACACTGAAGCTAATGAGTCAATACAATCATAGTGACAAGTCTAGAGTGAAAGCACAAAGCAGATAAGGAAGTGGTGCCTAGTAGCACTACATCTCAAGTCTGGCAGCCTTTACCATTACCAGTCCTTAGTTTAAGATATGTTTCTCACTATACTCTAAAACCCCACTCCAGGCTGGAATGTAGCATACAGTTACTACTTTTCTAAATGTAGGAAAAAAAACCAGTTTGGTCATTTGTAACTATAAATAGTACTAAAGAATTTTTTTAAATTAATGACTTCATCAGGTTTTAATTTGTATTCCAGTAATTTTTGCTATGTGGACCATAGGGGAAAAAATTAAACATGATTTGTTTCCCTATAAATATCCAATCCCCACTGGAACCTTGCTAAGGTCTTGGCCTCACCCCCATCCGGTGGCAGTGAGTTCTAATTACACATTGTCTGAAAAAGTATTTCCTTAGAAATTTTAGGCTTAAGCTCTGAAGCATTGTTAGGAAATACTTCCACCTGCTTAATTAGATGAGCGGAAGTCAGACCCACATCCTTAAAAGTACTGATCAGCGTGCCAATACATAAGCCTTAGTTGCCCTGTTGCCCACAGGAATTTTCAGCCCCATGGTTGGCACTTAGGCTCCCCCTACAATACAGGGGAGATTTAGGGGCTTGATCCACAAAGGTACTGTGGCATTTAAGTCCAACATTTAGGCACCACTGACAGGCTCAAAACCACCACTCAGCTGCCCTCTAACCCTGGGGGCACCTAAGTTTCAGCAGTTAGGCATGTGCAAAGCTGCCTAAGTGCTGAGGCTGTTTCAGAGCTGCTGAGTTGCCCGGAGCCCTAGTGCCCATATAAGTCCTGTCCTTGGCTTTTCCTATTGGCTCCTGTGGCTGGCTGCTGTGAATCCCACTTTTAAGTGCCCAACTCTTCCTATGCATTGCATAGGGAGCCTGCATGCCTAATTCAAGGCTAAGAATTTTATTACATAGCAGGGTGACTAAAATTAGGCATTGCAGTGCTGAGCTAAAACCTCCTTTGTGGAGCGAATGCCGCGTAGGCATATACGTTTCTATTGGTGACGTCTGAGATGCTGACGTTTCTACTGGTGGGCATGCACACAGCTGCCTCGGTCCTGCCCCACTAAGTGACTTGCTGTCTAACTCATGGGCCCTGGCGGGATTCACAGTCCCAGCCAATCTCACCTGTGGGCCCGACCCAGGAGTTAGGTTCAGAGGATGCTTTATGCAAGCTGGGGTGGGGGTGGGAGGGGTGCGTGTGCGTGTGCGCCTGTGCCTTCAGGGAAGGGGTGGTTGTTATGGCTAGGCAAGCCCAGTCCTGCTGTAGGCTGGAGCCCTCACCAAAAAACAGAACGTTTCAGATGACAAGTAATGTGAGGGCAGGGGAGGGAGACATGGCAAATTCTGTGTGCAGTAAGGGTGGCTGGGACTGGCAAAGTTTGCTGCCCTAAGGCATGACTATGAGATTGCTTCTGCCTGCCTCCTTCCCTCCCTTACAGCACTGTAGGAAGAGGGGCGGCAGGGACGGGAACCTGGTTTGATCCCAGATGCATGCCCTACCCATTGGCTCTCACCTCCTGGGTAAATGCTCTTCCCCTAGGAATTTGATTAAAAGCAGCACTCCCTTTGCCCCCTAATCTCTGTCTTTGTCTTGAGACAGGGCTGACTGGAGTGGGTTCCTGGCTTAGACGGCCAAGTGCAGGGAGGTACTGTTCATGCTCCAGACCGGTGCCGAACTCCCCACACCTCATGCTGCCAGGGAGTGGAGGAAGGAGGGATAGGGCCTTGGTCCCCCTGAAAAAAAACACCCCCCCATGGCCCCCAGGCCTGAAGGCATTCTCGTGCCCTGCTGCAGCCATGGCAGGGGCACAGAGCTTTTCTGGCTCAGGCGATGGGGTGGGAGGAAGAGGCAGAATGGAGAGGTGGAACAGGGTGGGGGAGGGGATTCATGCGCTAATCAGGGCCCAGCTCTCAGCACCCCACCCCTCCCATGGTCCCAACCAAGCTCTCAGACCCTCCCCCTCCCCCCCATCCAGGGTGATGGGGCGGGGGGGGGGAGGAGGAGCGTGGGAGGTGTGTGCTCAGTCCTGATGAGGCTCTCAGCACTCCTAGCCCCACCCAGTGAACCTGACCAAGCTCGGGGGGGGGGGGGGGGGGCTCTCAGTCCTCTTCCTCCCCTCCCTGCCACAGGGGCAAGGCAGAGTGGGGAGGGGGCCCTTGACAGGAAATAGCCTCCCCTAGGGGAAGCTTTCCCTGCTGTCTATGGGCAGAAATACAGCTACACCCCCGCCCCCCACCTCAACATTTCATATGGGCGCGGTTAGGTGGCAAAAGCCAGGAGATGGGCTTAGGTACCTAAGTGGCTGGTCTGGGCCACTTGGCTGGTGCCTGGAGCCCACTCCTTGCTGGATCTTTAGCCCTGAACCCTCTGCTGGCCTGAGGCACCTAAGCCAGGCCCACTGGTTGGGTGCCCCAGCAGCCAAAACTGCATTGTGCTCATGCCCTCTCTGGGCCCTGCTCATGCTTGAGGTCTGGCTCAGTTACCCTGGTTCCCTGGCTAGCTCTTGTGTAGGTGGGGTGCTGGCCCTCGGTGTCCAGCGTTTGACTGAAATGCCCAGGTGAAAGGGCAGCCTGGTGTCGCCGGTCGGTAGCGCAGGGGAGGGCCGGGGCGAAGGCAGGCTCCCGCCTGCCCCAGCACTGTACAGCTCCTGGAAGCAGCCACCAGGTCTGTGCAGCCCCATGACACGTGAAAAATGCAGAGATGTGCCGTGCGCTTCCCACAGCCCCAAGTCCTGGCTCGGTGACTCCCCTTAGTCACACGCAATGGGAGCTGGGGGGGGGGGGGGCGCATTGCCTGCGGGCACAAGGCCAGCACATGAAGCCACCTATGCACCTAAGGGCTGCAGGGACCTGGCTGTTGCCTCTTGGGCATCACAGTAAGTAAGTACCCCCCCCTCCAGCCCCCCCCCACTACAAACCCCTCATCTCCGCCCCCCCCCACTCTAAGGCCCGAACCCCCAGCCCGTGCCCATACCCTGCAGCCCCCCCCCCGCCCCATTTCTGGCCTTGTCAAAGCCCATACCCCCCCCACACACACACACACGCTTGACCTAGCTGGAGCCCTTTTCTGCACACACTGCCTCTCCCCCTTGTGAATGTGAAGGGGGTGGTCAGCAAACGATGGAGGCGGGCGCTGGAGAGTGTGGCGGACAGGGCTCAGCGAGGGGGCAGGGCCTTCGGGAAGGGGTGGGGCAGGGATGCTCAGGTTTGTGCCATTAGCAACGTGGCAACCCTACCTACCTATCTACAAGTGACCTGCATCCAGCGGCCCCTCCCACCCGGAGTCCGTCCGCCCGCGCCCCCCCAGCTGCATAGTCAGTGCATGCTTACGGGAGCAGGTCCCACTGACAGGATCGATGATATCCTGCCCGGGGGGGTACCCAGTCTAAACTACGTGTGTGTGTGTGTGTATGTCTGTGTGGGTGTGTGTGTGGGTGGCCTGAGGTGGGTCTGTGAATGCTGATTGGAGGACTCAGCGGCACCTATAGGACGTACTTAGGGGGTCCACAGCAGCCAAGTGCCAGTTTTGAAAAAAGTCAGTGGCGCCTAAATGGAGTCGTTAGCAGCTAATGAAGCAGTTAGTTAGTTGGGCACTTCAGTACCTTAGCGGCATCCCTGGCCATTTAATAGGTAACCGGAGCGAGCCGAGTATAGACTAGTCACTGGTAATGATGTTAAACCTCCTGCCTCAGGGCTAAAGCCAGTCTCTAGTAGTTATTAGAGCGAACCCCACAGCCGTCTCCCCTCTCTCACCCCGCTCCCAAAGTAGCCGGTACTGGCCATTGTTGCTGACAGGTGAGCTGGACCATGTCTCTGAGCAAGGCTGATTGTAAAAAAGAAAAAAAAGGCGGGGGCTGAGGACCCTGTTTAACCTGTTTTTAACTACGATTTCTTAGGGTTTTTTTAACTATGGCAGCATGTCACATGCAAGCCTGACAGCCACACCACAATAGACGCCCTCAGGCAACGTTGACTCTGCAGCTGGCCTGGGGCCACTGACTTGGGCTTAGGCTGTGGGGCTAAAAAAACTGGTAGTTTAGCTGATCAGCCATAGGCTGGAGCCCGGGCTCTGAACCCCAGGGAGGGTGGAGAGCTCATAGCCTGGCCGCCAACCTGAGTCTGATCAGCTCTACTGATATTTTTAGTCCCACAATCTGAGTCACAGCCCCCGCTGCAGGCTCTGAGACGTGCTGCCAGTTTCTGTTCGCAGTGTAGACGTACCCGACCAGTGCTATATTTTACCATGTCTGAAATCCTTTTAGTGTTAAATCAATAATAAAGTAACTAAAAGCAGTCAGCCTAGGAACCACTGTAATCTATAACAACATCTTTTCCAGTGACAATTAACATGCTCTGTAAATCAATTTGACTGAAGTTCACCAATTTTAGCACTATGTGCTGGATATGCCATCAGTAGCCAGGGTGAAATGGCTCTTCACATAAGCATTAGTTTAGAATCCATTCTTTTCTGTCTAAGGTGCCATGACATAACATGGGAGGATACCACACAGTTACTAAGAGTATGTCTTCACAGCAGCTGGGGCCAGGTCTGCCTGCCCGCCCACCCTTGTAGACAGACACAAGCTACCTCTGGTTGTGCTAGTGTGCTGAAAGTGGCGGTGTGGACATTACAACACAGGCTAGCCACCTGAGTATGGATCTGAGGGGCAGGGTGCGGTGGTGTGTCAAGCGGGCTTGTACTCAGGTGGATAGCTCACGGCACTGTTCCTGCCACAACCACCTCAGTGCTCGTTAGCAGGTTACCTGAACTTGAGCTTATGTGTGGGAGGCTCACCCTAAATCCACAGTTCTCAGACTGTCAGGACCCCAAAGTGGGTTGCGACCCCCCTTTTAATGGGGTTGTGAGGGCTGGCTTCGACTGAAGCTGAAGTCTGAGCCTCGTCACCCAGGGCCAAAGCCCGAGCCGCATTGCTTAGGGCGGAAGCTGAAGTCCGAGAGCTTCGGACTTGGGCTCAGGTTACAGGCCCTTTTTCTCAGCTTTGATCCTGCCCCCATCTAGGGTGATGGGGCTCCAGCTTTCCCTCCACCCCCATCTGGGGCAGCAGGGTTTAGACAACCTCAAGCTTCGGTCTCGCCTTCTGCGGGTTGTGTGGTAATTTTTGTTGTCAAAAGAGGGTTATGGTGCAATGAAGTTTGAGAACCCCTTCCCTAAATTGTGGAAATTAAACAGCAGCTGGAAAATGGCAAGAGAATGGGGGTAAATAATTGGCCAAATAGGGTAACTTGTACTAGTTTTGCATTCAGGAGTTTGCAGACTGAAGGGGTAAATAGCAGATGGGGGAAGACACCAACTGAAACAAAGTAGGACTGCTGCATCCCTTCCACCTGCTTGCAGTTACGGATTGGACTCTCATTGAATGATAAATTGGTGCAAATTATGCTAGGTGATCCCCTACATCTATTTTCTGACCAAATGCCACTATTGTTTATGTCCTGGCTGAGTACAATGCAGAGACTTCCATAGGAGGTGCAGCTACTCCCATCAGGTGTGAATTTGGGCAAATTGTGTAATCCAGTGTGATCCCACTGCCTCAGTGTGTTGCATCTCATTTTTGAGCTTCTTGACTTTTGACATTTTCAGATCAACCATTAACTATAGCTTTGGTTTCACGCTTTGTACAATGAAGCAGCTTTATCACCTGAATTATAGTACTCATGTAATAAGTAAATTTCTCCCAGCAGTTACTTGGAAGAAGTGATTGAGTTTTAGTAGTTGGGAGGTGAAAGGACAAACAACACCAGAAATTAAATCCATCTTTATACACAAACCATTATAACCTAATAACCTACCATGAATTTCCATATATAGAACTATTAGTGTTCACCACTGTAATTCACAGGAACTAGCCCCATGCGCATCGTGAAGAACCTGCCATGTTCTGCTACTTTTTGTCCTCAACAGGACAGTCTCGGAACCACTGAATTCAATCCACTCAGGCGCCTAACCTCACTGTGACCTAGGATCTATGAGAAGAAAGTTATTGGGGAAATGGATGGGAGAGAGTATAGAGTGGTAACGCTATATCTCATGTGACTGATGCCATACGATTTCTATTCTGCAGGTTGGTGTAGTCTTAGGAACATCATGTAAGTACCTATTGTAGGGGAAGGTATCAATTCATGTACTCTTAATTCATTGCAGGCTGTCTTGCAGATTGCAGCTGGGAATGGGAGAATTACAGAATTAGTGGGAAGTATAAAAGGCGAAACAGAATGATGGAGTTACTGAGAGTCCTCTGACCTCCTGAAGTGACCCTCCTCATTTTCAGTCTTAATTATATGCACAGTGCCACAGATGGAGGAGATATCCCAGGATACAGTCTACTAAACTTTGCCCTGCCCTCTACCCCTTCTCCATTAAGGAAGAGCAGCCTGACATCATAGCTGCAAGTGCACATTTACATCAAAAGGAATTTTCTTTGCCGTTTTCATATTAATGTGAAATGTCAGACTGTAGCGTCTCACACACAAGTTTCACATGGGAATTTTCTCACCGTTAAAGACTCTATAGTGGAGTCGAGCCCAGTAATTTAAAAAGAAATACAACATTTCCAGATTAAATATTAATTACATGCTCAATAGAATCATATTTTTCAAAGGGAAAACTTATAAACAAGAAGCTCGGCCTTTTTATACAACCAGCAATAAATTTTGGATTTGAAGGCTTATGAAAGATAATCACATAATTGTGAATTAGAAAAATACTGGCCTAGACTGCATAAAAACCTCCATTAAATAAGTATTTTAAGTTTTCACTATGGAAATTCAGTGGCAATGTGCTTTAAAAAACTATAATGAATTAAACATCCCACTAATGATACCCAAGTTGCTTTTTACAGTTCACATACTTTTACAGGAGGTGAGCTGGCCGACAATGTTAATTATTGGATTATGATACAATTGGATACAAAATGTCCTTTTATGTGTTTCTTCGCAAGAACTTCCTGAATATTGGAGCAGTTTCCACCTACAAATCCTGTTAACCTTGCTTTTTTAGATTGCCTTGCTCTTCTGTGAGGTTCAATACCCCAAAGCCTGATACAGTAGGTGATTGTGATTGCAGTCTTGTGCGTTTGTTCCTCAGAACACGGGTTTAATCTCCAGGTGATTTATCGTAAGTGATTCTGGTTTCCAGTCTGGTTGGAAAAAGTGAATATTGAATGTCCGTGCCCAGTTCTCAAACACTCGTTTCTCTGTGATAAAACGGTGATGGCTGCCCTTTCGTCCTCGCTCGTGCGAAATGTACATTGTACATTCATCAGGTCCCAAAGGTTCATAATAATGATAAGGTACTGAAGAATGATTAGGATCCCTGCGGAAAAAAGAAAATAGATGGAAGCCCAAGATATTCTTTGTACTGATTGGAAAGAGATGCTATCTTAAATAAGCTGGTGGGCTGAAATCATTTTTTGTCCCAGTTAAACTGAATTTCCTGCAGCTGGTATTTTTCTAGCATAGTTAAGCAGTATCTGAATGAAGCAAAGGTGGTTTTCTTTTCCCTTCCTGTTAAAAGAGTGACTCCACTGGCTCAAAAACAAAGGGAGGCTGTGCGCTCGGCAGTGCCACATGGCTGCACTGAAATTTGAAGCATGGTGCTTAAAAGAGATTTATATTCAGTTTGTAACTCGAGAGGAGAGGTGCACACTGTGTTGAACTGGGAGAAGGGGGGGAGTTGATCCCAGTCTCTTCATTCTCTCACACCTGCTTGTGTGAATAATCTCCCAGCATGGTGCCAGGGATATAACCACACAACTTCATTAGCGCTTCCCAGGCACATCAGGTAGATGATGCAACCCTCTCTTGCTGACTTTTTAATCAAATGGAACCAGTGCACAAATGAGTTCCTTCTATTATAGTATCAACTTTCATATACGTAGGGGGCAAAAATTAAAGCCATTCACACAGGGCATCTCTTAGACCTTGTAACCCCATGCACATCAACCTGCAGGGATACCACAGAACACAGCATTTTAAGTAGAGAGAGATTTATGTGAGACAGGGATCATTTTAATACTTTCCAACTCACTGATGATACCTGCTACAGAAAAGGTGTTTGGTTTTAATTCTCACACCACACTTTGGTTGCCCTGTTTGATTTTCTATATCAGCCAGAATCAGGGCTGGCAGCTGTAATACCAAGTTTTGAAAAATATACATCATTACCCTCCAAAATGCCTTTAATATTGGCCTGGCTAATTTGCTCTCTCAAGAAAACACATCCAAGCCACTGTTGCTACTGGAGTTAAATGGAGCGTATATGGCCAATGCAAAACAACTATAATGTAGGGCTATTTTCTGGCTGATGCAGTGCTCCCATAATTCCTGTGTGCCTCACTTCTTCCTGCCCCCAGGATTGGCCAGAATGCACTATTCTGATTATTGTGTGCCGGCATAATGGTCCCCACAAGGTTGTTCCAAGTTATTGCAAGTTGGAGGAGCTCGGAGGTTGCTCTAAGCTGTGCGCAGAGCTGGGCCCTGATATGGCGCATGAATAGACCAATGCAGAATCAGGGCTGGCAGCAGTAATACCAAGCCTATTACTTTCCTTTTGAAAAAGGAACTATTTAATGTTTGATCTCAATTTCAGTCAAATGTACAAAAAAAATCTAAAGTATTTTGGAATTGCCCATTATTTCTATTGTATAGTATCTGTCACCTGCACAATTCGCTGGCTAATTTTCCTTATTTCACCATTCTCCATATTGTATGTGTAGCAGTAATGTAAAAAATTGCTGCTGCTTTCCATTTATCCCTTAGATTAACATTTTAATTCAATCAGTCTAGCTTTCTAATAACACTATACAATACTGAGATCAATCCTCCAGCACACCCTAATAATAAAATTACATTTCCAAAAGCAAGACTGATGCTGTTCTTATTGTACATAGCCTTACCGGAATCTGTATGAGAATTAAAAACAAACAGACCCTGATTTTTTAAAAATTTTAAAAGTCCATGTTTAATATAGATGGTTTCATCTATCACCAAGGTAGATTTCTAGATCTCTATTTCAAATGACAGTCACACACTAAGTTTATTATAAAAGGTCCAATGTATTAAAAAGCAAAAATAAATCTAGCTGAGTGGTTTATACTGTTGCCATAAATCTAACAGGGGATATTTTTAATGTGGTATTTAAAAAGAAACTACTATGTACATAGGCATGTGCATACAATTTAGATTATTGCTCCTTTACATGTAATCCCCTTCTCCCTTCCCCCAAGACACACACTTTCTCCACTGTAAATCTGGAGTAACTCTGTTTAAATCACTGGAAATACTCTGCTCCAAAATCAGTGTATGAGAGATCAGAATCAGGTCCATGATTCTGAATGGTCCCAAGAACTTGGAACAGAAGAGCAAATGCAGCAAAGAATTTATTTGTATTATGTCTCTTCCCTCTCTCTCCTTGTGTCTGTACCTTGAGTTTAACTCTCATGGATCTTATTCTTTGCTTTGTTTGACGGCTTCCATAGCAGGCCAAACTTTCCTATGTAGGAAGGCCTATATCTTGTGCTGGATGGGGCCGGTAGTTCCTTCATAACAATGTGTTATTTTAGACCCAGATCCTGTGAATGACTCCATACTGGCTTCACTGGGACTCTATATGGGTACAAATGTCCACTCATGAGCAGTCACTTACAAGATCAGGTTCCAGAAATTCCAGGGTATTCCATTTAATACAATGGTGACTACTGGAAATGGGTCTGAATCAAAACCAGTTATAGGAACACACCAAACTCAGGAGAAGAGAGCATCCAGATTTCTCTCATAACTGTAGCCCAGATCTTCAAAGGGATCCCCAATGGGAGTTAGGTGCCTAAATACATTCGAGCACCGGGACCTTTGTGTTTAGTCTCTTCTTCTCTCATATAATTTTAGCCAAACTTAAATCCCAGTTCCAAAGACCACTGAACTTCAGGAGAGCTGAGTTTGGATCTGAAGTGTGTGGCTTCAGTAACTACACAATAACCCAACTTAACTGTACCATGTTCTCTCCTAACTGCAATTAACTTGTGTCACCAGCAAATGAAATGCATGAGTAATCTCTATCCGGAAATTGCTAGTCATCTCATTTATTAATATTAAAACAGATGCTATTTTACCACTGCCTGTATTGGACATTAATCAGTATTTTGTCACTTAGCATGCATATTAATATCACAGCTGGGAGGGAGCTGTTGGATGGCAGTTTGTAAAATACACTATACTTTCCCACTCATAGCATGCCAGCGCTCACACACAATAAGCACTTGTATCTGGCGTCAATCATTTACTTTTTGCCACTTCAGTGCACATTTTTCCACAGATGGTATCCACCCACACTGATACCAGAAAATACAGCAAACAGTGTTGGCATTGAAAGGAATGAAGTTGAAAAACAAGGCCATCCCATCTCCCGCTCCAGTCAATCTCTTCCTTTACAAATTAAAAGTGGCTGTAGATCAGCCTTGCAGAATTATATGTGCTCACTTGGGGTGAGTACTATATATATTTTGAAGGGCAAATAAAATGTCATTATTCTTTATCATGATCAGTCATCATGCTGAAGTATGGACAAGCAGATTTTGTGCTTCGGCTGTTAAGTTTTCTGGACAATTTTGCCTCCTCTCTTCAGTGCCCTGCCCCCTTTGGAATCTGATTTCTAGTCCATTAAAATTGTTTCAAACATCTTTATATACATTTTGCTCCGGATGATACAGGATGGAATTGTGCCGCCCTTACTGAGGCAGAGCTCTCACTGAGGTCAATGAGTAAGGACTGAAGGCGATAGTGGCCATACAATTGGGAATAAAATGCTTAACTCCAGACAACAAACTGATGAACAATAGCTACTTGATTTAAGGTGGTTGGGGGTGGGACAGCGTAAGAAGCCAGATGCAGAGGTGGTGGCCAAAGGAATAAATTACAGGCCGTTAAACACCAATTTGCCTATAGTTCCACAAATGAGAAATGACCTTGCAGCCAAACAAAAGAATTCTTGATAGGAAAATATCATTTTATTACCTGACTCTAAATTGCCTCTATGGATACGCCGCTGGTGTAAAAAGAATTAGCAAGTAAAACAGTGGTCAGAATAAGCTCTAGTGTGGGAAGATCTCCACAGATCCTTGCTGGGGATTTCCTCAGGCAGAGTTCCTCCCCAAATGTGGAAAGCAACAGTATGTATGGTGCCAGCTTCCCTCACACAGCACCTGTTAAGTGCAGAAAAGGTTCTGTGGGGTTGTAAGTGGAGCAGGGGCCTGGCGACTCTCCAGGGCACCATTCTGAGATTGTCTCAGATTTCCTATCTGGAGTTAATGCTGCTAGAAGTAACATCAACCCTCTTGTGTCCTTCCGGCATATGCTACTGGGCAGCCAGAAGCTTGGGTATGTCTGTCTGAACTGCAAACTAAGACCAGGCTGAGACTCAGGTTTGAGCCCAAGCCCCCACTCTGTCCACACACAAATCAGTCTGACTTGCATCAGTAAGCACTCAGGAGCTGAGGCCTAGGACCCTGCTAGAAGGGTTCTCAAAGCCTGACTCCCGCTATGACTTGGGATAAGCCCTGTCATTTTGCAGCGTGGACACAGATCGAGCTACCAATCTGAGGTGGAAGGTCTGTGTAGTGCAGAAGAGATGCATTAGCATGGCTGTGAAACCCGGATTCAGCAACTGTAAACACAGGTTTATAATGCAGTGCGGATGCTCAGGCATGGAGTAGGAAACACTAGTCCACTTGTGAGTCCATAAGTTCAGGTCCCACAGACCCAGGCTTAATGTGCAGTATAGATATACACAAGTGGACCCAGAAAATGGCAGTGCAACTCCTGGAGCTGGGTTGCAATGGGAGCCAGTAGAGACAGGAACATCCACTCAGAATGGCTCCTGACTTTGGGAAAGAATGACGCTTCTTTGTTTGCCCAGGATCACAGGAATTAGGAGATCTCACATTCTGTGAATTCTACAGGACTCCAAATCCCTCTTTTTGCAAGGACAATTAAAGGAAGCACTGAGAAATATGGTGTATTTCTGCTCTTTTGACTTCTTTCAAGGGCTTCTCTACTGAAGAGGGAGATCTGGCCCCAAGTCCATTATGGGCTGGAATTTGCTCAAAATCAGAGTAGGGGATCTTCCTCCTTAATTTTCTTTTGGGGCAAAAGTAGTGTATTCTCTGTGCTAAACCTTTGCTGTGGGGAGTTAAGCAGGTTATCATCTTACTACCAGAATACTCACTCAATAACTTCAGCACATCCCTATGCAAGCAGCACTTTGTAAGTCAGATACTCACATAGAGTGGCATAAGAGCAACACCAGGGCACCTTAGGGTATGTCTACACTGCAATTAAAATCCACAGCTGGCCCCCATCAGCTGACTCAGGCTTGTGGGAGTCAGATTAAGGGGTGTTTTACTGTAATGTTGGCGTTCAGGCTTGGGCTGGTGCCTGGGGTCTTGGACTTCACGAGAATGGAGGATCTCAGATCTCGGGCTCCAACCCAAGCATCTATATCGCAGTTAAACATCCTCTAATCATCTGTGCCTTTGTCGAAGTCAGCTGACATGAGCCAGGTGTTTAATTGTAGTGGAGACACACCCTTCACTTTTGATAAAATCTAGTAATATTGTGACCAAGGTGAACGATTCAATCATATGTATGGATCTATTGCATAACACCAGAAAAGTCACTATACTCAGGTCAACCATTTCACCTTCAATTGCAAATACCAACACACGAAAATATAAAATTTAGTAAATGTACAAAATGACTTATACATATAAGTGTTTGTGTTGACAATGAAAATCTTCTCATTCTGCAGGACAAATTCCTTCAAACAGAATTTGTTTCCCCCTGCCCTGGTAGAAAGAAGTTTGATTAATGATCTTAAGCCAATAATTTTAACAGAACCAACTATGTAATAATATTCATGATTCCTCTGAAATGTCCTTCACATTACTTATGTGATATTAATTTAGTTCCATGACAGTGATCACCCAGACTCATTACTCTGCTAATTAATACTTTTAAAAATGGGTAAGGGGAATTGTAAATTTGGTTTTCTTTTAATTCTGAATATAAATATGAATATTATACATTACATTGTAATATATTTGTATTTGATATTCGACTAAATAATCAGCAATATAGTAGGAGGATTTTAATCTGGAAAATAATGAAAACATATTTTATTGCAAATTTTTATTGTGTTGGACCTAAAATACATTCTTCCTAATATACCACAGAAACACAACTCTGAAGTCTAGCCTTTTGTGCACATTTCCTATAGTAGACAATAGTTAATGGCTCTATACTGTATTTTGTAACCATATATTTGAAAGTAAGTATCACGCTTTATTTGCTACAATATTTTATAATTTAATGAGCTGACTAAGGACAAACCAGACAGTTCAGGTTGTATTTATGGGAGCACTGGGTTCTTCTCAGGGGCCTTTGTAGATGACCTTCCCCAGAGTTAGTCTCTCCAGCACAGATGTAGGCTGTGCCCTTTAATAAGGACAGATTAAATTCCATTGCTTATTAAACTGCTTTTTCCCATCTTTATGAGCAGGTAAATGAACCGCAGTACTATAATTTGTTCACTGAACTATAAATATTAACCATGTATATAAAAAAGGCTAAAACTATATGTATACCCCAAGTTTTTTTAAAAAAAAGAGAGAGTAAGAGGACCAAAAAATGGCACCAAAGCTAAACAGAGTAAATGAGGCAGTTAGAGACAAAAAGACATATTTTAAAAATGGGAAGTCCAATCCTATTGAGGAAAACAGAAAGGAGCATACACTCACACAAGCCAAGTGTAAAAGTATAATTAAGCAGTCAAAAAAAGTATTTGAAGAGCAATTAGCAAAAGAGACAAAAACTAAACAACATTTTTTTTTAAAGTAAACTACACCAGAAGCAGGAAGCCTGCCAAACAATCAGTGGGGCCATTGAGTGATCAAGGTGCTAAAGGAACACTCACGGAAGACAAGGACATTTCAGAGAAACTAAATGAATTCTTTGCACTGCTCTTCACTACAGAGGATATGAGCAAGAATCCCACATCTGAGTCATTGTTTTTAGGGGACAAATCGGAAAAACTGTTCCAGACTGAGGTCAGTAGAGGAGCTTTTTGAACAAACTGATACATTAAACAGTAATAAGTCACCAGGACCAGACGGTATTCACCCAAGAGTGCTGAAGGAATTCAGATATGACATTGCAGAACTACTATCTTTGGTATGTAATCTATCAGTTAAATCAGCCTCTGTACTAGGTAACTGGCAAATAGCTAATGTAACACCATTAAAAAACAAAACAACAACAAAAATGATAGTAAAGAACAAAATTATCAGACACATAGATGAACACAATAAATTGGGGAAGAGTCATCCTGGCTTTTGCAAAGGGAAATCATGCCTCACCAATCTATTAGAATTCTTTGAGGAGATCAACAAACATGTGGACAACAAACGTGGATTCATTGGATATAATGCACTTGAGGTTTCAGTAAGCCTTTGACTAGGTCCCTCATCAAAGGCTCTTAAGCAAAGTAGACAGTGACAGGATAAGAGGGAAGGTCCTCTCATGGATCAGTAACTGGTTAAAAGACAGGAAACAAATTGTAGAAATAAATGGATCATTTTTCACAGTGGTGAGAAGTAAATAGTGGGGTCTGTACTGGGGCCAATGATGTTCAACACGTTCATAAATGATCTGGAAAAAGGAATAAACAGTGAGGAGGCAAAGTTTACAGACGATAGAAAATTACTCAACATAGCTGACTGCGAAGAGTTGCAAAAGGATCTCACAAAACTAAGTGACTGGGCAACTTGATGGCAGAAGAAATTCAACGTTGATAAATGCAAAGTAATGCACACTGGAAAACATAATCCCAACTATACATACAAAATGATTGGGTCTAAATTAGCTGTTACTCAAGAAAGAGATTTTGGAGTCATTGTGGATAGTTCTCTGAAACATCCACTCAATGTGCAGCAGCAGTCAAAAAAGCTAACAATGTTAGGAACCATTAGGCTAGGAATAGATAGTAAGGCAGAAAATATCATAATGCCACTATATAAATCTACAGTATGCTCATATCTTGAATACTGTGTGCAGTTCTGGTCACCCTAGCTCAAAAAACATATATTGGAACTGGAAAAAGTACGGCAACAGAAATAATTAGGAGTATGGAATCCCACATGAGGAGAGATTAAAAAGATTGGCATTGTTCAGCTTGAAAAAAAAGAGACGACTAAGGGGAGATATGATAGAGATCTATAAAATCATGAACGGTATGGAGAATGTGAATAGGGAAGTGTTAGCTACCCCTCCCCATAATACAAGAACCAGAGGTAACCCAGTGAAATTAATAAGCAGTAGTAAAGCCAACATAAGGATGTACTACTTCACATATGCAGTTAACCCATGGAACTCATTTCTGGGGGATGTTATGAAGGCCAAAAATATAACTGGGTTCAAAGAAGAATTAGATAAATTCATGGACTATAGGTCCATCAATGGCTATTAGCCATGATGGTCAGGGACATAACCGCATGCTCTTGGTGTGCCTAAACTTCTGACTGTCAGAAGCTGAGACTGGATCATCTGATGACTGCCCTGTTCTGTTTATTCCCTTTGAAGCCTCTGGCACCAGACACTGCCAGAAGACCGGATGCTGGATAGATGGGCCATTGGTCTGACCCACTATGGTCATTCTTATGTTCTTACATAAACAGTAGTAAATATTATAGTGTCGTATAATTTGATATTATGCCTTTTTGTTACAGCACATTAATTCTTCTGAACATTTTACACACAGTCACAGTGAAGCTGTTAAGCTCTCTGAACCAGGGATTGCCCTTCTTTTTTCCCATCTATATACCCCAACAAACCCACCTCAAAGGGGTTTCCTTGCTTTACACTGAATTAAAGTGGTACACAGATTTATGACTTATAAATTCAAAGGGATCGCTTCACTTATCACCAGAATGCAACCACTTCTGGGATAGGACATAGCCCATTATAATGGTGCCAGGAAATTACAGTTTTAGAGTAGGAAGTGAAGAAGGTGAAATTTGGGAGCTCTGGTAGGGGCAGCCCAAGTTACAGTCATTAGTGTTCTGTTAGAAATACATAAAGATTCTCACCACATACCATTTGGTGTTAACATTGCCTATGGTAAAGATCCTGTCAGTAAGCTGCTACTTTTTTTATGGTCAGCACAAATGCAAGGTCATGAATGGTCATTTTTAATGTTCAAAAGAATTAAAACAAAAGAAACTCTATCTCCATGACACAATGAGACAACCCATCTCTGTAATCTTGCTTTCTTTGCCACTGAAAGTCATTTTACCAATAAACTAGACTTCAGTGAAGTCAGTGAGTTTGCAGCCGAAATTTCATTGAAGTACCCACTAGTTCAAATGGGGAGTGAGGGATGAAAAGTTGTACTGAATCCCTTCTTCCTGTTGCATATGAGCACTGAACATGGCCCAAGATAAACTGTACTTGTGAAATGGCTCAGCATCAATTTTTGTAGCAAGTTACCTCTCATTGAGCTTACACCTGTTACCAAACTTTCTAACACTAGCCAATTCCACTGTAAAAATTTGCATGCACAAGATAGCTAATAGCCAGATTAAACAAGCATTATTTTAGATGTGCAAATTCAGATTTTGTGGGGGCAATGTAGGTGCCCTCAGTCTTCTCTTATGTACTTGTTTTCCAGATGTGTAGGGCTTACATGTCAGGGGAACCAGGATCTTAATTTTGGTTTCATAAATCGTTGCGTTTAGAAACTAGTCAAACTGTCAGACCTTCCCTCCTTCTATATTGAAAAATCCCTTCAAAGGAGGATTAAAACTAATATTTTCCAGATTAATTTCATGCCAATTATTGCATTAGTTGTAGCTGATAAATATTCAAAGGCTAAAAGATACCAACCAGATAGATTAATTTTCACTGTATGAACAAAAACTTTTAATATTTTATATAACAGAATTAAATGCTGTTTGTTGTTTTTTGAACCAGATCCTGGGACATGTTAATTAATTGCTTCAAGAGAACTGTAGACATGTTTCTTGGAAACAAAATTAAAGATCTCAGTATTTATCTCCAATGTTCAACCTGGCTAGCAAATAAAGCTTCCAAAATACAGCTTACCTGCAGAAATCTGGTGGCACCATGCCATAAACATTTATCCTGTCACAGAGTTCTAATGCGATAGTCATTGTGAACCATCCTGTGCTAAGCCAAGTGTTGGATATCTTCCTAAAAGTAAAAACATAATTAAGTTTCCAGGGTGACAAATAATTCTTGAATCATCTAAAGTAATTTCTGGGCAGTTTTTTCCAGTCTTGTGAAAGGTTAGGAAAATTAGGCAACCAACACCTCTTTTTCTGTCATTAATTTTGGGCACAGAAACATTAATATTTTTGTAACATTTACCTTAAGCAACTATAGCCTCCAAATCTGTGTTTATATTCTGATACTAGTTAACTACCAAAAAAAAAAATAACCCTGTGGCGATAACTGCTTAATGGAAACCATCCCTCCAAACACATGGCAACACAGGATGCTATTTAGAGCCACATCTGGCCGGCGGGACTGTCCTGACTGTCCTGCCTGAGCTCCCGGCAGGGGAGGCTACTCCCGGCCCTTCCCCCGCCTTCCCCACTCTCCTGGACCCTCAGAGCACTGCGGGTGTGTGTGTGTGTGTGTGTGTTGAATGGGTCGAGGGTTCTGAGGGGGGCAGTGGGGGCAGGAAGTGGGAGGGGGGTGGATGGGGGGGCAGGACCAGGCTGCCAAAACCCAGCCCTCCATACAAGTTTTCAACCCTGATGTGGCCCTCAGGCCAAAAAGTTTGCCCACCCCTGATTTAGAGCCTTATGCTGGTCCCATTGTGTATGTCTACGCAGCCTGCAGCAGCAAGCCTCCCACTCCGGGCTTGCACTAGTGCTTTAAAAATAGTTGTGTAGATAGTGCTTTGAAGTTGTGGCTATGGGACCCAAGCACATTCCCACCCACGCAACTTCAAAGCACTTTCTACACAGCTATTTTTTGCACTAGCCCAGAGCTGTTGACCCCAGAGGCTCGCTGCCGAGAGCTGCATAGACATACACAGAATTTCAGTGGGACCAGAATTTGGCCCCAAGAGCTCAATCCAGCCAAAACAAACTTTTGCAAATGCTGGTCTGTGGATGCGTCTCAGCTACTCTGTGCTTCAGGCCTGAGAATTCTAATTGTGATTTTTGGCAGGGAGTTTCCTTTCTTCAGTGACTAAAGCCATTGCCATCCATAAGCCTCTTGCTTATGGATACAAACATGATATCTCTTGCACAAGATCAGAGACACTGACTCCACCTAGCCTGAGTGTCATTAATGGCATCTGAGATCTTTGAACAACAATGTGGGATTACATTTGAGGAGTAACCCAGATATCCTCGGGCAGCTGGCCCCTCCCTGGCTAACTGAACGTCTGTAAACCGGGGACAGTCTTTAAAAGGGGCATACCTGATTCCACTCTTGGGTGTTTCTATGATTTACAGGTTCATTACTGAGGCTTCCAAGGAACCATTTATGCCATTTATTAGCCTCTATCCCTTACTACTGATGAGGAGGCCAATGGATAGCATAAATTAGTCTACTTGACTCACCTCAGGAATGGACCTGTCTGCTACGGGAGAACAGTAAAGATAGCAGCTCTTCCTTCCATCCATGTATGCACCAATCATCATGGTATTTGATCACCAGAGAATTTCATGCCATGACAAGTCAACTTCTCTCCAGCTAAAACGCCACAGCTATCAGGACCTGCTTTCTAGTACAGGAACTCCTCACATAGAGTCATTGCAGTTAATGTTCTGCCGTTGTTATGCTGCTGATCAATCAGGGAACAAGCTCATTTAAAATTGTGAAAAAATCCCTTCTAACATCATTTGGCAGCTGCCTGCTTTGTCCACTGCTTGCAGGAAGAGCAGCCCACTGCAGTTAGCTGGTGGGGGCTTGGAACCAGGGTGGACTGGCAGCCCCCCTAGTAGTTCCCCGCATCAGATCTCTGCTCCCCTAAGTTCCCTGTGCAGCAGCTGCCCAGCAGGCTATCAGTTGCTGGCAGTTCAGCTGTCCCTCTCCACACTCCCATGTGTTGCTCCTGCCCTCTGCCTTGGAGCTGCTCCCTGAGCCTCCTGCTTGCTTGTGGAGGGGGGAGGGAGTTGGGAGGTAATGTCAGGATGTCCCCCTCCCACCTGCTCCTGCACCCTGCTAACCCCATCTCCATACAGAGCAGGGTGAGGACACCGGAGAGAGACAGAGAGAGCTTGGGGCAGCAGTTGCAGCTCAGCTTGCTGATCTAATTTACAAGGCAGTATACCTAAAGGGGAAATGCACATCTCTTTCACCCACACAGGGTGTGTGTCTCTGTCTGCTCTCCTTCCCTTCCTGGTGCCTTGTCAAGTGTGAGAGTTAACCCTTGAGGGTTCAGTCAAATGCTAGTTCATCATTTAGCAGTAAGGCATTCCCTGGGAAATATCCCACCCTCTGACTTCTCCAGCTCAACCAAGCTTCACAATTATCATCACTGTGTACTAGTATTAAATTGTTTAAAACTTTGTGTCTGTGTGTGTAGTGTCTTTTGTTTGGTGAAAAAAATTTCCCTGGAACCTAACCCCCTCATTTACATTAATTCTTATGGGGAAATTGGATTAGCTTAACATCGTTTAGCTTAAAATTGCATTTTTTAGGAACATAACTACATTAAGTAAGGAGTTCCTGTATTCGAGTACTTCTGGCATAGGGGGAGTGTTTTAAACAACACTTTACCACCACCTCTCAAGTGTATGAGGTTGGGACTGCTGGAGTTGATCCATGCCATCCTACACCTCACTCCATCAGCAGTTGATCATGAAGATTATTGCAGAAGGAGGTTAGGTTAGTTAAGGCACTGGCTGGGGACTCAGGAGATTGAGGTCAAATTCCTGGTTCTACCAATGACTTCTTTTGTCTCACTGGGGAAGTCACTTAAGGCAAGATTCCAAGTCCCTTACTCACATTGGTAGGCCGATTTACATTGAAGTTTACTGGTACAAAAATCAATGGGACTGCTCATGTGAGGAATTATTACTCAGTCTGACCTTTAATTTCTCTATGCCTTGAGTCCTCAACTCCTCATCTGTAAAATGGGGATAGTAATACTTCCTTTTTCCTACCCTATGTTCTGCCATGTCTATTTACAGTGTAAGCTCTTTGGGGCAGGGACTGGTTTCTCACTATGTGTATATGCAGCACCTAGCACAATGGGCCCTAATCTCAGTTGAGGTCTATAGGCACTATTGCAATATAAACAATAATTTTCCAGCTCAGAGATGGAGGGGGAAGGGATAAGAACCTGAGATGGAGAATTTGTTTGCATGCCACAGAAGTGAGAGATTTGGTGGGAAGAGATTGTTCTCAACAAACAAAATTCCCCCAATGTCTAGGGTTTGCACAGCTCAGAAAACCAGGGTATTTGTCAGAAGGGTCTGCTCCTTTTAGGTTAGACAATTATTTTGTTAGTTACTGTAACTCTCAAAGTTTCAATAAATATGAAAAATAAGGAATTTAAACAAACTTTAAACACAAGATAATCAATTAAGCTGAGGAATTTAAATCTGAAAACCTGTTCAAGTACCACTGTTAGTGCTTCCATCTCTCTAAATGCCACCTCTGCAGTATAACTGTATAGAAACAGGGTTACATTGTCTTGCCTTTTCATAAAAGATTTTAACAAGAGTCCACCAAAAGAATATCTACTGTTTTTACTCCTAATCAGCTGTAATGAAAGAATACGAAGAGCTGTCATGTGCTTCTTAGGGGGAATGATCAGATATTCTTTTATATGATGAACTAACACACTGTGCTGATAATTCTGTAGTGCACACTAAATTACAATTAAAGGCCTTTCTGCTCCACCAAAATCTCATTTATAATCTCTATGGAAATACTCTTCCTGAAGTTATTTCATTTACGCTTTCTTTATCTAATTACTGTAATATTGGTTCTGAATCATATTTTCTTAATGTACCCTTATTCAATTACAAAGTTATTTTCAAGTACAGTTACTTTGTAATATCAAAGTATATTGCTCTGCAGCCCCTGTCATTTCCCACAGTATTTCATTGGTGACATTTTCTGAAGGTTCTCCTTCAGTTTTAAAAATCAGTCTCTTTTTTATAAAGCACAATACATCCAATTATCCTTTTTCTCATAATACTAGAGACAGAAATGGATGGCTTGATTATTGCTTCCTTGCAATCAGATTTCTCCCCCTTTGTTTTTTGCAGTCAATAACTCAGTAGTACTCAACAGAAAAAAATGTACACTGAGTAGAGAACATTTTGTGTTACATAGTGTTCTGTTCCCACAACCACAGCTCTCTAATTGTTCTTTTTTTCCCTACAAATTCCTTCCTGCCCATGTTTCCTTTCATCTTCCTTCCTCCTTTTGTGCTGCCTTTTCATTTATTTTCGTCTCTTGTTTTAATCTTCCTAGTCCTTCAAATAGGTCAGAGGTGTCCTCTAAAGGAGCATTTCTTCTAAGGTGGTGTGTGCACCCCCCTACTGCCAACACAACCTGTTTGTAAGACCCATGCTACATGGATCTGAGTGCCCTTGGATTCCACTGGGAGATGAGGGTGCCCAGAATTGGGCCCATAATAAACTCAGCTATAGGGTAATTAAAGGACAAAAATTCCTTCAGGTTTTCACTTGTCCTACAGGACAAGACTGATGTGACTGCAGAGGTGTAAAAAGCCCTCACTCTGTGCACACAAAGAGCCTGCTCAGATCCTTGCTGCGTGCCCGAATTCCCCCTGCAAGTGAGGCGGCATGATTCTACCCACTCCCACGTGTAACCAGCAGAGCTGGCCAGACAGCAGGGCAGGAAGTATCCTGCATCTGAAAAAGGGGTGCTGCGTCTTACTTTCTCTAGAGCAAGAGAGGGTTGGGGAGGTATTGTAACTGGGAGGATACAGCCATAGGCGTGCACATAGGGGTGTGCTGGGTGTGCACTGTGGGCTGTCGGCCCAGAGCTCCGGCTGGGGAGGCTGCTCCTCCCCTCTCCCCCGCTGTTCCCCTCCCCTGCAGCCTCAGCAGCGCTCTGCGGGGCGGGGCTGCGCGACACCGTGTCTGGCTCTGGGCAAGATACACAGCTCACTCCAGGGGATCATCACAGTAACGTTTCTGGCCCTGAGCAGTGACGTGGTGAGGGGGCCAGGGCCAGGGAGCTTGGATAAGGGCCAGAGGGTCTCTGGGGGCTGTCAGGAGATGGGGAACAGGGGCATTGGATAGGGCGTGGGAGTCCCAAGGGGCCTGTCAGGGAGCAGAGGTGTGGCTAGAGGTCGGGGCAGTCAGGAGACAGGCAATTGGATAGGGAGTGGGGTTCTGGGTGGGGGTGGCTGGAGAGGGGGGTCTCTGGAGGGAGTAGTTAGGGGACAAGGAACAGGGGGCTTAGACGGGGTGCGGTCTCGGGGGGTGGTTAGTTAGTGTGAGGATCTTGGCAGGGGGCAGTCAGGGGACAAAGAGCAGGGGGGCTTAGATAGGGGGTGGGGTTCTGGGGGGCCAGTTAGAATGATGGGGTCTCTGGAGGAGACGATCAGGGGACAAGGAGCGGGGGGACGGGTTGGGGGCTCTGAGGGGGCAGGAATTGGGTGGGGGGTCAAATGGGGGTAGGGCCAGGCTGTTTGAGGAGACATAGCCTTCCCTGGGTGAACACCCTAATGAAACGTGCTGTGCACACCTATGGATCTAGCACTGCACTGCCCTATAGGCAGACCCTGAGCCTAAATACCCCATCTAGCCCACAGTAAAACTTCATTACACTTACTGTTTCGTTTCACTCTCCTGTATACTGGGGATGCAGCTACTTCTATACACCCTCCAAAAAAGTGTTAAATGCACAATTCCCAGGGGATTGTCAGCTTCCCCTTCTCTGCTCTGGCTGAGCAAATTAGGAGAGGGAAGAGTTTTCTCTGTGCTGGTAGAGCCCCACCCCCGAGTTGTTGTTTCCCACTGCAATTACAGTGAATGAAGAGAGGCCCTGCCACCACTTCTAAGGTGAACGTGAGAGGATCTTTAAGAAGTAGGCCTAGACATAGTTACACTATCCTTATACCAGCAATACTGGTCCACCCCTCCAGAGCCACTGAGGATTCCCGGACAGTGGAGCCAGCGTAGGAGGAGCAAGATTTAGGGGGCAGTACTGCATACTCTGTGCAACGCCCTGGCCTATGTGGAACTCTTGGGTAGCAGTGCACAAGGTAGGTTGGGGCCAGAGGATAGTGTATCTTGGTGGTAGTGGTCCTTCACCTTACAGTGGGGGGCTTCTAAAGGGCAGGGAGAGTTACCTATCATTATTATTGATTATCAGTATTGCAGTAACGCTTAGGCACCACAGTCATGGACCATGTCCCCATTATGCTAGGTGCGGTACAAACACAGAACCAAAAGACAGTCCCTTCAGCCAATAGGGTGTAAGAGTCTGCCACGGAGTGGCTCTGCCTCTGCCCCTGCACTGCAGCCTGGAAGACAGGACACATCCTCCCACATCCCCTGTGGTTGCCCAGTACTAAGACCAGCTGCCTGGGCTAGACTCTGCAGTAAGTTTCTAGGCGGGGAAAACTGTTCACAATGACTTACTGCACTGTGTACTCACCTCTTCGTTTGCACTGAACTGGGCCCCTCGTACCATTTTTACTGCTGCATATTTAATATGTACAAATATAATGAGGTCATAAAAATAAAAACAAATTGTATTTTTCTTGAGAAAGTCCCTGGCTTAAAAGCCCATTTCCTATATTATGCACAAAAATAGTCCATTCCTGCAGTGGGTCACTTGTTAAGTATTTCATTTGAAGATCAGTCTATAAGTTACAGATAGTCTCATAAAGATCTAACTATCATAACAATTTCTTTTTTCCCAGCTGTAAATTGAAGATGAACTGTTCAGAAGCAACTAATATATGAAAAAAGTATATATTTGTTTTACAGGAAGCTTTACAGCAGCAATGTTCAGGAATGCTTAAATTCAATAAGTAGCCATTATAACTCACAGAACAGTAGCATTTCCTTCATATGAAAATGAAACCTATCAATTCTGATTTTTCAAAACCAGTAAAAGCTGCTTCCAGGTTTATTACCCCAAAGTGAGATTTAAAATGCAGCGTCTCCTGGTTGTTTCCTTCTGCAACTCCCTTGCTTGATTGTATACAACACATACTGTTGTTAGTGTTATAAGTTAATGGACAAATATTCAATACAAATTATTTTGATGCACATTTTTGATTTAAGTTACAAATGACAAGTATTATTTAGCATGTAAAATCACATTACAATGACATTTAACGGGCATGACGTTACCTCTGAGTTAATCTGAAGCTGATGACTGTAAATGCCATTATTCTGCAGCTATGAAAATTTACTCAAATGTACCCACATACATTTCCTCACCTGTCTTTGCCAGTTTCCCGTTTGAAGAGGTCGTCAAATTGAAGCATCTTGTGCCGAGAAACCATATATACTTTTAATTGAGGTAGTATCTGATTCATCAATTGCAGATTATTATAAACCAAACCTTTTCCATCTCTTCTCATATAGCTGCTGGGACCCCAGAAGATAAACACAGTACCTTGACTCATATTTAACAGTTCATTGCGGTTTCGCAGAATTCTCTGGATACTAGAATGTGCAATGACTCGAAGGCTAGTTTTGTTTCCAACATCTTTTCCATAACCTCGAGTGGGTGCATCGTTCATTCGTATTACACACTCACTCTGGTCAATTCTGTTGCCTTGTTTGCTTCCCAAGAGGTGCCCGGAACTGGTTACCAGTGCACAACTCTTGCAGTGCATTTTCAAAGGCTGCAAAGAAATAAACACTTCAAAATTAACTGCAATCACTTTTTTATTCACTAGGCAATAAAATAATTACTAATTAATTTACTCATATGTTGCACCTTTTAGTACAAGGATCTCAGAGTGCTTTTCAAACACCCTGTTGGGTAGGTAAATGTTTTCTATTAACACTTTCATGTGTTATATGAATCTATAACAGATTCTATTGCTTAAAACATTGCTTTGGTGAATGGAAAAATATTTTAATCAGGTTTCTCCGCTGCCAAATGTCAGCAAATCGTCTCCCTTGGATTGTCATCTGCAGCATTAATGTTATACAGGTGACAGTTCAGCATTGTAACTGCATTCATTTTAAACAAAATCACTGTCAAGATTATCATAATGCTTTATCAATACATTTCTTTGTCTTTAATGCATACACATATTTTACAATCGCACTGATAACTAGTGGTTTGCACTTTTTCCAGATTGTCTTTCAAGTCATCTTCAAAAGATACACAGTAACAGGAGATGGAGTACATCCATACAATGTGTGTTTGCAAGGCAATGGAAGAGAGAGGAAAACCACAAACTTCCAAGAAAATAAGCCAGGTAATTAAAAGATGTATACACCATCATTATTAATCTGTAAATACATCTTATCCCATTGTTTAACAGGAGAATTAAGAAAAAGAAAGAAGGAAAGCTAAAGATAATCAAATACGCAGTATGCAACAAGGTGCAGTGAGTTCCCAGTGATGATGTACGGGACTAAGACGACAGGACTGTTTCATGATGCGGCCCTTAAATAGGTTCCTGTGGAATGATGGCATCTTGCAATGTTACTCATGATTTGTTGAATAGGTCTAGATAGTCTTTCCTTGATTAAGGAGAAAGCAGTAGACTACATGTCTCCTTCCATTTGCTGTGCTGGGTTTGACCCTACATTTCCAAAGAGCATAGTGCTGGCCTGTAGTACTTTCGCATATCCCTCTGTCTCTCCACAAAAACTGAGGTCACCTGCATTGTTTGCGCTCACCATCCCAAGTTCCCCTCTGGGGATAAGGCCGTTTTTGACCAGGGACCTTGTCTATAGATCATCCTCTCTGAGGACATCCACCAGATTTTCAGGGTTCAATGCTAAGTCTTTCTGTTTGGGTCAGCACAACACTGTACTGTCTCTCGTGCACCAGCTCTTTCTTTCTGGTTTTAGTTCTTTTGCACAGTTCTCTTAGGAAGAGCTTCTGGTTCTCGTAGGCACTGGGCACAGTTTTGTTTTAAACTTCGTTTAAAATTTGTACTACATCTCAGATTCTGTACTCAGAAATGAGTATTCTAGAAATCAGTAAGTAAATTCTATTAAATAACTATACCTGATATGCAAATTCTCTATGTACTAAATTATCAATTAGGATAGCAGAATTTCCTACAGTAAGTTGTGCCAATAAAATGATGATAACCTTGTTAATTGTAATGTTACATTTTTACAGCTGTACATGAGAAGATGAACCAAGCACTGAATCATTAATAGAGTGACAGCCGTTGTGTCATAGTTAAGAGAGCAACTGAGTTTCTGTTATAAACCTGATTTCAGCCTCACCTTCTATGTATATTGTTCTTAAAACATGTAAATTATCTTTTTTTCTATAAAATCTGAAGCAAGTCCTGAACTATGAGACCCTAAACTAAAGCTGTTAAGCACAAGTCCAGACATATTCTAATGATATTTGTCTGTTTCCCACTTTATAGCAAAAAAACGCAAGTTAACTGACTTGCATGGATTCCCTTAGCTGAGATCTAGTGCCCCGGAGCAAATTGTAGTTGATTAAATTCAAATTACGAGAGCAATTAACATTGTCTTTAGTAACACTGCTAAGGAATATCAGTTCTGGTGACCTTAGTGCACAGCTGAAGTCATCACGCAAATGCTGAAGACCTAAACTCGCCGTGTTTAACAAACTAGTCTCTCGCCCTTTTCCTTACAGAGATAGAGCTCACGCCATGTGATTCTGTGACTTGGAAGGTTTGTCAATGGAAATGAGACTTTGTCCTTACAAAAGGCATGCAAACGGGCTAAGGACCCTCATACAGGTTTGTGGAGGCAAGGGGGGGAACTCAAAGAGCCTGGTCAGTTTCCTCAGCTGGGGCTGAGGAGACTTGATGGAGGCTTCTCCCTTCCTGCAGGAAGTGGGAAATATCCCCCACTGATCTCCTCCCCTGGCCCCTCAAGCTCCACTCTCACCTCGTGGACCTCAAGAGGTTCTCTGATCATACTCTGTGGTTCCTCTCTGACGAACAACAGGAGGTTCCTCAGGTAGAGGTGGCAGTGAAGATGCTAGTACACCCCACAATAACTCTTTCATGCAAGCTGCTCATGAGCCCCTTCCACACCTGGACGCCTCCTTCAACTCGCAGGCTGCGGTCACAGATCATGAGGTTTCAAGGGGGTGGAGTGCAGGAGAGAGGACACAGGTGCATGAAGACCTGAGAGGCAACAGGTCTCTGGCTGGGGCTAATGAGGGGGAGAACAGGGCCTATGGGAGAAATGAGGATTAGGTAAGGCATGGATGTTTCGGGGAGAGGGTGCTGCCAGGAGCACAGTATCCTGGTGAGGAGAGGGATACTCTGGAGCAGGAGGAGAAGTGAAGCAGGAAGCATTAGAATTAGCACTTCGCTGCCCTTTTCACCCAGCAAGCCACCTGTGGTTCATCAGCAGGGAATCGCATTGCTGTAAAGAACAGGAGATTCATCTGTTGCATAAGCCAGGGAAATTACTTTCCCCTTCCTTCCTTGGATGCTAAGCTATCTTGCCTTGCCCTCACTGCTCCTTGCAGCCCCCTCCCCAAAAGTCATGAGCATAAATCCACTCTCCCCAAAGCTCCCTGTAGCCCCACTCCCTGACTTACAGTCACTCCATAAGCTTTAGGGCTCATGATGGACCCACAAACCTGAAGGTCTGTGAGGGGGAGAGTTTGGGGATCCTAACAATCATAAGGACTATAAAGGCTTGTGAGATTCCTCACCAGACCACATGACTCTCCCACAGTTGATTCCCATACTCTCGTGTACCTTATAAGGTGTACAAGAGAGAGGCTCCCCTCCCAAGGCTCTGAGAAGGTGTAGATTAGAGAGGGTCCCTTCCTGTAGGCTTCAGGAAGCCAGGGTGACAAAGCTCCCCCACCCCCTTACCTAGCCTCTTCCATTCCCCAGTCCAATGACCAAACTAAGGAAATCCCCCTCAAAACTCTTATTAGGATAGAGTAACCGTGGCGGGTGATATCAGTGGTCTGACATAAGAGTCCTTTTCAAAAATGGTAAAGTGAAAAAAGAAAATAACCTACCACCATCTGCCCAAGCTGCCCCAAGATTAGAATGCTAGGAACTGCAAAGTCAACATTATACTTCTCAAGCTAGGCACCCAAACTACCTGTATCCCAAGCAGTGCCCTAATAGATAGTCTTATCTATCCAGGTCTACCATAGAAAGCCAATTACTTTTGATCACAGACCATAAAAGTTAAATTATCTTAATTGTAACTGTACAGGCCAGATTCTGCCATCCTTGCTCACAATAAGTAGCCTCACTGAAATCAGTGGGTCTATGGTACATCTCCATTTCTCTGAAATCCAATTATTTGAAACTCTGCATCATCCGAATCCCTTCCTTGTCCCTCAACATAAGACACATGCTGCAGAGGGCAGCTCTCTCGTGCCTCTCTCTCGTGGGGGACCAGAAAGGGACTAAGATAATGTGGAAGTTTGGATAACAGAGCAGAGACCCCCAAGGGGCATTGCTAGGAAGACGACAACATCAAGCTCCCGGACGCAGGAGAGGAAATCCTGCTGCTGAATGGCTCCTGCCCTCTCAATTATCCAAACTCCAGCCTGGCCCCTGCCTCTTATTTATCCCTGCCCCTGGATACTTCCACTGCATGCATCCGACAAAGTGGGCATTAGCCCACGAAAGCTTATGCTCTAATACTTTAGTTAGTCTTTAAGGTGCCACAGGACTCTTTGTCAATACTACTCAATGTAAGTAAAGGTGGCTGGGCTAATTCACAGCTTCCTTTATGGCCACCTACAATGTACACAAAGACACACATGGACACTTTTATTATTATTTACAAATTCCGACATAACATGCTAAAGGCATCCACACCTCAAGCAAGGGCCTGATCCTGCAAACCACCAAGGAAATTCAGACCCAGACACTGAAAGGTGTTTAGGCAGCCAACTAACCTAAATATCTTTGAGGATCTAGGCCCCAGTGCCTCACAGGAGTGCTCAACGTCCCATGAGATCTGGCCCAGTGGCAGCCAATTATCCATATCATTACACAGGTCTTCATACATAAATCTCATATTCCTATGAATGGACTTGCACAAAAAGAGCAGAAGTTAGACTGTGGTGACATTATTATTACACTTAATACAGAGCCATGTACATATTAAATACATTATAAAAGCACTGTTCTTTGGTGCACATCTTTGACATGGTACAGGCTAGGAAGGAAGATGGAGGCTGGCCTCAATATGGAGCAGAGTTAGGATAGTTTGGGACATCCTAGGTCTCTAACAATTGAGGGTTTATTTATTTACTTATTTTCTCTTCCATTCTTGTAAGGTAATATCCACTGAAACCGCCTGTAACTGACTGCAATCTCAGCTTCATCTTAATGAAGATTTGTGTGTGGAAAGAACCACTGAAGAATGATTTTTTTATTAAGATAATCTTAACTAAAAACAAAACAATCTTTTCAACAGAATTACTAAAAAAATGAAACAATTTGTGTAGTGCTATTTCCAATGGGTGTTATAGTCTCATTTTTCACACAGAGCTAAGTCCATTTTCATTCACACACATGCATTAATATAATCCTGAGGGACCTAATGATATGGGTAGAAATATTCATGCCTTTGTGAGTCAGGTTCCTAATGAGTATTTACATGCATTTTCCTTCAAGCACTCATCTGCCACTTTGATGAATTACGTACCAGAAGGCACTAAGGTGAACTAGTTGCTCCAGCGTCATGCATGGGAAAGCAAGATGAACTGCTAATGAGGTTAAAGG
The DNA here is from genome assembly GCA_007922305.1 of Dermatemys mawii. Taxonomy (NCBI): domain Eukaryota; kingdom Metazoa; phylum Chordata; order Testudines; family Dermatemydidae; genus Dermatemys; species Dermatemys mawii. The sequence continues at coordinate 27,961,123 of ML677352.1, forward strand.
AAATGTAGTCAGCACTAATGTTAACTCACATACTTTTGAATATCCACATAGCAAGGCATTTTCACCTAAAACAATTTCTGCTGGTTTCTTGCCCACTGAGCTACAACTTATTTGTTTCTTTAGAAAGCCTGCCAAAGCCATCAATTGCAAGGAAACAAGGGCAACCATCAGTAGAACCATGAAAACCTATTTTTTAAAAACACATATTTTTATGAATGTTGACATATCTGCTAACATGCCACCTTCTCCTGCTCCCACCAAACTATTTCCTTTGTGAAAAAACTGTCAGTGATTTCCCACTTACCTCCTGAGCAATACCTAAGACCTGATTTTTTGCAGCTGCTCCGTGCAGGCGACTTCCATTGACTTTACTGGGAGTTTTATTTATTTTCAAAACTACAGCTGTGCTCACTGTTATGATGTTTAATTCCTATGTGGTCTTCCGCCCAGTGGAATCCTCAGCATCCGGCAAAGCACCTGGGCTCCCCATACAATGCATGGTGAGAGTTAGGTGCCTAAGGAAGGGATTTTCAGAAGCCAATAAGGTGAATGGGGCACCTCCTAAGCTAGCCAGGAGTGAAACGCCAAGAAGAGTCGCAGGAAGAGGGGCTTAGGTGCCTAAGCAGCTGACCTGGTCTCCCTCCTTGTGCCTGAGATAAGGGCCTCTCTCTAATTGGGAACCTCAGCAGTGAACACTCTCCTGGAGGCAGGCACCGAAGCCAGGTCAATTGCTTAGGTAGCCCGTGCCCTAGCAGTCAAAACCATCACTCTTCCCTGCTCATGTTCCACAGTTTTCTATTATAGCTGCTTAGTACTGAAGTACACCCAACCCCTACGGTGCCAGGAGCATGCCAACAGTACAGTGACATGGAGGCAAGCACTGAAAGTGCTTTAGCAGCTAGGCCTTGTAGGCACTAGCCCTGGTGGACTCGAATAACCATTCAAACTCATGGCTAAATGAAAGGGTATTTTATTCCGGTTGGCAAGAGAGGCAAAGGTTGCAGATACTCTAAGTATAGAAGAAAAACAGTTACAATTCTGTTCGATAAAAGGGGCCCCCTGCAATAAATTCCTCCTGGCCTTGCTTAACTTCCTTATCTTGTTCAAATATTTTTGCCTTATTCCCTCTCCTAATCTTTCTCTGCTTGATTAACTGTAGAAACCAGTTTGCGCAAGGTCAGCCTGAAATGATACAGGAGACAACGCATACCTGGTGTCTTTCCTTTGTCTGTCTTAAACCTATAAATACTGATGTGTTGGTCTAAGAAAGCTGCCACACGCCTCCGAAGCTACTAGCCTGAGGGGGGGGTGTGCCCTTTGATCAAAGTTGCTTGGCCTCAGTGTGTTTCTTACATGGTCTCTGAGAGTTTCGAGCTATAGCTCAACTCCGCACTACCTGGGTGTTGGAACGGTGAGTAGGACAAGCTGATTTTTACCTAACAATTCAAAGTGAGCGACAGCGGTAAATGTTTGGGTTCTTGGGGCAAGACAGTTGAGAGACAAGGCTCTTGAGGCCTAGTGCCTCTCCAGTTCAGTCAGGATTCCAGCTAATTAATGCTGCAGGTTTCCAGAACAAGCTCAGTTAATGTCTCTCACTGACACCTCTCTCACATTCACCCGTGTCCTGGCTATCTCTTGTGTGGCTGCTGTGTTGTCCCTTCACCTGCCCTGCATCTGGCCCTTCTGCTTCAGGGTCTGACATGTATCAGTTCTTAGTCAGAACTGTCCCCCCCCACACACACAACACCCAGCCACCCTTGAACCCCAATATAACCCAGCCACTGGCCGCCACCCCCTCACCCCCAATATAACCCAGCCACTGACCGCCACCCCCTCACCCCCAGTATAACCCAGCCACTGGTCACCCCCTACCCCCAATATAACCCAGCCATTAGCCACCACACCCTCACCCCCAATATAACCCAGCCACTGGCCGCTCCCCTGACAATAACAAACAGCAGCCACCACTGGCCTTTCATCCCCAACCAATTGAAAAGGCCCCAGTGCTGATTAATTATTACTAAACTAGCTAATTAATTTTTTTTTTAGTAATAGAGAACCATGTTACAAAAACCCCAACAAAATACACACACACACCAGACACTATCTCTCCCACCCAACACCACACCCCACCCACAATAATGTCAGGTGTGGTCAAACTGTGGCTCTTTCACAGTGAAACTGTAGCTCCTGGAGGCCCCCATGTACATTCCCCACCCCCCATTCTTCACCTACTGGGCAGGCAGGAGCTCAGGGCTTCTGCCCTGCAGAGGGGCAGTGGGACTAGGAGCTTCTGCTCTTCAGGCAGATGGGGTCTAAAGGTTTTAGCCCGGGAGGGGAGGCATTCGTCCTGAAGTCCCGAACCCTGGTAGGAGCTGCCGCATAGGGTAGGTTGTGTGTGTCTTGCAGCTCTTGAACGTCTGAAGATTATTGTATGTGGCTCAGCAGTTCGGTAAGTTTGGCCACTTTTGATTTTATATTTTTAATATTATTTTATCTTTTTTTGTATCTTATCTGAAAATGGCACCACCATCTGGACTACTGGGGGTGTGAATTGCAAAGCAATCTGCCATGTCCTAGGTTTGTTTTTTGTTTTGTTTTTTTTAAAGAAGCAAGGCAATACAACACCAGCCAGGCGGCAACCTTATCTTAGGCATGCCCAGAGCACGCCTATGGGATCAGGCCTTGTTGGGGAGACCGATGATCTCCTGTCTAGGGCTTTGTCTACACTGCCATTTTTGTCGGTAAAACTTGTCGGTTGGGGTATGGAAAAAAAACACTGCCCTGACCAACATAAATTTCATTGGCAAAAATGTTGGTGTGGACAGCACTATGTTGGCAGGAGAGTCTCTCCTGCCAACATAGCTAACGCAGCTCAGTGGGGTCATTTAAATATGCTGGCAGGACAGCTCTCTCCTGCCGGCAAAGAGCAGCTACACTGGAGACCTTACAGTGGCACATCTGTAGCTTGAGAATCCTACTTTGAGGCCTCTGAGGCTTTGGCTTGACCTATGGCTCTGAACTGCTCCTTAGTTGCGGAGTGGTATTAGGCTTAGGTAGCTTTGCAAATGCTGATGAGAATTAGGCACCTACAAGATTAGGTGGCATTGGTGCCTAAATGGTGAACTCGGGTGCCTAAAGAAGCAGATAGGTGCCTAAATACCTTTAAGGAGCTGGGTCTTGGACCCTGAAGGTGTAGTCCTAGGAAAATCTACAGCCAACAGCCTAATCATTTGGGGTACGGCTGTTTAAAGTGTCTTGGTAATACTGCAGATAACTAAAGTGAGAAGAAAGAAAGTATTAGCTGTAAGATTCTCTCATTGGAAGAAATATGGCATTGGTTGCAGCAGAACTGTCATCTACCTAAGCAATAACAATGGAGGTGCAGGGCATTTCCGTGGGATTGATGGCCAGATGGGAAAAGCTGATGGCCTGAGACATCACCAAGGGCCATTAAACCTAGGCTGTCATTAATTCCAGGCTATGCTCTCTGTTAAGGTAATTATCGGTTATAAACGGAAGATCCTAAAAACCTAAGCAAACCCTGACATATGGATTTTTTTTTTTTAGAAGGGCCATTACCCTCATCTCAAGACTCACTTCTGAGAAGCCCACAAAAAAGGGCAGACTATATATGAGACAGCTGGGACAAAAGAGATATTTTTAGTCATTATTTTGAGAGCATATATATATATTATATATATGAGGGTTATGTCTTGAGCTTGGAGCCCTAGGAACTGGGTAAAGTTTCAAAGTTTTTTACTTTTATATGTAATTAGTTAACTTGTGATAAAAATCAAAATATCAAAAAAAGCAAACAAACTAACATTGGAATTATATTTCTTCCTACAGGAAAAAAAAAATATTTCTGTATATTGACAATAGTGACCTGTAAAAAAAGGCTGAAACATATTCTGGAGTCAAGAGTAGCTTATTAATTCAGTAGAAGGAGTATGTCAGTTCAGAATCATTAGCATCTCTCATAGATACCAACTTCTGACACATTTGGGCCATCTAGTGAGGCAGAGAAGGGTTAACCAACATTTCACAAACCCTTTTGGACAAATCATCTTCTGCTAAAAATTTGAGACTGTAAAGACAAAATATCAACAGACTGCTCAAGTGACTCTTCAGTGTGGTCTCTGCTAGAAGCACATTGTCAAAGCTGGAAGTCTTGACAGAGTATTCCCTTCTGCACTGCAATATTTCCACATACGTGGTATTTCTCAGTGCTGGCAGTGTTTGTTAAACGAACAAATAAACGAGGCTCAGATTTGAACTGGAATGAAAACCATAAGAATCCTTGACCCCAAAGATTGACCCTTCTTGCTTATGAACCACACCATATCAGCTGCCCGCTTCCCATAATCACCCAAATAAAGGTGTAAAGTAAGAGTAATATAAAAAATAAAAGCTATTATTTAAAAGAAGCCAAAAATTCCTACCTTTTAAGGTGGGACATCATAATTTCCCAGTCTCCCACTGTACAGAATGTTGGAGATATCCATATTAGCTTTATGAATATCAGTATTTCCATCTATTTCATTACTCTCTTAATGAGAGTATTACATTGGTGCAAATTAGTCCTTGGGTATTTACATGTCTGCAGAAATGCAGACAATGGGTATAGATAGCTTAAACAAGTATAGATACTTTAACAAAAAATATAAACAAGTATACATATTTAAACAAAAAATACAGGTATCAAGAGCTTTTGTTGATTTGCCCAAGGGAGGAGTACTGGCCGAAGAAAATTGACACTAATGACTAATCCACTGTTAAAAGAACAAGGTTTGGATAATGGAAAAACCCCAATGGAGATACAGGAAGAAACATGTGTTTTACAGTCTACTGTTAAACAAGCTGCTAGCAAGGAAGAGCAGACCAGAACCAGAAGACAAGACTGGGCAGGAGGCTTGGCTAAGGAAACTGAGGCAGGGTCTTGCATGCAGATGTTTGTTATTTTTCAGTAAATCTCATGCTTTGAGTAAAGCATGATCAGTTTAGAAATTCCTTTCCAAATTGGTGTGCCCCTTGCTTTATCATGAAGTCTCTGAAGGGTGGAACTGTAATCCTGAGTAACCATGAGGCTGGAGCTCTGGAGAGGCCATGCATAAGATACTGGGGAGATGTGGGGGGTTAGCACTGAACTTGGAGGCTAGTGCAGCTGAACCACAGGGACCCACATCCAGAGAAGTGGCACCAGATTGAAGGCTCTACCCTGAAAGGGTACCTAAAGGGTCAGATATAGGGGACAGTGAGCGCTCACTCAGTAAGCTTACCATCACTTGGGACCCAAGGTTTGGTCCATTACACCAGCCTGGTGACCAACCATAATGGGAACTCAACCAGCAACTGTAACACCCTTCCTTCCCATTGTCATTGCAATTTTTGTAAATGTTTATAAACTTTTGTTTTAAACAGACTACTGGGGGTTTGCTAATATCTGCTTTCCTAGAAATGTTGAATTAGTTAAACAGAAAACATACAATCTGAAAATTTTTGGACAAAATCCCAAAGTTTTGGGACAAGTTTTCAGCTTAACATTTTCAGCCATTATCTGTCCAAACATAGATAGATAGATAGATAGATAGATAGATAGATAGATAGATAGATATAGATATATATAAATGTTCGGGCAAAACAGTGCTGGAAAATGCCCAGCCCTGTTGGTTTTCTGATGAAAAAAATTCGGAATTTTCTTCAGGAAAAGAACAAAGAACCAAAACAATTTTCAAACCTGTTTTATTGTAGATGTGCTCTCCTCAGCTCCCATCTCCCTTGTTAGCCATTTCAGATGATTTAAAATTCTATTTTACTGGCATGAATTTTGTTGTAACATTCCAAAACATATTCTTAGCTAGTTCCTTCTCTTAGCTAGTTTCTCCACTGTGAACATCGTAAGCATTATTGAATATCAGATAGTTTTCTATAACTCACTGCACATTACTTAGATATCTACTTTTCAAATGTGCAGTATTTTTTAATCACTGCCCTTTCCACAGAACCTCATCAGCATTTCATGCTTGAAGACAGTAGCTCCTAAATTCTCTCCAAGTTCAGCATACATTATTATGCCTGGTTTACTCTCAGCTATTGGGTCTAGAATAACCTCTGTCATTATTCACTGTTCAATGATTGTATAAGGACATAATCCCAGACTGTTCCTAAAAATACATCTCTGTCCTTCATTTTCCCAGCTGATTAATCAATTAACTAGAGCCAAACTCTGCTCTGTTATATGGATAAAACTCCAGCTGAATTTAGAGCAGAATTTGACCCTCAAAGCTTTATTTTTCTAAAGTTAATTTTCTTCTGCTCTATGAGTCAATATAGCAAGTCATGTTGCTCAACATGTTTTTTCCATTGGCTAAGTACAGCTGCCCTTTCTACCATTCTAAATTTATTTCCAAAATATCCATTTTTGTGCCCCCAAAATGCCTGGAAATCCCTATTTGTTTATTTGGGTTTTCAGTATAGGGATGCTGGTTCAGCCCTCTCAATAACATGGAAGGAGGGAGTAAGTGGGAAAAGAGAGAGAAACTGCTTTAAAATTCTCAGCCTCGGTCCACGTGAATCTCTGTTAAAAGATGCTCCAGATCCAAGCTGCTCTGAGTGGTGAGAAAGTTCAGATCCTGATTTGTATTTTTTATCCAGCCTTTTTTCATATAACAAGCTGCAACCCAAACTCCAGATTGGAACACTCAAAAATTCTGAGGAAGTCTGGATCTGGGTCCAAAGTCCAATGTTTTGAGATATATGCCCATCTCTCTCCAGGCTTAGGTATATGACAGAATTGCTTTCCAGTTGTGAGTTCTGATCTCAGCAGTATGAGACTATTTCACACTGGTACATGGCTTCACTATGACAACACAGTTGTTATGCTTTGCACAATTCTCTCTGAGGATGTTAGTTCCAGGGAGGGCCCATAGCTTAATTTACAGGCTGTGCACACTGACTCCCTTGAACTTTCATTCTGTAACTACTACGCTTGTAAGTACTGTGTACTGTGTAAAAGCAGAGAAGAGAAAATATAATTTTATTTTTTGTTGAACTAAACTTTGGAACCTCAGAAAGTCTGCTTTAAAAAGCTGTATTGTTTATCCAGCAGAGAGCAATGACTGACACCAAAACAGAGACCCAATGACAGACACTGAGCAAAGAGACAAAGGTTAGGAGATACCACTTCTCTTGATAGCGTTAATCCCTATGCACAGCCAAACAACAAGCATTTGCAGCAAAACTTTGCAATTCAAAAAAGGTCGGGCAGGCCTATTTTTAAAGATACAGGTCTGTTTATAAAGACAAAAGCTAAAACAAACCAAATACTTATTATTTGTCTTTGTTTCTTAGGCTGTATAGCTTAAACATGCAAATGTTAAAGAAACACAAATATCTTCAATTTCCATTGAGTAGTCTATGAGTTCATTACATAGCTGGACTCTGTCTTCATTTTTCTAACGATAAATATGACAAGCCGTGAAAATAAAAATGTAGTGAATAAACTCACCCACAGCAGTGACTATTCTCTTGGTTTTTAATATGGAGCTGATTTCTCAAAGTCTGTATCTGCCTAAATGTCATAGTGATGGGCACTCCGAGCTAGTGCTGAATGGTCTATACACAAATATAATTCAATTTCCAGACATGAGCCTACTTCGAGAGAAAATAGAAACCATATGCACTCCATATCATATTCAATGGGATAATTTTCTTATACAAAGTACTGTTAAGCACTTTAGTCAATGATGAGTCCTTTGCTTGTGCAAAGCGTTTTCCGCCACATTAACTTTTTTCAACGGACTGCCTGCTAGTTAAAGCTTGCGTTAGAATAATTAAAATATGGCTCCTCTCACTGGTGAGAAAAATGCACGTGTTTGGTTCCTGGGAATTGACCAGCTGTATAAAAGTGGCCCTAACTAGTCACTTAAAATATAAGCCAGGATAGCATATGATCCTGAGTGAAACAGTATATGAAATTTCTGTTCTTATTAGGAAGTATGATTACAAGGTGTGGGTGCTTTCCCCTAAGCCACCTGAAGTGAATATAAGGTGCAACCTTATAAATTGTCAGCACATATAAAGCTAAGATTTAGAGAATAGTTTCTATCCTATATCCTATAAACATGTCCCATGAGGAAGATTAGTATCAATCATAGGCTTATTGGAGAGGGAGATAGGATACAATGATAACCTGAAGCTATCAACTAGAGTAATGGTCTAAAAAGAAAAAAGCAATCAAAGAAGAGAAAAGGATATCCACAATGAAAGACAGAACTGGAAAATCAGGGGGAAATGTATCATGTTGATGAACACGAGCTGTTATAGAAGAGAGAGAGAGAATCACATGAACAATATACAGGCGCTAAAGAAATGGTTATTGCCTAATGTTTATCTTAAAAGGAGTGCAAATAGACATTCATATTACATCAAACTGTTTTACTTTTGTTCTTTAGCTCGAACACTTGCACTGAAATGCAATAAAGCCACAAATGCAGTGTCTTAACCATGCAAATTGTTATTGCTGAAGTCTCAGAAAAACAAAGGTTATTCCAAGGGTTTCTAGACAAGGTGCTTGAAAAGTTTGGTATTTTTCTTCATAAAGCCACTGAAGCCAGTCAGTTCCCTCTCTGTAAAAGTTGGAAATGCTTCAGGATTCTATTCTGCCCTTAAATGCCTCTTGTACAGTGTGTTTGAAGGGAAGAGTGACATCACAGCTTAATTTTTTATTTAAATAATTCCAAATGTCACTCCTAGAATTTGGTGTAAAACTTGTGAGCTAGGAGATGAAAAAGACAATGAGTTGGAGAATTTTTCACAATTGAAAGATGCTCTACATGCAGATGTCTGTGGGGGGAGGGGAGAATCTTTAACCCCTTCTTGTTTTGGTCACCATTTTAAAAGCAGTTTGGTTTATTTTTGTTTTTCGAATGGGAAAAGCTGGACACCTAACTTAAATCTGTCATCAGAAAGCTTTATATTATATAACCAGCACTCCCTCATCAGACCACCATACTGTAACTTCCCTTGATTCTGGCAGCAGTGCAGAACCAGTTTCACATGGATGGAGTTTTATTGAACAGTTCCTTCAGTGATGTAGGCATACTGTAAAGCAGGTTTCCTGCGTCAGGCATGTGGGTCATCTTTGCAGCTTTCTTGCTCCAGATAAAAGGGATGATTTAGTCATCTAAACAGTAGCTTTGACAAACTTAGACTCTCTAGAACCACATCTTCAAACCTAAACAGGGATAGTGCAGCCTTTCATTTTTTGGAGGGAGACAAAGTGAGACACACAAAGCCTACTATATGTGGATCTTTCAGCCAAGGACTTAAAAATGAGGGGGTAGGTCCTCAACTGGTATAAACTGACTTACTTCCACTGAAGAAAGAACTGATCCTTGAGGTCCTGTGCAGGCTTTTAAAATCACTTCATCCCTCATACTGCACAGCAGGAACAGGAATGGCTCCCACTTACTGCTGCACCAATTCCACTGACTACCTGGTGCTGAGAGACATCTACAGTCTGTACTGGGAGCTTGTAGTTTCCCGGTGGCCTGTCGGTTATATCTAAGGGGTGTGGATATAGGCCATGGCTAGAAAAAGTGGTGCATATTTCTAGGATAGTTTCCTGTTGCTATGGAATAGCCAGGGGAAGTCTCCCAATCAACATTTGAAATCCACATGTTTAGCACATACCGTCCACAGACTCTGCTTAGAGCCTTGTGTTTAATGTTAGGGATGTTATTTAGACAGAACTTGTCACTGTTGCCGTGTCTCTTCTGTCTCCCAGAAGATCTAGAATAAGAAAAATGTAGGTGTGCCTAGAAAAACAAGTCAGCTGACACCCTCTAGCATAATTAAAAAGCAATTAAGTAATTAAGTTGTATTCCAGAGACTGGCATAAGTAATATAGGTTTGTCTTACACTTCATTTTAAATTACTACATGTCATTTTGGAACAGAAGACATATCTACCTTTTCTAAACTAACCACGCTGCATGGGTGTGGGCGGGGGGGAAGAGAAGGGGAAAGAGATTGCAATGGATACATTGTTTTCATCCAATTAAAAAACACTGAACAAGTTGCTGAAGCAGCTAATTTTAGTGCAACATGCATTTGGTTTGCATGCAGGATTTTAAAAAATGTTTGGAAATCAGGTTTGTTTAAACAGAATCCTGAATTAAGCACTGGATGTCTGGCAAAACAATAACAGGTTGATATATTTTCAAAAGGCACTGAAATGATAGTGTACATCATGGAAGTCTGTTAATCCAGAACCACCCAATAATGTGTATTTTAGCCACCAATGGATATTTTTTGAGGTGTTCACTATTTCCAGAGCAATGGACCAAATGGCCAGTGTAATCCAAGAAACAATACCAAAACTTTTCTAAATAATAAATGACCTTTCTGACATGTCAGAAATAAATGCATCTAAGAAAGTTACTCCTCATGCACAAACAGCCAAGCTTGAGGGCATAAACCAACCTCTTAGTGATGGGAGTTAGGGAGTAACATTAATAAGGGATAGATTATTCCTTAACTGCCTACTTCAGGGTTACTTGCGCCTTCCTCAGATGCATCTGGTACTGGTCCCTGTCATACATAGGATACTGAACTAGACAGAGGACTGGCCTGAGTCGGTATGGTAATTCCTATGTTTCAGAAATCATTATAGGAAACATTGTTTTAATAATTCTTGAAAGACTGCCATAAATCTATCATGAACACCTACTAACTGCTAGTACATCAGCAAAGTTGCGAGTGTCACAAGCCTATCCAAAAGGAATCAAGGTGAAAAGCCTAACATATTAAAGGTCTCTGAGGGCAAAATCCTGTCATTTTCCAGATGAACTTGTAGTCACCTCGATGCCAACTCTGCCCACATATCTACACCAGCAATACCATCACAGGACCTAACCAGATCATCCATACCATCACTGGTTCATACACCTGCACATCTACCAATGTAATATATGCCATTATGTGCCAGCAATGCCCCTCTGCTATGTACATCGGTCAAACTGGACAGTCCCTACAAAAAAGGATAAATGGACACAAGTCAGATATCAGGAATGGCAATATACAAAAACCTGTAGGAGAACACTTCAATCTCCCTGCACACACCATGGAAGACTTAAAAGTCAGCATTTTGCAGCAAAAAAACTTCAAGACCAGACTGCAAAGAGAAACTGCAGAGTTGCAATTCATTTGCAAATTTGACACAATCAATCTGGGACTGAATAGAGATTTTGAATGGCTAGCTAACTACAAGAGCAGTTTCTCTTCTCTCGCTGTTCACACCTTCAGTTCAGCTGCTAGAGGAACACCTCACCCTCCCTGATTAGAGATAACAGCTGGTTCAGCCTCATTGGACCCACCCTGTTATCTTTAACCTGGTTCTTGCCTACCTATTTATACCTGCCCCTGGATACTTCCACTGCATGCATCCGATGAAGTGGGTATTAGCCCACGATAGCTTATGCTTTAATACTTTTAGTTAGTTTTTAAGGTGCCACAGGACTCTTTGTCACTTCTTGTAGTCTGTGTGACAATCAATGATGCATAATGATGATCATATTTGAAATCAAGCCTCCATGTGGGGACAATCTGACAAGGTTAGGCAATTTTGGAACTATGCAGTAGCAATTAGGGAATGGAAAATAGTCTTCCTTCCCTTAAAGATTGCAATAATTCTGTATTGCTTCATTCACTAGTATCAAAGGACCTTGCTTTCATTGATTAGTCTGGAGGCGGGTATCAACAAAAAGAAGGGAAGTGTGTGCCCAAGAATGACTGGCAATGATCCTAATTTACCATTTTAGACACCATATGGCCTCACAACTGATGAGAAACGAAGTGTGATCAATTTCGGTCCATTGTACATGGTTTCCCTTTGACTGACCTGCCAAATCCTTGATTGAATGATTAGTTAAGCTATGAGTATCAGACATTATGAACAGTGGTCTCAAGGCAAAATCCTAATGTCATGACAAAAATGGACAATCACCACAGAGCTGTGATTTGATTATTTTTTCTTTCGCCTATATGACGATGACATAGAGGCTTAAAATATACAACAAACAATATAATTGTACATGAGACGAGAAAGTAAAACACCGAACTATGAAAATCTTGAGGTCATTGCAACTTTAAGTAATAGAACAATGGATTTCATCATATGGATGGATGATAACCTCATTAGAAAGAAGTAACACAGCTTGTTCCTATTCTGGGTATCAAGGATACAGTGGTATCCCAAATACTGTGTGGTAACTGTCAGCAATACTGACATTTTAATAGCAGCCACTGTTTAAAACAAAAAAGCAAATCACTGGGATTCACAGAAGAAGTCAAACCATAGTGGTGTTTTGGGATGGGAAAGCTTTATGGCTCAGGTCTTCTGCTGTGAGGGTGCAAAGGTGGTTAACTAAACTCACCTAATCCCTAATTGGATGTGTACCAAGTAATTCCACTGGCATATCAGAGCAGCCTGGGGACTTCTCTAAATTACATTGGAGCCAATAGTCCCTTTGATATACCAGTTAGAGACTGCTATGGAACAGGAAAACTACATAACTTTCTACATTTTCTCAGGCCATCCGCCCTCCAGTCGCTGTAGGAACATTTGTGTGTAGGAAGAAGAGATGTAAGAGCTGCTACACCAGCTGAATACCACCAAAGGATCCTCCTATACTAAGGTGATAATGGCACGGTATATTCTGCTGAATTTGCTGAATGAATGTGGCCCTAAAGGAGGGAAATATCTGGACCAGTCTCTCCAGAAAGTGTTTGCCAATTGTAATTTTACCAGAGAAATATAATGAATGTTCACTCTTGGTTCTTCAGTCAGTACATATGATATGTATGGACCCAAAAAAAGAATTGTAATGATCTGTGGAATATTGACAAAACTGTGTATGAAAATGGCAGTTTTTTGTTGTCTCTTCTTCCCTCATCCCCAAATATTTTAAAGGTTTACCAAGAGTGTGCATGTCTTTTTAATGTGTTTATAAACAAAAAGTAATGCTTTGAAAGGCATAATTCAGACATGATCAGTGAACTACTGATTAACCATTGCTCACAGCAATGTCATTCAACTGCCAGGCAGGACTGTCCTAAATCTTCTCTCTGGGCCAGATTTCTGGACAAGAATCTCTCTTTTCAAGGTACAAATAGCTGCAAGCAGGGTCGTCCCTAGCCATTTTGGTGCCCTATGCAGCCCCCCTGTGGGAGTAGTGGTGGCCCCAGGCCTCCATGGCGGGGGGGCCAGAAGGAAAACTGCCTCTCAGCACGAGCTGGCGGAGCAGAGCAGGTTGGGGCCAGGTTGCTCCATTTCCTGCCACCCGGTGAGTGCAGACCAGGCCCAACCCTGCACTCACGAGGTGGCGGGAAGTGGAGTAACCCAACCGCAGCCCGCTCTGCTCTGCTTCCCTGGCTCCCAGCCTTGGGAGGCAGGGTGAAACTGCCCCCCAGCACTCACCGGCAGTGCAGAGCAGGCTGGGGCCGGGTCACTTCACTTTATGTCGCCATGTGAGTGCAGGGCAGGCCCGACCCCTGCTACAGTCCTCAGGGGAAGGAGTGGAGTGGGATGGAGCTGGGGCGGAGCAGAGGCGGAAATAGGCAGGACAGGAGCAGAGCAGGGGTAGGGGTTATGGGGAAGGGGTGGCTTGGGGTGGCGCTGGGGCAAAGCAGGGGTGGGAAGAGGCAGGGCTGGAGTGGAGCAGGATTAGGGGCTGGAGCAGCATGCAGCTGTGTAGGGCACCAGGCAATTTGGTGTCCCAAATTGCCTGGTGCCCTATGTAGCTGTGTACTTTGTGTATGGGTAAGGATGGCTCTGACTGCAAGTAACATTTATGTCACTTAGATATTGATTGCCCCCTCCCCCCAATCTGTGAGTACACTCTCAGACTAGAACATGGAAGTGGCCTAAATTCTAAGCACAATAATTTTTTGGTGCAAAAAATGGAAGCATGGTTAAGTTGGAGCTGAAAATTTGGCCCTGTGTGTTGCAAATAAAATTTTAATGCTGACTCCATATGCTTGGATTTCATACATCTTTCATTCCCAAGTACCCTGGCAGGGTGGAGGAGTCTAAAAATGCCATCAATCCTACAAGTACTCCTGCATTGTTGCCATGAAATCCTGCCTATTGCGTCCCTCTCATCCCACCCCTCCCTTAACAGCCAGTGAAGAGGAAACACAAAAGAGAAAAAGAAGAATAAAATTTCAGAAAGCAAATGTCCACTAATCTGCAGGAAACTGCCAACATTTTACAGAGCAACAATGAAGCAGCCATCTTATTCCACCTATCAGCCAGGTGGCCTCATTCCTTCACATGCTATGTTGTAACAGATCTTAGCCTTTGCCAGTACAAAGAACAGTGAAGGTCTTTTAGACCTAACAAAATCTAGCCCTGCTTGGTACTAACTTCGGTATGCAAAACTGAAGGAGAGCTAACAGCACCAGAGACAATCCAAAGAAAACAGATTTATTTGTTGGATGTGTTGATAACAGATTAAAGTAGATGATATGGCTTTGGACCCACAGACCGAAAGTGTCATTCTGGACAATTCTGCTATTCCTGCCTCAACTCATTGTTTTTAAATTGCCAAAAAATATTGTCCCATTGAATTCCAAGCGAAAGTGCTTGCTGGCTGATTGTCCTTTGATTCATGCACTTGGCAGGTGTGTGTAACAGCCACTACATGCCACAATGCATTTCCATGGTTGCTGCTGTAATTCGGTAGTTTGCATTACACTTTGAAGTGAATGTCCTTTAAGAAAGGAAATCTGTATGACAGAGGCAGCACTTGTAAACTATATGTTCAAGTTCAATGCATATTTTTTCATGTAGAGTCAGCCTCCTTTTGGAACTGTGCACCAAAGGGAGAGTATTATACTCATGAACTGCAAACAAGGAATGTGAGAGAAGGATGGATGGATAGCCAGCCTGAACTGTTTTAAGTAAAAATGCTGAATTAGACGGATGAGCTATATGCACTATACAAAACTTGAACATGGGAATTATATACATATTTACTATGTACAGGTGAACATAGGTCAGTAGGAATCTGGTTCAGTGTATTTTATTTTAAATACTAAAATAACTTTCCCTTACATATTTTAAGCAGTACCCCTTTACTCTAGCTGCGGATCTGACCCTCTGTTATTAATAGTTCATTACAACACTTATCACAGCCGAGTAATAGTGCAGGACTACCAATGCTAACCCTGGCCCATTTAAAATAAATACAAAAACAGAAAACGGCAGCCCTTTTTGCTAACCTTCCTCTGATTATCCAGTGCAATGTGTATATAGTGCATAATGTGTTCATTGATCTCTAAGAGCACCAAACTCTGTGTTGTGTTCAGTGTTGAGCATACTGCTGATGCACTTATTATTATTTAATAAACTATAGCTACATCTTTAGAAAAAATGCCTTCTTAAGGAAAGAGTTAGGACCAACTGATGGGGTTTGTAAACATTCAGCCTCTCCTGGATTAGCCCAACACTACAATGATTGCCAGAATTTTATTTGTTATTCTTAGCCAGAGCAAATGCTACATAAGGCTCACATAAGAAAAGATCCATCTTTAGCAAAACTGGCTCTAGGAATCAATCAACTTATCTTCTCTCAGAAGAGCTATGCTGCCTAGCATTTTATACCTGTGAAAATGGTTACTAGGCATTCAGTAATAATGACTAAATGATGAGCTGACAAGACTTCAAAAAAAATTTTTCTGACATGGTAAAATTCTGATTCTGCTCAGTAACAAATGTAAATTACTTACACTGTAAAGACATGGTAGATTCTGTACAGTATAATGCATATGGGTACATAATTCTTATATACATGTACAGTAATAGTATACTATATATGCATAGATAAAATAGAAAATAGGCAGACTATTTCTATCTTGAATAATTTTCTACATATTAATCATTCAAAACTAATAGCATGGCTTCTTTTATTTGATGGTGTTACTAACTATTGACAGGTTTTCATTCAACTAAAGCTTCTCAAATGAAGAAAAATGACAAATATTTAGCAGGTCAGATAGAATGGATACAGTGGGTAAAGAAAATCCCAGTATTTCACAAGAAATCTGCAACCTCAGAAATAACATTTACTAGATGGATTTTCTCAAGCAGCAATTTCCATTTGCCGAGAGGTAGGTAAGTGTAAAATTATAAAGTCCAAGGAAAAGTACTGTATGTTCTCTGCAAAAATTATTAATACAATGGAAGAGAAGGCTCCTCTTTATCTAGCACCAGTTAAATTTTGCTCTCTCCTCAGCCAGAACGAAATCAGATTTCTTCTCTATGGTCATTCTGTTTCCCACTGTCTAACCCACTTCAGCAAGCATTCAAAGCCAGGGTGCTTGAACTCCCTGATTCTTGGCTGCTTTGATTTTCCTCTCACCTCACCTGGGTCCAAGTTTTATTCATTTCTCCCCGGTTGCTAACTTCTCAGTGTTACGTTTCCTTTAGGAGGCAAAATCTCTCTGCCACAGATTCTGCCTCAGTAGTGATGCAAATAAGGATGCACATCTGGTAAACATGAAATTCATTTAAATGATCTTGAAAGTCATTTTGTAGGACATGAGAGAGTTACAAATCCCTGGAAATCCAGGCTACTCCTTAAATTTCAGGATGGTAGTGAAGGCAGCTGAGCATACTGTTCACAGTATGCAACTCAACCAGTGAACTTCAGTCTTTCTCCTGTTCCCAAATTATTCAATAGTGCTTACTATTTGCAATGAGCTGCCAAATGCCTGAGAAAGAGACAGAATTTACCAATGTATATTGCTAAAGAAACACAATAATATGTCAGCAGCCCCGCATCCGCTCCCCCACCCTCACTCCCAGCACCTCCCGCCCACATGCAGCCCCACTGATCAGCGCCTCCCCCTCTCTCCCAGCACCTCCTGATCAGCTGTTTCGTTGCATGCAGGAGGATTGGAGTGGCAGGAGCCAGGGCATAGCAGGCTCAGGGGAAGGGGTGGAGTGGGGCCAGGAGTTGAGCAGTGAGCACTCTCCAGCACATTGGAAAGTTGGCACCTGTAGCTCCAGCCCCTGAGTTGGTGCCTATACAATGAGCCACATATTAACTTCCGAAGAGCCACATGGGGTTCCGGAGCCACAGGATGGCCACACCCCTGCCTTATATAAACAATTTCAGCTCATGGATGCCAACTTCTCCCGGTGCCAGTGGGTGCTTGACCCTCACTCCACCCCTGCCCCCGCCCCAACTCCACCCATGCCCCACCCCCATTCCAATCCCTTCCCCAAAATCCCCGCCCAAACTCCACCCTCGGCTTGCCCCTGTTGGACTCCTTCCCCAATTTATGCCCCCTCCCCTGAGCGAACCACGTTCTCATTCCTCCCCCTCCCTCCCACAGCTTGTTGCTCTGCAAAACAGCTGTTTTGCGGCAGCAGGTGCTGGAAGGAGAAGCGGGGATGTGGCGTGCTTGGGACAGGAGAGGTGGAGGCGAGGTAAGGTGAGCTGGGGTGGGGAGCTTGGGTGTTTTTCCTCATAGGTGCTCCAGTACCTATGGAGTCTGCGCCTATGTTTCATCTTAAGGATTGTTTGTGAACTGTGTTTTCCACAGATATTCACTATTTGTTAATACAACTGCATGATGGTCACCTATCTTGGTCACATAGTATTCTATCTGCTCCCTGTATGGAGTATAACTTTAATAAATAGCAGAAGGACATGATCCAGTCAGAGTGCCCTGATTCAATCAGGAAGAGGATGGAAGCCGTTCCTGGAGTAAGACCTGAAAGTTCAGGGACTTTCTGGACCTTTTTCTTTTTGGGTACTTGCAGGAAGCCTTTCTTGCCAGAGGCAGCACTGCTAGAAAATCTAGGTTACTGTAACACTGTAGTCTAGGGTTGGCTTTAAATGTTGCCAGCTCTTGTAGATTTTACCACAAGTCTCACGCTATTTGTTTTTTTAAAAAAAATCCCCAGCTCCCAGAGTTGTGGACACATGCGAATCTTGGCTCTCATTAAAAAAGAGTGAGTTTCTATCCCTTTTGAAAAGAAAAAAATGGAAAATGTGACCCTGGAGCACCCTAAACACTCAAAATCCAGAGGGCAAATAAAATGAACCCCAAATTATTTTTTAAACCTAATGATTTTAAGCCAATCTCATGTTTTTTGAGCATCTGGGTTGGAAATGTTGCCATCACAATTGTAGTAAGACATTCTGCATTGTCCTACTGTGATGCTGAAGTCACATACCCTCATGTAACTGTTTGGTGCCAGGACTTTTGGAAAAACAGACCCTCACCACTGGCTCTCTCTCACCAATTAATTAAACCTAGGCTCTTCCTCTACCTCAGATTAATAAACTGGCTCCCATCTCCCCACAGTGAATTAATTCTGCCCCCCCACACACACACACACCTGCTGTAAATGAATGCTGCCCATATACACACATCTTTGCCAGGCGTGCTAGCTTGCAGAGCTGCTAAGCCTTGGGGGACACAGTAAATCCTCAAAATGAATGAGGAGTACTTGTGGCACCTTAGAGACTAACCAATTTATTTGGGCATAAGCTTTTGTGGGCTAGAACCCACTTCATCAGATGCATAGAGTGGAACATAGAGTAGGAGGTACACACACACACACACACACACACACACACAGAACATGAAAAGGTGAAGGTTGCCATACCAATTTTAAGTGGCTTAATCAATTAAGGTGAGCTATTATCAGCAGAAGAAAAAAAAAGAAACCTTTGTAGGGCAATATTCTAGGATATCCCGGTACTGTTACTCATACTTTCTTGCCAGCCGCTTTAAATGAGCCAGCTTGATTATCACGAAAGCTTATTCCCAAATAAACTGATTAGTCTCTAAGGTGACACTCCTCATTCTTTTTGCAGATACAGACACAGACTAACACGGCTACTACTCTGAAACCAGTAAATCCTCAGCAACTCTTCTCCACATGACCACTCTGCTTTCCTTGATTCTCCTCCCCAGCACTGTGGGAATAGCTACTCTCCTATCTCCCTCCTCCCTTCCCTCCTGTAGATGAGATGCCTGCTTTACTCCTCCCCATCCAGAGCTCAGCTGTTCTGTCTCTGCAGCACTGCCCCGAGAAAAAAGCAAGGAATGTACGGGCCCTGTCTCTCTGCTTCCAGCCTTCCCCTCATCTCCTGTTAGCGAAGCAGCCCAGCTCCTTTCTTCCTCCCTCCCACTCCCGGCAGGGAAGAAGCCCGGAGCTCCCAGTCCAACTCAGCTCACTCCCTCCTGCACAATTTCTGCTCAGCGTGGGTGAGAGGATTCTTTGAGTCCTGGCCTCTGTTCAGTTCCTCGAGCTCACTTGGGGCAGTCAGGTAGTGACCATTAAAATGAGGGGATTTGAAAAAAATAGAATAAGATTTTAAGTGTTTTATTGAAATATTCCCCCTTCATGCCAAATGTCAGACATTACAAGCTGCCTTAAAAATGGATCTCAGATGAGTGAGTCACATTCTTCTCAGTCACTGAGACTTGGCAAGACTGCACAAAACCATCACTGCCTTCCGGCATCACTCATGGCAGCCTCAAATCCCTCATGGCTAGGATACGTCTTCACCACACAGTTATCCTAAGGTCTAACCCAGGTGCTGTCCAACATCACATGCTGTCCAAACGGAAAAACCTCTCACCTAGGTTGAGGTAGCTTTAAGCCTGGGCTAGAGTATACAGCTGGGATTATAGCCTTGAACCCAGGTTTTGCCTACTTCACAGTGAGGATACTGGCTAAGCAAGCCTGTCTGCTGAGGGTCCTCCACCACCTTCCCACACCTGGGCTGTATTTTCTTGCCCTCTACCTCTCTGGCATGGGTAAAGCTTTGCAATGGGGACTCTGGATAAATCTGAGCTCATTCAGCAGTGAATATATACTTGTAGAGGAATGAGCAGAATAGAAGCCCATTGGCGGGATAGTGTGAGGAAATTTCCTTGCCTCTCTCAGTGCTGCTGACAAGCAGAGAACCACGGGTCTCGGTCTGACACCCATCAAAAGAACTAACTTCATTCTGGCATAAAAGCAAGGCTCTTCTCCAGTGAGCAACATTTGCTTTACTTTGCTAGGCAGTAAATACATGATCATTAGCACCAACAATCCCGTTCTTACACAAGCCATTTAACCCCACTGCAGTAACTTCCAATCTTCCAAGGATTTAAGGCAATTCCCAGTAAATTTCTATATCTGGACGGGCCTTTGACAATAAACTTCGTCTATTAAGTAGCAAAGGAAGATTAAAGAAATAATCCTCCTCAAAAATAATATTGCATTCATTTTTGTATGTGAATATATTAACATATATTTTGTCTGTGTGTTACACGTGGTCCTGCTTTTCCCCCTTTAAGTCACATAGGCCATTTTAATGGGGTCGCCAGGGCCAACATTAGACTTCCTGGGACCCAGGACTGAAGCCTGAGCTTCACCTGCACCCGGGGCAATAGGGCTTTGGCTGCAGCCCCCTCTCCCCTCACCTGGGCTGCCAGGGCTTGGCTTGCAGCGCCCTTCCAACTCCCCACCTCCACCGGGTCATGTAGTAACTTTATTGTCAGAAGGGGAGTCGTGGTGCAATGAGGTTTGAGAACCCCTGATATAGGCCTACAGCAAGGTACACAAGTATGATTCATTTTTAAATCAAGAATACTGGTGAGCTTCACCTTTTACTCTTAGTGGCTTATGAAATTCATGCAAGCTTCCAAGTGTGACAGGTGTTCAATGATATACTCTTCGTGATGGGCACTCATGCTATCATTTGAGTTGACCCAGCTGCTAAAGTAGCTCAGATTTCAGGCTAGAACAAAACAGACCACTAAATAAATCTGTAAGGATTACCCCTTTATTACATTAAAGTCTTTACTCACCCATGACTAGAGAAAGACAGGCTATTTCCATAGCTTCAGCCTTTGACATTCTTAGATTCCCACCCTCCAGGGTCAACAGCTACAATGATAATGTTAGTTCAGTCAGCCATATACTAAGGGAGCCTGACAATTTCCATTGCCATTTCAACAGTGCAGACTGGATCAACCACTCTGAACCGCACACAACTTCCAGCTTCTTAAGTCTCCCTGTTCCACACATGAGAAATTATGTCTGGTGCTGACCAACCCCTTTGATTTGCAAACACTAATTATAAAATAATTTTATACTGGCCAGTGATATTTTGAAGTTCTCTTTTAGTTCTTTCTTTGTTTACGCTTTATGCTGGCACAATTCTGCCTGAATTGTACTGATGTAAATTCTACCCTGTCAGTTACAGCTTGTAGTGGGGCGGCTGCCCCACTCCCATGCCAGAGTGGGCTAAGAGTAGGCCAGAGTGGCTGTGCGGGCTGGCAGCCAATCAAAAAAGGGCCTACTGAGGGCCAGTCAGGGCCAAGCTTGTAGCCAGTCAATCAGGGCCAGCTAGGAGCTATATAAAGGCTGTCCAGGAGAGGAGCAGTCTCTTCTGGATCTTTGCAGGGGAAGGTCTGGCTCCTGAAGGAAGAGCAGCACCAGGGACAGTGCAGTGCAGTGCTGGGCAGGCTCAGGGGAGCAGAAGGCTGGATACCTGTCAGGCTGCCGGCCCTGAGGGAAGGGCTTATCGGGTGCTAAGGGGCCGAAGGGAAAGCAGCCCAGGGAGAGTGGACTAGGGGAGTGAAAGAGGGCAGAATGGCTCTCGCCAAAGGGTCCCTGGGCTGGGACCAAGAGTAGAGGGTGGGCCTGGGTAACCCCGCTTCCCCACTTATATTGCACCAGGCTGCTGGAAGTGGCCTCTGTGGACTGCACCAGACCCCTGCCAGACGGGGCTCGACTTGGGGTGTGGTTGGCCACTACAGCTGGGGTGCCTAGAAAGACTTCTGTAAATCCCCTCCCCGCCCCGGAAGGGGATGAGTGTGGACTTGGGGGCACTGCCAGAGGGCAGTGTCCTGAAGAGAACGCCGCAAGCAAGGAGCAACGCGGGTCCAGATGCCAAAGGAGGGTAACTGAGAGCGATAAACGGACGGGACATCACCAGAGGAGGGTGCTCTGCCACCAACTGAGCTAATTCCCAGACTAACAGCAGGTGGCGCTGCAGTGGTGAGTCCCAACCCATTACACAGCTCTATTCCCAAGTACAGTGCAGCCCCGGTATAACGCGAGTTCGGTTATAGCACGGTTATATCGTGGCTCCCAAGTCCTGAGTTCTCTGTCCCCAGCAGGCGCTGGGGCCAGGGCTTCTCTCCCCTGCTGGGCAGCGAGGAGAGAAGCTGCAGCCTCCTCTGCCAGTGACAGAGAACTCAGGACTGCAGGAGGGGGCTGCGGCTTCTCTCCCCTCTGCCCAGCAGGGGAGAGAAGCTGCGGCCCCAGCCTGCCTGGGACAGAGAACTCCGGGGCTGCAGCCTGCAGCCTGGGAGTTCCCTGTGGAAGCTGCGGCTCCCCGCGTGCCGGGACCAGGGGACTCAGGGCTGCCGGAGCTGCAGCCCCCGAGTTCTCTGTCCCTGGCAGGCGCGGGGCTGCAGTTTCTCTTCCCTGCTGGGCAGCCGGGAGAGAAGCGCAGCCCCCTGCCTGCTGGGGAGTTGGGCGCTGCTATAATGCGACCCCGCATTTAGCGCGATGGGATTTTATGGATCCCATCTGTCGCGTTATAGCGGGGCTCCACTGTACTTTCTCTGAGAATAAGAACTGTAGTATTTCATCACTTTCTAACCAAGTTCTATGTGGTCAAACCAGAAAACTGCCTGGAAAATTGCCATGGGTGACTTTCCCTCTCAGTGCTTGGCTACACTTGCAAGTTAGAGCGCATTAAAGCCACCCAGTGCGCTCTAATTCACTCCTCGTTCACACTGGCAAGGCACGTAGAGCACTCTGACTCCCTGGCTAGAGCACTCCTAGTACTTCACCTCAGCGAGAGGAATAACATTTGATGCATCTTGCCTGAGATGCCCCAGCGTCATTGTGAACAAGGTGTTGCATTACTGCACTCTGACCTCCAAAAATGTCCCATAATTCCCTTAAGTCAAGTGGCCACTCTTGTCATTGTTTTGGAATCCACTGTAGGAATCCGGATATGCCCTTTCAAAGCTCCATTTCTGACATCTGGCATGCTTATCTGCTCCAGGGCAAAGCAACCATTACTGAGGAATGCTGCTTGCTTTCAATGAGCGAGAGAGAGGCGAGGGGGAGGGGTCTGAAGTTACAAGACAACATGCTGACACTCTCAGCACCCCAAAACCCACTCTCTTTCACCCCACATACACACAACACACTTCCTATCACACTTCACCCCACTCCTTGCATTTGAAAAGCATGTTGCAGCCACTTGAATGCCGGGATAGCTGCCCAAAATGCACTGCTCTCAATGCCGCTGCAAGTGGCCCAGATGTGGCCACGCCCATGTGCTTGCAGCTGTCAGTGTGGACAGACTGCAGCGCTTTCCCTCCAAAGGCTGATTTAACTCAGAGAGCTCTACATCTGCAAGCGTAGCCACGCCCTCAATCATTTCCATGTCAGATTTGTTTATTGAAAAGATTATATTTTTCCCCAAATCTCAGCACTTGGAAGCTAGAAATGATGCCAGGTTCTTTCTCCCACTTAGATCATTGCCAGTAATAAAGATTGTGCAATCAGTGCCAGCTGACAATCTGGATGATGAAGTGGACTGAGAATCAAGGTTCACTCAAGATTCAAGACCTTCTTTCCACTGCTTGGTGCCCAAGTCAGCACAAGAAAAAGTCCTAGTTCAAATAACCCATGGAAACTGTAAACAGCTACCCCACAACATGTTTCCCCAAAACTAAGGAAGGCCATCTGCATGAACACTAAGATTAGAGTTCCCTGGATGTCAGACCAGAGGCCAGCAAATTTTTAGTGGAAATCATTGCTACTGCCTTAACTCCACCCTCAGGGTTCTAATCCCCTCTCAGATGGAGGGTTGTACACAGCTGTGGGGGGAGAGAGCCAAGGGCAGCATGATGCCTCAATGAGCCAGGCTGCCAAGAGAAAAGAAGAGTCCAGACAGCGGCGTGGAGGTTCTGACAGGCTACGTACAGTTACTAGAATACTACGGGATCTGACTTTGAATCCTTGGGCTCTGTGGGATTTCATGGCTTTCTCCAGGTGACTGTTAGTCTATTACCCCTGAGGACAGAATGTAGGAGAAGCTCCAGGAGTTTAAATTCATGGAATTTCAGGCCGACTCTTCTCTCTAGGTTTGCCAGTCCTCCAGGATTGTCCTGAAGACTCCAGGAATTAAAGATGATCATATGATGAGACCTTCTGCTCCAACCACTAAGTCTGATCACCCTCATCCTGGTTGTGACAGTCTTGTTCCATGGATAAGACAGCTTGGAGATCAAGGCATTAGCTCTCTTCCATAGCAGGGAGAGATCAGCACCACAGTTACTAACCTAATCACCAGGGTATTAAAATTTCCACAATTCCTTTACAATTTTGCCTTTTTTCATTTTTGTAATATACATTTTATATTGTTTGTAATATAGGCTTGGAAGGATTTGATTTTTAACAGTAAATTTTGATTCCACTATATACACACACACACAAATATTTCTATAGATGATAATAGAAACTTAGGTAAACTAAGAAAAATGTTGCTTGAGAACTTATTAGAGTTTGATCTGAGGATATTTACTTTGTATATTTTGACATGTAATATGGACAACTTGTGTTTTAACAGTTATAAAGCTTAACTATTTGAATCCCAATATCTATTGTCATCAAATAACTGACTGAGTCCCCATAATTTCTTGCACCTGTGAAAATTTCAGAATCGATAAAAACTGGGGGTGGAGAGCTTAAAACCCATAATTTTGCACAACTGTAAAAATGTTTAAACTGATAAAAAATTGGAAAAAAAGCTTAAAGGTAAACACTGATATTATAAAAACAGAATTATGCCAAGCCTAAATATACGTAAGGACAAATCTCCATGGTTTAAGCTATATTAATATATTATGTTATATATAAATGTATTATATCGCTGAAGCCATAGCAATTTGTCATTAAATAATATTTTCAATGACAAATTTCCATGTACTAAGCAATATTCAGTCAAATGTTTGGGACATCCACAAATATTTATATCATGAATGAGAATAATGGAAGTGTTATGAAAATATTTGGTTCACACGTAGCTGAATGTATCAAATTCTTCTTTTCAACAAAGAACTAACAAACGTTGCCTACTGTGTAGGTCTCGTGTACGGTTATAGAACATTTTGTATATCGTGCTTGCATTACATCCATCTCATCACTAATTCTGTAATTTCAAGTAAGTCCAAGAGCAAATCTCCAGTGAAGATATGAAATACAGTATTCCACTCACACGTTGAGGGCAGCACTGATGTCCCTGTTCTTCTAGAATCTAGATTTGAATGCACTGCTCTCAGAGAAGTACCCACTTTATTGATCCAAGCAATATCTGAAAGGCAACACTTCAGCAATAGTTTAGCTCTTAACAGGAGTCATAAACACTGACTCAACACATTTGAAACCGAGCTCTTACCTCCCTGCACACATAACTATGGCTTACTGACATTATATAATTTCAGATCAAAAGTACATCAATGCAGTGATTTAAAATTACCTGCTATGTATGAGTCTCATATTCTTTCCTAATTATGTATAAAATGCACCCTAAACACTATTTCACAAGGGAAAAAAAATCTATGCAGTAGAAAATAGGATAAATAACCTTATTGGACACATGCTTTCCAAAATGTTAATTCTACTTCAATTCCTGTTTAGCAGAAGTTCATTAAACTTCTTCATCATGAGCCTGACCTAGAAAAATAAATAAGTACTGTGTTATTCCCCTTTGAATCCTGAGTTACTAATAAGGAATTATAAATTCCCAGTCACTTTGAAAAAACAACCAAATACATCACAAAGTGAAACACACCAGCAGAAGTTCTGTATCTTTCATGAAAATGAGACTGAAATGGAAGACTAAAAATGTGATTTAGTTTTACAGACCATAAATTAATGCCATATTGCTTCAGCTTTTCTAAAGTGCATACATCTCCTTTTGTATGGCAAGAAAGGTGATTAGCAATGTTCAAATAACCGAGTCCAGATTAGTGCAATGTTATTCACCTTGAGAACTCCTGAAAGATAATCAAGAGGGCAAGACTATAATCTTCACATGGTGCTCTAGTTACTTGCTATTGATTAACACAACAAATGTCATCAAAAGGCTACTGCACATCGATTTGTCAATATGCTGATATGATTAGCAACCATAAATATGCACAACTGGAATGAAAACTGGCAATTTCATTCACCAAGCCCAGTCTGCTCCTTCAGGAGCTCATACTTCATTTTTTTCTAAAAATAGCTAGTCACTGCACTTACAAAGCACCTTTCATCCATAGATTTTACAGCACTTTATACAGATGGCGAGAGAGAATTAGCCCCATTTTACAGGTGGGGAGAATGAGGAACAGAGAGGCATAAATGATTAACATGTGACCTAGCAAAAGTTATACTGCAAGCCAGTGGGAGATTTGGTAAACATTCTGGCTCTCTGCCCCCTGCTCTAGCAGCTAGAACACACTCCCTTGATCTTGTTCCAGCAAAGCATTTAAATGCATGCATAACTTTAAGTACATGATTAATCCCATTGGAGCCATTTGTTGGATCAGAGCCTTGGTTTCTATACACATAGGATGAAATCAACTCCTAGTGAAGCCAGTGATAAAACTTCCATTAACTTTAATGGGGCTGGGATTACTCCATGTTTTCTAAAGCATGCTCTGGATTTGCTGGTCCTTTATTTGATGACCTCAGTTATATCATCCAGAATACATCAAAAATAGTAGCATAAATTGTCATTAACAACAACAATTAAGACTGTCTTATAATTAGATCCCCTTCAATGTCCTCTTGACTTGCAAATGTGTGTTTCTGATTTTCCCTTATGCTGCTTACCATTTGATACTAGGAGCTCTCTGGTCGCCCTTCCTGGTTCAAGAGCTACCATGAGTTTCCTGCAGGTAATGTGACCAAAATTGAACACCACACTTAGCAAGCATTGTTTATAATCATGTTTCCTCTCTCTTGCTATAAAACGCCTTCTTAAACACCCATGCCCCATTCCAAACCTTCCTAATGTAGCTTCTTCTCACTGATTTTGCAGCTGTCATTTGGAGCACTGCTTTGCAGTTCAAGTATTCTGAATATTGAGATTTCAGAGTATTTATTCCATCCATGTAAACATGGCGTTTGGAAGGATTCTGCTCATATTATGAATAGTATTTAAATAGGTGTACTATTTAAATACGCACTCAAATACCACAGTGATGAGTGTGGTATAAATGCCTAAATAGACAGAGATAGAGAATATAGTCATTATTATCAGAATTAAGATAATTTTTAATAGATGAGATTTGTGCACAAACTCTGACCTGCAAGGACCCTGCCACTGTTAGGAAAGTGAAGGACAGAGAGGTTGTATCTCAGATGTAAAATGGGTATAATAATATCTCCCTACATGAAAAGCATTCTGAGATCCTTGGAAGAAAGATGCCATGTAAGGTGGAGGAAATGGTTTAGAAGTGTAATCATCAGTTATAAAGTACCAAGAATCCCTGGAACAAGGTCAAACCTGGTAAGGTAAAATTCAGCCTTTCATCATTCTGAGTTTCATGCGTTTTACTACGTGGGACTCTTTCAAGTGAAGTCTTAAAATCCCAGCTCCTGTCTGTTGTGGACAACAAAGGACCCTCGCCACTTTTCACAAGAGCAGGAGTTTGACCTGTACCCTTGGTCAAACTCTCCACTCTCCTCACTTCTCGGCAGTGTGCTCTCCGGTTGCTGCTCTCCCATTACAGAGGTGGCTGCCATGGATGGATGTAAGGCAGTTTCGGATCCTTCGAGATGAAAAGTGCCTGAGAAGTCATGACATAGCAGTCCAATTTTAATTTTACCTGATGTACTTGTAGTGCTAATGTTTAATTTTCTGTCCAGCTCTAGATCTCAAACTGCACTATTAAGTACAGGGCTGGGATGCTATACCTGTGTGAAACTGAATGAAACCACTAAACTGAGATTGCTTTCAAAAAGGTGTTGCCTCGCCTCATTAGCAATACAAAAGGGCACATAACTGAAATACCTGCAGGAAGCTATTAATTCAACTGGTCAAGTAAGCTGACAGTTGCTAAAAGCAATCTTTACCTAGACAAAGAGAGGGTTAATTAGAGATATGCAGATAATTTGATTTCTAGTGTTTCAAGTCTGGAAGGTCCAAATGTTCTGTTTAAACAGGTGATCACAGCACAATGGATGAGCCTCATGTAAAATGGGAAATGAATTATAATGGAGGATGCAAAATATTCATGTCAATACACTGTGTACCAGAGAGATGCAAATAAACTGACTCTGAATACTTCTCAAGCTGTCAGACCTCACTTAAGGCACAAACAAGGCTCTGTCATTTCTGTCTTTCCTGGGCTGCTCTGTGCATGTCTCCTATGTTAAGTCCCATGAGTAACGTTCAACAGAGGGAGTCTTCCAGACATGTTTCTCCAGCTGCCCAGTGGCACGCCTGCCCTCACAGACTCTATCGCTTCATTCTTAACACATGGAAGTTATAATATATTATATATGGTCCAGCTCCCACAGAGGCAATGTCTTGCTCAAAAGCCAGTACATATTGTGGCACACTGGGGAAATAAACCTGGTTTGTTACTACTGACATCTCCACATCAAAATCAGAAGGCCCAGTCATTGGTGTTGGGGGTTTCCTGGGCACACAAACAGCCTCTCTAAGAAGGCATGTCACACTCCTCCCAGCTGACAGAAAAAGACAGCTATGGCTTCAGGCTGTGGGAGAGCCAAGATTTTACTGCTCCGTAGTAAACCAGCTAAAATCTATCAATAATTCTGTAAACCAGAGAGTAATGGTAGCATGGGACATTCTGTGTTTCCACTTCAGATGGTTTAATATCACCTATTTTTTAATTTTTTGTTTTTTCTCATCCTGTAAAACACTAATAAATCCTTCTTTTCTTTAATCTACGCTTAATTGGGTTTTTGGCTGTTATCAGGAAATTACTTGCTGGCATTCTTGAGGGAAGCAAAATGCTGGCCCAAGGAAGGCTGCAGATAACAATCAGCGCACTGGTCAAGGGCAGGAGAAAAGCTGTTATGTCTTTCAAAGCAGTGCCTCGGTGGACAATGATATCGTTATGAATACAAGGAGGGACATAGAGGATACAATGCACCATCAGAGATTGCTATGCATGTAACATAGTACTATTAGGGCATAGTATCATTATGCAGAAAGAAATGAGATGGGATATCTTACTCTCATAAGGGAAGGGTAATAAGTTCTATTGGTAAGGCACTCTTACACCAGTATATCTACACCTACCTTAGGAGGTTGCACCAATTTAACTCAGAATTTAAAATCCAGAGGGATCTTGATCAATTGAAGAACTGGGCTCTAGATATCAAAATGAAATTCAACAAAGACACATGTGAGGTGCTACCCTTAGGAAAGAAAAATCCAATGTACAGATACAGAACGGGGGAAAACAGGCTTGGCAGCAACACTGCTGAGAAGGATCTGTTAGTTGTGGTGGATCACAACTTTAATACAAGTCAGCAATGCAATGCTGTTGCAAAAAAAGCAAATGCAAGAACAGAGACATAGCATGTAAATTATGGGAGATGATAGCACTGCTCTACTCGGCGCTTGTTAGGCCTCAACTGGAGTACTGTGTCCAGTTTGGGTCACCAACGTATAGAAAGGATGTAGAGAAACTGGAAAGGATTCAAAGATGAGCGAAAAAGATGATCAAAGGGATGGGATGCAAGCCCCATGAGCAAGGGCTGAAAGAACTGTTAGTTTGGAAAAGAAGAGATTGAGGGGACACACAACAGTAATCTTAAAGTACTTGAAAGGTTGCCATAAAAAAGATGGAGAAAAGTTGTTCTCTCTTGCCACAGAGGGTAGGGCACTGGGTTCAAACTACAGCTAGTAGATTTAGATTAAATCTCAGGAAAAACTTCCTAACAGAAAGAACAGCAGGACACTGAAACAGACTGGAGGTTGTGGAAGCTTCTTCATTGGAGGTTTCAAAAGGAGGCTGGAAAGCCATCTGTTTTAGATGGTTCCGACACAACAAATCCTGCATCGTGGCAGGGGGTTGGAATAAATTACCCTTGCAGTCCCTTCTAACCTCTGGTTCTATGATTTTAACTATTTCAGTAGAAAAACCACATCTTTAACCCATATAGTTAAATTGGTACAGAAATTGTGAATCAAGGTCAAGGTACAGAAAGTGTGAATCAAGGTCTTAATAATAAATAAAATAACAAATGTAAATAAATAATTAATAACTAAAATAATAAATAAAAATAATTAAAGACTGACATCTTTTATTTCCACATCCAGGACATTGAGGACTAGAACAACCACTACAAACACACCAAGAACATTTCTTCTTGGTAAGGGCCTTCTGCATGCATGCACCAATGACATTTCACTAATAGTTCTACACATGTTATTACAGAACACCAGAGGAGGGTCTGATCTGGTGAGCTGCTCAGAGTTTCCAAGAAGGTGCTGAGTACCCCTTGTTCCACTGGAGTTCAGCACCTGGCAGGTCTGATTTTGAGATTTCTATTTTTGCCTCATGTCACTGTGCTGTTTAGAATATTTATTCAGAATGTGTGTATACCAAAAACTTCCATTTTCAGAATACAATTTACAGTCTAGACAGAGAAGCAGCCTGTTTCCTTCCCAACTGATAAGAGCCAAAATGTTTACAATGTAAAACTATCTGAGAAGCAAAGCAGCCAGTCTCTATAGGGCAGGCTTTCAGAAAAAGGTATCTGTGGTTAATCTGAAAGAGGCTTAAACCAAGTTATCCTACATGCCCAGAAGTGCTCCTGAAACACCAGACTTATTCTGGCATACACCAAAAACTGTAATGTTTAATTTAAAAAGTACTGGATGTTTCCACTCCATGGCTTCTGAATGTCCCATATCAAATTCTATCTAACTAATTTGTCCTGACATTGATGTATACTTAAGATCTTTTCCTCCAAGATCTCCTAGCAGGAGTATATTTCCAGCCAGTGTGTGAGGTGTTAGGACCAACACACACACAGTATAGTCAGATTGGATTTTTTTCAAAAAGAAGACTGCACAAACACTGGAAATTTACCTTTGCTTTTGTGCCGTCCCCAGCATTGACTATTGTTATCCCTAGCTGTACCCTTAGCTCTGACTCCTGCAATGCAAACCTGCTCCCCTGAGCCACAGTTTCTCTCTTCTGCTGCTCTAAACCAAGCAACTTGGGAAAAGACTGTAATATCCATAATTCTATTACTGCTATTTTGGAAGAGGGCTTGTGGGCAAATAAATTGTGTTCTGTGAATTATTCTGACGCATAATTTGTGTTTAAAACACTCTTTGTGTGCTTAAAAAAGAATGTAAATAACAATGGATATATTTTTATATTTGGTTTCACTGAGTCCATTATGAAAAAACTGATTAACCTTAATCCACATTCAAACAAACACTAATTTAAAGAGACAGCTGAGAACCAAAGTGGTGAACAGCTCACCAATATGTTTCCTTTAGGCACAGAGGTAAGGGTGTTTGGGTATTAATTTCCAGTATTTTTATTGAATGTAGTGGATATTACAGTATTTTGTGCTTCTCAGAGTGGTTGCCTCCCAGCCAACCATATCACGTTGGCATTCCAGTTGTCAGTTTTTAGATATGAAATACTGAACTTAAATAAAATTACAATATCTATGAAAAGAGGTCACTAGGAAATTCCTCATTAGCAGAAATAATTTGGTTTAGAACTCCTATTATTAAAAATGATAAACATTTCTAAAAGAGTGGCATGTTAGTTTTTAAACAATTAATATGTACTCCTAGGATCTGATTTTGAGCAGTTTTACATTAGTTTTACAGTGGTGTGACTTTGTCCTCAGTTATTATTTCACCCCAGTGTAAATCAGATTAGAATTGGGCACCCAGTTATCATTTTTCTTTTTAAACATTCTGATGGGTTTGATAACGCACCAGAATTATAAATCTGATGTCTTGTTTAGAGATCACTGTTTTATAACAACACCAAGCAAAGGAGCTTAAATCTTTAACTGTCAGGAACTTTTATAAGAGATATCAAATTCAAGTGCTCAAGTTGTCACCTGGATCAATTTGAGATACCTTTGTCAATTCAATATGTGAAGGGTTAATTCCAAACAAATTAAGTTCTTTAACTTTTCTAAAAACAACTCATGACCTATCTTGCAAAAGAGTTATTTTGCAAATTGTGTTGGAAGATTTTTTTCCCCTTCATCTCTTTCAAATGCAGCTTTGCATTAGCATGTTCAATAAAGCAAGCAGCACTCCAGCTCTGTTCGAACCAGTCTTCTTGACCCTCATTTCGACCTAATTGGAGATAATTACTTGATAGTAATGTAAAGTGTCAAAGCCATTCTTGAATTTCATTGAGTTATTATTAGGCAGATTTTGGTTCAAATTGCTCCAAATACTTCAGTTTACTTTTAATATTCTTTGTCTCTTGCTCACAGGTCATCATGGTCCTTCTTTGCACATTAAAAAAAAATTCCCAAAAGACTTCAAGACCAAGCCCATAATCTAGTACACTCAATATACATATTGATCAGTTTGTACAAATCCTTCCAATATAAGATGTACATCCCTGTTAAAATAAAACATTTTAAAAACTACATTTATTATCGGTGGAATGTATGGCATATTGTGTTCTGAGTGTACTACTATATCTGACATATCTCAGCTATGTAGAAAGCAGCGACTGCTTTTTGTTTGGGTATGTCCCCTGTGCTGTCAACAGGGAGGTTTGTCAAGCAGTAAGAGCAAATATCTTGAAATTCAGTTACATCTCAGTGGATGGCTGGTTCATTTTATGGAGTCTAGGTTGGAAGTCTGAAAATTAACATGCATACATTTAAATTGATCATGTCTGTGCATTAAGTAGTCACTACATTACTGATATCTATGGTAAGAAGACCAGAGTTATTCTTTGAGGCCCTTGAAATATCAATAAAAAGAAAGGCACAAAAGTCTACTTTTCAGTGAATATTTAAGAGTCTCCACAGCCATTAGTCTACCAAGAGTGAAAGGGATAGTGTCTCATCTTTTTATATGGGGGAGTCACATGCCCCAGATCCTGGAACTTAACTCCCAGTGGTCATGGGGATAAAGCTCCAGGAACCGAGATTAGAATGTGCACCACAGTGCTAGTATTCCACATGTTCCGGAGGCTGGCTAGATTTTTACTCCTCAGTTTTGAGTGCACCCAAGGCTCAATGATGGTTTCAGCATCTCAGGTTTGTTCCAAGTATAGCTCATCAGATTACAACAATCTGACAGATGTTAAAGTACTTTATAGTGTTAGTTGATGAGCACAGTGTCACAACAACAGAGCAAAGCGGATAGACAAGCAGGATCTTTCTTCTCTAAATATATACTATTAACTATTGGGATTATTCCTACATGCTTTAAAAAAATACCACCACCATGTAGGTTTTCATTAATGTTCTGAGACAGAATCTGTAACTATTGAAAGATGACAAATATGACTTTTTGTATTCTTAATGGTTGAGAACCAACATGAGAACTCACACTTGATCTGAGACAGAGAAAGGCACATACCTATAAACTACCTGGGTGCCAAATAATGTATTTGAGATATGGGGCAAAGCCTCCATTAAGTGCTTCCCCACACTTTGACAATGGTGTTCACAGAAACATTGTTCCATTCCCCTGTAGCAAACTAACTGGTTCATATCTGAAAGCATTAATATCATTTGTTTCTTAACTTTCTAAATTATGCTTTTATATCTTATAAAAGATTTCATTTTCTGTCACATTTCCAAGACATACTGGACACAACAAGGACTGATACATGAGAGCACACACAAGCACACGTAATGCACTGTTAATTAAAACCTCAGTTTTACTGGCACAGAAGTCACTCTGGGAAATTAGAGTTTACAACCACGGAAATAGTATATGGTCAGTGATTTCCTCTGCAGATGCACTTGTAAGAAGCACTGAATACTTCAGTAATTCAGTTACCTAGTATATCCTGCGATGCTCTACCTTCCTCCTTGACTTTTTGCTAGTGTATGATATAGCCATATTACCTGCTTTTCCCATTATTTGGGCATACAAGTATCAGGCTGGAATTAATTATAACACTCTCCTCTGCATGATGCTTCCAAAAAACTCAATAATGAATAGGGAACTGATGTGTTTTGACCACTGTTTATCTCACTGATCGCAAGAGTCTCCTTTTGACCTTGTGCTCCTCCTGTCTGTTTAATCTATCCACTTGTCTCTCATATTACACTAAGGCCTTGTCTACACTACAGGATGGATCAACGGGTAGAGAACGAGTAGAGATCAATCTATTTTCAGGATGCGATAAATCGGTCCCCAAAGTCGACTCCAGGCACAAGCTGGAAATGATGGAGAGCCCACCACCTACCGCAGCTGCCATGAGGACGACAGGTAAGTCGACCTACGCTGCGTTGACTTCAGCTACGTTTTTCATTTAGCTGAAGTTGCGTATCTTAGATCAACCCTTCCCACTAGTGTAGACCAGGCCTTAAGCTGCAACTCTTTGAGGTAGGGAATGCCTATAATGTTATATGTTTGTACAAGGTCTAGCAAAAAAAGACTTGGACCCTTGGCTGCTAAAACAAAATAAATGATAATAGACAATAAACATTTCTTATTGTTTCGACTCGTCCACAATGCAGCAGCTCCCTTTTGTGTTTCTAATTCTCTGGCTAGAACAATTAAAACTTTTCCTTTTCATCCATAATCAAAATATTAATTCTGTGAAGGTCAAAAAATAGGAGTGAGACTACACCCAGGTAACTGAAAAGTAAGAACCAGAATTAAATTACTCTTCCAAAAATCTCTATAATCTACAGGCTACAAAATCTATACTTCACTTGGTGGACATAGATTTACTCAGCGAAAAGACAGCAGACTCCCTACACAGTGAAGACTGTATTCCTCCTCTCAAAGCTGAAAATGGTATTTTCAAACAAATGGATTCTGACCATTACTGCTCAAAAAATGCAAATGTTTCTACATGCTGGAAAATTACCTTATTACTGTATGAAATGAGAAAATCTGGGGGGCGGGGAAGAGCTTTTTATGTCAAGGATTTTCATCTTGTCACAGGCTCCATCACCAGCCTTATGGATTTCACCATAGTGATAATAACTAATAAAGGCCCCCACATGTACAAATCTCAATAGCTGCTTATTCCCAGAGGAAACTGAATCACTTCTTGAAAGACCCATGTTCTGTTCTAGAATGGTTCAAGGTACTCTACCCTACCAGGGGAATTTAAAACCACTCTGGCATTGGACTGGGACAACAAACAGCTTTTTGCTCATCATGTCAACAGTTCAGCAAGATTCTTAACCATGGGTCTAACTTTAAGCACATAAATATTCTCATTGAAGTCAACTGGAGAACTCACATCCTTAAAATTAGACACGTGCTTAAGTAAATTTATGCACTGTAGACTACAGCTGTAATTATAGTTTGTTCTTTCTGCCAGTGTCTTTTTGGTGCATCTGATAGTGGTGTTGCTAGTTTCAGATCCAGAGTGCCTGATCTACGCATGCAATAAAGCCCAGAATGGCTACTGGAAAGGGAGAATCATCTAATAACTTAGCAAAGATATCCCTTGTGTCAATATTCCCCAAATCATGCAGATTCCTGTCCAGGTTTACTCAGATGAATGGAGAGACACTGCACATCTACTGAAGGCATGAGTTCCAAAATACAGTAGGACACATTCATTGGCTGAGGTATGTATTTGCACAGTGAAGGGGGCACTAGTAAACCAAACTGGGGCATTACAGCTATTCTGATGAAGGCTATTTCTTCAAGTTTCCAGCTATGCAATCCAATAAGGTTTTCTCTTTAATAAATATTTCATGATAAACACAACCTTTAAAACTTAAACATGCAGTTAAGTACTGTAGAAACATATTTAGAGTTTGAAAAGTTCAGCATAGTTAAAAATACCAAATATTTTACATGCAGAGTAATCTGACTTTCCCTGATTACCCACCGAATCCCTTTGAATCTCTTACAGTGCTACCCAAACTCCTAGATCACTAGTTATTGTTTTAGTCTTTTGAGAGTAGTATTAGTGCATTTCAGGGATAACTGCTTAAAAATAGTTTTGGGGACTAGATGGTTTCTGAAAATGATAATTATACCTTTCAGAAATAAGTGACTGATGTGAATCTAGGTCTTACTGGTAGTGACCCAAAGTTGAGACCAGATGACAGCAGTTAGACAGGCAACGTAAAATCAGTGGCAGTGTAAGCTGAGTTCTCAACCTTTACACCACTCTAACTCTCCATCATAATTTTTACCAATTAGTGCTCGTTTTCACTAAACAGAAAAGCCAGACTAGATCTGCTCAACATTTTTCCAACAAAAAGTCTTTTAATAGAAAAATGGCCTTTTAAAATAAAAAATGTTCTTGTAAAAAATTATCAGCATTGTAGAAAGCTTACATTTTTTCAAAAAGAGTGTGCCCTTTCAATATTTTATTATGTTTTCATTGAAAACATTCTCAAAATGATCAAGACTTTTATTTACTGAAAACTGTGGTTTTGGTACTTGAAAAAATGTTGATAACCATTTTTATGTTTTTAGGAAAAATGTTGTGGAAAAGTTTAAAAAATGAGAAATTTCTAAACCCTTGAAATGAAAATAACATGGTAATTTTGACATTTTTCACAAAAATGGGTTTTCATTTTTCAACCAGCTCTACCAAAGAACGAATGGACATGGCAACTGATTTATATTCTTAGCCCTTCAGGCTAGCCCCTCCCCATTCGAGATTGAAGCAGAGAACCAGATCAGAGAGGGAAGCTTACACTCTCTCTACCTTTGCTACAGATGTCCTGTGGGCCCACAGAGAAATTCAGCCTCCAAGGCTATTCAGACAGCATCTTGCACACATGCTCCATTCGCTTCACTTAAAACAGAAACTGATAATACATTCTTATCTTGCAAATTACTTCATATTAAATTGCTAATTAATCCAATTTAATTTAATTTGGGGCTCATTTTATCTCAGAGTGAAATAAGCAAATAGGACCCCATTTATGGTCTCTTTGACCTTCAAAATACAAGGAATAGATTACACTTATGAAAAACATTTTGCATATTCAGCACCATTATGTCTTACTGACAAAGTCCCTGAACCACAATCTCAATTGAGGAACATACAGAGATTGTTCAAAAAGAGGGATTCCCCCCTTCCGGTACATTATTTATAAATCCCCATGAAAAACTGCAAAAATGCAGACTGCTCATTTATCCTGTTAATAGCAAAAATAATATTCCCTGACCTTCACTACTTTTCACATCATCAAGTTTTAGAATGCAAGTCTTATTCTCCATGCAATTACCTGTATATGGAGCAGGAAACTTTCCACCTGTCACAAAATATCTATAACTTTCTGCAAACAAACATATTTATATTGGTACCAATAACTCAAAATCTCACACTTAATATCAAACAATATTTATTCCTGCACATTATGACAAAGGCTGGGTTTGGGTGTCTGACATCAAATATAACTCGTTTTACTACAGTGCAGATGTCAGAGGGATGCTATTATTAATTGGTAATTTGTTCACCATTTCAAATTCAAACCATTCTTTTTTAGAATTAAAGTTTTCTAAGCCAAAAGACATTCAGCTGTAGTTGCACTTGCATTAAGAACGTAGGCCTAAGTACTCAAAAGTGACTGGAGATTTTGCAAGCCTGTTTTGGGGGTGCCCAACATGAGAGATACTCTCTGACAATCAGTCCCTTTTAAGGGGCTTCACATTGGGCACCCAGAAATTGAGGCATCCCATATTATTTGCCACTGTTGAAAATGTAGGCTATAGTCAGTATTTAAATTACAGGTGTGGTGTGCAGTCTCTAAAGTTACTGAACGTCAAGCTCTATTTCCCAGTTGAAGATATTAACCTAAGTCTGAATCTCATCCAAATATTTGCATCCTCATTATCGGTGATGGGCAAAAGTGAATTATTACAGGCCATGAATACTAATCCTAAGCAGCACATAACCTCCAAAATCGGACTTAGGACAGAAGTAAGGAGCGGGTCTAGAAAGATCAGAACGCCAAGACTGGAATAATAATGTAAGATGATTATTGACAGACCGAGGAAATAAGTAGCAAGAAAAGGCATCAGGCAAGAAAACATGGAATTTTCTTAAAGGCTGGCAATTAATTGCAGCATGACAGAAGCAAATGACAAAAGACTTCAAGGTAGGCAAGTCTCTAAGAAAAGTATCCCAGAGGGCATCAGAAAGTACAGTCCATGGAGAATGATCCAGAATAGTTTTGAAAGGAAAAGTTGTCTATAAGGGCGCTCATGTGCTTCTTTCAAACATGACTCCAATGTGTGACTGGTAGAGAGGATCAGAAAGAGAGATGACACTCATTAACTTTTTTTCCTGACATCAAAAATGGGTTAAGAAAGAGAGGGAATCAAAGTCACACTCCACATATCAATAGACGAGCTAAAGCAAGCAGTGAAAGATGATTTTTGAAGAGAAAATGGATCAACATTCATCCCACAAAGGATGATTCCAGAGAATAACTCTGAAATAGTAAACTGCAAAGCTAACAGCCTCCAATCTGATGAGCACAACACTTCTTAAGAGGCTGACCTGCTGCACTGGATTTCAACCTACAGAGAAAACAAAAGAACTTTTGATTAAGATCCTATATAACAAAAAACCATCAGGCGGTAAATGAGTTACTAGAGATGATGGATGCATGCAATCTATCATTCTACAGAGATTACGAGACACTTTTTGATTCACGAGTACTAAAGACAGACAAAAGTTACATTTTCTCCCTGAAAAACGCACATAAAAATTAGACCAACACATTTCTGTACAAAGAAAGTCAAAATATCAAGCATGAGATATAGAGGGCAACAACAGAAGATCTTGCATAAACTAGTTAGAAAAAATAAAGACTTTTCATACACAAAAAGCAGATGACCCAATACCTCATGCAAATGAATGGGCACTATATTAACTCCACTGATAGGCAGAAAACAAAAACCACCTGAACAAAGAACATCAGTGAGAAAACAGCATAATATATTTGCCTGAACTGTGCTCAGACCAGCTATGAACTGAAATGGTCACCATGCAATTAGGAATAGTCTACTGCAGGAGTATGTATATGTAAATATATGCATGTATATGTAACCTGCTGGTGAATACTCTGTGCCTGATCTGCTGAGGATGTGGGCCTGTTATAATTCCAGCTAGAGAAATTT
Source organism: Dermatemys mawii (assembly GCA_007922305.1). Lineage (NCBI taxonomy): Eukaryota > Metazoa > Chordata > Testudines > Dermatemydidae > Dermatemys > Dermatemys mawii. The sequence goes on from ML677352.1 coordinate 28,000,496, forward strand.
GGCTCAAGCTGCACAAGCATGCACTGGAAATCCCTGCTTCAATTCCTAGTGTTGGTCAAGTAGCTGTCATCACATACACATATGTTCACACACACACAGCAAACAAAAAAAACCACGGACACACACATTAGAATTGAGCAGCCTTTAGATTTGAATGGGGTTACAAATATTCAGCATATCTGTATGTGTTTGCAAGATAGAAACCTGAATTTCTAGATATCAGTGAGTTCAAGGGGAAGAAGGTGAATATGCTCATTTTCAGGGGCAGGAAAGGGGCCAAATATGAGGGAATATAGAGAAACTCTTCAAGGGAAACTTACAAAATTATCCTCACCTCTGATAATCAACTGCCATTTTTTCTGAAAGAAAGGAATCATCTGCCTTTAAGTAAATATATGCAAAAATTGTTTGTGAGTAATGGAGAAAGTAAACAACTAACATCTTACACATTTCATCATTTATTATATATCCTGGACAACTTGAAACAATTACGGTGAAAACTTGGTTCTATCAAAATCAATAGGAGTCGTGTCATTGACTTCAATAAGGTCAGGATTTCACCCTTGACATTTTACTGCCCAACATGAGTTGTCTTTGTTTAATAAAATCTTGTTGTATATGAGATGAATGTGTACATTTTAATTTGTTTGATACTACGTTCCACACATTAAGCTATCTGACAATCAGCCAAAAAACAGAGTTCACCCCAAGGGAGAATTTGACATTCAAAGAGGCAATCCTGCCAAGGGAAGATGTTTCTTCAGATACCACAATTTCAGCTGATAATGTTTGCAAGGCGCCTGTGTTTGAGGAGCACTACAAAGGGGACTGGAGATGGCCCAGTATATTTTTCTGCCATGAGTGGTGAACAACTTAAGTACTAACAGTCTCTGAGAGGGTTTGAAGGTAAAGATCCTACAGAAGGGCCAGGGGAAGCAGTGGATTTAATCCCACTCCCATTGGAGTCAAGGACATATTTCTCCTTGACCAAAAAGTATGTTAGTAGTACTTCATCCTTATGAAAATCATAATGTGCCTAGTCAATCCTGGCTATTTAAATTCAAGTTGACTAGGCTCTAACCATAAGACTACTGATTCTCCTCCCTTCTCCTCTCATCTATGAATCTGACTTCTCCCAACCATCAACACAAAAGACAAGAGGTAGTAACCTTCCCTTAAATAAGTAAATCTTCAGTAAGATTCCCAATGATTTCAGAGGGCTTGGGATCAGACCTATGCTGAGGGAAATACAGTATATCGATATACCTAATGCAAAACTGGCAAGGTTTCAAGGGTGACTGCTGTACATCTCAAAAATGCATATCAAGTAATCAACAAAGCCCGCATCAGCTCTAAATAACCAAAACATTATAGAAGATGAGCCCGTTGAATAGTCATATAGCCACTTCTCTTCGGTTTCAAGGGGACTCTATGTTCTATACATGATAAATGATATTATATAGTTGATGCAGCATTACATGAATAATAATGGGGTTTTTTTGTTTTTAAGTTCATAATTCCATAAATACTATTTTATATGTTGTATTGATTTTAGGATACCCGGAATACATCACATCCTATTACAATCAATGAAGGTGAAAATACAATTATTGAAAATAAAGTCCAGATTAAGATAAAGATAGTGACCTTTCAGTATTTCTTTACAATTTTCAATAGAAAAGGAAGACAAGGAAATTTATGAGAATACAGTTAAAGGTTGGAGGAAAAAGAGATGACAAAATGTATGACATTGTCTAAAAGTCCGAGATGGATTTAGAATCTAATAGCATAAATTATTCTTGGATATTTTCAAACAAATAAAAGGATACAAGAAGGTAGCTGGCACTTATTTCTTATGGTTTACTTCTTCATTGTGCCCTATCAAGCTTAATATTCTATCTATAAATCTAATAATCACCACTTTCCATTCAAAAACTGAAATCTAGGTTCTATAAAATATGGTTAATCTTCTGGAAAACAGCATTAATATTAGCATGCACAATTATATAGGAATCACAAATAAACAGATTTAATAGACTTCTGTAAGACCCGCATAGATAAGCTCATCTATCAATGTAAATGCTTGATAAAGTAATAATGCTACATATTAAATATGTCTACAGAGAACAGATAGATTCTACAGTTGCCAAAAACAGCAAAATATTTTTAACATAGAAGTTCTCAAAATAAAAAAGAGGCAGTGCAATCCACAGAAAGGGGGGAGGAAAACAATCATTATGACGAAAATGAAAATAAATGAGAAAAAGACAAACTATAAGGAGTGAAACATATCAACATGCCCTGTTGTGAGTTATAGTATGAACGTACCAGTACATAATAGTAGTTTGAGTTTTGCACAGCTTTTCATGTGCTCTACCGAGGCTTAAGATTTGTCTTAATTTAAAAAACTGAGTTCTTTCCCTGGCCTTCCACAACAGTAATATTGAGTCACCATAAATCTATTGTTGCGTTTAAGAAACATTTTTCCTTATTATTCCCATATACTTAATCATGTCTCTTCTGCTTCTGGCTTTTTAGAGCAACTAAATGATACAGGGTGGTTCTTACGAGTCAATGAGTTTAGAGTAGAGCTATGTAAATTACTGTTTTTGGGGGGTTCACTGGCAGTTTAAAAAAAACTGTTTGCTTTTCCAATTCTGAAACTTGTTGGGATTTTAAGCAATTTTTAAAAAGTCTATTTCAGGTCATACAAAATGGTTAGTTTTGTTTCTAGGCATTTTTAAATGGCAACATTCACAAAACAGCCTGAGAAGGAGTTGCTGCAACCATTGGCCTGGTGGTTAGGGCACTCACGTGGGATGTGCCAGTCTAGAGCAGGGACTTGAACTCACTTCTTCCTCCTCAGGAGAGTGCTCTACCCAACAGACTAGGAGTTATTCTAGAGCAGTGGTTCTCAAACTTGTTGATTTGGTGACCCTTTTTTGCTCTGCCGTGTCCTCTCACACACTTGGTATGTCCGCCGAAATGCCACCAAATCGAACTCTTCTGGTTTCGGCAGCATTTCGGCGGACATGCAGCATTCGTCTCTGTGTCTGCCAAAATGCCACTGATAGCGGAAGCTTGCACTTCGGTGATTTTTCAGCAGACTCACTCGCATGTTTGGTGCTTCCGCTGAAATGCCGCCGAAGGTGTCGGCAGCTCACAACCCCCCTTGAATCGGGCCGCCATCCCCAGGGGGGGTCGTGATCCCCAGTTTGAGAATCACTGATGTATATGAATCCTAATTCTCACTCAGTCCTCAAGCAGAGATGTCGAGAAGGAGACTTGCTGCAGCATAGCTACAGGGGTCTCTGAGGCTGCCCCTGCCCTGGAATTCTGTCCTGCCTGGCTGATGTCAGGGTCTCTCTGTGAGGTCACCGCCTCCCAAACACTTCTTCCCCAATAGGCTGAGGTCTTGCAAAAGGCCTTTGTGATGTCACTGCCACATCCACCCTCCCCTGTAAAGCTGATGTCCTGCCCACCCCCGGCCAGCCTTTTTGGATACACTGACTGAACAGAATAAAGTGCTCTCAAATGAGCTAGAGACCAACAATTATTCCTAGTCATTATTCAGCAAGTATTTTAGAAAAACTAGAACATTAGAATCATCAACCATTCAGAGACAATTATTGGTGAGAAGCAGCAATATTAATCAAATACCTGATTGGTTACGACTTACGTGCAAGGTACACAAAGAGAACAAAAGGGACCAGAGTCCTTCCTGTCAATAGCCCTCTGCTTGGCCAATCAGCATAGAGACTCTGACTGATGGGCGCTCAGGGGTCTCATCAGATGTCCCGAAGGATGGCCCAGGTCATCACCGGAGGGGGTCACTCTCACAGCACTATTCCAGACCCACCTCTTTGTGAGGGCCTCCCACAATGAGAGCAACCCTCCTCCCCAGACCCACACATACCTCTTTGGTGAAAGGATGGAAGCAGAAAAAAAGGGAAAAAAGAAGCAAGAGGAAAAAGTGAAAGGAGGGAGGAAAATGGAAAACAAAAAGGACAAACCCCAATGTCCCCAGTGATTCTAAGGGACAAAGTTCTTGGCACGAAATCAAATTCTGCCACCCTAACATTGCGATTTCTGTGCCTAGAATTGACCCAGCACCAAGTGGATCAGACTGAACAGGTTCCAAACCTCTCAGAGGCTCTTACCTTCTGAACAAGGACTGCAAAATCAGTAGTAGGAAAGGAGACAATTCTGAAGAGGTTCATCTTCATGTTCATGTCTAGAGGCAGGTCTTTCTCAGTCTCTCAAAGCCAGTCCAGAGTGGGGTGTTCAACATGCGCCTCATTCTGCACTCCAGGTTCAACTTCCTACTCTGGAACAGGGACTTGAATCAGGTATTCCCCCCCCACCAAAGAGGAGTGCCCAAACCACCGGACTAAGGATTTATATGGAGGGAGCACCACTCCACGCCTTCATTTCAAGACGGGTACTATCGTTTCCTAGGGCATCTAACTTTTTTTTCTTTTGGTCCGAAACTATTTGGGCAAATTCATGACAAATTCGCAAACAGTTCCATGTTGACCAAAATTGCATTTTTTGATGAGTATAACTATTCATTCAAAAATGTTGTGCCACTCTAATTTAAAGGCTATTATTATCACAATCTACAAGTTAAAGGTGGAATGTTTTGCACTGAATTTTGGAGTAGGGGTTTCTAGTATCACATGCTGTAGTGCACTGAACATGCACTAAAATGAGGAAATGACACATAGGAAAGAGGACCTCATCACAAAAATACACCCGTAACTCAGTAACGGTATGCATCCATTTAAGGATGGACTGTGTTTATACATGGGGTACAGTATACTGGTACTCATAGAGAGCATGAGTTTCTTCAGAATTTAACCTTTACTGAAAGATTATGTCTCTAGTCCTTCTGACTTCAAAGACACACTTCCAAATATGTCCCAATGACACACTGGCCTCCTGAGAGCCTGAAACAGTCATCTCTGAGAGGTTGCTATGGCCCCATTTACCTAAACATGGTTATCTCTAAAGCCCCACAGCTAAAGTACTGAGCAGAGCTAAAGGCAACATGCAAAGAATCATCACCACTGAATGGTGTCACAGATATACGAGATAATATGTGATAGCCCGACACAGTGCGGCAATGCTTGCGATATACCATTCATCATCCATAACTGATGCAAATATTTTGCCCTGATTCAGCAGCCTCACAAAGTTATACAACTTCACAATGCAAAAGTTGCAAAGCACTGGTAGGATGAGAGACACACACTTTCCCACCTCCATCTCCCACTTCATAGTGGCTGGAATGAAAGAGTTGTTTACTTCCCCCACTCTACATCCCACTATCAAGTCTAGATAGTGGGGTTTATAAACCCCACTATGGTTTTTTTGTTGCATCTGTTTACTTTCCTTTGCCCTGTCCTTCTGGCTGTTAGACTAAAAGGGGTTTGGGTTTCTCCTAGAAGCACACAGGGGAGAGAGGGATCCAAGATTTGCCAGACTGTTGGTCTGTTTCTTTGATGCTTTCATCTCCCACAAAACAAAAAATTTAAAGTGAATCATGCAGAAGTGTGACACTGATTTCATTCTTTTAGCTGTGATTCGGGGGTAATAAAACTGAACCACTTGTGAAAGGCTTTGAGAATCTCAGATAAAAAGCGCGGTGTAAGTGCCAAGTACTATTTTATACAAACAATTAATAGAATATTAACTATGTTCTTGAGATGTGTTCATATGCATCTCAAAGCCAACTAGTTCACTGCCAGTTCAATAGCAAAGTTTGCTAGCAGGAACCTGCCCGCTTTTATGGCTCCTAAGTACATAAGCTGGTACTTGGAAATTGCCATGCTATTTGTTTACAAGCTACCTGCAAATTTTAAAAAAATCCTTGCTACTAAAGACAAATTAAAACAGGTCTTCTTTAAATACTTGGTTTTAATAAAAACATTTTGCAGTAAGTGGTGTTTCATGGAGATGTGTCCTGTGCTAAACATCAGTCCTACAAGTACATGTCCCCAGTGAGAGGTTTCAAGAAATGCTTGAACAAATTGTTTAAGACAGGAAAATGAGTATTCGGCACTGGGGTTGTTACATTTCTGGTTAGCTGTAGGTGCTGATAGTATTTGTTCTATTTCCTGACTCTTTCTCAATAGTCCCTGTAGGGATGAGAATTAAGCGCTGAAAAGTGGGAGCTGAAGCAAAGATTAGAGGATACTGCACTCTCAACACCTGTTCTGGCACACATATGAAAAGGTTCCATGTGCCTATATTTTTAGAAAGTTTGCACATCTTGTTCTTCTTGGGAACAGCTTGCAATATCTGAAGGAGTGGAACCCTAAACTCTTACAGCTGTCTCTCTCTGAAGCAGGTGGCCAAGTCTTGAAACAAATGCATTGGGTTTGAAATTTTTCTTTTTAATATTTAAAGATAATTTCAAGCTAAAAACAGATTCAATAAACTCGATTGTCCTTTATGCTCAAGCCCTTTCACACTGCTCCAGCAGGGTAAAAGCTTGAAAATGGGTAGAAACTGCCTCGCGAGAAAGCTCCTGTATAAAGGACCTGGCAGTAAGAGTTTTTCACAGTGGCCACTGGCTCAGCCCCTAGCGTTGGGCAAGTCAGAAAGGACAGCACAGCACGGTGGCTATTCTCTACCTCCCAAGGATCACAGGAGGCTACAGGAAGCAAAGTATAAGTGAGAACAGCCCTGAGGCAGCTTTAACCTATGTCTGGGGCCAAGCAGGGCTCCACATGGACCAAGAATACTTTGCTCCTTGCCTTCCTCTATCTCTGTCCCAGCCCAGGAATGGAATGATAGAGTCATTCCCTGTGTATTTAATAGTAGGGGTTGTATTTACTGAAATATTAAAATCTCAGAAAACTAAATATGTGTAATATATTATCCCATACATGTTTGCATTTGTAGAGGGAAGGCTTTTGTATAATATCTCAGGTTTCAAGGTGAGTGACACGTCTTTCCAACTTATTCAACAAATGTATTCTTTTCTTTTCCCTCCACTTTTATTAATATATGCCTGAATGTGAGCGCTCTTCTCCCTTTGGCGGATTTATAATAATACATTTAAAAGATGTTCAGGACTCACATTAACATCTAACTGGCAGCAAAATTGTCACTTCCACTTCAGCCCTCTTGGCTCTTTGATTACCAAGTTCTATTAACTGAAAGACAGCACCAGTTCACCAAGATAATCAAGAAGAAAGGTCAGTGGCTTATGAAAGAAAGTTCTGGCCTTTTAGTGAACCTTTGGGACTTCAACTCAGCACTAATGTGAAGTATTAAAAGGCAGGGTTTTAGTGGTCCCTCAGCACTGGACTATAATGCTGACACCACTCATAACATGGTACTGCTGTAATGCTGTTAAATAAAGGCCAGGACTGAGAACAAATGATGCATCAACTCTCAACCAGGCAAACCTCACAGGTGAAGGCTGAGAAGACATTATGAGGGGCATGCAGGTTAGCAGCAATGCAGAGCTTGTATCTTTCGTTAAATAGGGAACTGCTGATAAAAGCAGGCATCATATTCCAACCTCTCAGGGATCATAAATGCTTAAAAATGTATAACATCATGATTTCCTTCATTCCAATTATGCATCAGCAGAGCAATCCCCATTTCTGTTACAGTATGCTAGGTTTCCCCTTCCAGTTTAACAATGAGACCCCTTGAAGGAAAGTGAGAGCTCTCAACATGTTGCAGAAGGTGCTCAGTATCTCACAGGACTGGACTCTATTACAGTGGCTCCCAACCTTTTCATCTAGCTCTAAGCATTTAACAGAGAGAGGACCTGATCTCCTGCTGATCTCAGTGTAGGTCAGGAAATGATCAACACGCTCATGTCAGAGTGGAGAGTACTCAGCACTTTATAGGCTGGATCGAATGTCTCACAGGATTGAGATCTCAGCACTGAGAATCCTTCCTAATAGCATTTAATGAAATTAGGCTGCAAACTCAGGTTGTGCTCCTGTTCCCACTGAAGTCCAGGGGAGAAGTGCCACTGGCTCTGGCAGAACCAGGATTGGGTCACTGGGTAAGAGTGATTTTTTTTTCAGGCTAAGAAGGGCTTCCACATCATCTGTGCATCTCTAGCTTTAAGAAAAGCAGTATGTGTGAATGATATTATTCATCCAATGCTATGCTTCTGTTCTCCTAAGATAAACAGAGAGAGAGAGAAGGTTATAAGAGTCTTTGCCAATACATGACTGTTAGATGATGCACAACAAGTGATGGATCATAATATAAGAGAAAAAAACACAGCTGTGGCAGGCAGGCTCTCATGACAGAGTCTCAGCATCACCTGATGGATTATTTGTCAGGGTTCACCATTTGTGAATCATGTATCTAGCTTAAGCCACAAACACTTGCAGCAGATCTAAAAGATGTGTTTTCCAGGGTATAAGCAGAATGGTCTGTTTTGCTGCAGAGGGGGAATGCACCCTTAATTCTAAAAGCTGGGCAATGCAGCAAAGCCATTGACAGTATTTCAGAGTTTACATCTTTGCTATTTGTGATACCAGAGTTGCTATTTCTCATTTCTTCCCTATAACTATATGGGTTTAAATGAGACAATCCCAATTTTATCTTAGCATCATTTCCATTCATTGCAATGGAGAGAAGGGATGACAAAGGAACCTGCTCCTGGTCCACTGACAATAAAACTGAAATCAGTCCTTAAATTTCAGTTTCATCATTTTAAGACTGGAAGACCTTAGTTTCCTGAGTGCGGATTACTGCATAAAACCTGGTTTTGAAAAGAAAAAAGAAGAAAACTGCTCACATTGAATTCTTCCTGTGCACCACATCTGGTAGTCTTTTGGAATGAAACACATATGAAACAACTAATTAAGCAACTTCTTACAGATGTTTATTTGCTCGCTGTCTTTCCAAGTTTTAATCAATGAAAGTTAGGATTACACACAAATATTAACCCATTAGTGGGGCACTAAGTTCCTGAAGAATTTTAAGAACTGCAGGAGCCTTACTACTTTCCAACGCAGACCATCTTAGTACTGACTAAAAGTTGTTAGCAGGTAATGGCTGGTAAAGTATGTGAAATTAATGTGTGGTTTAAATCCTAAAACAGTTCCTAAACAACGGTGGCCTGGGGTCAGCCAACACTGATTACTGAAGAGGCAGATTCCTGAGTGAGGTCAGATGATCCCGCTATAAATGCAGTAGGAGTCTGCGGAGAGGGGAAGGGGACCTCAGGAAACTACTGAGAGCAAGAATGCTCTTGCAGGAAAGACCCTGACATTAAGAGAGTATTGGCATCTGCAGAAAGTAAAGGAACTATAATCCAGCTCCAGGAAGGAGGGCTTGGGACTCCCTACCCAAATGGAAAGAGACCTGGAGCTGGAAAGGCCAATGGTTGTCAGGATTAAATAATCTGGGATCCCAGAGGGGTCTCATTTATCTTTGGCCTGTACTCTGGACTTTTGAGAAGTCTGAAAAGAGGAAATGCAGGGTACTGCACAGCGCCCTCTGGGCATGAGGAGGAACTTGGGTGGTGATCACCATGCTACATGGTCCTGTTGTAGTGAAGTTATCCAAAGCCCACTCAAATCAACAGGAGTCTTTCCATTAATGTTACTGGGCTTTGGATCAGGACCTATTTCCTTTTAGCTTGTCTATGCTTGCTTACTTAAAGTCTCTGAGTACCTGTGTTCTCAAACTTCATTTATTAGAATGCAGTAAATTATGTGGCCCTTGAGAACACACCAAATGCAAAGTGTTCAAGAGGTAAGCCTTCAAGAGGTAGGCAGCTTTAATCATGGGGAACTGCATGTGCTTAACATCTCCAAGAATGAGACCACTTACTTACGTATCTAGATATGGGTTTAGAGTCTGATATTCAAAGTGCCTACGTGACTGAGGAGCACAAGCACCATTACTTCTCCATGGGACTTGTGCTCCTAAATCACTTCAGCGCATCAGAAAATCCTGCCCTTAGATGCCAAACGAGGCATCCAAGTTTGAAAAATTTGGCCTGAATCTTTTTGTGCTTCAGTTTCCTGCTATGTAACATGGAGATAATAATACCTCCCTCTGTTACCAAGGTGCTGTGAGGCTCAATTTTTAATATTTATAAAACACTTTGAGATCCTTAGAAGCACAAGGATATGTAAGTGCAAACTATTATTATTTAACGAGCTGTGGAGGAAGATTGATTGTTTTATGGACTGTGGTGGTTCCGTGTGCAACATTTCTAAAATAATACATCCTTTGTTAGTCTCTGAGGTGCCATAAGGATTCCTCGTTGTTTATACATCCTTTGATTATACTTGAAGAAGAGCAAAAGAAAGCATTTAGGATTCTTCAGTGACTTTCTCTGTTCCTGTTAACTCAAAAACTGTAGACTGATTGGGGGCTTTGACATTTTAGAAAAATAATATTTTTAGACAGCTAAGCGTCTGCACCTAATATCCTTTACTCCACAGGTGCATTGCATTTTTCGTCAGTCACAAAAAGTATACATCATTAAACATTTAAATGGTATCATCACATTTGACAATTACCTCTTTCAATTCTGTGATTACATATATTTACACAAATCGCATAATTACACTAATTGTACATTAGCAGACCACAACTGATTAAAAGACACCTATGGACGTTTCCATTAAGACAACATTAAAATCATTAAACAGACCAGTACAAATAAGGACATTCACAGATGAGATCTAAACCTCTAATACTTATAAGCATAGCACAGCCGCCCCTTAATATTATTGTATTATGCCCTGTTGTTTCTAGAAATTGAGCTTTAATCCCTTAACTGTGGATTTGACTTTGACTCCCAACCTCACCATTTTTTTCATGCAGTTTTTGTTGTAAGAATATTTAATGTCTTGCCTTGTCTAAATTTGCTGTAACTACAGTACATTCTTTCTTGGTGACTTAATGTTGTAATTTGAAAGGAAAATGTAAGGGTAATTATTGATGCAATAAAACATGAACATACTGTAGACAACTCTATGGAATTTTAATTAGGAAAAGTAGGCTGTGTTATGATTTCCTGTCCTCTTTTCAATAAGCTGTCTCCAAGTGTAGATCTCATTTTCATGGATTTAAAATTTTGAACATTTTTGTCAACTTCAGACTCATCTTTTAGAAGCATAAACATAAAGCAAGTTATCATGTAGCTAAATATGGGCTCCAAATGCAATCTTCTTATAGGGGAATATATGTATAACACAACTTCTCTTTTTATTCCTTGCTCTGTGCAAATAAGCTAAGGCATAAATATAGGAAAGGTTGATTCTTTAATTTCTTTGCACACAAATTCTGCTTAAACTAAGGCCATATCTAACCAGGCTCTGACAGTAGAAGATTAACACCCCTGTCATACCAACACACTTGACAAAGGAGCTTAACTTTATCCTTACGGCAGCATAAGACTTTGTATGTGTATTACTATATAGAAACAGAATTTTAATAAACACAGCAATGTAATTTTCAGTACTCTTATTGATGACAAAACACGGGCTATGAAATTTAAAAAGCACAGACCTCTATTTGTCTAAAAGAAACAAAGAAATTACAATAGTCATGTCTTCAAAGCATTACTTTATATTTTGAAGTCCAAAGATGCAGTGCTTCACACGGACTGCTATGCAAAAAGCACTTCCAGTAACAGAAAAGAAAGACACATACAATCCTTGTCATCCACACCTGACAGGATATGGAAACACTATTTGAGCCACAGTACATGACAAAAGTCTTATTTGATAATAAAGATACCACCCAGTCAGCAGTCACAAGGTTTTCATGCATTTTCTGCCATCACTGCATTGAACAATGTTACAGAGTCTTTGTCGAGGACCATATTTAACGTGGCCTTGTTTAATTCCGCTGCTTTCAAGTGACATTAATCCTCTTTTCCCATCTGGGTAGACTCTCCAACATAATCATATCAGAAAGTTCAGAAGTTAGGGTGTTGGTTTTTTAACACAGTATTTTTTCTTTGTGCAATACGAATGAGATATGGCATCATCGCATACACTGAAAAAATACCCAGAAAGAGGCGTAACTGTAACAAATCAGTTCTCAGAAACTTTAATGAGAGCTGAGTCTCGTTATCCCCCATCACTTTATTCTAGAAGTGTCTGGGAGTACCGCTATAGGTATTAGAACTTTGTCAGTGTTCTGTCTTAAATCCCATTTCTAAGGTGCTTTTAACTCAGCACTTTTACTGTACTCCACAATGGTATAAAACTTGGCAGACAGGTTTTCAGCTCAGGTGTGAATTTTCTTTCGAGATTTTGATGTAAAGCGATATGGCTCTTTTTTATTTCCTATTAAAAACAGATGGCGGAAGAAAAAACATATTTAAAGGCCTACAGTTTAATTTTTATCTAATACACAGCTTTGTCTACAGAGTGTCTTTCATACAAACTGCATCTCAAAACCCTTAACAATGTTAAGAGGTTACATTAGCTCCAAATACATTTTGTAATTCTCCAGCGGAAAAAAAATAAAAGGCCAGGAGACATATGTTATCATTCCATGTTGAAGTCAACAGGACCATTAAGAGGATACTGTGGTAAGAAGATTCAGGGCTTTCTCTTACTGAAGTCCAAGGATGTTGTGCCATTGTCTTCAACGAGAAGACAGGAGCAGGATCTAGAAGACACTGAGAGTTGGATTCCCAGCTGTGCTGAGTTTAGACGCAGATGAGTGGGGAGTGAAAGGTGATTCTCAGGCATCTTTCTACTCCCTTGGGGCCAAAATAGTCCCTGGCATAATTCAGAACCAGACTGCTACAAACTGCACCAATTGCAGCAATCCCACTGGGTCATGCACTGGCTGGGCATCAGGCAAAGTAGCAGCCACTCCAGGCCCCAACCCTCTTCATCATTGCCAGCCCTGCCCCCAATACTACGAGTTGCAGGAATCTGAGCTGCTTTGTGCTGCTGCAGAAGTGCAAAGCAGACACAGGTGAGGCCAAGAATCTCGCTCTCATTTTTTTTTCTTTTACAAATTGTGACTATTTGGGAGTTCGTATAGATTGAAAGAAAAAAGGTATTTGAATCTAAGAAGGGGTTAATTATGCATGTGCATATGTATGTTTCCTAAGAGTATTTAACTTATTTCTTAGCAGGCCTTGATTAGATGGACAGAAAGACTACTACCAAAAATTCTATTGTTTTTGGGGGGGGACTTGGCAAACTAAGACTTACATATTGTTGTTAACCTTGTAAAAGGATTTTACGTAGTAAGAACACCATATGGCGTATCACAAACTTCAGCAAAGGAAGTGACCTGCCCATACACAGAGTAATAACCTAGCTATACTGACAATACTCAGCCAGAATTTCAAACTTGAGTGTTTAAAGGAAGACACCTAAAAAGCTGTTTTAGACACAAATGTGCAGACGTAGGTGTCTAAATGAGGATGTCAATGTCTCTAACAGTGATTTAAATGCCTAAATTTGGATCTAGGTGCCTATCTTTAGGCATTCAGGTTTGAAAATGTGGCCATCACTGCCATGTGTCAGTCTCAATCTATGTTGTTAGGTGTTACAGAAATGCAAAAGTTAGATGTTTTTTTAAGTACGTCTATCAAATATCTGACACATGGTTCTCATTACCAAGATCTGTTTAATAAGACTAGTCCGAGACAAGTAACATTGGTAATATGTAAAATCCCAGCTAACTGAATAATGTATCGGTGCACAGTAAGCATGCTGCATGGAGCTAGAGCACTGCATCATGTTCTCTTACCGCTACATATATGAAATTCCCAGTGGCATGGAGGAGGAAGAGCCTTCCCAACATCCTTTCAGGCTGACACTGGATCAGACTGCAAGACCCCTACTCATATCTGGCAGAACCTACTTCACAATCAGTTCCATTGACTTCAGTGGGATTTCGTAGTCAGTGTATACTATTCAATGCAACTAAGGTTACAATAGACTGGCCCACTATTTGTAATAGTTGCAAAGTAAACATAACTGTGGTGAAAGGCAAAACTGGACAGTCCCATTCAAAGGCAGAGCAAGTGAGGCATTATCTGAAAGAATGTGCGTGCGGAAGGGTATTAGCAGGGCAAGGAGTTATTACATGGTGTTAATGTTTAAAATGTATTTTGGATCATTATAAATAAAAAAATGATGAACAAAATGATCTGCAAAAATCCGGAAGAGGGATTTTTCCTAAGAAGGATCCAAACAAATAGCCGAGCACAAGCGGATGAGTTGAGAAAAGAGTGGCAGCTTTAAGTCAGCATTTCCCTGCCAGTTACAGTCACACCACTGACTCTATTTTGAGTTTTTATTTTCCTATTTTAGAGACAAGCAATACGCCGACCCAGCTGGAACCAACTCTTTTACAATGGCATTCAGAATAAAATGGAGAGCAATATTTAAAAGTACAGGTGTCATTGTTATAATCTCTGAGGGTGAGTACAGCCAAATATGGATGGTTCACACAAGAATCCCCCTGTGCCCCTTAAACTCCGCAGTGGAGCTGAGTTGAGAAGTCACAGGTTTGATAGCTGAACACGGAGTCTATGATCCTCTGTGTTCTGAGAATGGGTATGGACAATGGCCCAGAATACGCTGGCAAGTATGGGGCTGTTGCAGGATGGAAACAGGTCGTCAGATCTGTGCTTATGTATAATAAGAGGCCAAAAGCCCTCACCTAAGGTGTGTTCAGAGCAGGGGTGAGCAAACTAAGGCCTGCGGGCCACATGTGGCCTGCTGGCCATTTTTAACTGGCCCACGAAGGGTTTCCCACCCAGGGATCAGCTGAGCGTGGAGAGCCGGGGGACCACACGGAGAACCACCAGCCATGGAGCCCTGTGCTCCCCCCCCAGGGGGTGCCAGGCCCAGCCTGTGGAGCAGCGGGGCCCTGTGCCCAGCTGAGCAAGGTAAGCAAGAATGGGGGGGGGGAACTGGCTAAGGTGGTGGGGTCCCGGGGATGGTGGGGCCTCAGGGGGTGACAGTCAGGGAAAAAAGAGCAGGGGGACTTAGAGTGGGGTCCTGGGGGTGGTGGTTAGGGTGTGTGGGTCTTGGGAGGGGGCAGTCAGGGAACAAAGAGCAGGGGGGCTTAGACAGGGGGTGGGGTCCTGGGGGAGCAGTTAGAGTGAGGGGTCTCCGGAGGGGGCGATCGGGGACAAGGAGGGGGGGATGGGTCGGGAATTCTGAGGGGGTGGTCAGGGGGCAGGAAGTGGGTGGGGGTCAGACAGGGGGTGGGGCTACGCTGTTTGGGGAGGTACAGCCTTCCCTACCCGGCCCTCTGCACAATTTCAAACCCTAATGTGGCCCTCGGGCCAAAAAGTTTGCCTACCCCTGGTTCAGAGCATAGGCCTGCGCAGCACATTTCATTAGGGTGTGCACCCAGGGTTTTTTTTTTAAAGGCAAACATTTATTGAATACTCAATCATAAAGAACATTATTTTTATTTATCAAACAAAATAAAGAAACTAAAACTTAACTAAACTTTTTTTTTTAAATTAACAAGTAAACTTTACTTAAAAAATACAAACTTAAAAAATGAGAAACAAAATACCAAACTTTTGCTGTAGTGATAACCAGGTGTATACAAGATACAGTCAATGTTCATGATCTTTATCTTTAACCAGATAATGAGCTAACCCAGAGGTGGGCAAACTTTTTGGCCTGAGGGCCACACTGGGGGTTCAAAATTGTGTGGAGGGCTGGGTAGGGAAGGCTGTGTTTCCCCAAATAGCCTGGCCCCACTCCCATCTGGGCCCCATCCACTTCCCGCCCCCTGACTGCCCCCTCAGAGCCCTTGACCCATCCAATCCTCCCCACTCCTTGTTCCAATTGGCGCCTCTGGAGACTCCCCTCACACCCTAACTGCCCCCCCCCCGAATTCCACCACGTGTGGAAGGCCCCGAGTCTCCTTGTCCCCCGATTGCTCCCTCCAGAGACCCCCCTACTCTAACTGCCCCCACAGGAGTCCACTGCCTATCTAAGCCCCCCTGCTCTATGTCCCCTGACTGCCGCCTCCCGAGACCCGCCCCAAGACACCACCCCCTATTTAAGTCCCCCTGCTTCTTGTCCCCTGACCGCTCCCTCCAGAGACCCCCCACCCCACCCCTAACCATGCCCCAGGACCCCACCCCCATCCAACTCCCCTGTCCCCTGACTGCCCCGATCTCTAGCCATACCCCTGCCCCCTGACAGGCCCCTGGGACTGCAACACCCTATCCAACACAACCATTCCCCATCCCCTGACTGCCCCCTGAGACCCTCTGGCCCTTATCCAACCCCTTGGCCTAGCCCCGGTCTCGGCCCCCTTACTGTGTCGCTGCTACGCTGATCCGCCGTAACGCGCAGTGTGTCTGGCCTGGAGCCAGACATGCTATCGCGCAGCCCCGCCCCCCAGAGCGCTGCTTGTGTGGCATGCTAAGGGTGCAGGGGAGGGGGCAGCAGGGGAGGAGGGAGGAGCAGCCTCTCCTGCTGGAGCTCAGGGGCCGCCGGCCCCTCCTGCATTAGGGTGCGCCTGGGCACACCCAGCACACCTTGTACGCATGCCTACGGTTCAGAGGCTATCATGACTACCACAATCTATGACCACGGCCCATTTTCCTGGCAGTTGGCTGGAGAAGTGCGTTCTCTGCCTCTACATTCCTCTTACGTTTTTGTGCAGGGTTAGAGGGTGAATTTCACCACTAGGGAACAGGTGTCTTTCTATAGAGAATGTAACGCAAAGGAAAGAAAACACAAGTTCAGAAGAGTAATGAGCCTGAGCGTAACTTGTGTCACTATAGAGGAGGCATATCCCTGAGCCTCCAAACCAGAAGGAAAGGTTTTATCACTTTGTGGGGAGAAACACGTTCTTGGTGATGAACGCAGTCCCAGAAGGACCTGGCCCTTTTATTTCTGATTATTTCTCAGTGAACAGTTTTCCAAGAAGAGCAGTTTCCCTTAAACTTCCTATATGCAGTGCCTGAAGTGTTTGTACATGTTTGCACAGACCTTCACTGCTGAATTTGTCTTTTCCTCAGAGAAAACTACTGGGACCGATGCTCTACTGACTATTATTATAACTGTTCTCTCTACTCCTGATCTCTCACAGCTGAGGGCAAAACATATTCTACATTAACTCTGGCTAACAATATGAACTTTACAGAATATTTTGTTCCTGAGTGTTAAAACTATGGCAATATCTAAGGATGCTAATAATGTACCAAACTACAAACATGATATTATTTGGTATGACACTGTGAAGTGCTGGCAAAGCAAAATATTAAGTACTGGAATTAAAAAGCAAACCTAATTCAGAGTTCAGAGACTACTAATTGAGAGTCATTATCCTTTATCTATTCCACACTATTCCTTATCAAAGTATCTCTTCTGTCATGCTGTTTTTGACTATAATTGCATTACTTTTTTAAAGGGACACATGTAAGTATAAATCATGAGTTTTTTATTAAATTTCTAACACCACTCTAGATTATTAAAACTGAAATTAACCTATGCTGATTGTTTACCATTTATGCTGTGGATTTACTCTTCACAGTCCCTTTTCTTAAACAGTGACACTACAACTCCTGGTTCTTATGCACTAGCACAATACTGTTGTGTTTGGATTCAAAACACACCAGGGGAATTTTTAATTTTACTAATTATATATGATTAATTAAATTTTGTCCTACATTATAACAGACAATGTTTCTTTGAGAATGTTTCTTTGAGAATCCATTATTTATGATTGTACTTAATACACATACTTAAAAGATACAATGCACTTCTCTTATGCATTTGGAGCAAACCCCTTCCTCCAGAACACACTCCAAGCAGTAGCAGGTTCCCCTTCCCAGTCCTACCTTGACCCATCCCATTACAATGCTAACATGTAGGTTTTCCCGACAGAACGGAACTCTACAATGCACATATCCTAGGTGTGGCCTCTACCCCACCATCAGCACCAAGGAACTTCACCAGTTCTGCTGCAAGGTGGCTATGAGAGCATAAGGCTGGGGTAAGATTGCCTGTAGGGTTTTATGGAGGTCAGGGGAGAATCTGGCTCTAATCTACAATTAAATTACACAGGCATTTGGAAATTTTCAAAAGTGAGAATTTGAGAACCGTTAGTAGGAGTCTCTGAACTTAAAGTATTTGCTTTTCTAGTTGACAGGAAGCTTCACTAATTAACGTGGTCTTAAAGTACTTAGTGTTAACTGTTAGAACAAAATAGCACTGACTAATGGAAACACATTACTTAGGAATGAGGTAAGACAGTATGATGTTTAATCTCACCTTCAAAGTGACCTTTGGGCTGTCACATCAGTTTATATCAGCACAAAAGCTCTGCTGATTTGATCATAATTGCATTAATTAGAACTTAAATTAATATATGGAATTTCTTACTATCACTGCCACCTCTCCATCCAGAGCATTGCACACAGTGCTGTACTGACCAATGCAGGTTGGATTAATGTAGAAGGTCAGTAACAAAAGGAAAGCTCCGCCTGTAATCAGATGTTCTGCAGATTTATAGACATCCCTGTAAATTCTGACGTCCAATTTCCACTTAAGTTCCAGTACAGGCTAAAGGGGAAAACTTAAGGGAAAGTCATCAAGCAGAGGTGGGCAAACATTACAGTTTCCTTCATGGCAAGTCTCCCTTGGCTCAGCCTTGCTCCCACTGTAGTCAACAGAAGCAGAATTGGGTCTCTTAAGAGGACAATTTGCCTCAGTTGAAAGACCTGAAATAGCCTAAAATGCCCATAAGTAAGACAACACAGGGGAACTGTACAGAATGGCAGATTTAAAAGGATATCCAATATAACAGTACAGTACATACTACAGATACAAATAAGAACACTGAAACTAATGATGAAAAACAAAGCATTTTGTGAACCTTCTGGTGTGTATGACAAAGAGAGAAAGAGAGATGCTATTATTTATTAATATATGATTATGTTAATATTCACAGTGGAAAGATATTTACTGTAGCTTTACTGTTCTCAAGTCAGAGCAAGGGTCATAACTAGGATCAATGGAGAAATCACAGACAAAAAATGGACCCTGCACTTTTAGAGTCCTTCTATGAGTTCTGCTATTTCCAGAAAGTCCATAAAGAAAAAGAACTTTCTGCCTTAGTCTGTTGTAAAGAAGAGATCAGTGCACTATGGTATATTTCATGGCTGTCACATAATACACATGAAATGTGACATTTTGAAAGTGTGAGAAAAAGCCTAGATACTTTTACATCTTTTCAAACCACTGTCAGCTGAATTAGCTTGAATTAACTCTATCTCAATCTCACTACCGCTCCCATTGTTGTTCATAACTGTACTGAAATCAGTCTGTAGGACTAAAAAAAATAATCTCCAAAATAGTTTCATGCTGTTTGGGTTTCTATGAAAGAACATTTTAAAAACACTGAGCATGTAGATGAGTTCAGTGCAAAGAGATGAGTTTAATAAAAACTAGTTTTAGTTAAAATTCTTCAAATATATAAAATCCATCAAGCAAAAAAGATAATGAAGCTACACACACATTTCTGAGCTCTGATGACATGCAAACTACTTGGGGACAGATCCTCAGATGCTGTAAATTGTCATAGCTTCATTGACTTCACTGAAGCTATGACAATTTGCTCCAGTTTAGGCTCTGCCTTTGATATTTATGATCATAGTAACCAGGGATGTTATCAGAATCCCATTATTTGTGTGTATTAGTACAAGTTTTTACACATTGCATGGATTTATACTTCTCACAGCTACCTGTGCTGCAGTCCCCTCTCTTTTACTTTTTATTGCCAAATTCTGCTGTCCACAAATTCAAGCAAAACTACTAATAAAGTCAATGGAAAGTTTGCTCAATTAAGGACACCACAAATCTGACCCTGTATTTTTAAGTCAAAACCGTATACGCATAACATGCTGAGCTGACTGATACATAATCAGCAACAGTAGTGTGTACAGTACTTTGAGAGATTACAGATGGTAATAGTGCCAAGCCAGAACTGCTGGCTGTGTGCAAAGGTGCCTGCAATCTGGAATACAGTGAAAGGTACCATTTTCTCTCTCTGTTGCATGCTCTGTAATGCAAATTGAATGTTATCACTTACTGCACACAGAAGCTGCTAAAAACTTTAAACAAGGATAATCAAAATGCAATGAACCAGTATTATGATTTGCTAAGATGAGAAAAATAGAGATCACTGCTGGTGGCACAAAAGCAACAAAATATAAACACAAGATAGTCAGCATCCAATTAATTATAACACTTTCAAACAGCTCCGAATGTAAGCCTGGTAAAACACATTTCTCTACTATGTGTATATATTTTTTCACCCAATTAAATCTTTTCCAAGTCTTGTTAAAATCAAACACTGTATCCAGTGGTACTCTTTCTTCTCCCTCAAAGTTGGATGGAAACATTAAATACTTTTTCCATTTTTTAATCCATTAACTGTATTAGCATTTAATAACTATGTTCTACATGTACAGACTAATTCCACTATCTCAAAACATGGGGGCAGTGCCATGAAAAGCCACCAAAACACCACTGTCATACATAACTACATACTGCTGAGCTTTATGTTATGACAAACTCTCCCCTGACAAGGTTATTCCAGAACCAAGTCGCCCCCTGGTGGATCTGTTATATCATAATAGCTCCATCAAGAGACTTATTGCATAATAAAGCCTCCACTCCTCAGTGGAACTTTCATGGGTAGAGGACTTCATTAGTGTTGCTAGCAATATGTCATGAAAGTCTCCACTACAACTCAGCTTCAATGTTTGACCCCCCCCTCACCAGGACCAACTCTCCTTGATCTCCTCAGGAGCAACTAACTACTCTCTTCATAATGCTGTATGATTTTGTGATATAACAAAACGCAATAGACTGAACCTCAGCCTCATTTTCCTTATCCCCATAATTTTCTGGATAAGAGTGGTTAATGTGATGGTGCTGTGAACCATTCACCCCAAACATGTCAATGTTGTTGCCTGTTTAGGTGGATGGAGTAAAGAAGAAAGCAGAATAATTTTTCCATGTAGGAGTCAAATCCCACCACTAAGATCTGAGAGATTACGCAGCTATAAGACTATTTGCAGAATGACTCTTCTTCAAACACTTGATTAACTGTACTACTCTCTGATCTGTTTAATTATATATATATATATATATATATATATATATATATATAAAAATATCATTGTGATCCATGTAAATTAGTGGGTTGGTCATCAAGTTCTCTGCATGCTTCAACAAAAACCTAACAACTCATACATTCTGTTTGCAAGATTGGTCTTGTTGTGGTACGTGGGGGCAGGAAGAAGTGGGAGAGAATGCAAAATCTTTGGTAGTTTGAAATTTTTTCCAAGCACATCTATGGCAGAACTCTCATATTTTATTGATAGTAAGCATTGTTGAATTGATACTGGGTAAAAGCCTTTTAACTGTCCAGAGTCATGTTCACTTCAGAATAATCAGATGGTTAAATACTCATTTCTTGCAAGATTTAGAATACTGCTAGCCTTTCTGTTTTCATAAATTCTGCCCTACTCACATGTGGTAATTGTTCATAAAATATTAGCACTGCCATTTATTGCTAACATTGTGATCATCAATTTGATAAATTAACAAAAAGTTACATCCCCCTGTCTGATGAACAGGCAGACAGAGCCCGATCCTGCTTCTATGGAAGTCAATATAAAGATTCCTATCAACTACAGAAATCATGAAAGGTGCTGCTTTGATAGTCTGTGAGACCAGTGTTCTCTCTTCAATCATGGAACAAGTACAGCACAGATCAAAGCAGTGAAAGATTCTCTGGGCTGGCCTGCCACAGTGCCACAGTCTTGCTGTGACGTAAGAGCTTCTAGGAGTAGCAAGGTGGTTGCTATTTCCCTCAGTCTTAGACCTCTCAGCAGCAGCTATCAACTAACAGTGATTTTGTGCCACTCCTGAAAGTTTGCATAATGTAAACACCTGACTACTAGGAACTAAAACACTCATTTCAGTCAACAGGTGGCAATGATTTTCAACCACTGTTGGCCTGAGATGCTACGGGTGAAATGCTAAGAACCAGATTCAGAGCCACCCAGCTCTTTTTCACTATTTTTAAGAGCACAGTCCAACAAAAAATATTATACAGCTTCTAAAGTGCAAAAGGCTGCTGAAGCTAAGAACATTGGCTGTGATGCAGTATCAAGGTAAAAAGCATGAAAACAAAGACTAGTAAGAAAAAAGTTTCAAATATCACTAGGTGCTGAGAGGCTCATGCAAAGCATTCCTCAACAGTGAATAGGAAATTAGATACATTAGCCATATTTTCAGAAACTGTGTGGCCATCATGTGTGAGTGCGCCTGGAATTACTATTCTGACTGTATATAAAATGAAAGAAGAATGTGGTAATTAATCTAAGCATAGTAGGTGATAATTGAAATTTAATGTATATTTATACTGCAGTTGGAGGTGTGACTGAAGCTCAGATAGGCATACCTAACTAACTTTAACCTAACAAGACCAATGCAGATATGGTGGCAGGGGTTTCAATGCACGCAAGCAATATGAGTTCATACCCAAGTTCCAGGCAGGCTTCTACATCCCATGCTGAT
Source organism: Dermatemys mawii (assembly GCA_007922305.1). Taxonomy (NCBI): domain Eukaryota; kingdom Metazoa; phylum Chordata; order Testudines; family Dermatemydidae; genus Dermatemys; species Dermatemys mawii. The sequence goes on from ML677352.1 coordinate 28,023,049, forward strand.
GCTTCTACCACTACATCTTTACTACTATTTGTAGCTATGTTAGCTAGTGCAGGTATGCCTACCTAAGGTGCAACCACACCTTCGACTGCAGTGTAGACATTCCCTATGTGATACTTAGCTCTACGAGGCCCAATGCCTTGATTTTTCAGACAAATATTCTCCTCAAGCATAAGGTGATTTACTTCGGTAGTAAACTAGTTCTGGCCCACTACTGCCAGTAGCCATACATACTGTAGCCTGTGACATTTTAGTACTGTGAATAATTGTTAAATTTTATCCCCGAAGGGAAATGCCACTACAACCACAAAATACAACCGTTATATGTGCCAATATATTTCTTTTGTGTATTTCTTCTCCAGAGTCTAGATACCACATAAGAGAACCCTGACTCCACTAGAGTCCATCCACCTCCCTGCCCTCTGTGAGGGGCTCCAGGATCCACCTATGCCAAACAACAGGCACTAAGATCTGTTCTATATGAGCGGAAGCCAAGATTGTACACCACTGGTGATGGACACCAGCATCTGTCCACTGTTAGGCAAAGGATACAGAAGTCTGACATCCCAGGCTCAAGTGTTACCAATCAGCTCACTCTGGGGTTTTGAGCACCACAGTTGGCGCGGCTCGAGGGAAGGGATACCAGAGTTTACCCAGAATGGGTGAAGGGCACCAGAGTTTGTTCACCTGAGATCAAAGGGCAGCAATGTACATAATCAGAGAGAGGCACCACAGGCAGCATGCCTCCAAGATGAAGGCCGTGGTCAACAACTTCACTCCTCTGGCACAATGGCCCTTTCTACAATAAAGGTGAAGCTCATCTATGTTTTCTTGGGGGCCAGTCCAAGGCTGTGGCATGAGCTCTTACAAGAACTAAGGACCATCACAAGCCACACCACCTTCCACTCTAAGTCAAGGCCCAATTCCTTGACCTTGCCATTTCCAACTAAAACATATAGCAACGGGTATGGATATTATTTTTAAAAAATCCAAACTAGAACACTGCTTGGGGAGAGGAGGAGAGAACAAACACATAACGGATGTGCAGCCGCCCTGCTTCCTGCACTACTGGACGGTGTTCAGATAGTACAGTAATGAGTGCAGTGTACGAATCTGAGCAGAGCAGAGTAGAATAGGGTGACCGGCATCAGCCCAGAAGCAATGAAGACACTGGTGTACCAACACAAATAGGTGGTGAAGGGTGCCAGTCATAACCTCTCCATACCTGCCCCCGACGTACACACAGAACAAGCAGAAAACAATGGCATCCCTGCCACCACAAGTCACAGCCCCACCATTAAGCAAGGGCCCTAGAGTCACACCAGGGCAAGGGGTGGCAGGAATCACAACTACCCATGGACAAGGAGTCCCACCCTCTCCCAGGGGAATGGTCCCCAATGACACGTCGGAGCCAATCATTCAGGGCTGCCAAAGCTTCTGCTGGGTCTTTGGGAGCAAGCCCTGAGCTGGGGGGAACCGTGTGGGAGGCACCCACGGATCTGCATGGGGTGCCCCAGGCCGGGGTCCCATCGCCTCACCTTGTGGTCCAGGACACTGACGTAGCCCGCTAGGAGCCCAGCCCCCACGGGGAGCCTGGGGCGCTGCTGGTTGCCGCTGCTGCCCAGCCGCCTGCTCTCCGGCTTCCCGCTGGCCGCCGCCGCCACCTGCTGCTGGCTCGGCTCTTTCTGGCCCCCGCTGCCGATGCTGCTGTACATGAGCAACAGGCTGGTGCACATGGTGGTGAGCGCTAAGCACCCCGCCAGCCCATGGCGCTGCAAAGGGGACAAAGAGACACTGAGCCCCCCCACGTGCGAACAGCAAAGAGCGGGGCGTGGGGCGCAGCCCCCCGGACGGAGGGACGCTGCCGGGGGAGGGCGCGGTTCAAACCCCGCCCGGGGGCACTGGACACCCTGGAAGGAGGCGAGCGGGGGAGACGGGCTGGGCTGTGGGTCTCCTGCTCTGCCCCCCCCCCCCGCCCTATGCAGCGCGACCCGTTTGCCCCCCTCTCTCGGTCGTCACATAACAGGGGGCCGCGCCTCGCCCAGTTTGTTTCACTTTCGGGGCAGCGTCGCTCCAGGCGGGCGGGGGCAGCTGCCCGGGGTCGGTGTCTATTCCCGCGCCTGTCCCTTTGCAGCTCCCGCAAGTTTGTCACCAACGAGGCCCAGGCAAAAGTGCGGGGTAGAGAACTCCAGAAATCCCCCCGCCCGCCTCCTCCCTCCAGCTCCCCCACCCCTTCCTTCTCCTTTCCCTTCCGCCTCTGCCCCTCCCCTTCTTCCCTGTCCCCCTCGCCTCCCTTCCCCGGGCATGCACCCCCCGTTAGCCATTCCCGCCGTGCATGCTAATGGCCGGTAGGAATTGTTGCACTGGCCAAGTTATATCCAGACTCAGCCTTTAAGCCGATCTGTTCCCCACACGCTCTGAACGACAACGCGGCACACGCATAAAAGAAAAGCAGGTGGAAAGTTCTCCCCCCTCCTCCTCGGCTTCGTGCCCCGTCGTTAAATATAACAAAAGAGACGAACCCAGCCCTGGAAAGGCTGGAACCTATGTCTGATGTCCTCTCCAGCCCCGCTCCACTACCCTCGCCCTCTTCCCCACCAGGGCTGCTTTCGTTTGGTCCCCGGGTGACCTGGGATAATTCGGTCCAACAATTGACCTACCATCAGGGTCTTCATTGTGTGCACCTCTCTGGAGCGAATCCTCAGGCTTGCGCATCTGGGGCCACTCTCCCCCCTAGGGTTTCCATTGTGAGGCAGCCAGTGCCATGGTTTGTTTGGTGGTGGTGGTTGTTTTTTTTTGCCGTGGACCAGGCTGCAGCGAGAGAGAGACTCCCGAGCCCGAGCTGGGCTGTTGGGGAAAGCACTGCCGTGGCAGAGATTAGAGACAGAATTAAAACTGGACTGGACCCTCTTAGTCTCTCAGTGATCTACACAACTGCCGCCTCCCACTGTCTGCTGGGTCCTAAACTACTGCGGGTCCTTCCCCGTCTCCAGCACAGAGGCAGTTTCAGGGTAAGTACCGCAGAAGTTAAAGACAGACATAAGTTAGGTCGCATCGCATTATTCCTCAGAAAGAAACCTCCTCTCAGCACACACTGCAACCTCTTTCCCCTCTTCTGAAACAGAACAGCAGAGAGGGATAGAAACACACTCTACAGTTCCACAGTCTTCTCCACAGTCATATTTCATCAGAGTGGGATTCTGATCAACATCAGTGAAACGCTTTCAAAATACAGCACATTATATCCCTGCAGACTGACACTAGCTTTGCCCTTTTTAAAAAAATCCTGCTTTTAACACTGGGACTCAATCTTCAATTTACCTTATTTCCATTTTGCCTAGAGGCAACCCATTAACCGGGTTTTCTGAGCCTTGTGGTTTTGAGGCAACAATTTTTAATCTAAATCATTTTCATTTTTTCTTTGTAAATATTTTAACAACCTCCATTTCTAGCATAGTATTAACAGCTTTTAAAGTCTCCTGTTTCTCACACTGTTATTATCTAACACCCGTTCATAATAAGTTTTTTTAAAATTTAAACACTCGCTGTTCTCACTAGTAAGTGGAGCTATAGTTTCTTGTACTCTTGCTCCTAATGTCACCTTTCTGGTTGCTGGAAATAAAAGTAGTTCTACTATCATTTCATAAGCAGTCCTCTGGCATCCTTTACTATTGCCTTCTTTGATTTTTCTGTATTAATGATGCATAGTTCAACTGTGAAAACTTTAATAAAGTAACTTAAATTACAAGAATTTCTTGCTCTAGGAATTCCATATTTATAGATGCGTCCCTTCAAAACAACCCATTTTCAGGTTGGTTTCTTATGAAGTTATTAAAATGACAGTATAGCATTTTGAAAAAAATTAAATCTTAATTATGAACATATTTCTCTTGAAATTATTCATCAAAATAATAGTTCTAATATATAACTTCACATCTAACCTATAACAATAGAACATTAAAGACTACATTAAGGAGAAAATGATCAGCAGGCTAACTCAACCATGTTCATAATAATATCTTTCTCAAGGCTGGAATTGTCACTGAAATCCATTCTTCATCTCTACTAATTCGTTGGTAGTCTAACAGTGGAACAAATGTCATCTCTAGCTATGGCACAGCATTCAGCATTTAATGCTTTTTAAGAAAGTAGAAATTATTAGCAGAAACAAAAAATATATGCGACATCAGTGGAGATGGCGGTTAACAGGCTTTGTCATTTCAAAGAAGATTGCTGGCATTGCAAGGATACTTGCTATTTATTCCATTTGTGGTTTAGGTTAAAATAGTACCAGCTATTAAGACAGGAGCAGCAGTATGAGAATAATCTTATCAGGTCGTGGTAATTCTTTATTATGTGGTTGCACTTGACACTCAAATTAGTGAAACAAAGGGCCAACTTGATGAATCATTGAAAGCAAATTATCTGCAGCTCTCCAAGGCTTCCTGCAAAAAAACTACAAAAGGCAGTTCATGCATTTTACAGTGTGGTTTCTCAACTATCAGCAAGTAGGTTGCTGGTAACTGAAAAAGCTCCTCTAATATATTTTGCCATGCCCAACTGAAGCATCTTATTTATGATGATTTAGGTTCATGGCTGTATGTTAGACATCTGTGACACAGTATGCTGACCAAATTCATTAAACTTATAGTTTGAGCTGAATACATTGATAGAGTAGCCAGGCTAAATTTTCTAATTTAATGCTGAGTTAGCCTTGAATATTGTCCAGTTTTCTGATTCTTAGATAATTAGATTGCCATCCTGGTCATAAACACTAATCTTGGCAGTCAAATGGGCAGCGACACAAATAGAGTAGTGTAAAGTAAATTCTGCAGTAATTTTTATGTATAAGCATGGTTTGTCCAGGGAAAATTTTAAATCAACTGGAAAACAGCCCAGATACTTAATTTAATTTTAAGTTCCCATAAATTAATCATTTTAACTTTGTAGGGTTTTATATTTAAGAAAATGTATTTATGTCTACATAAATGCATAGATATATAGTTATATTGCGCACACACACAAAATTTTGTACTTAGACTAGCAAGAAGTAGAAGAATATGGGCCGAGTTCATAAACATGTAATCAACTTGGAATAAAACATTTTAAAGTTCATCTGACTTGCCTGATTCAATATCAAGTGAATCAGCTGGTCATAATCTCTTTTTTAAATGAAAGGGATACTGAAATGGATTTCTGATTATTCTGAATTCTGCCACACTCCCCTGTTTACACCAAGCATTACAAGGACTGTGTTTGCTGCTTTCAGAGGACATGTTTCACTGTCTAGGTCATTAATGTTCAGGCTGAAGTGCCAGACCAGTGTAACACATACCACTTGTCATCACTCTGCATGTGTGTCTTTCTATGAGTTTCTCTTTCTGTGCTTATATGACCCCCAACACTATGGGATCAAGACGTTAAGGTAGATTGAAACAGAAGAGGGTGCTCTCCCCATAACACAAGAAAGAGGGAGGGTAAATATTGCTCAGTCAGGCCTGGGAGAGGAAGGGAGCTTCCTCCACTCCTGTACCACACGCCCCCTCTTTACTTTAACCCTTGGTATTATCTGTGGGCTGAGTTAGAAGTTGCATGATGTCCTGACCTGCATGTAGTGGTTACAGGCAAGGCAGAAGAGAGAAATGGCAAATGAAAACAGACAGCCTGAGAAACACATGTAGGCAGCAGTGACAAACAAGTAAGCTTCTAAAAACCAGTAACAGACTTGGCAATGCCAGAGATCTCTCACTGATAGCTAAAACCCTCCTGCTCATATTGCAACTTTTACTTAGCTTATTAGATGAATGTATTAACTATTGTCTATAAATTTGTTACACAGCAAATGCCACATTATGCCTGCCCTGGGGTGGGTGCGGTTGTGGGAGAATTTATTTTCCTTCCTCCCGCAAGAGCGCCCTACTAGGAGACATCCAAAATGCTAATGTTCACACCCCCTGAGTGCAAGTTGGGGGTATGACACTGGCTAGCATTGCTGCTGGTGCCCAAAAGGATGTCTCATGGACTGAGACCATGACACTGCCAGTATGTGCACTGCCTAGTATCTGGAGGCCAGCACTGGCAAGGGCAGCTGCTACTCCCATTATGTAGGTATAGCAAATGCCACTTCTGATCATGCAGCGCCTCCATCCCTCTCACAATACCCTGGAGGCTGTCTGTCTGTGTCTGCCCTCTTTAAGGAGAATGTCTCCAAGTCATTGCCACGCAGCTGCTCCAGCTGCTCACACATGCCTCAATCTCATCAAAGCCAGAACCTAGCCTTAAATATTTAATTATTTTGTGGCTCTCTATGATGTTCTTTTGATGCTAATATGGTTCTTTTGCTGTAAAAGAGTGAGGGCTATGAAGAAGTAGTAATTCTGCTTGCTGTGTGCCCAGTTTAAGAGGCAGAAAGAAAATAAAGTTCTTGTTTGTCTAGCATCATGCCAAAGGAAAGAAAGGGAATAAGAGAGGGAGAGAATACATCATCCGTGGGAAAGCTCTAGGTGAGTTCTGCACGTTGTCCAAAATGAAGGCTGAAAACACCTTTATACCACACCATCATGCATTCTGTAAGTGCCAGATGTTTTACAGAAAAACGGGTCACAAACATGATTTCGATACAGTTTTTTAAAACTATTGGGACTGGTTTTGTATCTTTATGCCTCAAAAGCCAGGTGCCTTAGTTACTAAGGTTCCCTATGGTGCTGAGAATGAGAGAAAATGTTTAGCTCAACATGCAAAACACCTTTAAAAATTACCTAAAATTGTGTTTTCTTTAAAGTTTCATATTTTGAGCACTTCCAGGGCTAGAAGCAAATTAGGTGGTTCTGTGAAAACAGATTTTTTCCCTCTACAGGGAAAAAATCCTGGCCCCATTGAAGTCAATAGTAAAACTCGCATTCACTTCATTAAGGGCAGGATTTCACCCCAAGAGTGTAAAACTCCTATATCCAATTCTGCAGGCGCCTGAGATCTCATGTTTTAAAGAGATGGTCACTGATGTAGTACAGAATATTGCCTTCCCTGGACTTCAGGCCATTGATATTTTGTGGTATGGTTGGGAATTCCACATTTCAGGGGGAAGAAAATCTTTTTCTGAAGAGTTGATTAAAACATTAGGGCTGTATGAAGGTGTCCTGAGTGTTGGAAGCTGGTGGGAGAAGTGGATTAATGAGCAGAGGGGTAATCAAAGCTGCATGATAAATGTAATCCATCACATTGATATCACCTCCCATATGTTTTATTATGTATGTATATATTAGTTTTTAACATTTTTTCCCCATGGAGAAAAAAAGCTTGGTGAAACCAGTTCTGCATTGCAAGCACTATTAATGGAAAACACTCAACAACCAACATGGTAATGAGTGCATGCTATAGATCTTTCAAACTGCCCAGCGAGTCACAAATATTTTTCAAAATTGGAGATGTGCATCAAGGATTGGTTTAAAAAAAAGGTAGAAACAATATTATGGAACAATCAATACTATCTCCCTTTTATGAAATTGGTCTGCCTTTGAACTTCTGACAGAAGCAAACAGTGACAGATGCATACAAAAATGAAATATTGCATGGAAATAGAAGTGAATATGAAAACACAGGGAAAAATACTGAAGTAAAATCTGCTGAGTCTGCTGTTTTATTCATATCTATTTCTTGGTTCTCTCCCCAATCTGGGAAGAATAAATAAAGGTAATGGATATTGCAGAACCAATCTTTCTAGCACTACAAAAGGTACTTACTAGTCATAAGGCCATATATGAAATACTGTGCTTAGTTTTGATCACCTTTGAAAAAAAAAATGTCAGAGACAAGGCTCAACGCAGGATGAACAAAAAAGGATACAGGAACATGACATAGCTTATACATGTAAATTGTTAGACATTGATATTCTTATATTCTTTAGATATGAGGAAATTAAGAGGGGAAATCATTGAAGTACAGTATAGGAGTACCAGCTTTGGAAGAGAATAGACACTCCAAGGTGTCTTTGAGCTACTCTCTGCTACAAAAGCAGGAGAAGATATAAATATATACTTTTCTATACACAGCACAAATTTAAGATATGGAATAAAGTCATTGGGGGAATAAGTTTAATTACCAGAGTTTTAGAAGAGGTTGGATAAATGTTTACTGAATATTCTGGATGTGCTTTTTGATCTAATAGAGAAGTTGCAATATCAATAAGATTTTTAGCCTCCTTCCAGTTGATTGTAACATCCAATATTTGTATTTTTTGTCTTCCTTGCTTAGAATCAGTGCACAGAACTCTCTGTACCAGTATGGCGGCAAAGCATTAAGCTGGGAGGAAATATTCAACTTTTTAAAAAAATTACCAGTTAAAAAAATAAGATGGCCTAATGAATAACCAGGACTCAAGCATTAATAAAGAATGCAAAAGGATTGATGGATGAGTACTCATCACAATCTGGTTTTCAGTGCATCATGTATTATTAGACAGTCAGCTGGGAACCCTCCTGCTGTTACTTACAAAAACACAAACGGTACTTATGATGACAGGCTGAACAACAACTATGACAAGTGGATCTGTTACTATGAAACTGAAACAGGGACATGTCCGTGAATTGACAGAAGTCCTTGAATTTTGGATTTCTCTGTCTTATGTTTTGGCAGAAAACTACTATTCCTAACTAAAGGTTTATCCAAGCTGTCCTTACTTATTCGTAGATAATAGACTTAGTATTACTTATGTCCCTGCTATGTTTGTTTGTTTGCCCAGACCTGAAGAAGAGCCCTGTGTAAGCTCTAAAGCTTGTCTCTTTCACCAACAGAAGTTGGTCCAATAAAAGATATTACCTCACCCACCTTTTCTCCCTGGTTAACGACAGTACTTCTCAGAGTCTAAGCTATGCTGTAATTTAATGCTTCATATTTCAGCTTTATAATTTAATTCATGGAGTGTTCGACTGAAATTACTTAGTGGTCTTTTCCATATGTTCATAAATCTCAAATGGTATTTCCCCAGCATACACCAAACACAGTTATCCCAATGGATGTGGCTGTACTTGGGGATATTGTCTTGATCCTTCAAATTGCTGAGCATGCTTTTCAAGGGAGTCAACAGGAGTTGACATCACTCAGCACCTTTTCAGGATTGGACTGTTTATGTATTAAAGCAGGGTGCTTGTTAGAGATACAGTGTTTGGTGCCACAGTCCAGAGCCTATCAACAGGGTAGCTTTGTCCTAGAAAACATTATGGGGAATGAGTGATGTAGAGTGATAGTGCAAAGATATAGAGAAGGAAGCCATTTTAATAGTTTTGTATTTGACCTAAATTTGAGAATAGAATGTGCCCTTAAGAATGTCATCTTAGAAGGGTTACTGAATCACATCAACACCTTACCCTTTCCTTCTTCCTGGCCTGATTCTGGAAACCCTAACTTCTTACTTACCTGACCAGATCTTTGAAGACATTAACACTAGTTAGATGAGTAAGGATCAGGCCCCACACTGGGGTAGAAGAGGTTCTTTCTTGCGGTGCAAATCTAATCAAACCCCTCAAACCAGCTATCAAGGTAGATGGATAACCTTTCTGTGTAGTATAATTCTTTTGCCAATTACCATGAGCCTATTGAATCATTTCTGCCAGATTATTATTATTCATCCTTTTCAAGTCAACGTGCAGTTAGATAGCCACCCCTGCCTGACGTGGAATGTATATCACTGGGTACCTTCCTTTCTTTGAACTGCAGTTGTCCTATTTCCTATCTCTGCCCTCACCTGCTTTTCCACCCACCAATGCTTTTCATTCAGCCATGGGAACCCTTTCAAAATTCTGATCTTTTTCCTGGTCATTGTTAAATATTTTATTCAAGTTGACCATTACTTGTCTATTGTATACGAAATACAGTAGAAGCATTTTGCCTGGAATGCACCAACTCTAATTTTGCTGCAGAATTTGCATTTCCTTCTGATACTCTCTCCTTTGTCCCTTTGCCTGGAGAGTCATAATCTCTCCTCGGTCTAAAGTATTATAATCAAGTAGTCATATTTATGTAATTGTTTTATTTTGTCCTCTTTACTTATGGTTGTTTGTTTCAGTTTAGAAGGGCCAGTTTGGAAGTCTTCCTTTTTTCTGGAATAATTTACATTTGTGTTGTAATATATGCCTTATTTACCAGTAGTCACAAAACACATTCTGTGGAGTCCGTTCAATTTTTCTTCTGATTAGTACTTGAAATAGGACAGTATAAACTCGAATGAATGGGGTCCTAGACCTTTCATGATTTAGCCCATACATTCAGATGAGGGAGAAATGATGCTAGTGTGATGTGATGCCCATTTTATAAGTTTTCTTTGCTCAATCTCCCACTGATTCACCTCCGTTACAACCCCAAATCACACTGGACCAACCCTCACAGGTATATGTTGGATACTGATTGGTTTCAGTTTTTGTCTGCTGATAAACAAGAGTTGCTCTGAAGCCTGGTAACATCAGTTTGAGAGAGTGCAGAACTGGAGTCTGAGTGACTGGCTGGTTAGCATGGTTGCTGGTGTGATGAGGGCTAGAAGCACATATTTCAAGGACTTACAAACACTGGGAAAGGAATAAGGGCTGGCCAGGAGAGCGAGGATTCCAGCATTTAAACTAGCCATGAAGCATTAGTATAAAATGACTTCTGAGTCACCCAATGTTTGATCAGCCACTGAGCTTGTTCTGAAGATTTCATATTTATAACTCGTTATCCAGCTCCTGGGAGGGTGTTTTCTCCTCAAGCAGGGAGATGGAACCAGCTGCCACTCCTGTTTGTGTGGCTTAATCAGTCTCGCTTAATGAAAGAAACTGCAACATTTTCTAATTTGCCTTCAGACTCTTACATAATTTTACTCCAAATACTTGTAATCTTCAAAGTCCTGTCTAAACATTAACTAATCCTCATAGCACCCCTGTGAGAGAAGTTGTGTATTTTTATCCTAACTTTACAGAGTGGAAACTTGGTCAGAGAAAGTAAGGCCCACATTTTCAGAAAACCCTGCTCACACACAACTCTAGCTGAAATCTCTTAGGGTTTGTCTTCACTGGAACTTTGACAGCAAATCTTTAGTCATTCAGGAGTGTTAAAAAAACCTCACGTACCCCCGAAAAACAAACGTTTTACTGACGAAAAGTGCCAGTGTGGACAGCTGACAAATCTGCTGCCATTCATTGAGGGTGGAAGTATTTTGTTGTCTGGAGAGCTCTCCCCTGCTGATAAACAGCAGCTACACTACACTGCACTGCTTTTAGTGGCACAGTTGTGTCATTTGGACAAAGCCTTAGAGCTGTGACCACTTATTAACTCTGACAATCAAACCCTCAAACACTAAAGTCGGGCACCCAAAACAAGAGACCTGGTTTGAAAATTAGACCCCCAACTCATTTTTAGAGGAAGGAGTTTCTGGCTCTCAGTCCTGTGTTCAGACTACCTATCTCATTTCAGCCTGAGAGAATAGAGGTAGAAAACCTTTCAAATTAAATTAGACTTCAGTGAATGGCAGTGAAACCCTACCCCTTACAACTATAGCAACATCAGATACCAAAATATTTGCCCTGATGCTTATTGGAGTAACAGCTGCACATTTTCAGGTACAATGAGTCTCAAAAACTCCCAGCCTCTACTGACGTACCCTCAACTCCAGTTGAACACAGCCAAATGCATTTGAGACCAAGAGGCCACCAGAAGAAAATATCTGGGGCCTTCGTCTCAATCCCTACCAAACACACAACACAGAGCCTATTAATGGGAAAGTTTGTCAGCTGCTGCAAGACTCTCCTACCTCTTTGCTATCTCCACTGTCTCCTCCTCAATTCTCCACCTCCACACACCACCTTCCACTTCAGGTTCATTTTCTCATGGAAATCATCTCCTTTGCTAGTACCAGGTGGGAAGCAGGCTTGCACAAACTCAGCTGCTACCCCTAACACTGCTATAATGCTTCCCATACAGTTGGGCTACAGCAGTTGCCTTTACTGATCCCCAGTAACACATTGTGCTATCTGAAACAACTGTATTTGAGAAGCCATTTTCCTGGGGCACAATCCACAAGCCATGGGAGACTCAGCATAGAACTACCCTTTTCCTACCCTTCCAGCTGTGACATTTTCTGCTTTTAGGCCATGGTTCTTAAGCCTTCTATAAACTTGAAAGGCTGTTTAATTTCCCCTTGTTATTGTTCATGCCCTGCAATTGCTCAGAGAAAGATTAAGTAGGACCACTGCCTTATTTCTGAACCTTCAGAGATTTCCATCCTGAGCAAGCTGTCACGCTAAATCGGCATGTGTAATACTCTGTGTGTGTGTGTATACACACGTGCGAGTGAGATTTCAAGGCTCTTGGATTAATAGGAAATGTAAGACCAGAAGTTCTACTTCCACAGCCAGGGTATTAGTTACTGAAGGAGAAAGGGTGCCCCCATTTGTGCTTCTCGTATTTTAGGATGGGATGGCAAAGGAAAGGATTAAGGGATGGAGAGAGCATGTGAAGCATGTGAGGACAAAGCCCATGGTGATAAGCACTTTGAGGGTATGCCAGGGATAAACAAGGTGTTAGACATCATCACAGAGGGCCAAGAAGCCAAAAAAGATATTTATAAAAGTATTAAGTCTGAGTTGCACAATTTCACTCAGCCAGGCAGAGAAGAAAAGCTCTGGGGCCTAAAGCCTGCCCAAGGTTGCTGAAATCTCAAACCAGCTAATAGGGATTTAGTAAGAAAGTAGAGGGCTGCATGCAGCGAAGCTCTGGTATGCTATGTACACTCACTGACAGTACTGGGGGTAGGGAAAATTCTGGGACTAGCAGGAATATCACATCTACAACCTTAATAATACAGATAGTTTGGTGCTCTGCAACCTAGACTGGAGTCCAGGGGCCCATAGACCTACCAAATGGAGGCTAAATAGTCAAACACGGGTGCCTAAATTTCTGTCTCTAAATCTATAGTTAGGATGAATCACATGTAAGTGATTTAATTTTCCAAGTTTCTGAGCACCCACATCTCCCACTGACTTCAAGGAAATTCAGATTTGGATCCAAAATGTGTCTTGGACCTACTTCTAAATTTTAGACAAAGCAGATTACTCTTTTTGTAATGGGTGGGCTGGCCTTCCCCTGTTCCAGTCTATTGCCATCGAGCTGTTCATAAATCTTACAAGCCTTAGGCAAGTCTAGTCCTCCCAGTTCAAAAAGGGAACATCATTTTTGCAAGCTAATGTTTGCTGTTTTCATGCCTTGGTGTCACTAAATTATGCAAACAAAGTGCTGACCGACGGATGCTTTTCAAACCACATTGTGCAATGATTGTAGCAACACTGAAACTAGACCAATGTGTACAGGAATGTGGGTCACAGAAATCTATTTTTCCTAAATGTAGGTATTAACAAATTGCCAAAGTTATTGGCCAATTGACTCAAAGCACAAGCTTTAAAATAATTCATCCTGAACGTGTGGTTTTATTTTATGTTTAGTACAGTAGGTTCACCTGCGCGAACTTGCTGTGCTTATTTAATATCCTCTTTAAGATGAAAAATGATGCCAGTCCTGTAGTAATAGCATCTTTTGACACTGAGAAAGCATTTCACAGGATTGAATGGCAGTTTCTCTTTACTATGATGGAAATTTTAAAATTTGCCATGAATGTATTTCATCAGTCACAGAGTTCTGAGCAAGGATACATGCTAATGTCACAATATTATCTCCATTTTGACTTTGAAGGGGGACTAGTGAAGGATGCCCCCTTCAGTGCTATTTGTGTAATTGTAAGCAAGCCAATTCTTAAAAGAATAAGTGGGGGAGGCTACAGCAGTAGTGTTAGAGCTGAGAGCTCATGTTCTCACAGCTGTCCTTACACAGTATGATATAATATTTTATTATATTATTATTAATCCTTTGGAGTGTCTAAACCAAATCCTGGGGATAATGGTTGGTTTGAGGCAACTCTTGAGATTTAAGATGAATTACTGCTCAAAGATCTTTGAGCGGGAAAGAAGAGACTGGTGAAGCTATTCTGAGGCTTTCACTAACTCCTACACAGTACAGCTCATGATTCTCAGCACCTCCAGCCTCCTCAACACAGTATCTTGGTACTGTAACCCTTTTCTTTCTCACCCCATCCCTCCCTATTTGTTGTTACTTGCCCAGGCTGGGTAGCAGGCTATGTTCTGGAGAGCTCCCTGGGGCTGTAGGCAGGGCTCCTTCTGTCCCTAGGTCACTCTCAGCAGCAAAGTACTCTGACTTCTAGGCAGCTTTCTTATTGAAATAGCCTCTCCGGGACTGGAAAGTTGGGAGTAGTCCCACCAGAAACAGATTAGAGGACAGAGCAGATGGAATGGTGAAAGGTGTATGATTAGACATAACCAAACTACCGAGTCTGCAGTTTGTCACATGGGCCCACAAGTTAGCACACGTTCCCACAATTTAGCATCTTCATATCATGACAACATACATGGGAGACTGTATGCCATATGGCATTTCCACCACCGCTGAAACACAGCCACTTTTGGGGTGAACACAACAGCTCGTTCACAGTTACAAAGCATACAATTCTATTTGTCATTATTCTCTTTAATGCATTGCAACTATGTAGTGGTTTCCAAGACAAAAAACCTTAACTTTGGAATTTGGAGAAAAAATTCAAGGGGAGATTTCCAAAGCCCAAAGGACAGGTACGTACCTCTCTTCTATTGAAGGTTAATGGGCTCCTAACTGCCATTTGTGCTTTTAGAAATCTTACCCCTAATTAAACAGTTCAGTGATATGACAAACTAAGGTGGGCATAGAGGAAAAACAAACATGCTAAAAACAGCCCTTTTAAAGACCTGAGGTGGGATCCAAGAAGGGACTTAGGTGTTGCAACACTGCACATCACAGCACCTAACTTTTAGATGTCTAGAAAAAAATCACAGGAACAAAACTGTGATCCACAAATTCAAGTTAGACACCTAAACTCCTCATATAGCGAATGGTACAAAAACGCTCCTAAGAATACAGTCCATAAAAAACAGCACATAAAGTGTGGAGCCATCTAAGTTAGCCAATGGGAGATGTCAACAGAAGGGGTGTGTCCTAAGCCCTACCTCTCTCTCAGCAATAGAGGCCTAAATCCAGAATGTAGGGAAGCACTTATCTCTGCTAGAGATCGTGAGTGGGAGACAGGTGGCTCAGGCACCTGAAGTGTTTCTTGAGACAATGAGATAGGTGCCTGGCTTCCTCCACACAAAACCTCATTGACATCACTGGAAGTCCCCACCTTTATAACATTTAGCCTGATAGTTAGATCACTCACCTGTGTTGCGCAAGACCCAGGCTCAATTCCCCCCTCTCTGGCAGGGGCGGGAAGGATTTCCATAAGGGGTCTCACACCATTGATGTGGGTTCCCTCAATCTCTCCTGTTGAAACTGGTCCACTGTACATAAATAGAGAAAATGTGATTGAAGCAGGGGGACAGGTCTCAGGGTTGTCTACCTCCCAGGTCGGCGCCCGACCCACTGAACTACATGGTCATTCCCATTCTCTCTCTCTGGCCCAATGACTATTCCACTATGGATAAATATTAAAAATAGTCACTCCTGTTAATGTGTTGGCATTCAGGATCTTATAACAGGTTCTAGATTTATTTTGATGTAATTTAAATGTAATTATTTGAAATGCTTGGAAATAAAGCTCTCGAGTTAGGAAAATCATGTTTTCACTAAGTGCTTAGACGTTAAATACAAAACCACTAAATAAAGTTTAACAAGGGTAAACTGAAAAGGCAAGATGAACTTACTCTGATGTGTTAATGTAATTCCCTTATGTAATGCTGGTTTCCCTGCAATAATGAATTTTAAACACTAAGTCAGTATGTCTGGTTTTGATAATTATAAAAATGTACTCATCCATGTCACTGCAAATTATTAATATTTATTATAAGGAATATTCTGTAGACATTAAGAATCAAGACAGAGAGAGTTTGGAGTCATTTCAATCACAGGTTTACCAAAATAGTACTCAGGGTTTTATCGGCATTTATCTGACTCCAAATCAAATACAAATATAGGACCAAATCCTCATGCCCTTTCTTGGGTCTTCCTCACCTCCATTCAAGCAAAATGCTCACTGACTTCAAAATCAAGTAAGGATTTGAGGATTGCAACACTGTGATACTGCCAGGAATCCTGTGTGCTCACTCCATTAGTATTCCATTCCTGGAAGCCAAGAGTTCTGAGTGTTATAAAGGGATGATGCTATAATGATGTTATAAAAAGATTATGAGGGTCCCTGTAGTTCTGCACCACTTCAGGGATAATGTTAGTGATAAGGAGGCTGCATGAGTTACTTTGACATTTCTCCAATGCTGATAATCAGCAGTTCTGTTCAAAGATATTTTTAAGCCTCTCGGCATTCTTGGACATAAAGCTTCACGCTTGTAGGAGCTGAAACTCATCATCCTATGCAGGAAAGCTTCCATTAAGTCGGTTGAAGTCAATGGGGGCCAGGGGAGCTTGCTTGCATAGTGACTGTAGGCTCAGATGCATAGACTGTAGTTATACATAGACTTTCTGGTTGTAATGAAATAAGAACCTGTGTGGAAAACTGGAGCCAAACTTGAAGCAAAGCATTTTTCTGGTTCAAAAAAAGTCTGGTTCCCTCTTGAAAACTATTTTTAATTTTTATGCACTTCTGTGCTTTTCACACTAGAATTCAGCATGAAATAGTGTGACAGTGTTTTCAAAGTATTTCTGGTACAATCAGAAGCCAGAAGCAGTAGCAATCACATGGGAAAGCTGCTTCTTGCACACTATTGCTGCCTCAATGAGTTCAGATCCCATCTTTTGGGATGCTTATCTTCAGCGAGCAATGCAGACTCAGGCACAGTGGTAGGGGAAATGCAGCAGCTGTGCCCAACAGTAATCTAGCCATTCCCACCGAAATTAAGACATCAATTAATTTACATTTTGGGGAGCTGGCAAAAAGCCAGTTGCAGTTCCCCCAATTCTGGTCCCAGCTGGGCAGGGATGGGGTCTTTGCAGTGAACTGAAGAAAGGAGCCAGGTGTGCAGGAGAATAATTTGCCAGCGTGTTTATTTTATTTCATTTTGCTGGTGCAAAGAAGGGAAGTTCAGATGGAGACAGGTATGGGAAAAGAGCAAAACAGCAGCAAAGATAGGTGAGGAGGAGAGAGCACCTCCTCCTACCCTAAAGAAGCAGTAGTCTTCTCTACACAGGGGGAAAACCACAGTATGAGCAGATGCTCTATTATTTCCTCTATCCAGCGACGTGAGCAGCAACCAAAGCTCAAGGGCTTGACTCTCGGCATGTCCTTCGGGTTTACCATTGTTCCACATAATGATCCAAGGGCCCTTCAGTTTACATCAAATCCTAAACATTGCTATAGACTGGGAAAACAGTGAAACACTGGAGGTATTTAAGATAACAGAGATTTGGTTTAAAAGAGAGAGCTGCTAGCAGGGACTTCAGGCTAAAGGGCCACTAACTCTGGAATCCACTTTCCCCTCTATCTGATAGATTCTAGATCTGTTGACCTTTGCTGGCATATTGTTGATAAATGCAAAGTAATGCACATTGGAAAACATAATTCCAACTGTACATAACATGATGGGGTCTAAATTAGCTGTTGCTACTCAAGAAAGAGATCTTGGAGTCATTGTGGATAGTTCTCTGAAAACATCCACTCAAAGTGCAGTGGCAGTCAAAAAAGTGACCAGAATGTTGGGAGTCATTAATAAAGGGATAAGAACATAAGAATGGCCATACTGGGTCAGACCAAAAGTCCATCCAGCCAAGTATCCTGTCTACCGACAATGGCCAATGCCAGGTGCCCTGGAGTGAGAGAACGTAACAGGTAATGATCAAGTGATCTCTCTCCTGCCATCCATCACCATCCTCTGACAAACAGAGGCTAGGGACACTGTTCCTTACCCATCCTGGCTAATAGCCATTAAGGACTTAACCGCCAGGAATTTATCCAGGATAGATAAGACGACAGAAAATATCTTATTGCCTTTATCTAACTCCATGGTATGCCCACATCTTGAATACTGTGTGCAAAATGTGGTCACGCCATCTCAAAAAAGATATATTGGAATTTGAAAAGGTTCAGAAAAGGACAACAAAAATGATTAGGGGTATGGAACGGCTTCTGTATGAGGAGAGATTAACAAGATTTTTATGGCTGATCGGGAACAACGCTTCCTCAACTCTCGTCCACTCACGCCCTTTCTCTATCTACGCTACACTGATGACATCTTCATCATCTGGACCCATGGGAAGGAAACTCTGGAAGAATTCCACCACGATTTCAAAAGCTTCCACCCCACCATCCACCTCAGCCTGGACCAGTCTACATGGGAAGTCCACTTCCTAGACACCACGGTGCAAATTAATGACGGCCACATTAATACCACCCTCTACTGAAAACCTACCGACAGCTATGCCTACCTTCATGCCTCCAGCTTCCATCCCGAACTCACCACACGATCCATTGTCTACAGCCAAGCACTGAGGTACAATCGTATTTGCTCCAACCTCTCAGACAGAGGCCAACACCTACAAGACCTTCCCCAAGCATTCTCAGAACTACAATACCCTCATGAGGAAATAAGGACACAGATCAACAGAGCCAGACCTGTACCCAGAAGCCTCCTGCTGCAAGACAAGCCCAAGAAAGAAAACAACAGAACACCACTGGCCATCACCTACGGTCCTCAGTTAAAACCTCTCCAATGCATCATCAGTGATTTTCAACCCATCCTGGACAACTCTCTCTCACTTTCACAGGCCTTGGGAGGCAGGCCAGTTCTCACCCAGAGACAATCCGCCAACCTCAAGCATATTCTTACCATCAACAGCACACCATGCCACAATAACTCTAACTCAGGAACCAGTCCATGCAACAAACCTCGATGCCAACTCTGCCCACATATCTATACAAGCAACTCCGTCACAGGACCCAACCAGGTCAGCCACACCATCACTGGTTCATTCACCTGCACATCTACCAATGTAATATATGCCATTATGTGCCAGCACTGTCCCTCTGCTATGTATATCGGCCAAACTGGACAGTCCCTACGAAAAAGGATAAATAGACACAAATCAGATATCAGGAATGGCAATATACAAAAACCTGTAGGAGAATACTTCAATCTTGCTAGACACAAAATTACAGACCTTAGGGTCACCATCCTGCAGCAAAAAAAAACTTCAAGACCAGACTGCAAAAAGAAACTGCAGAGCTGCAATTCATTTGCAAATTTGATACAATCAAGGATTGAACAAAAGACTACGAGTGGCTAGCTAACTACAAAAGCATCTTCTCTTCTCTCGGTGTTCACACCTCCAGATCAGCTGCTAGAGGAGGACCCATCCTCCCTGATTAGATATAACAAGCTGGTTCAGCCTGATTGGACTAACCTTGTTATCTCCAGCCTGGCCCTTGCCTCTTATTTATCCCTGCCCCTGGTTACTTCCACTGCTTGCATCGGACAAAGTGGGTAGTAGCCCACAAAAGCTTATGCTCTAATACTTTATTTAGTCTTTAAGGTGCCACAGGACTGTCACTGTCAGAAGACAGGATTCTGGAGTAGGTGGGCCTTTGGTCTGACCCAGTATGGCTGTTCTTATGTTACCGTGAATTTGTTCTGGGAGAGGAGGAGTGAAGGGTTTTGGAGTGAATGATTGTGAGGCACTATTTTTATGTCAACTTGGCTATTTATGCTGCTGATGGTTTATGCTGAGAAGCAGATTCGGGTGGTCAAATCTTTCCTGATAAGGGTATTATCTCTCCTTTTTTATGCTTTTGGTAATTTAACAGGCACTTTAGAACGTGGAAAGGTGCCTATGATAACCCAAAATAAAATAAACTCTAGTAGGAACTGCAGGGTTCATGCTGCTGTTGCAGGACAGAGTGGGCTAATTAATAGTTATTGCATCAAGTTGAGGCTGCAGTTGCAGTAATGACACTGATGATATTGATGGCATTGGAGACTGGGTTTAGTTTAGAATGGAAATGAGCAGAAGATTCATCTATCAACTGCATATTGCTGTAGGCAATGAGAGACAGCACAGCTTTTTGTTTTGCTGTTCTCCTGTTCAGTTGGTTTGTTTCAGTGGTTCAGTTCGAAGAGATTAATATAGCCATTTACACAAGACAAACCATGGTCATTTCAGAGACGCTCCATGGCTGACACTGGACCATATCTCTGGAACAAGCTATTATTTGTTTTTATTCCTGCTGTTTGACTTTCAGTAACAGCCGCAGGAGGGTGGGTGCGTGGGTTGAACCCCCTTGGCAGACATCATTCTCGTATCGAGAGAGAGCTGAAGAAGAAGAAAAGACTTTTTATAAAACCGTGTATGTTGGCAGCAAGGGCTGTCAACTCCTGAATCCTGCAATAAGATTTTGTTTGCATCACTATCTGGTTTCAATTTAGCCATTTCTTTTGACATCTCTCTTTCATTCTATTAACATATTTATTTGGCTTATGTCACATATAGCGAATGAGCTCATCACAAAATCTTTCAATCACAAAACTGCCTCATATATGCTGGTGATGTCACCATCAAACTCCAGTATCAGGCAATCTACCAGCTCACCACATTGTCTATTCAGTGCCAGAATCACAGGGTTCATCGTCACACAAGTTCCACTTTCTGTGAACTGATAGCATCTAGGATTGGAACAGAAGCAGCTGAACAGGACCCAAGACCAACCAGGAGGGTGCATAGCCTGGAGTACACAGGAGGGAAGGCAATAATGTAATTGTTACCCAGAATGTTGCTCCTTTGGACATGTCACTTCACTTCTGAAAGCATCATCCTATATAACAAAGATCAGAAAAATGATTGAGAGGTAGAAGATGACACTGGTGGCGGCTGTGGCTCACCCTTCTATACAATGGGTGAAATCCTGACCCAAGGCATGTCACGTACTGTGTCCAAATGTGTTCTGGTTGTGCTGCTCCTGTAGTACAAAGTAGCTGTAAAGCTGGCTTAGCAGGTTCCCCCTATGTAAGGGCAATCCTCAGGTGGCAAAGTCTAAGACCTGGCATAAGAGCACTGCACTATCCTCTCCAAACCCCCAGCAGATGGGATATTTTCCAGAAAATGGGGATGTGACCAGCACATTCTTTTCTGCAAGAACGACCTGTGGGGCTGTGGGAAGCAGGCTGTAACTTTGAAGACCCCGGCTTCTCTAAGTTATAGCGGCACCAGGCTAGTCCTCTCCTACCACAGGAGCAGCAGAATGCCAATATTGTTTATAGCTCATTTCCTCCCCCACCCCCAGCTGCCCTCGGCTATCTAATTATTGCTTCGGGGCAGGGGGGACACTTTGCTGTTTGCCTTCCTTCTGCTTTACTTTCCCAAAGTACCAACACAGTGAGCCAGTAATGAATGCTCTCTATGCTCCCATATTCCCGCATCTAAACACCTGCTCATACACTTATAAAAATTGACTGTGTGTGTGAAAGTGGAAATACATACCTCCAGTTTTTGCTATTAATTTGCATTCTTCCCATTTACAAAATGACTGCAGGTGTCACTAATTCCTGTCCAACTCATGAAATCCAGTTATCCAAAGCTCCTGTTATGCATCTTCATTTTCCCTAATGCCACCCATCACACAACCTTCACAATCTTTTAGTCCGGTGCTCTCAGTAACACAGCTAACTGCTCCATTTCACCAGGTGTACATGCATTAGACCCTGTAAATTCATCTTTGCTAGGACATTCCTCTGGATTTTATCATGAAGGGTTTTTCATGCATTTGCAAGGAATGCCCAATCGTTTAAGCAGGAGAGAAAAGCAGATAAGACTGCTGCAGAAAACACATCAAAGCAGTGAGAAGCAGACACATTGATAAACCTATTGTGTTTTCGGTCATTTCCAAACCACCATGATTTCCATGGTCTCTTGGCTTGTAAACTTCAGCAAGCCTTCCAAATTACTGACTACAGAAGAACCTTTAGGCCACATTCTCAGATGCCGTAAATCAGCATAGCTTCATTGATTTCAGTGGGACTACACTGATTTACACCAGCTGACAATCTGACACTCTGGCTTCCAAGAAACAAAGGACACTTATTTTTTTGGTTAACTTTCCCTCTCAGCTCCTCACTGTAGTGCATAGTTTGTCATAAGTTCGTACATCAGTCTGAGGTAGTTTGTAAACTCATTGTGTTAGGGATGATGGGCCAGGCTCAGGTCTGAATTCTAGCCATGCCAATCCTGAAATACTCACTGACTTTATTGTGGTTCCCTGGATTTGTACAGTTGCAGCTGAACGCAGAAACTGGTTGAAGGTATGTTAATCATCTCTGTAAAGGGCCATAAACTAATTAATAGCGATGACAATAATATACTGCTTATACACTCTGGGCCCAATTTTCAAACACTGACACCTAGCCCAAACTGCGAAGAAGGATAATTTAATGGAAAGGGCACTGAACTGGGATTTAAGAAACGTTGGTTCACTCCCTAGATTAGATATAGATTTGCTATATGACCTCAGGCAAGTCACTTAATTCACCCTGTGTAAAACAGGGACAATACTTCCATTCCTCCCAGGGATCTTGTGATGATAAAATCCATTAATGAGAGAGATGTTGGTAACGAGGGCCATGTAAGTACCTAGGATAGATAAATCTAGACCTTTTAGAGCCTTGTCCTACAGTTGACTCTGGCACCTCCACACACTCAGCTGTTCTCTGCATGGAGAAAGCCCATTGAGATCTGGACTTGTTCTGCACAGAGGCACAAATATTAGATCTCTGTGCTCCCATGAAGTGATGTGAGGGAGTCTCATGAGTGTTCCTCCCCAGGACCGTCTCTTGGGAGTTCCTCTGCAGAAGGGTAGGGTTCTCTCTTTTCACTATACGGCCCCACATTACATCCAGACCCATTCTTTTAGTTGTTTACCAACTGCTTTACCTTAAACCTTTACATTAAGCCCCCTCTGCCCTCGTCTACAGCTATTTTCTAATGTTTTATTCAGTATTTGCTTTCTATTACTATTCTTTTAAAGAATCGGTACCAACTCAAGCTATCTTGCTTTCTAAGTGGCCCTGCTTCACTGATTTTTTTAACCTCTCCACGGAGGTTAGTATGTTTGTATTTACAGAAAGCTTCATGGGTGAATTGTGGCCTTTAACAACATTTTTTTCTGTCTTGAGCTCTCACAGATGGGGGTTATCCCAGCCAGGTGAATTAAAGAGCCAAGATTGCCAGTTAGCAGTGTGTGTTTCATTTGGAATCACCGCAAACGATGAGATGGCAGGCAGTGTGTGTGTGTTAACTGGCCATGTTAAGAGGATTGAAAGGTTGCCTTTGAAAAGTGAGAAAGACAAAGAATACCCCAAAGTCAAATGCTTGATAAACCATATCATCATTAATAAGAAATGGCAGCTCCAGGCTCCACACACATCTCTTTATGCCACAGTCAAGCACAAAAGCACAGAAATGTGTAGTGTACGAATAGCAAGGGGGCAACCAGGTCTGCCAAGATATTAGAACATCCTGCCAAACAAGTGCCAATCAGAAAAAGGACGCTACATAAACATTGACTTTGGTCTTGCAATCTTTGACCGTAGAGATCTGCCCTCATAACTATATGGCAAAGGATAACTATAATTTGCTTTAGCAAGGTCTAGTAAGGAGCATCCAATTCTTGTCAACACTTGAAATCAGATCTCTCTCTTCTTTCATTTCCCCCTTTCCTCCCCCAGTATTGCTCTCAGATTTTCAAAAAAAGTGATTTTATGTTCTCCTTCCTACCAAACTAGTAGCACGCTCCTCTGTTACCAGTCATCAGCAATATTCTGTGCACTGGAGTGCATGACCTGCTTTAATGAGCTCTGGCAGAACATCAGATTCATTTCTCCTCCCCCCCCACGCCCTTGTCTAAATTATAGTATGCCATTTGTGCCACTATGGTTCAGGGCCTATCAGCAGCTCCATTAGAAATACCTATTTCTAGGGTTTTATAACTAAGGATTAACAACATGCTTAAAAATGATTGAAGATGGCCACGCAGATGCAGAATGTGTGTGTCAGTTTTTAATCTGTTGCCCAGTTTGTTTCAGATGCTCTTTGAGCTCCTACAGCTCTGTTTAAAACAGAGAAGTTTCCTGCAATTAGCATATGCTGTGAGTTAATTGCTCTTGGTACTTCAAGGTGGATTGCAAAGCTCTTGTAAAACAATAAATAAAACTGCTGATGCTCCAAAATTATTAATGGAATGTATGAGCAGATTTAGGACCTGTTCCTCTGCCTTTTCATCTGTGTAGCCATTTACACCTGTGCTGAGAGAGGAAAATGTTACCATTCTGATTGTTTAGTATTTTATTGGCTGACTGCATAATGTGCAAGGGAGTGGGGATCCTTGTTCTTACAAAGCAAACATTAAAAAAACCCAACACCCTAGAAAATGGTGAACTTAATGTTGTATGCCCATACTTTTGCACATGCAATTTTAACAGCCAAGAACATGGATGTCCAGAAGTTGTTTTGTGAAAATGTATATGTACATCATCTTCAAAGTCATCTTCAAAATTTCATTCCCAGTTTGCAAGGTCAGGCACTTAAAGACTAAGGTACACACTTAACTTTGCACATATGACTAGTCTCATTTACATCAATGGAACTATTTGTCTTCAAGAAGTTATACACATGTAAGCCTTTATAGGACTGAAATAATAGTGAATAGGTTAAATACCCTTTTAATAATTTGACCTAGAAATATAAATACATTTACAATAAAGCAATATATTTGAAAAATCAGTTTTTCCTTTACTTATTTGCCAAACTCTGAATTCTCAAGACACACGTCTTGGCAAAGAAATAAAGGATAAAATAATAGGTTTTGAACCTATTCTAGTTAAGGACCTTATAAATAACTAAGAATGCAGGCTGTATTATTTTAGGAGATTTAAGACAAAATCCTACTATCCTGACATAGTCAGCCCCACATAATCAAGCAAACTGGATTTTTGTCAGAGTAAAATCTTTGTAAGGGCTGCAGACGTTAGCCCCTTAAAGACTTACTTTGAACTTTTGTTAAATTTTGTGAGTAAGGGAATGTCTACACTATAATGACTACAGCAACATGTGATGGAGGCGTAACTTACCACAGTGGCACCTTCTGCTGGCTGTCTTGGGGATTTGTTCTGCAGGACAGTATGTCCTCTGCTGATGGTGCATCACTCACAGTCACGTCTGCTCAAACTCACACTGCTCCAAGGACCATGGTTTCCTCTTCGTGACACAGCCCTTTGGCCATATCACCATCTGTGCTCCCCCGTTCGAGATGATAGTACTGTAGTCCAGCTATCCAGCCACTTCCCCAGTGTGAGTGGGGTGGGAGACCCAGGACCACTCACAGTTTGGTATCCAGCCCAGGGACCCTCTGAGCTGTAGTCACCTATGAGTTTCTTTGCCTTGACTACCATTGCATTTCCCTGGGCCATTTCCCTGCAGCCACAGTGCCCTACTCAGTCTCAGCAGCCTGTCTGGAGTGTCTTTTCTACTCCCCAGGTCCCTGCCTGTACTGATCTGTCCAAGGTGCTGAAGGGTTGCAATCTAGTCAGGACACAAGTCTTCTCTCCTCAAGCTTCCAAGCTTCCAGCAGTGACTGACTGACTCTGGCCCTGCATCTCCTTCTGTGTGAGCCCACTGGGTCCTGGTTGGCTGCTCCTTGCAGCCTCTCTCCTACTGGCTGCTTCCTAGGGTTCTATTAACCCCTTCCCTGTCATTATGGTGTGAACACCCCATCAGAGCACAGCTATGACACTGGATCTGTGCTGCTCTAGTGCAGACATTTCCTACCCCAATGGAAGGATGACCACCTAGATGACCTCCTGAGGTCCCTTCCAACCCTGATATTCTATGGGGTTTTCTGTCAATGTAGTTAATCCATCTCTCTAAGACCTGGTAGCTAGGCCAATGGAAGAATTCTTCCATTGGCCTAGCTGCATCTACAGCAGAGGTTATGTTGACCTAACTATTGTGCTTAGGACTTAACATTTTTCACAACCCTAAGTAACACAGCTTTGTCTATCTAATTTGTAAGTGTAGACGAGGCCTCTTGTAAAAGTATTTGGGTGTTGTAAAAAATATCCTATTCTTCTGAGCTACCAATCAATCTGCAACACTTTCAGAATGTGATCTAAGGTAAAGGCTTGTCTACACTGGCAATTTACAGCGCTGCAATGTTCTTGCTTGGGGTATGAAAAAACATCCCTGAATGCAGCAAGTTTCAGCACTGTAAAGTGCCAGTGTAGACAGTGCACCAGTGCTGGGAGCTATGCCCCTCATGGAGGTGGTTTTTTAGAGCCCTGGGAAAGAGCTCTGATCACACCAGGCACATTAAAGTGCAGCTGCGGCAGTGCTTGCATGTTGCCAGTGTAAACTAGCCCAAAGCGAGAAAGTTATCTTTCATGTTCAGGGTTGTAAAGGCATCATTTTGTACCTTGAGCAGATATTGTAAGATTTCTTGCCTTTTCTGCAGGATTGTCATGGTGTTCATTTCAGCAGGTTAGCAAAATAAAGGCAGATAGCAACAAATTAACACAATTCTATTGCAATGCAGCCATGAGTCATTTGTTGTGCTCACTCTAGGTTGAGCTCCCCCAGTTGAATTTCCCTACAAATCACAGTCCCATCTCCACCTAGTGACTAAGCAAGTAATTGCAGTGCATTATTTATTAAGCGTGCGTATGGGACAAATTTCCCCTGCCATTTCTCCAAACAGAGCACAAATCTGTGGCTCCCAGCAGGGGCAATGTGAAAGGAAGGAGAGCCAGCTCTCTAGCACGATGATCACATTCTACAGGCTTCATGGAAGCTGTTCGCTGGGTAATCTGCAGAGTTCAGGGTCTCCAAATCTCCAAAGAGCGCATTAAAGGCAGAAGTAGGGAAGAGGTGGAAACAGCCTCTCTCTCCAGCATCAATCCTTGTTCCCCAAATTCATAGCCCAACCTGGTGTAGGTTAATGCTCTATCAAAGCATATTTACCCGCACAGGTTCTCTTTCTACTATGCTGAACTGCCTCAGGGTGGGGTGTGCGTGCCAAAAAGTCATGATCAGAATAGGTGGTCAAGGCAGCACGCTGCCATAGAGCCAGAAAGATAAGGGACTAGGAGGCAGTGTGAAAGCACGGGGTCTCCACAGGGGTGGCTCATACTCATTTCCAGGATGATCTGCAGGTTTTGGCAACATATGTCCCCAGAGGGGGCAAACCATATACCAGGAGGAGGAGGGAGGAATTCCATGAATCCAAACTCACTGAGTTTCCCAGCTCCTGGACTGAAGTAACCCGCACAGGACCCTATGGCATCATTCATAAGCTACATTCGGTGTTTGGAACTGTGTCACCTCATGGGTATACATCCCATCACCATTCAAATGTGAAATAGAGTGGTCCCTTCAAGCAAGCACTCTACATAACCATACAAAGTTAATATAACATATGCCATTACAATTATGAAATAACACTAACTAATATGCTTCAAGTTTAACCTTCACAGCAATTCTGAATATACAATATGTGAAGAATCACTTCCCCTCTCCAGGCACAGGGTGTACATGTGACTGAAAAGACATAGCATGAGGTAGCGAAAAGCTGTTTGCTTATTGTACTATTATCAGTCTACTTTCTAATGCCTAGCACAATGACATTCCGATCAATGACAGGGACTTCTATGTGCTACTCTAATACAAAGGATAAATTAATTTAATTAAATAATACCAGAGCTGCCTCTTTCCTTGCTGTTCCACCAAGAACAGACACTACAGATAATATTTCTCTCTCACACACACGCACACAGACTGTTATCAGTCACCTGCTAAAGTAACACAATCTGGGGAAGGAGGAG
This sequence comes from Dermatemys mawii, assembly GCA_007922305.1. Classification (NCBI taxonomy): domain Eukaryota; kingdom Metazoa; phylum Chordata; order Testudines; family Dermatemydidae; genus Dermatemys; species Dermatemys mawii. The sequence continues at coordinate 28,050,912 of ML677352.1, forward strand.
ATGATTTTATGGGATCACAAACTCTCAGCACTATTCATTGCAAATATACCCTCCCCTCTCTCTGTCTACTTCTTTAATGTGTTTTTTCCCTTTGTTGTCTTCCCCAATTGTCTGATTGTATTTTCCATCCTCAGCTTTGTTCTCTGAACACTGGATGACATGGCTTATGAACCAAATTTGTCAGCTTTTGCTCACTATCTTCCCATCTACATCGCCTCTCTGACTGAATTATCTGCAACATGTTTCTCAAGAGGCTGGTTTAAAAAGGGGATGACAGGAGTACTACAGTATCTGTTTCCCACCCCCGCCCCAGAGCACTATAAATCCTCCTTGGCATTTGTTCAGTATTTCTTCCTTATGTTTAAAAATCTTTACAGTTCCCCCCACCTCTTATTTACATTTTTATCGCTTAGTGTGAAACTTCTGTAACCCTTCTGCCCATCAGAGTTGGCAGCAACAAGGGCCGGGTTCAGTATCCAGGGGTTCCATTCCAATAGCACAATACAAAAACCGGCTCGAGCCCCCACCCAGTGACCTGGGACAACCATATACCACCCCTCTGGGCGTCTGTAAGAGACAATACTTCCCCTCTCGCAAGCACAGAGTCTGAGTGTACCAAAGCCTTTTAATAACAGGGAGAAACAATGTGGCATTATATTGGGGAAACACCACAAACAAGGTTAATAAACCAAACCATGAACCAGAAGCCCCCCTCCCAGCAAATAGGCCGTGGCCTTCCCTTTGGCTCTTGAGTTCCACAACCCCAAAAAGTCACTCAATAGTCCCAAAAGTTCAACAGCCCAAGAGTCTCTGTCCTTGGTCCGTGCAGAGTTCAAAAGTCAATTGGCAGAGTCTTACCTCCAGCCTGGGTGGAGATGGAGGGTAGGGCACGGGGCACCTTACGTGGTCCAAGGCTGACTGCGCCGCCTCTCCGTGAGGTTCTGCTGCAGCTCTCACCGCAATCGGCTCTGCTCCGCTCCGCTGGCTGTCCCACGAACCGCTCCGCCCGTTGATCCGCTAGCTGCTCTGCTAGCCGACACACAGACAGCTCTGCCGCGCTGGTCACTCTGCCCGCAGCACCCACGCCTCTGCTAGGTGACAGACAGACGGCTCTGCCGCGCCGGTCACTCTGCCCGCAGCACCCACGCCTCTGCTAGGTGACAGACAGACAGCTCTGCCACGCCGGTCACTCTGCCCGCAGCACCAACACCTCCGCTAGTCGACAGACAGCTCTGCTGCACCAGTCACTCCGCTAGCCGTCCTGCTAGCCGACACACAGACTGCTCTGCTGCACCAGCCACTCTGCACTTTTTCCAGGTCCCCCCCTACTTAAGACAGCGCTCAGTGATTTCTTTAGCTCTTAGGTGATTTCAGCTCTTAAGTGATTTCAGCTCACAGTAGGGGAGCCTTAGTGCAGGTGCACCAGCGAGCCCAAAACAATTGTCAGCTCAGCAGCCTGGAACCAGGCTCCTAATGGAAGCAAAATTCAATTCTGACATTCCACACTGGAGAGAGGCAGGGTGCAATAGGCCTGGGAAGCCCTAAGACAGAGCCCTCACCAAAAGGTATAGGTGCTTGTCCATCACCTCTCTCAATCTCACAGTATTCTGAAAACGCATGGCCCTTGCCCAGTGAGTGCTACCTAGATGATGGCGAGTCTCTCCATCATAACATGGGCCAGGTACATGTCCATAGTCCTTCATTCACATAATCACAGTAACATCACTTTATCATTCTAACATAGAAACTGGGGCTCCCTCATCAGCCGAAGTGGCCATGTGGGCTGCTGTGGGCTCAGGCTAGGCGCAGTGGGTGTGTCTATGCAAATTGATCAGCCCCAGACTTATTTTGCAAGGCTCACTGCAATTCCCATAGTTCGCCACCAGATGTCAGAATATATCTCATTCCTGACACTGCTTACACTTCCATAAATCAAAGGGCGGAAGGGACATTTTCAAGGTTGACAGGCTCAAAAATTGGCTCCTTTCTTAAAAAAGGATCTTTTCCATTTGAAAAGACCCCTTTGATAATAAAAACATTGCATCACGAGGGCTGTGGCAGTGCTAAAATCCCAGCTCCGAGCAGTATTAGGTTTGCTGGGCCTGCACACACACCTGTGCATCCACTTCTTTCACTGCCCTCTGCCTTCTTGTGAGTCTCCAGGGCACTAAAACAAGCAAGAACTTTGTTTTCTGAAGGGCTCAGTTGTGCACCTGGCTACAGTCCCTGCAGATTCCTGAGATTAGCAACTGGGATTGCTACACTGCTATCACCCTTCTCTTACAGAGCTGATAGGTGTTCTTCTAGAGGGGCCATAAGAAAGGAATATTTACAGTAAAGGTGGGCAGAGGAGATGCACGTTGGGCCTGTCAACTTTGACAGTTGTCTTTCAATGTTCAGTTTTGTTTTGACAGTTATAAGAAGCAGTGGGGGAGAAGCACAGGCTAGAGCTGACACACTCACTTCACAAGTGAGTCTGCTGTACACAATGGTAACAAATCCGATTCTGTCTCCATGAAGTCGGGACTGTCAGCAATTTGCAACTAAAGTCAGATGTGTTAATAAAAATGACAGTTGCAGAGGAAGGACAGTGGCTTAGGTGCTAACTTAGAACTCAAAAGCCCCAGGTTCAATTCCTTGCTCTGCTGTAGATTTCCTGTGTGACCTTGTCACTTAGTCTGTGCCTCAATTTCCCATTTGCAAAATGTGAATAATAGCACTTCCCTACTCACTGGGATAAATCCTCTAAAGGTTGTGGCACAAACAAGGAATTGAGCTCATGGATCTTTACAGAATTTAAAATTTTTTGATTCAGAGTTGAGGATTTCAGTCAAAGAAAGGTCTAATTTTCCCAGAGCTAATTTTCGTTACTTGTGAACAACTGATTAAGAATAATGGGGCGCTTTCTGGTAGCAGCCTGGAGTTCTTTGAAGAATGTTACACCATAAGCTTTTAAGACATCGGTATCAGAGTTCAAGGATGCTAATCTGAAGGGTTATGAAACTCAGATACTTGGGTTCAATGGCAGGAGGTATTAAAATCCATGAGTTACAGAAGAAGGCTGGAGAATTTTGAAAGACACCAGAAATAAGGTACAACCAACTATAATTCTGCTGAAAATGAAAAAAAAAGTGCCATGGAAAAGAAGCAAACAATTTAGCTTCCCAAGTGATTTCTCAAAGATTGAAAGCAAAAATAATATGTTCTGGAAATGGAGAAGAGAGTACCAAATAGAAATGTGCAGACTGCAGAAAAGATAAGAGCCACCAAAAAGTGAAATGCATTAATTCTAGTCAAAGAAATCAGGGAAATAATAAGAATGATCACAAATACATTAAGAGAAAGAGATACACTAATGAGAAAGTAGGCCTCCTAATAAGTGAGAAAGGATATTAACTTACGAATGACTTGAAAATGGCTGAGTTACCTGCATTTTTTAAAATCTGGTTGTAACAAGAGAAATAAAGACAAGTGATATGGACAGTTAAATAGTAATGAAGACTTTCAAATACGTCTGCTGATAAAATAAAGAGAAGGGAAGTCTTTAAAAAATTATTAAATACCAGTCAGTCCAGATGATATTCATTTTAGGATATTACAGGAGAAAGCTGATGAACTGACTGAACCCTGACAATTATTTTTGAAAAAATATACAGAGAACTGGAGAGCATCCAGATGACAAAGAGCAAACAAATCTGACCACTTGTTTGTGTTTTGTGTTTTAAAACAGGAAAAATCTTGGCAAATACCATCCAACTTCAGTCCCTTGTGAAATACTGGGACAAATTTTAAGGAAAAAAATCTATGAAAATATCAGCAATAAAAGAACTCTGAGTAACTAACACATAAATCACTTCACTCCCACATACATCAGTGGGAGTTAAGCATATACTACCTTTGAGAATCTGGGCCTCTGCGCTTCAGTTCTCCATCTGTGAAACGGAGGTGGTAATGACACTATCCTATCATTGTAGGTTGTTAGCTCCTTAGGACACATGTTTGTGGAGCACAATAGGTCTCTGATGTCAGTAGAGCGGGGGGGTCTAGGCACTCCACGTAAAATAATGAGAGAGGGCTACTATCATATCAGACAAATTTAAGTTTGTATTGATCCAATTCCAAAATTAAGTGGCTGATGGGAATGCAGTACATCATAGATGTGCTAGCTGGCCTTTAGCAAAGCATCTCTTACAAGCAAGTAAAAAAAAAAATACTTGAAAAATTAATACAAATTAGCTTGCATACAAGCACTTCCACTGAGACTGGAAACCGGTTGAAGGACAATAAACGGTAATGTATCATGTTGGGGAAGTTGTCCAGGCCCAGTTCTATTTAAAATTTTAAGGATCTGAAAGAAGAACTAAACACCACAACAACTGGTACTTATTTGGAAGGTGTTGCAAACTCCAGGGATGGACAGAGAAATCATACGAAGGACTCTACATTGAGGTTCAAAATAAAAGCAAACAGTAACAAACTGTGATTCTTCCTTGAAAAATCAAATGAATAGGAACTTAGAATCATAGAAATGTAGCGCTGGAAGGCCATCTGGGAGGTCTCCTAGTCCAGCCCCCTATGCTGAGGCAGGATAAACCCTCCCTGTCAACTATTTGTCTTACCCATTCTTAAAAACCTCCAATGTCAGGATTCTACAACCTCCCTTGGAAGCCTATTCTAGTGCTTAACTTTCCTCATAGTTACAAAGGTATTATCACTATCTAGTCAATCTCCCTTGCTACAAATTAAGCTAATTGTCATCTTGTCCTGCTTTCAGTGGACATGCAGAACAGCTGATCACTGTCCTGTTTATAACAGCCCTTAACATATTTGAAAACTTGTCAGGCTTTCTGTAATGGGTTGGGACTCACAACTAGGCGCCCCCTGCCAGATAGTCCAGGAATTAGCTCAGTTCATGGCGGAGCGCTCTCCTCAGGTGGTGTCCTGTCCGTCCCTTGCTCTCCGTTGGTGTCTGGACATGCACTGCTCCTCACGTGCAGTGTCCTCTTCAGGGCACTGCTCTCTGGCAGAACCCTCAAATCCACATTCACCCCCTTCCGGGGGGGAGGGGCTCACAGCAGTCTTTCACCCTTCAGCCACAGTAGCCAACCAGACCCCAAATTGAGCCCCTTCTGGCAGGGGTCTAGTGTAATCCACCAAGGCCACTTCAGCAGCCAGGTGCAATATAAGAGGGAAAGAGGGGGACCCAGACCCACCCTCTACTCTGGGTCCCAGCCCAGGGACCCTTTGGCAGCAGCTGTCCTGCCCTCCTTCTCTCCTCTAGTTCCTTCTGCTCTCCCTGGGCCACTTCCCCTGTGGCCCTTTTGCACCGGATGGCCCATTCCTCAGGGTCAGGAGCCTGACAGGTACCCAGGTGGAGTTCCCTTTTGCTCCCCTGCGCCTGCCCAGCACTGTGCTGTCCCTGGTGCTGTAGCTCCTCTCCCAGGAGCCAGACCTTCCCCCTCAAAGGTCCAGGAGAGACTGACTGCTTCTCTCATGGGCAGCCTTCTTATAGCACCTAGCTAGCCCCTGATTGGCTGGCTATAAGCTTGGCCCTGACTGGCCCGCAGTAGGCCCTTTCTGATTGGCTGCCAGCCCGCGCAGCTGCTCTGGCCTACTCTTGCCCACTCCAGCATGGGAGTGGGGCAGCCGCCCCATTACACACCTTCCCCCTTAAGATCTCACCTTGGGGCGGGGGTTCCTAGCGCCCGAGCTTTCCCCTCAGCTGGACCCACAGGGCATCTCTTTCCTCCCGCAGGCTCTCCACCCTTTGGAGCAGCCTGCTTCCCTCTTCTAGGGTTTGGGTCCCCACCGTAGAGCATCCTGGCCCTACAAGGGTCCCCCTCTCAGTCTGTGTTCCCACATGAGAGCTGGGAGGGCTAATGTGGGTTCCCTTTTCAGTCTCGGTTCCCCCTGTAGCCCTTCTGGCCCTGGGGTGGATTCCCAGTTTTAGGTGGGGTCTCTCTGCCCCGGCCTGCACTACCCCTTCCTGGTGGCTAGTCGCAGACCGAGCCTGTTTTTCAGGCACTCCCTCCTTCTGCCTCAGTGGGCAGAGCCTCCTTAGGTGGCCCTCTGTGTGGCAGTGGAAGCACTCCCAGGGCCTCCCTGCTGCCATGGCCCCTCTACTGTCCATTTTTGGCCTAGCCCTTCCCTCAGGACTAGCCTGGGCCTTGGGAGCCCTGTAGAAGCACTCCCTCCTCAGGTGTCCCGGCTCCCCACAGGCCCAACAAGTTTTAGGCCCCCCTGTTAACCTCATAGTGGGTGTCTTCACTGGGTGGGGCCCCATTGCTCCCTCCCAGTAGGGGCACTCCCTCCATAAGTGTCTTTTTGCCCACAGACATAACAGTTCTTTGAGCCAGGACCTGGCCTCACGCCCTTGGTACCTGGCCTCACATTTGGTCAGGGTGCACACCCCCGCATCAGCCAGAGCAACCTCCTCTGCTGCTCAGCAAGCTGGGCCGCCCAGGCCCTCCAATAGAAGTCCATTTTCTCCATCATACTCCCGTGTACTGGCACAATCTGCCCAATCCCACAGTCTCTCACTGGCACGATCCGCCCAGTCCTTTGTTCTATCCCTTGCATTGGGGCGGACCACTCATCCCCGCATTTTCCACCACTCTAATGGTTTGGGACTCACCACCAGGTGACTCCTGCCAGATAGTCCAGGAATTAGTTCAGTTCACAGCGGAGTGCCCTCCTCAGGTGGTGTGCTGTCCATCCCTTGCTCTCTGTTGGCATCTGGACATGCGCTGCTCCTCACGTGCGGTGTCCTCTTCAGGGCACTGCCCTCCAGCAGTACCCCCAAATCCACACTCACCCCCTTCCGGGGGGAGGGGTTCACAGCAGTCTTTCACCCTTCAGCTGCAGTAGCCAACCAGACCCCAAATTGAGCCCCTTCTGGCAGGGGTCTGGTGTAGTCCACCAAGGCCACTTCAGCAGCCAGGTGCAATATAAGAGAAGAAGAGGGGGACCCAGGCCCACCCTCTACTCTGGGTCCTGACTCAGACACCCTCTGGCAGCAGCAGTCCTGCCCTCCTTCTCTCCTCTAGTCCCTTCTGCTCTCCCTGGTCCACCTCTGTGGCCCCTTTGCACCGGATAGCCCTTTCCTCAGGGCCAGCAGCCTGACAGGTACCCAGGTGGAGTTCCCTTTTGCTCCCCTGGGCCTGCCCAGCACTGCACTGTCCCTGGTGCTGTAGCTCCTCTCCCAGGAGCCAGACCTTCCCCCTTGAAGGTTCAGGCGAGATTAACTGCTTCTCTCACGGGCAGCCTTCTTACAGCGCCTAGCCAGCCCCTGATTGGCTGGCTAAAAGCTTGGCCCTAATTGGCCCGCAGTAGGCCCTTTCTGATTGGCTGCCAGCCTGCGCAGCTGCTGTGGCCTACTCTTGCCCACTCCGGCATGGGAGTGAGGCAGCCGCCCCACTATATCCTCCATCAATCTTCTCTCAAAAATTTGTCTCCTGTCCTCTTTGAATCTAGAGTAAAACCCTCCTCATCAGATTGGCAAATTGGAGTTCAAAGATGCTCTTCCACTTCTTGGTCAAGTGGACCTTATCTCTCCACAGCATTCCTCCTTCCCAGAACAGCATGCCATTGTTGAGGAAGCCAACCATCTATATAGCCATGCATTCATTTCCAGGATATATTCCCCTTCCTTGGTTCTTATCCTCAACAGGGAGGATGGATGAGAACACCACTTGTGTCCCTGACTCCTTCATCCTCACTCCCAGAGCCACTGATGATCTATCTGCTCAGGGTCATATCTGGTAATATCATTAGTGTCCAGGTAGGTAACCAGCATGGGGTAATGGTCAGAGGGATGGAAGAGCCTCAGAAACCTTTCTGTGATGTTTGGGGTGTCAGCTCTGTCAGGCAGCACAGTTCCTGGGATGTCACATCAGGTTGGCAAATGGATGCCTCTGTCCCCCTCAAAAGGGAGGCCTTGACCACCCACACCCTACATCTGTTTCTCCTGGGTGTGGCTGTGAGCTTCTCAGCCATGGAGCAGGTGGCTCCTCTTTCTCAGTCCTTGGGGTATGCTCTTCTCCTCTTTGTTGCCTGTACCACATACTAGTTCTTGACCTTGAGGGAAGATAGACCTGGGTGGCAGGGGGTGGAGCATTACCTACTGCCCAAAGTGGCCAGTAGCCAATCTCCTCAGAGAGCTGAGGAGACTGGCTACAGATTAGAGTTTACAGTAAACTCTAGTAAGGGATCACAGATTAGAGTTTACAGTAAAGAGTTATTGAAGTCAAAATAGCTAGTGCGATTTGGGGTTTAATGCACGGAGACACTGATCACAGAAGTGTTTGTCCTAAGTCCTTCTCCATATGCTCTGGTGACACTGCACCTAAAATACTGCACTCAGCTTTGGGCATTGCAATACCAGAAAGATATCAACAAACCAGAGGTAAATCAGAGAAAAGCATAAAAATAACAAATGGATTAAAGGGGTGATTTATGAGGAAGAATTAAAATAGCTAAATATATCTAAACTGGGTAAGGAGAGATTTTATAACCATCTACAAATATCTGATTCATGGAAGAATCAAAATTGTTTAGAACTGTACAATGGATTATAACTAGTGGCAACAGAATGAAATTAAGAAAAGGAAAATGTAATCAGGATATCAGGGGAAGTTTCCGAACTTTGCATTCAAGCTTAGACTTTAGAAAATGTTTCTTCAGAACTAATGACAGCCCTATTGTCAGCATCGGCCCTAGACATACAGCTAATTGGGTACTCCAGGGGCACCCAGGAAGTGGAAGTAAACAAAACGAGGAATACTTGTGGCACCTTAGAGACTAACCAATTTATTTCAGCATAAGCTTTCATGGGCTATAGCCCACTTCATCGGATGCATAGAATGGAACACACAGAAGTAAGAAGTGGAAGTGTTTCATGAACATTTGAAAGGTGTCAGAAGTTTCTATATGACTTTCAACTAGTTCCGCCAATTGCATATCGTATTTAAAACTAGGCACAGGACCTCAATTAGCGTCTGGTAAAATGGGGTCTCCCAGTGGATCTAAAGGAGGTCCAGGGAAGCAGTGAAAGGTGGCTATGTGTGACCTTCAGACTTAATAGGGTGACCAGATGTCCCAATTTTATAGAGACAGTCCCGATGTTTGAGGCTTTTTCTTATATAGAAGCCTATTACTTCCCAACCCCATCCCGATTTTTCATACTTGCTGTCTGGCCATCCTACTTTAAGAGCACCCCAATGCCTGAGGGCAAGGAGGGATTCCCTTGTATGCAGCTGTGAGTCTCAGTTGGCCTGATCGACTCAGTGCTCCGCCCTCACGCTGTTGTCATGATATTTATTTAAAAGGTGTCTTGTAAAGTAACATCAGAAAACTAGTAACTCTCTGATAATTAATAGCCCTGTGTGATGTATATACAGTTAACATGCAAAAAACAACACAGATGTGCTGAAAATATGAGACTAAAATGAGTTTAAGCCAGGGAGGTCAGAAAAAATTGATAAACAGGGTTTTTTAAGACAAAATTTAGCTTGAGAGACATGGACAATGGGGATGTATCAGCAGTAAACAAAGCAATTAGCTCACAGCCAGGGGGAAAGCCTTCATTTGCATTGTAAAACTGCGGCAAGAAACATCACATGGGAACGCAGCAGGAGAGGACACTTTGATCAAGACAGTATTACCTCCCCCACTCCATGAGACAGCAGACTGAATCTCCGGGGGACCTTCCTAACTCCTGACACCAGGACAGTGAACATGGAGAAATGTATGGAACTGGAAAAGTGTTTTCGGTTGTCGTTTATCCTTCACCTGATGAGACAAAGGGTACTTCTACACTACCCGCCTGGTTTATCACATCTAGTGTAGACATGATAAATCAATCCCAGAGCGTGCTCCCTGTGAACTCCTGTACTCCACCTCCATAAGAGGTGGAAGCGGAGTCAATGGGGGAGCAGCAGTGGTCAACTCGCCGCCATGAGGATGCCCAGATAAGTCAACCTAAGATATTTCAACTTCAGCTGAAGTTGTGTATCTTATGTCGACCAACCCCCCTCCCCGCAAGAGTAGACCAGGCCAAAGAAAGCAAGCATGTTGGGCTCCATGTTGGATTCTGACTAAAGACCGGCCAGGCATGCTGAAAGAGTGACGGTGGTGAGAAAATACTCTAGTTGTGAGGTTAGATTTTAGTATTAGACATGCGCATTTACTTTTGTCTGTAAGCATTCCTATCCCTGTTCCCTCTCTGAGATCACTTAAATCTATGTTATGTTAATAAACTTGTTTTACTTTACAAAACCATATCAGGGCTGTCTATTAAACTAAAGGTATAAAATCTGAAAGGCTAATCTAGCAGGCTGGTGTGTACTCAGTCTCTCTGAAGGCAGCAAACTTCACTCCTGGGATAGAGGGACTGGACATTGCCGGGGAAGTGATTTGGGGGAAAGTCAGAACTGGAAGGGCCGTTGGTGTCACCCACCAAGGAATAAGAAGGCTGGTGAAAGGCAGGATGAGGTCATCATGTCAGAAAGCAGGTTGCTGGAGACACAGCTCTGTGGCAAAGCTGCACAGCACAGAAGCATTTGGGATTACAGGGCAGGCAGGGACACAACCTCTTATTGGTCTGGGTGACCCCCCAAAGTGTCACAGTAGGCTTTTGTAAAGACGACTTCAGAGTTAAACAGTAGCAAGGAATGATAATAGAGTAAGCAATAAATGAGACATTACTTTCGCTCTTGAATGAACAGCAGATTGGCAAGGGAAGGAGCTACTAAGACACAGATGCATGGCTAGTATCCTGAACAGAGAGTAACTATATAGGTAGATTAGACATAATAGATTAGAGAAGTTGGAATACTGGGGAGACCAAGCTCCTTCACCTGATAGGTGCCACCTCAGGCTGGGTCCAGAATATTGCTTGGTTCTTACTGACAGCAGCCCTGTTAGAGTGAACATATTACAAAAAATAAACTTTAGAAAGCAAACCTGTCCTGTTTGGAAGATGCCACAGAAGTTACTGATGAAAAAGGCCAATTAGTCTATGAGATCTACAATTTGTACCTCACTAAACGGCACCCTGTGTTAATAGAAATTAAAACCACAGGGGCTTTCACATATATTATTATTATTAAGTTTGCACATGAAACATTCACTTGAACTGAAAGCTGCAATTGGTACATTTCAACTGAAGCAAAATGAACGAAAGGGTTCTCATTCCAGACAACCCCAGTGTGACTGTTGGCTATCCCAGGGCCAAGGAAGTTTGCTGCTGCTACAGCTTGAAAGAAATAAAATGAAAACCTCATGTAAATAAGCAAGCCAGTTTTGAGGCTATGCCCTGCTTCCTCTCCCCATCCTTCAAATGATTCATACTTATTATTATTGGGCTAGATCCTCAGCTAGGGGGTAAGGCTGTGCTTCTCCACTGATGTCCAGTATGCTTTAAATTATTTTCAGCATATAGAGCCCAAAGTGTGTTAGGGGCTTTACAAACAAGTAAGGAAACAAGCCCTGAAGAACTGACAATCCAAGTAAGTTACAAGTGTTAACAAGATCCCTGGTGAAGCAGTCTGTGGTGCTATCACTAAGTTAATGGGAAGAGAAGTGATGCATCCAATGTAATACAGCAGAGCCAATGCAGCCCGGTTCCTGCTCCAATAACAGTGTAGGCAGGAAGAGAAATGTTGTAAATGAATGTATTGGGTATTAACATGTTTTTGCTAATGGTGGCACAGGTACAATTTCTACTCACCAGGATCAGTCAAAGCCAAATCCTAATGGACTGAGCATTTGTAGTTCCCACTGAAATCACGGGACTTGCAGATGTTCAGCCCCTCTGAAGATCTGGCCCATAACTAGTAAATGAACCAATCACTGAAGAAACTGAGAGAGCACTCAGAAACTGAGGTTCAGAGAGCAATGGAACACAAAGCATAAGCCAAATTAGCAATAGAGGAAGGTCATCTAGCCCAGCATCCCTGCCGTGTTTCAAATGTATCTTAACCCCACTTTCCTACTTTCTCCCAGTGCACCTGAATTCTCCCTTCTACAAAAATTCTAATAATTTTCTGTAGGAATTTTTCCATATCTTCTTTCCTGTATTCCCTTTTTACTGTGTCATTTGGAGAGAGTAATTCTGACTGAACCCACTTTAGGCTCCAATTAGGAAAAGTACTAAATGGAGCCTATATTTTGTAATTTCTAGAAGAGATTCCCTAGATTTTTTTTAACCACCTTGTTCAACTCTAGTTGTATGGAAGTTCACATGCCATGGTGATGGACAACTTTATAAAAACCTAGATAGAGAGAAAAATTAAATATATTTTAGTTCATGAACTTAGTAAATCACTGCAAAGATATAAAAGACCTGAGAAGACCAGAGATACAGAATAGGAATTGTATATTTGGCAGACAGATTAGCTTTGCCTTGTATACTATTACTATTATTTATATAGTGCCATTGGGATAGTCACAAAGAACATCATGAAATCTTTAAAAGATGTAATTTAAAGACATATAATCTGTTTAAGAGATTCCATTCAGTTATGCTACATTGGCAATGTCAAAAGCCAGAGAATGCCACCTATCTTTGACTACACTATCAAAATCAGATGAAATAATGGTGTGCAAACACTTGTTAGGCAGGAAACCTGGCCAGGTTTTTCTCCCATATTTGCTGATGAAACACACGATATAGCTTGTAGAGAACAATGAATATTTTCCTGTGTTATGCCAATAATAGCTTTCCCTGTATAGAAGCGTCTATTGCTTCCAGCAAGCAGCAGAGCCACATACTCAAAACCTGACAAATGGACTGTGCTCAAAGTGGGCTAATTGGAATCTCAGTTGTGTGGAGGTGACTTAGGTAGTTCAAACATGTGACAGTTCATCTGTTCTCAGTAGTAACTTAAATGGAAACCAGAGGCTATTGTTTTGTCATCCACATAGTAGATACAAGATATTATCAATACCTTGGAAACTGAGTTGTTGTGGACATAAGTTCTATCCTTTCCCAAAGATTAGAATTATATTTAAAATATCAAGTATCAGGGGGTAGCCGTGTTAGTCTGTATCCACAAAAACGAGTTTTGTGGCACCTTAAAGACTAAGGCCAGGTCTACACTAGCCGGGGTGGATGGGGGTGTCGACCTAAGATACGCAACTTCAGCTACATGAATAGCGTAGCTGAAGTTGGCATATCTTAGGTCGACTTACCTGGCATCCACAGGCTCCCCTGTCAACTCCGCTTACTCCTCTCGGCGAGCTGGAGTACTGGAGTTGACAGGGAGCGCCTTTGGGGATCGATTTATTGTGACTAGATGAGACATGATAAATCGATCCCCAATACATCGATCAGTACCTGCCGATCCAACAAGCCCTAACAGATTTATTTGGGCATAAGCTTTTGTGGGTAAAACAACCACTTCATCTGAAGAAGTGGTTTTTCACTCATGAAAGCTTATGCCCAAATAAATCTATTAGTCTCTAAGGTGCCACTGGACTCCTTGTTGTATTTAAAATGGTCTCTCAAAGATATGCATTGATAACATTACTGCAGACTCATAATAGGGTTCTTGAATTTTTAAAGAAAGTTTGGGCTGAATCCACTTCTTGAGATTTCAAGGTTAAATTTCACTAGAGGGGCTTATCAGAGGTGTGCAATAATTGAAACCTATCTTGCACTCTTAAAATAAATATCTGCATGTGAACTTGGATACAGAGTCAGATCTAGAGGACCCTACGGTTAACTATTGAATGCAATAATATATTTCCCTCTAAAATATTCAACCAACTCTTTTCAGTAACTGATTAATAATTTATTTGACAGTAGTTTTAGAGATTGGATGTACTTCCACTCCTTTATCTGGTCTCACATATAAACATTTAGAATTGGTAAGTGACTTAGCAGACAAATATGTTGCTCACATATCTAGGGATAGCAATTACAAAATGACAAAAGACACCATTTAGCTTCTGGCAAACATATGCCCCTATTTTATTCTGGAGCAAGATTCATGAACCAGTGGGCTTTATTCTGCTCTCCCTAGTACCGAATTCAGCAAGATACTTAAGCAGTGCTTGTTTTAAGTATGTGAGTAACATCACTGAAGTGAAAGGGACTACTCAAGAGCTTTTGAATCTGGACCTTCCAGCAGTGTTTGGCCCCCATCCTCCAAACACTTAGGCACAGGCTTAACTTTAAGCACGTAGGTAGCCCTAGTGACTTTAAGCACTTTACTGAACAGCAACAAACTATTGGATTAGGGCCTATGTGCATAAGTGATTTCAGTATCAGGATTAACTCCATTGATATCTATGGAGTTAAAGCAGTATAAGTGAAAATATTATCAGTTATTTTTGATCTGTAACTGACAAGTGATTTTTCTAACAAGACCTGGATACCAAGAGGAGCCATTAAAACTAGAGCTGATCAGAAAAGGCGGGGAAATGTCTACATTTCATTTAATCTAAATTTTCCAATGAGCTCTAGTTAATATTCTGATAACAAAGTTGTGATAAATGAAGGGTGGAGGTAGCTCCCTTTTATGGACACCCAGCCAGCCAGTTAGCTATAAAATTCCTCTTGGTAGCTGTTCTCTACTTGCTTTACCTGTAAAGGATTAAAAAAGTCCAGGTAAAAAGGAAGGAAGGGAGTAGGCACCTGAACAAAAAAGCCAATGGGAAGGCTAGAACTTTTTAAAATTGGGAAAAAGCTTTCCCTTTGTGTGCCATTGTTCTCGGGAAAGAGGGGAACAGGGAGCAGTTATGCTGTGAGAAGCTGAAGGCCAGATATGAAACTAATCAGATCATATCTAGAACTACTTATTTAATGACCCAGACATGTAAGTAGATCAGGAATGCTTAGAAAGGTGCAATTAGGTTTATTTCTGTTTATTTCTTATTGGCTTGTGGACTCCTTTATGATAACCCCAAAAGCTTTTTTGTTTTGCTTGTAACCTTTAAGCTGGACCTCAAGAAGGTTATAATCGATGTTTAATTTTTGTAAGTAGGTTTTTTAAATCTAGCAAAAGCTTAAGTTCCAGATGTATTCTCTTTCTTTTTGTTTTTAATTAAATTTACCTTCTTTAAGAACAGGATTGGATTTTTGGTGTCCTACGAGGTTGTGCATGTTGTTTAATTAGCTAGGGGCAACAGATAGTTCCCTCTGTTTTCTTTTTCACTCTTCCCCACAGGGGGAGTAAAAGGGCTTGACGGTTCCCCATAAGAAGGAATTCCCAAGTGCACCTTCCCGAGTCCCAAGGATGGGTTGTTTGTTTCTCTTTCTTTCTTTCTTTTTTTTTTTGCCCTTGATGGCAACATCTACCCACCCAAGGTCACAGAGAAATTGTGACCTTGGGAGTTTAATACCAGCTTGAAATGGCTAGTATTAATTTTTAGAATCCTTGCTGCTCCCACCTTTTGCACTCAAAGTGCCAGAGTGGGGAATCAGCCTTGACAAAAGTCTAGCAATTTTACCAAACTTTTGGAAGAAAAACTGATATAATCATGGAAAGAGACTTCACTGTTTACCCAAATTGAATGCCCGCAGAACAGTAGTCCTTACAAAACCTTTCCATCAATAACAAATCTAACCAACTCTGTGCAAGTTATTGCTGAGTGTAATTAACAATTCCAGAAACTATGTATGCATAGAAGTGCTTTTTTATATGAGTCATCACCATCAAAACATCTTTAAAATGAAAGAGAATAAAAGACTGAGTAAACTAGTAATTCACAACATTCAGCTGGAAGTTTTTAAAAAGTGGCCTACATGGTGAAATGGGTGAATTTGCCATCATCTCAAACAAAAACCCATCAGCACTTCTACAAAGAGCTGCTCCAAAATGAAAAGAGGGGAAAAAACGGTCTAGGGAAGATGCTATTATTCTTATAACAGTGTTAAATGCTGTAAGATAATTTTCTGAAACACAGAGAAAAGTGAGTGAGTTCCACTGAAACACTTCAACTAGCCACCTATTAGCATTCTCATGTTCTCTGTAGTAAAGCATATTAGAAATAAACTAATATTTAATTTACTCAGGTAAAATCTAAAAGTATTTTGACAAACAGATCACATTTTGTATTTCATATAGTATTTATAAGTATTTTGGCAAACAGTGACTGGACAAAATAGTCCTATTCCATTCAATCTTTCCTGATTGCTAGACAGCCCCTTCAATCTTGGGGTTCACATTGCACTCCCCATCAGTAGCTGGCCCAAGCCAGGAAGCTAGTTTTCCAACCTGCAGGCCAGATTCAGTGATGAATCCTGATCATGTGCCACCTGAGGCACATTGCACATACATTAAGGAGAAGACAACTTCAGCTATATCATCAACCATTTTTTATGTAGAAATAGTTAATATAAATAAAAGAGGTAGGATCACACCAATATTTTCTTGCTGTTTTCCTGGCTTTTTGTAGTCTGAAAATCCTAGCAGAAGGCAAGGCAGATAAAGACTACCTCTGCAGGGCTCATTTCTTGATTAGTAAACCAAATGTTCACTATACCTCCAGCTTAGACAAGGCCATAGTAAATTAAAACTAAGGGCCTGCTTTGCTCTAGGAAAGGTTAGCTTCTATCAGGACCTCTCTCAGGGTACCTTCCTGGGGGGTGGAAAGTCTACCTGGAGCATGCTCTCCACTGAGTTCTCTGGTGGGAGGTTTGAGGGAGGAGCAAGAGTCAACCAGCATCACTCCAACAGTAGTACATGGTGCTGGTTGTTGAGTGGACCTGGCAAAGGTGGATATGCATCTGCTGTGCAGTCCCATAGTCAGGATTCCTATAGTATCATGGCTATTGATTAAAGCTGCCCCCTTCATAGACCCACAGAGGACAGTGGTGTGGGGTATGCATATCATTCAAGTCCCTAGACCTATGTCCATAGAAAGTAGAAGTTTTCTATATATTCTCCACTACACTTCATGTAGTCATGTATACCTGCAGTACTGCCAGTTCATGCTATTTAAGACCTAAAACTTCAAACACACTTCAAGGAAATGGGCCTGGTTCTCATTTACACTAAACCACTTTACACTGCTCTGATATTGGGAATAAGTGTGTGTAAATTATATTTATACCCAGTTTAAAGCCTCTCTATCCTGCCAGGCTGCTGTCAAGGGGCCTCAGTATAAATGAGAATCAGGCCCAATAATAATCATGGATGGAGTTTTATATCAGATAATTTTAATTCAGAAACAGAATGCTACCACACATTTTGATGTAAGAACTCTGGTGTTTTGAATGCATGTAAACATACAAAGAGGATACATGTTTATAAAACAACAAAAACAGCCCAGAAACCCTTTAAAAATGAAAATGTTAAAAGATATTTGCCATTTGGTACCACAGAAAGCCAAATCTGTAGGCTATTTTTGTAATCTGATAGAAAACATTAAATGCAAAGATTTTGCTTTACTTTTCAAGAGGTACCTAGACAGGCAGATTTCTTATGAAATGAGGAAAATAACAGAAGAATAAAGGCTATTTATTATGACTTGAACCTGTGAACACTCACAAGTAGTCCTTACTTACCAGGTTGACCAGATGTCCCGATTTCACAGGGACAGTCCCAATTTTTGGGTCTTTTTCTTATATAGGCTCCTATCATCCTCCACCCCCGTCCCAATTTTTCACACTTGCCGTCTGGTCACTCTATTACTTACACAAGTAGTTCAACTGACCTCAGTGAAAATACTCTCACGCTCAGGACCATTCGATAACAGTTTGTAGTCTCAAGCACTTAGTTAACATAC
The DNA here is from genome assembly GCA_007922305.1 of Dermatemys mawii. Taxonomy (NCBI): domain Eukaryota; kingdom Metazoa; phylum Chordata; order Testudines; family Dermatemydidae; genus Dermatemys; species Dermatemys mawii. The sequence continues at coordinate 28,068,645 of ML677352.1, forward strand.
TATCAACAAAAATTATCTATTTTCCTTAAGGAGAACTCTGTGTAGCTTGAGAGCTTGTCTCTTTTTCCAACAGAACATGGTCCAATAAAAGATACTACCTCACCTACTTTTTCTCTGTTTTCCTTCAGTCAGTGAAATTGTACTACAGTAGACTATCGATTATCCAGGATTGGGTTAACCAGGTTGCAGATTAACTGGGATGTCTAGAAATAAGCGGGAAAACAAGACTCCTCTCCCGCCAAGTGGATCACGTGTTCAGTGTGTGTCGTGGTGGGTGCATGCATCCCTTTGTTCTCTTTAATTTGTTCTCATTAACCCCTAGTGACCATGTTGAAATGTAAAAGTTGTTCTTTCTATGGAACAAAAACTTGACATAATAAAAAAATCTGAAAAGGGGTTGACGGTAAAGTTGTTAAGGAACGAGTACAATGTTGGTAACCAAACAGTACGTGACATTTTGAAAAACAGAAATAAGTTAATTGAGTTTGCTGAAGTTTCTGATAGTGCAAGTGGCATGTTTAGCCAGAAAACTATGAAGATGTCAACCTACGATGCTTTGGACAAAGCAATGGTTTTGTGGTTTAACCAACAGAGGTCTGAGGGAATACCAGTTTCTGGAGCTGTTTGTGCAGTGAAAGTAAAGTATTTTTTCAATAAAATGAAATTAAAATGGGACTTTGACGCATCGTGTAGGTGGTTGATGAGGTTTAAGCAAAGGCATGAGATTCATCAGATTGCTGTCCAAGGTGAAAAACATAGCTGTGATGGGCTGGCAGCTGAGGAATTTAAGTTTCAATTTCAACATTTCGTTGATAAAGGAAGATTCTCGCCAGAACAAATTTATAATGCGGGTGAAATGGTTTATACTGGAAGTGTTTACCACAAAAAACTTTATCTTATGAAGATGAAAAAAGTGCAGCAGGGCATAAACTTCAAAAACAATGCCTTACAGTTTTGTGTTGTGGTAATGCCACAGGTTTTCATTTTTTGAAACCATGTGTTATTGGGATTGCAAAAAAACCTCGAGCTTTTGCAAAAGTTAATTTTTATCCAATGTACCCATCAATTACTACAGCAATAAATCAGCATGGATGGACAGAGAAATTTTTATGGATTGATTTAAAACAAAATTCATACCAGCAGTGCGACAACACTTACAATCTCTAGATCTTCCACAAAATGCTGTTTTACCCTTAGACAATGCCCCTAATCACCCAAATGAAGACATTTTAAAGTCTGATGATGGAAATATATTTGTAAAGTATTTACCTCCAAATGTGGCAGTGTTGATCCAGCCTATGGATCAAGGAGTGATACAAAATATGAAAACAATTTATCGAAGAAATTTACTGCTGAAGTTTGTAAAGGAAAATGGTGATGATTTACTGTTGTTTTGGAAAAAACTAACCATGTTGGACGCTATTTATGAAATTGCTGCTGCCTGGAAATTGGTAAAAAGCTTGACTTTAAAAAAATCATGGCAAAAACTTTTACTGGGAAACAATGAGGAATTTCTTGGTGTTGAGGACAGCGTTAATGAAATGGTGCCTGAAGTATTGTACAACTTACACAGCATAAGTGGATGTGCAAATGTTGACAAGGAAAGTGCACACGATTGACTAAATGCAGAGCAAAATTTGCCCGGTCATGAAGTATTAAATCACAAAGAAATTGTGCAACGTATTACTGCTGTAGGTGAACCAACAGCCACTGATGATTTGAACCAGGAAGAAGACAGTCTCATACAAGAGCAAAGGATCAGTAACAGCACTTCTTCAACTGATACTGAAACCCTGCTAGATTACTGTCTTGCTGTTACTCCAAGTACTCTTGCTGAGAAACTAATGCTGAGAAATCTGCGCAGCACCATTGTCAAAAGGTGAATGAAGGGAAAAAGCAAACTCCTTTGTTGGAGTATTTTAAATAAAATAAAAGTAAGTTCATACTTTTGTTTTTGGTTCAATTTTCTTCTACAGTATATGATTTTTAATACAATTTTTAAAAAGTATTTCCTATGGATGGTGATTAACCGAGATTAATTTTTTTCCTATAATCCCGGATAATTTTTTTCCCTATTATCCCAGATAATCGAGAGTCTACTGTATGGTTAAATTTGACAACTGGTTAATAAGTTATAAATATAATATAAATGAAAAGAAGCTAATTTTCCTTTCTGACTAGTTTTACTCTGGAGTAACTCCTTGATCACAAAGGATTTCCTCTTAATTTACACAGGGAGGTGAAAATATAATGTTTTCATTAAATTAAAAATTGGTAATACGCAAAAAGAAGTCAGTTTTAGAACAATAAGAACTAATATGTTCATGTAACATGTAACTACAGTGATTTGATGAATTAGATGAAAAACAAATACTTGTATTTGGAAAGATAGGGGTGCTGAAGATTTGTATTTAAAACTTTCCCATTCTTTTTGGGAAGTTCATGATGCAAACAACTATTTCTTTTCTAAGGTCTTGTTTCCTAAAGTTGCATCTTTTCCTCAGAAGCAGCATCTCTATGAAAAAAGCAGAATCAGGTGCATAACTCACAGCACTTAGACTGTTTTTTCATAAACTAATATTAACATAGAAACTTTTTAGCTTGCGGTGAAAAATCATATTTCAGTGCCTTCACCAAATGTCAAGAACTGTTTGGTTAACATGACCAATTTTTAGTTGCCTGCTTGTATTCTCCAATGTGTAGCTCTCACCACCCAGTTTCTTTCACTTGATCATAACACCCATAATAAAAATTCACTTCACCTTAATAAAACAGGGTCAAGGCAGCTCATTCCATATATTCCTCTATTGCTTTAAACAGACACTGATAACTGATCTGAAAACATGCCATCCCTTACTGCTGTACCTTTCCGCTTCATTTTTTCATCTTTCTTTTACATCCACTGTTGATTGTGATGGAATTATACTAGCAAAACAATAAGATCCTAGCCTTGAAAATAAATCTCTTCTGGGTCAAGCAATTTGCCATAATGAAAATTGCAAAAAGAAAATAAGTGCACTCAGCAAACGTCAGGAACACTGGCCTTTCTCCTCTGTGCCTCGCACTAACAGATTGGTCTTGCCAACTTCCATCACAAAAACATTTTCCTCTCTAGATCTTATAATTCTTGTTTTGAATGATTGCTTTTAGATGACATGTAGCAATAAACATGAACTTGATTTTATTTAGTGACCACTGCTTCTGAAAGAGTGCAAGCCAAGTAGAGCAGCTGAATATTGAATACATAAAACTGCTATTAAAGAAGGTTAAAGCTGTGTCATAAACCATCTAAAACCTTATTCTTATTTCAAGCTTAAGCTGGTACATTGGTGCACTGTCAGGAGAGAAAAAAGGATACAATAGCAGCAGTGAAAGCACATTCAGAATCAGGAAAGTCACTGCAGTGACAGTGGTGTGACTTCAATGCAAACAGGTGCACACCCACGGTGGGTTTATATATTCTACTCCAATGATATCAGATCAAAGTCATTCCGTTTACAAGCCACAAGAGATTTTTTTTCCAGCTGACATACCTGAAAACACAGGGACCAATCTTGCTTCCAATGAACACAATGGAAACAGGATCCATAAATAGTTAAGCTGTGTTCTATCTCTTCCATCATCCTCATCTGCACCACCACTAACGAAGATTTTGCAACTGGAATGTAGTAGAGAGTGATGCTGCATTTTCACGGCAGACTCTACCCTATTGTTCCATTGGTGGGTTGGCTCTGCAGTGTTGACAAGCCAAAATGTATTTCTGACAGTGAACAAATAACTAACACTTACACAGGGAATAGATAACGTGTTGAAGGAAGTGAATGCAGGGAGAGCATATCAGCTCCTACACCCTTCATCTTTTACAGTCATAGCCCTGCCGTTGCCTGATCTTTCCTTGTCCCTTTTAGATTAGCTATTGCATTAGCCGGGAACAGGCCATGCTCTCAGGAAATAATAAGACTGCCAGCCTCTCTGTAGGGGGCATGAAGGAAAAAGGACTTGTATACACAGAAGTCCCCAGCCACCTACACAGACCAGCAACAAGAAAACACTTGCATAGTCACTTTTCTAGCACATGTCAAGGATATTGATATTTCAACCCATGTATTTAGGGCTTGATCCTGCATCATGCTGAGCACACTGAAGCCTGATCCAGCAAAGTGCTTAGGATTGTGCTTAACTTTAAGTTTAGGGGTGGTGCTATTCCCTTCTGCAGAATGCGTGTAAGTGCTTGGCGGGATCAGAGTTAGACTGGTCAACACTTTACAGGAGTGAGCCTTTCATTATGAACAGCATGTTAAAACACACTGGAAAAACTCATCTATGCTTTCCAGATTATGCTGGAAGTAAAACATTAAATAAAAAAATAGCATTTTACCCAGAGCATCTTAGCATCTCTAGTAAAAGCATATAATTTAACATTGCAGAGAGATTTTTAAAAACGGACAACCTAACTACCCAGTAGATTCGACAGTATACCCCTTTCTGGGTCATTGCCAATTTGATCACATGGAAAGTTTGTTAACCCTTAGGATACTAGCACTTGTTAACCCTTTCAGGACTAGATAGTTTTTTGCAGCTGGAGGAGGTCTGTAGTGAGCATTCCGCCAGGGAAGATGTCAGAGGAAAGAGGGGCCAAGCTGTGACTTTTATGTAGAGCCAAGGTGGATGAGATAACTTCTTGTACTGGATTAGCTTTTGTTGGTGTGAGAAACAAGCTTTCGAAACATGAAAACAACATCTGTGTAAGCTCATCTCTCTCACCTATAGAAGCTGGTCCAGCACAAGATATTACTTCACCCACCTTGACTCTCTAATATCCTGGGACCAATGCGGCTACAACATTATTGCATACTTTAGAGCCAATCCTAGCTAGATTCACCTTTCTTGACCAGGAACCACCCTACCCTCACCTTTATTATTTCATTCTTTGTCCCAGCTTCTCCTGATTTCTGACCCATCCCTCGTCTTTTCCAGGAAAGCAACCAGAGGTGGCTTAGAAAACTGTTCTGTGGCTGGGACATGGTGGAACAAGCCCGTGGAAACAGTCTTCATACTCCGAGACCTGCTGGTAATGTTGATGAGGAACAATAGGCTCTCTAAACACTTGATGACAGTTGTTTTTCAAGAGAGTTAAATATTTGTAAGGATCTGGAGCTAATGATCATGTAAGAGTGCTGAGTTCTACCCAGGTGAGGAGCACAGCATGGAAATCCTAACGTGGTGGGTGTTGGCAACAGGGGTACAAAAATGTGCTGTAGGCTTCAATCCTAAAGTAGGTGCCTATATAAATAACACAGGACACAGCTGGGTACTGCACATTTGTGCGCAGTAAGGTGGCCAGGTGTTTGAGTTTTGACTGAAAAGTCTGGTTGAAAAGGGGACCTGATAGTGTCCAGTCAGATCTACTGACTGGACACCCGAAGTCCAGTTACTACAGGCAGGGGGAGCCAGGCCATCACCTGCACCAGCCCTTACTGAGCTGAGGCTGCCTTCTAGCTGCGCCAGGTGGTCACAGCTTCCAGCCTGGCTCTGCAGGTCAGTCCCTCCTGACCTGGGCAGAGGGGAAGGGGGAAAGGGGAAAAGGACTGAGCAATGGGGGAAGGGGGAAAGAGGAGCAAATGGGGGAGTGGGGCCTCAGGGGAAGGGGCAGGGCAGGGACGGGGCCTCAAGGGGAAGAGGCAAGGCAGGGACGGGGCCTTGCGGGGGAAGAGGTAGGGTGGGGTAGGTTCCAGCACTCCTGCTGGAGGGTCTGGTTTTTAAACATTACAAAGTTGGCAAGTCTAGTGAGCAGCAAGATGTTGTTTATGAGGAAATCAATGAAGCTCCCTCAGAACAGGATATGTGTTAACATTTTACTCCCACTGAAAACCTCACGAGCATCTCAGTTTTGTGTAGGGCCCAGGAATGGCCAAGTGAGAGTCAAATAAGCAACTAGGGTAGAGATTCTCATTCTTTTATGGCCCATCTTACAACAGAAAAAGATGTTGAGACCTCTTCTTATCCCCTCCCATCTCACCATAAAGAAAGACAGCGTGGCTGCAACCCTCCCTGGACCTTCTTGTGATCCAGGTCTCATAAAAGACAGGGAAAACATGGGGAAAGCTGAAACATGTGAGCTCCCTCAGGAAGACCAGAGGGAGGTAACTGCAGTAATACAAATGAGAGGTAATGAACACAAATATGTGACAGAGCATAGGACACAATCAGAGAGACTTCTATGAGAGTTGTTTCACATACCAGGGGCTGGATAGTAACATGAAAGGATTCCAGAGTTATAAAACTAACCTGGCTTTTTATCAAGAGACCTATTTACGGGGGGGCTGTAACTACATCTGGCAGTCTAGCCATATGCATGCACGACAGACTGACTTCCGGATGCCACCTTCAGACTCTTCCCCTGGCTGCAACAAATGTGCTTTTCCTTCCAAGTTCCATGCTGGTTGCTACAATTGCAATGAAGTTAAACCTGCACTCAGGGTCACCTCCGGTATGCAGCCTCCAATCCTCAATGACAACTTGAGAGTGACACTAAGCTTTCCAAAACAATTCTGTTCGACCTCTAAAGACAGTTTTTTCTCAGTGAACAATATCTGTCGTCCTTTGGGTGGTCACTTATGAATATTTTATAATATTCTGAAATCTTTTGTATGTACTTTAGAAGTAAGAACTGGGTCAAATACAAGTCTGTGGTTGTAAGTCCCAAGTGCAAGTAAGACAGGGAGGGGACTATTCCTAGCCACAACCTAGAAACAAAATTTCAGTTACCTAAATTTCAGATTATTTGAAATTCATATACGTCCCCTGGATTTGACATGTATAAAATAATTTCATTTGTCCAAACCAATGCTACTTATCCAAACCCTGCCCTAAATAATAACATAATCAATTAATTTATTACTGCTGCATTCCCCTTGGAAAGAGACAAACATTTAATGTCTATACCTTGAAATGCTCTTAGTTATGACAGCTTAGTGGATAACTTGTCAACTGAATTAAGGGCCTAACCCTGAAGCCTTCATTCACACGGGCTACGTATCTAAGTAAAGGCTGCAAGATGAATACCCAAAATAAATAAAAGGCTAATAACATGATATTCTCTGTATTTTAATTTTGCCTGATCTTTCTTTCTTCTGTTAATCTTTATTAGGCAAATTTTGTGTTAAAATACAGAAGCATAAAATTTCACACCTGTTTACCACCTGGTTGAGCACCACTTAACCACTTGATACTAACCAAATGTGTCCCCACTGCATGGAATTGGTGGTAACTCACTATCATTAAACACGTTCTGAGGGAGACTTCTCAGTAAAACAGCCATCTCAATTTAGTGGCATAAGCTATATTTGTATTTATGGGTATTGATGTGCCTTTTAAAATAATTCAGATACTGTGTGTCATTGGGCATTTTTATATGCAAGGTTGTTTTTTTTAACATATAAAACAGCACAGAAAATGAGTAAAGTTATCTAAATGAATACTGCCTCAGGGTGCAATTCTGCGACCTACCAAGTCAGCTATCCCACCTAGCTTACAGAACAAGTTTTCTACTGAATCTAACACTTAGCATTCTGCAGGGAAACAAAATTATGTAATTATCTTTGGAGCGGCTGCGTTTTGCAAAGAAACACTCGTTTCTGGAGCGGTTCAGAGCAGTTCTGCTGTTTCTCATCCAAAGCCTTATAAAGCTGATGGAAGACAGAAAGGCTTGTAAGTGGGTTAGACTCTCCTATTTTTTTACAATTCAGATATAACCCCCAAAAGTTAAACCAGGAGTTTAATCTATAGGGTCAAAATAAAATGTCTCTATCATGGGGGGAAGAGGGCGAGAGGGAGTAAAGCACATTGTGATTGTGTGCAATTTGAATGTCTTCCGAGCAGTTACGAGATAGGTTTGACCTTCTAGAAACGCTTCTTTCTTGGCTTTCAGCTGAGACAGTATGTTAACACCCGAATCTCCTTTCTTTTCTCTCCACTCAGCAGAGTCCTCCTTATATAAAGCTTTAAGATTTTCTTAATGCCTAAGCTCTTCTATATTTTATAGCACTTAGCAGTCCTGAGATGAGAGTCTAATAAAAATATTGGCATAAGGAGGTAGGGAGAAGAATTAAGTAAAACACCCTTTACTGAGGAGCAAAGGAAGGACATGCTCTGTCCTCTAGGAAATCTTTCAGTAAGTAATGACATTCAAGAGGCTTGGTTTAAACAGCTTCCCAGAATGTTTGTTACTGTAGCCAAAAATCAAGGATTTGACAAGCGCTTGCTGTCTTTTGTATGTAATAAATATATTATGGTGATGAATCTTACACTATATATATTTTATGTGGGCATGCCCTCACTTTCCTTCTCTTTGGAACAGGAGCTGATTAGAAATGGAACTGCAAAGGTATTGTTTCTATTAACTCATTCATTAGACTATCTCGAAGGCATACAGCAGTGTTAGTGAAAGAATGATAAACATGAGCCTAACTCCGAACAACAACAACAATAATCAGGGCTGAGTGAATGGGGAGGACGGGAAGGAGAAATGTTCCATATATACTTGCTTGAATGGGGAAACAAATATTTTCTTTTAAATTTTTTCCCCTTATTTTAAATTACTTATTAACAGTAATTTCCCCATCCCCCTTTACATATAACTCTATTTTAATATTATATAGGCAATGGAATCAGGTAAACAAAATACAATATTGGCTCAATCTGTGGTTCTGTTGAGGAATACACAGCACAACTCAGGAGTGGGTTAGGTACAAAAGTGGCTTTAAATTACGGTTACCATATTTAAACTTTCGAAAAAGAGGACACTCCATGGACACCCCCTCTCACTTCCCGCTCCCTGACTGCCCCCCACAAAACCCCCAACCCATCCAACCCCCCCTGCTCCTTTTCCCCTGATTGCCCCCTCCTGGGACCCCAGGCCCTACTTGTCCCCTGACTGTCCTGACCTCTATCCACATTCCCGCCTCCTGACAGACCCCCAGAACTCCCATGCCTATCCAACTACTCCCTGTACCCTGACTGCTCTCCCTCCAGAACCTCCGCCCCATCTAACACCCCCTGCTCCCTGTCCCTTGACTGCCCCAACCCCTCTCCACACACCTGCCCCCTGACAGGCCCTCACCCCAGAATCCCTGACCCATCCACCCCCCCTGCTCCCTGATCGCCCCCCAGGACCTTCTGCCCCTTCTCCAACCCCCTTACTGTGCTGCTCAGACCAGCACATCTGGCTCCACGTGGAGTCAGACATGCTGCTGCGCTCCCCGGGGGAGTACACAGCCCCGCCCTCCCAGAGCGTTGCCGGTGCAGTGCGCTGAGGCTGCAGGGGAGGGATGGGGAGGGGAGAGGGAGCAGAGGAGGGGCTCTGGCTGCTGGAGGCCCCAATGTAAGCGGCTCAATCTGGTGCTCTGCATTGGGAGGGAAATCCCAGACCTTTTTACATTTTACAAAGTCCTCCTCGATGGCTATTTAAAACCCCCAAATCCGGACATGTCCAGGATAATCCAGACATTTGGTAACCCTACCATGCTCCCCAATCCTGAGCTACTTTTGTGGCAGGCCAATACCCTAGCATAACTTAGAGCAGCTTCATGACTGCTCTCAATAACACTTTTCAATAATGGCCCCCAGGTAGGAGGAACTAACGACTTTATGCCACCAGAATATTCCCCTTAAACTAGGTTTACTGTACTTGTTCAGGACTGCTATAGAGCAGTAGTTTAGTGCAAAGCAGCTGCAATGCAGACACAGATTGGGGTTACTATCTCTGAAGCATGTTTCATAAATTCTTTGAATCTTAATACATGGGGCCTGGTAGGAATTTTACCACTGACTTCAATGAGCTTTGAATCAAGCCCATAACCACCTTCCCTCTTTTTTCTATACTGCTACATGAAACACATTTTTGGTCTTGTTCACCTAGCGCTTCTGTGGTCATCCTTGTAATTAATTTAATCCAAATATTATTTACACATTTAAATAAGTTTAAAAAATTGTGCAAGTGCTTTGGTTTTGCTTTAGCAAAGTGTTTTCTCTATTATATGGCCAAATTGAAACCACATCTAATATTGTTTCATCTTCTGTTGTCCTAGTGCCTTTATTTGGCAAGTCTTTTTTCCCATGACTACACTCTCCCAGGTCTTATTGTACCATGCAGTTTTCCTATGAAGAGAAGTTTTTTAGTTTAGCTTTGTTTTTTTAATGCCAATAACAGATTAACAAAATTTTGGCCACCACTAGAAGGAAATTAATTACTGATGGTGAATTTTGATTCAGTCATGTTTGCAATAGAGCTGTGCAAATAACTGACTTTTAGTTTCACTGATAAGTTTTCAGTTGAACCAAAAATGAATTTTTTTTTTTTGCAATTTTCTGTGAATCAAAAATCAAAAATTACTTTGGGTCAAATGAAACAGTTTGTTCAATCCACAACTAAATTTTTGTTTCATTTTAGAGCATTTTAATGTTTTTATAATAGGATATTTCAAAACAAAGTAACTTTGAATGAAAACTCAAAATGTTTCATTTGGAAAATATCAAAACAAAAAGCTCCAATTTTTTCTGAATATTTGGGGTTTTTTGACACAAAAATTTGGCGAAACCCACATGAATTCACAAAATATTTCACCAAATCTGCATTTTTTGATTAAAATTGTTTTAGCAAAAAAATGTTGCTCAGCTCTAGCGTGCAAACATTTCCTGCTCACTCTCTCCAAATGTTCAGCTGCTCAGTTTTTCCTGGTGCAAATACTCCCCAAAATGAAATTTTTAGCTAGAACTAACAAATATTTGTTAAGGGTTTGATCCAAAGCCCAACAGATGGAAAGACTTCCATTGACCGCAATAAGTTTAGACTGAAACCCTAGAGCATCTTTTGTTTCTTAAAAATTGTAAAATTAACCGCTCTCCGTTAATGCTATATTGATTAGTCACATAGCTAGACTGGCTGATTTCTGTAGCCCATGCACTGTGAATTCCAAACGGCAGATATTACTATTGAGTTTCAAACCTGAGCTCTATTTGTAGTTTATTATTTGACTAATAGAATGACTCATGGATTATATGTGAATAGTATATTTTATTGTGATATTTGCAATGCACAACTGGATTGATCTGCAGACTGACAATTATTCAGTGAAAAAAATTGGGACAGATTTTGAATAAAGAATAATTTTGAGCATTTTGCAGTCTGTTCATGGCGAAGCTTAAAAGGTGAAATTCACCGTATGAGTTATTGCCAATTATTTTCCCTATACTAATGATAATCATTTTGTAAATTGGCAAGTCCTCTTCCAACTATATATTTACTGTGGATCTTTTCCCCCTCTACATTTGTGTGTGAATGTAATGAATATGAATGGTGCTGGATTAATATCCCTGCAAAATGTAAACCAGGCACTGGAAGTCTGCCCACGCCATCCTATCTACATGTCTCTGTCTTGAACTGAAGGGACCACCTCCAGCGGGCAGTGGAACATGTAGTCCTTGAAATTATTTCTAACACTACTATTGGGGCACCAACTGATGCCAAATGTTGCAGTCATTTCTGAGAGATAGACACGTGTGCTCTGGAAGTGGGACTGAGACCAGCAAATTCATTTTATACAGTTAACCAAAGGAAAAACTGTAATATCGTCTGTTCTCTACTGACCAAGAGTTGATCTTGTGACCTACTGGTGGAAGGTCACCCTGACTCCTCTTGTCTTCTATAGAAAGACAATCAGCACAGTGTGACAACTAGGAAACCAATTTGTCTATACCTGAGCCTTCATATTTCCAGTTCTGTCTTTATTATGTGTTTTATATGTGAACAACTTGTACCTCAGAAAATAAATGTATTATAATTTCTTTAAAACATATTTTAACAAAAAAGAGATTTATTTTCTGCAAATCAAATTTCTTCTCTATCACTAGATCATATACATTGCTGTCCTATTTTGTTGTCTTAAAAGAGAATGGGATAAATTTATGGAGGTTAAGTCCATTAGTGGCTATTAGCCAGGATGGGTACGGAATGGTGTCCCTAGCCTCTGTCTGTCAGAAGGGGTTGACGGATGGCAGGAGAGAGATCACTTGATCATTACTGGTTAAGTTCGTTCACTCTGGGGCACCTGGCATTGGCCACTGTTGGTAGACAGGATACTGGGCTGTATGGACCTTTGGTCTGACCCAGAATGGCCATTCTCATGTTCTTCTGTCATTATGCATGATGTAGAAAATATTAAATGCTGATTCATTATTTTGAAAATGTGATCTACCAGGCTTGTTTAAGTACTCAAATATTTATAACGCAATGGGGACATGAATTTAACTGTTACATACATAAATCTTAAGTGATATAAATTTCAAATATAATTTTAATCTAACATTTATAGCAAATTAGGGAATCTAAGTAATAGGAACTAAATCCTATAAATTAGAATTTTAAAATGACATGAAGCTATACCCAAACTTATTAAAAGGTTAGATGATCTCCCAAGGAAAGTTTTTGAGCCTGAGGTTCCATCTACATTAGCAAAGAGCCTTGTGTTTGACAATGCTTGATAGCAATGATTCTCCAGCACTTTACCACAATCTCTTATCTGATGTTGAAACTGATTTTAAGTGCTAGTGTAGACACGCCAAACCAATTTTTAGTGTTATTACAGCAAAAATAATTGAGACCAGGTAGTACAAGCAGACCGTAGATCTGGAGTCTCTTATGAAACAAGATGACGTACTAATGACTATAAACAGAGTGATAATCTTAAGGGCCTCTGTTTATTTTAATAAAAATATTGACATTATATTTATGTTCGAATATACCATTTTAAAATCTACAATCTTCAGTAGCACCAGAAGAGGTAAATCCTGGCATATTTATTTAACTTTTCTAGAAATGTCAAACAACAAGGTTAGGAGCATTAAATGGATAATTTTATTACCATCCCCATAACTAACACCTACGCTAGGCTTCTTTTACAACAAGGAAAAAGCCCAACAAATTTAACACGACAAAAGATAAATCACAGTCCTCGAAAAGCCATTAAACCATAAGTGTTAATTTCTGTAGTTAAATCTTTGCTCTATCACCTTGTTATATATGAATCATTACATAAAAGTGAGAAAGTGCTGCTCTAGAAATATTAAAGTTGTAGCTTTATGTCTTCCTGAATAAGTCAAGTTCTTAAAAACTTTCAGCAAAAGCTACTTAAATATAGCAGTTATCTGTGGTGGGCTAAAAAAAAAGGAGACATGTAGGGGACTGGAGAGATTGTGTGGAAATCAAAAATACAGACATATTTCAAATGAATTTCATTGACTTTTAGAAACACTTTGAACAATAGCAATGGCCACTGGGGTGCCATAATGATCTACCCCATTATATAATGTAACACTAAGTAAATGTAGGAGTGAAAATTTCACAATTGGACGTTTAATGGCTGCAATTATGGCAAAAGAATAATGAACCTATTAGACAGGAGAACTGGCAATTACTCTAAGGCTTATTGCAATACAGCTGTGAAAAAGTAATACAGAAGCATACTTAAAAATGGTTATTAAAGGGGGATAATGCATTCTGTTTACCCTGACAGAAGCGATTTTTCGTCTGAAATGAAATGGGGCTTTCTGGTTATCAGACATGGGAGCTCAGATGTGATGGATCCTACTATTTAAAGGTAATATATTTTCAGATATGCCTTTCTAAGTATAAATGATGCCTACACTAAGACTATAAGAACTAGATTTACAAGCATACACACAGACAGCCAAAGGAAGATGTCTAAGCAGAGACATAAATGCAAAACAAATAGCATGAAGAAATTTAAGGTAACTTCCAAATGGTCGAAGTGGCTGCTCATTGCAAATGGAAATAAGTGTTAGTTGTCTCATATCAGGAAAGATTAGCTTTCAGAACCATTACAAGCCTAGAATCAGAGCAGTAGCCGTGTTAGTCTGGAATTGCGGAAGTGACAAAGAGTCCTGGGGCATCTTAAAGACTAACTAAAGACTTAAACTAAAGACTAACTAAAGACTAATTTAGTTAGTCTTTAAGGTGCCACAGGACTCTTTATTACAAGCCTACAAAATCTCCATAGTAGGAATCCAAATATAATTTATTTGACCTACTACATTTTTAAGATGTACAAATCCAAATGAGGTTTTAAGAGACACAAGATATCTACAGCAAAGAAAGCTAGAAAAGAAAGCCACAATGTACTCTAAAGAAAGTATCATACATGGCTACACTATTTCCCATGGATAAACAGTCAATCCCCCAGGGTGCAAAGTCCAGGAAAAAGTTAATGCATGGTGAACAATGTGTCCATTGTCCACAAGGATGTACAGAATATAATTAGCAAATAAAGGGAGTATGAAGAAAATTCATAGGTCTCGACCATGCTCCACTTAGGACCTGAATCTCTGCCTAGGTTAAACACCATACCACAATATAATTGCAGAGTTATTAAAATGTATGTCATTCGCCTGGCCATGCTGTCTGGAGTGGCTCATGACCTCAAGGCAGATTGTCAAAAACAGGGAGGACACCCCAAACTGGTGGTATGTTCTATAATTAGATTTCACCAATCCAGTCACAAATGTGAATTGCTGGATCACTATAACAGTCTTACCATGGACAGTTCCCATAGGTTTTCTAGTCTATATTGCCACTAGACAAGCTGGACATAGTGATAATTGGTCACCTGTATCACAGGTCACAAAATATTCAGGACACTTCCAGTCCCAAGGGACCAGTCACATATCTCGGATCAATTTGTATCTCAGCTCTCACACCAAGACAACATGTGTGGCCAATCCTGTCATAAACTACCTAAAGGTTTATTAACTAGAAAAAAAGAAACAAGAGAGTTATTTACAGGTTAAAGCAAGCAAGCATATTGTGACAAAGTTCCGAGTCTGTATTTGTGGGTCCTACGCTTCCTGGCAGATTTAGGGCCTCAGAAACTCATCCAGGCCCCAGAGTGACCTCCTTTTCTCAGTAACTAATTAGGGGAGACAGAAAGGGAGGAGCCCGGGCCCACCCTCTGCTCCGGACTCCAGCCCAGGGACCCTAATAGTATCAGCTAAGATGGCTGACCTTTTAGGCACAAAACACAATACAATTCCCTGGGCTACTTCCCCAAAGCAGTCTCCGCTTCTTCAAACTCCACTTCACCCTTACCTCAGGGCCTCCTTCCTTCAGTATGATATGTTGTTCAACACTCAGTCTCACCAACAGCATAACTTTCTTCCACAGCTCCTGACACCCACAGCCCAACTGACTAACTGGAGGTTTTTATCTGGTTTCAGCCAGTCCCTGATTGGCTTCAGGTGTCCCAATCGGGCTAGCTGTTTCTACTCCTTTTTAGAAGGTTCTTAATTGGCCCCTGGTGTCTTGATTGGCCTGGAATAGCCTGTGTTTGGCTATCCAGGGAACAGAGACCTGCACATCCTGAGACTAATATACCTGCCTTCCAGCACTCTCCTATATCATTCTGGTCTGACTCCGTCACATATCCCTCTCCCCTGCTCGACACCAAGGGGTTGGGCAACTTGGGTCGACATACAGTGCACCCGTGACAAGCCATCTGTGTTGCCGTGGCGACTTCCGGTTCTGTGTTGTATGCAGAACTGAAAGGGTTGAAGGGATAAGAACCATCTAGTCACTGTCACATTTTTCTCCTTGTTCCGCTGCATCCACTGAAGAGGGGCATGGTCAGTCACGAGGGTAAACTGCCTACCTAGCAGGTAGTATCGCAGTGTTTCCATGGCCCACTTAACGGCAAGGCATTCCCTCTCGACCACAGCATACTTCTGTTCCCTTGGGAGAAGTTTTCTACTCAGATAGAGGATTGGATGTTCTTCTTCCCCGACCACCTGGGATAGGACAGCCCCTAATCCAACTTCAGATGCGTCTGTCTGCAAGATGAACTCCTTAGTGAAGTCTGGAGCTATAAGTACAGGGTCACTGCAAAGGGCTGTCCTTAGATCTGTAAATGCCCTCTCTGCTGTGTCTGTCCATCGCACCATCTCAGGTTCCCGAGCTTTTATGAGATCAGTCAGGGCACTTGCCCTGGTGGCAAAAGGGGGAATAAAGCGTCGATAGTACCCCACTACCCCCAAAAATGCCTGGACTTGTTTCTTGCGAACCGGTCAGGGCCAGTTTTGGATGGCCTCCAGTTTATTGAGTTGGGGTTTCACTACACCTCGTCCCACAATGTAGCCCAGATACTTAGCCTTCGTTAATCCTATGGCACACTTTGCGGGGTTTGCGGTAAGGCCAGCACGCCTTAGGGTATCTAGGACAGCTTCAACCTTTTCCAGGTGGGTTTCCCAGTCTGCGGTATGAATAACCACATCATCCAGGTAGGCAGCTGCATGACTGGCATGGGGGTGCAATAGCTTATCCATAAGGCGCTGAAAGGTAGCTGGGGCCCCATGTAGACCGAATGGAAGGACTGTGTATTGAAACAGTCCATCTGGGGTGGAGAAAGTGGTCTTCTCCTTTGCGTCTTCAGCAAGGGGGATCTGCCTGTACCCTTTAGTTAAGTCTAGAGTGGTCAGGAACCAGGCATTTCCCAGTCGGTCCACTAACTCGTCTATCCGGGGTATAGGATATGCATCGAACTGGGGCACCTCATTCAGCCAACAGAAGTCATTGCAAAACCTTGTGGAGCCATCTGTTTTGGGTACTAGCACGATCGGGCTAGACCACTGACTGTGAGACTCTTCAATTACCCCCAAGTCCAACGTTTTCTTTACTTCTGCTCTGATTTCTTCTCTTTTGGCCGCTGGCACCCAGTAAGGCCTCATCATCACCTTGGCCCCAGGGTTTGTAATGATGTGGTGATACGTCTCAGTTGTTCGTCCTGGTCGAGATGAGAATACGTCTTGGTTCCTGTTGATCATCTCGACCACCTCCTCTCTTTGGGCTGGTGTTAAATCGGGAGACACCTTCATCTGCTCAGGGTTCTTGTTCTCCTGTAATGGGTCCTTGTGAGCAAATACACATGCTTCTTGGGTACGCCCGGGTTTTAGAAGGTTGATGTGGTACACTTGTTCTTGTTTTCGACGTCCCGGTTGTCTCACCTTATAATTTACCTCTCCTATAGATTCTACTATTTCATAGGGCCCCTGCCACTGGGCCAAGAGTTTACTCTCTGCTGTGGGTACTAACATCATTACTCAGTCTCTGGGTTGGAACTGCCGAACTTTTGCTTGGCGGTTGTAGTGAGTTTGTTGGGCTTTCTGGGCCTTCTCCAGGTGCTCCCGCACTATAGGGGTGACTCGGGTTATACGATCTCTCATTTGTAATACATGCTCAACTATATTTTTCCCTGTATTAGGCTCCTCTTCCCAAATTTCCCTAGCTATATCTAGTATGCCCTGGGGGTGGTGGCCATATAACAGCTCGAAGGGAGAGAATCCAGTGGAGGCTTGAGGAACTTCTCAGATGGCAAACATAAGGTAGGGCAACAGGGTATCCCAGTCTTTTCCATCCCTACTTACCACCTTTCTGATCATGGCCTTGAGGGTCCGGTTGAATCTCTCTACCAGGCTGTCGGTCTGCGGGTGGTAAACTGAGGTTCGCAGAGTTTGGACGTGGAGCAGAGAGCAGAGGTCCTGCATCAGCTTAGACATGAAAGGCGTTCCTTGGTCTGTTAGAATCTCTTTCGGTAGCCCGACGTGGGCAAAAATTTCCACCAACGCCTTCGCTATGGACTTGGAGGCCGTATTTCGTAGGGGAATGGCCTCTGGATACCTGGTTGCATCATCCAAAACGACAAGCACATATTGGTGACCTCGAGTTGTCTTCTCTAGAGGCCCCACCAGGTCCATGGCCACCCGCTCAAAAGGGATCTCAATGATTGGTAGAGATATCAATGGGGCCCTTGGATGTGGGCGAGGGCTGTGCAACTGACACTCGGGGCAGGAGGCGCAGTACTGCCGGACATCCTCATGTACTCCTGGCCAGAAGAATCTGCGCAAGATTCGCGCTTGGGTCTTTTCTACCCACAAGTGTCCCCCAAAGAGGTGACTGTGGACAAGACTTAGTACTGCCCTCTGATGTTTTTGGGGTACCAGGAGCTGGTTTACCACCTCTTCTTGTATTTGAACCACCCTGTACAGGAGGTTCTTCTTGATCATGAAATAGGGCGCAGGCCCTCGGGCCTATCCCTCCACAGGTTCCCCATCTATCTCAGCCACCTCTCTTCTGACATTATCATATCTGGGATCTTCTGCCTGGTCTCGCCCGAAAGTCTCTCTTCCAGGACCTATCGACCCGAACTCTGAGAAACTGGTCTCTGACTCCTCAGTCAATTCCGAGACCTTGGGGTTGGGACTGGATTCTGCTTCCTTCTCCTCCTCTCTGGGGGGTCTCTTGCTCAGTTCCCTGTGCCCTTCAGCCTACCAAGGCCATGTTCTGGCCCTGAAGCAGAATCTAAGTGCCCAAAGCCTTCGCTGCCCTTCTTTCTTTCTTGGTTTTTCTGCCCTTCCCAGAGGCGGGGAACAATTCGGGAGATATTTCAGCAAAGAAGGGGGGGTGACTTTCTGTTAGGGATGACTCCTTAACTTTGGAGTCTTCTCCTCTGTCTTGCCCCTCTGGTGGGAGCAAATTTCCAAATCCTGGGAAATCCCTTCCAATGAGCACTGGGTATGGGAATTTTGGGACCACCCCTGCTTTTACTCCAGTGATGGTTCCCTGGATTTCAATCCTTACTGGGATGACAGGATAATAGCTAACAGTCCCATGTACACAGATTACTCCCGTATGCTTAGCCTGTATCTACTGGCTGCGTTTCACTAGTTTCCCTGAAATCAGAGTGACAGCACTGCCTGAGTCAATGAGTGCCATAGTCTCTACCCCATTCAGTTTCACTGGTTTTGTATATTGGTGTGGGGTGACTGCAACCCCGACTAGATTGATTAGGGTGCATGGGTCTGGCCAATTCCCCAGGTTACACTGCATGGGCTCCTCAATGTTGGGACATTGTGCTGCTAGGTGTCCCCATTCTCCACATGCATAACATCTGTAAGGGGCTCTAGATGCTCCTTTGTCTCTTGCGTTAGGGGTCTTTACCCCATGGCTTCCTCCCTTCTGGGTTCCCGGCTGTTCTGTGGCTACTACCTTCTTCCACCTGGGGATTCCCGGATGCTTCGTTATCTGGCCTTCCGGGGTTGGACCCAGATACTTCTTTTTGGAGAAGGCTTCTCTGGGTAGTTGGGACAGCTCTTGGGCTGCAATACACCACGTCCCGCAAGAGGGCTCGATCCTGAGAGGCCTGCTCCATCAATAATTGGTTAGTCTCTTCTTGTACCCACAAGGACTCCTGTTGTGCCATAGCCTGGGCTCGGGCGGCCTCCTGCTGGGCTGCAGTGGCTTGCAACAGTGCTTTTATTACGTCCTTCATTGTGGTGAGAACACCCCAAACCCGGTGCACTTTTTTTTTTAACCTCTCCCTTTCTTCTGCCACGCAGTGAACAGTAAGTCAGAAACTCCCACTCCTGACACCAGTTGTGACAAAGTTCCAAGTCTGTATTTGTGGGTCCTGCGCTTCCTGGCAGATTTAGGGCCTCAGAAACTCATCCAGGCCCCAGAGTGACCTCCTTTTCTCAGTAACTAATTAGGGGAGACAGAAAGGGGGGAGCCCAGGCCCGCCCTCTACTCTGGACTCCAGCCCAGGGACCCTAATAGTATCAGCTAAGATGGCTGACCTTTTAGGCACAAAACACAATACAATTCCCTGGGCTACTTCCTCACAGCAGTCTCTGCTTCTTCAAACTCCACTTCACCCTTACCTCAGAGCCTCCTTCCTTCTGTACAATATGTTGTCCAACACTCAGTCTCACCAACAGCATAACTTTCTTCCACAGCTCCTGACACCCACAGCCCACCTGACTATCTGGTTTCAGCCAGTCCCTGATTGCCTTCAGGTGTCCCAATCAGGCTAACTGTTTCTACTCCTTTCTAGAAGGTTCTTAATTGGCCCCTGGTGTCTTGATTGGCCTGGAATAGCCTTTGTTTGGCTATCCAGGGAACAGAGACCTGTACATCCTGAGACTAATATACCTGCCTTCCAGCACTCTCCTATACCCTTCTGGTCTGACTCCGTCACAATATACAGAAAAATAAGTTACGATCCCTTGTTCCAAAAGATGCTAGAGATGTAGTAATCTCAAAATATCTTTCAGGATGGACTCAGGACAACCCCTGGGGATCTCTACCTTAGTTTAGTGTCTCTTCCCTGTGAGAGTTCAAACAGAAAAGAGATGAAAAAGTTTTCTTGTGACCCTGTTTTATCTTTTACATTTAGCCTTCCAGTCCATGAGATGAGCTCCCTTGCACACAGCATTTCCAAGATGTGATAGGGCCATCCACCAATCCTCGGCATTGTTCCTGAGTCACCCTGAATGGCTCAGAGGTGGGAGAGATGAATCCCGTGCCTGGGTTCACAAGTTCAGAGCAAAAATGTTCAAAGTTATGAAGCAAAACTTACATAGAGCATGGAATAGACAGTACAAGAGAAATGAATGCATGTAGCAACTTATAGGCATTTCAAGGAGTCTAAACTCTAAATACATGCTTATAAGACTAATACCTATTTTGAAAAAAAACTAACATACAGGTGAGCTGGTTTGGTTTCCAGCTATGAGCTTGTCAGTTCTTAGCCAATGCCTACGGTCTTGGCCAGCGCTGGCACTTGGTTTACCAGCATTACAAGCCTCACTAATAATCAACATGCCTAGGCCTTCCAGTTCAGTTTCTGTTTCATAAGGGACACATTAGATATGTTGCAACGCATTTGTGCAAGAAAAAGAGTATTCAGCCATTAACCCTGGTCTCAATGTGGATGGCAGAGCAGCCAGTGGAGAGGGCCCGCAGAGTGCATAACTCATCAATGCAGTTCAGCCTGGGGCAGAGTTCCAGGAGGAACTGGATGCTTTCCCTAAAAAAAGCAAATCTCAGGGGTCAGAGCCCAGATTTACAGAGGCTAGGAACCAGAGTGATCAAGGGGTTGTTATGCAGCAGCAGACTCCCCAACCATCAAGGCCTGACTCTGATCTGACCTACACAGTAAAACCAGTATGTCCTTCACTGGAGTCACTCCTGATTTACTTTGGCCTAAATGGGAGCAATATCGGATGCATTAGGATCAGTCCTTGGCCTCAGTTCCAACTTTAGCTTCACAAAGCAGGCGGAAAACTGCAGTCAATAATTCCCCCTAACAGAGGAGACAGGTTGTAGGTTGCTCTAAATTGACCCTATGGGCCAATTTGGCACTTGGCCCAGGAACAGGGGTGCAGAAAGTCTTACGGCTGCATTCTGTGCTCCTTAGCTGTGCTGAGTACACATTTTTTCCTGCTGAGGATTTGGCTCGTTAACTTGGTTAGTCCTGTTTCACGCCAACATCAGTTCAGAATCAGGCCCTCCATAGTATTTAACAGAAGGCCACTAAATATAGGTCTTTATTGCCACATATACAATTCTATTTACACAGCACAAAGTAGATAATTATTCCACAGAAAATGACAGACTTTTTTTCCCACTCACTGCTTTAATTTGGACACTGAGGTTAGTGGTGCTTATACCACCATTGCTTGAGTGTGACTGCCAGAAGGGATAGACATGATACTTACTACAAAAGCTGCCTCTTTCTCTGCCTGTACTCCTCCCCTCTGCCCTGACTATAGGGACCAAATATGGGCATTTAGACTATAGTTACACTTACAAAAAATTACACCAGCATGCAAATTGCACTTACATCTTACTTGCCCTGTTTTTCCTGCACCTAGATCATTATATCATTCTTTGTACTGCCAATTAATCTAGCTCCTTTGATTTTTCTGGCTGGTTTTTCTGGACCTTTTTATACATTCAGCCCAGAGAGGACTGTTTAAAAATGTAGCCCTTCGTGTTCTTCAGAGGCATAGCCTATTTGATTAGTACTGATGCATGCAATTGAAACTAATAGCAAACAGAAAATCCAAGAAGGTGAATAATAAGGCAATGTGAAAAGAAACTGTGCCATGAAAAATTGCAGTTAAGGCAAGATATTATCCTCAATTGTGATCATCTGGGAATAGACTTGTTCTCAAAGCAGTAAATAAACATACCCTCAGGTTCTCTATTTTGAAATATCTACAAAAAAGTGCATCACTACTATAATCAGATTTAGGCTATCTTCTAGTTTATGACTAATAGAAGGTATTAGTTAAATATCACTTGAAGGAAGGATTCATAGCATTAGGGACAAAGACACTATTTTGTAGCCTTCCCTTCAAACTCCCTAGCTTCCCTGAGTTGAAGCACATTGTGTGAGACTGGAAAAGAATAGGATGCATCTTTGAAGCAGAATTAGTGTGCATTATCATCTTTTAAATGTTTTAAGAGTTGGGATTCAGTTTTTGTATGAGTAATACACTGTTTCTATCTAAATCTCCCTTTCTTGTTAACTTCCTTGTTCTTTAGAAATCTCTGAGGGATCTGTAACTTTATTTCTATAAACTGTGCAATATCATCAAGGTCTCTATGCTCTGGCTCTTTCAAATACACTGACAGAAATCACTGATGCTCTCCTTATGTTGGTAGAACATGCGTGCTTTGTACAGTGTTGGCATCTTTCATTCTTTGCTGAAAACTAATTTATAAGTACTTGTGTGGCATTAGTTACAGGGATGAGTGAAGCTGTCTTGGGTAATTCTGAACCTCCTTGATCACTATGATGTAATGGTAGATTTCCTGAACCCTAGAATTTGCCAGTCAGGCAGAAAGTAGCTTAGTGTTACACTCCCAATTCCACTATCATCCACTAAGAAAGGTCCCTTCATTTGTTCAAGATTTTGTTTCATGCCTATTTTCCAATGACCTCTAGGTTGTCCTTGTTCATTTAACTGCATGTGCCTGCTTCAAAATAAGGTTTTATGGCTTGTTAGGTTGCTTACAAGTATCTTCCCTCTACAATAACCTGTGAAATTAAATATTTTAGCAGAGTTTGAGTGCTTGCTAAGCAAGGATTTATTCTGATTTCCTTTAAAGTTTCCATTCAGGGGAAAAATATTCTCTTCCCCTTGACAATCTGAAAAAGTTCTGCTTTCCTTCTTTACGAAATCCCTGTGAGTGAAATCTAGGTCCCAATTAAGTCAATGGCAAAATTCCTATTAACTTCAATGAGGCCAGCATTGCTCCCTTAGCCAAGAACATATTTTTTTCCCCTCTATGACAGCAGAGAGACTATTTGCTTTCCAAAGCTAGCCATGAATATGCTTCTTCAACTACGTTCCCTTCAGAATTCACACTTAGGTCCCCACTCTTCCTCAGCCAATACCAATAAGTGTATAGCTTATTATTAAGTTAATCAGTCAAATGAGGATACCCTTGTGACATGACATTTCTGAGAAAACATAAACTGAGTCCGGAGAGCCGGGATACTCAGTGCTTCCCCCTTCTTAAATCCTAAACCCAAATATAAATCATTATGGAAATTAACTTTGATGTGTAGTAGATTCAAAAGTTTGGCATGTGTTCCACTTAGGAAAGGTGCATATAGGAGGGTATAAGAAAAAAAATACCATAAAAAATTAAATGGAAAATGGAGGAGAAGGAAATAAAAAATCCTAATAAAATACAAATATGTATACCAGCCTTGTTCAAATTTGCTTGCCCAGTGAGAGTCTTTTGTTTTACATGCTGGATAGCTGAGAAAAATATAATTAGTTTACCTCACTGCAAATGGCCAGTGGGCAGACTGTGTCTGGGCTGGAAGGTTTTCATGATAATGCTACAAGGCTGCTATATATTGCTATGTAACATCCACCTGTGCTAGCCTAGCTTTTGAGGAATGTTTTCTATCCCCAGTAGCCAGCATGGGCTTTCCTTTAGCTAGAAAAATCACATTTTTAATAATCCCTTTCAAATACGGATTGCAGGAAACTAATCCACCAAAGATTAATGAACTTGAACTAAATTTGCAAGTTTGCATTGAAAGAGTTCAAGTTTGTATAAGCTCAGATGTCATGAGATCTTTATTAGAAGGCACGAGTCACTCAGCTGCCACTGAATGATTAAAAATGGAGGCAGGTGTTGCAGTCTGCATGTTTGGCTAAGAGTGGAAGATGTGACACAATATGCCTGAGAATTGTTTTAGTGTAACAAGCTTGGAGAATACACTGTGCTGATAGGTATAGTATGTATCTTCACTTTACCTCAGCTTATTTCTCTGCTGTGGTGCAGACCAGACTGTTCAGGATGTTGTGTGTATACACACACACATTATATTATATATACTGTGACGGAGTCAGACCAGAAGGATATAGGAGAGTGCTGGAAGGCAGGTATATTAGTCTCAGGATGTGCAGGTCCCTGTTCCCTGCATAGCCAAACAAAGGCTACTCCAGGCCAATCAAGACAGCTGGGGCCAATTAAGAACCTTCTAGAAAGGAGTAGAAACAGCTAGCCTGATTGGGACACCTGAAGCCAATCAGGGACTGGCTGAAACCAGATAAAAACCTCCCAGTTAGTCAGGTGGGCTGTGGGTGTGGAAAGAGGAGGAAAGAGGTTGTGCTGTTGGTGAGACTGAGTGGTGGACAACATATCATCCAGAAGGAAGGAAGCCCTGAGGTAAGGGTGAAGTGGAGTTTGAAGAAGCAGGGACTGCTGTGGGGAAGTAGCCCAGGGAATTGTGTTGTGTTTTGTGCCTAAAAGGTCAGCCATCTTAGCTGATACTATTACGGTCCCTGGGCTGGAGTCCGGAGTAGAGGGCGGGCCCGGGCTCCCCCCTTTTTCCACCTTCCATACTGGCCTGTGATGAAGGTAACTCACTAGGCGGTGACTCTTGCCAATTATACTGAGAAAGGGAGGTCACTCTGGGGCCTAGATGAGTTTCTGAGGCCCCTTAATCTGCCAGGAAGCGCAGGACCCACAAGTACAAACTTGGAGCTTTGTCACAATGCATATATATTACAGTTAAAACTCTGATAGAGTGTGACACAAAATCTCTAAAGGAAAACATTTACTAAATATCTGTGTATATATGCATATATTAGAGAGAGAAGATGGGTGAGGTAATATCTTATTGTAGCAACTTCTGTTGGTGAGAGAGACAAGCTTCTGAGCCACACAAAAGAAGTTGGGCCAGTAAAAGATATTACTTCATCCACCCTCTCTCTCTAGTATCCAGGGGCTGACACAGCTACAACTCTACTGTATATGCACATAGAATGTCTGAAAAAATTGTGAATATTGTCAAAAACTCTTATTTAAAGATGATAATTGTTACTATTATAAATCCAAATACATACATTTCCCTATGGCTCTTCTCTGGGAGGAGTGACCCTTCTCAGTCTCTGTGAAATGGACTCCAAACGCTCTATAGGGCACGTCAGGTCCTTAAAGCAATAGTCCCACAATCTTTTTCAGACTCTCATGAGGTCTTTGAAATTGTTGCAGGCTATGCACATTGCAGACTGTCTTTGCAGTCCTCCTCTTCTTCTACAGTGGGAAGAGGGAGTGTGCCTTCTAATCCAACAAAACAATCCTTCTAGCAGACCTTTCTGGTCCTTGCACTGCTGCTCTGCAGCTGAATTCTCCCCTGTCTGCCTCTCACTCCTATTGATAAACTCCTTGCCCTTCCCTGAAGTTTCCATTGGTTCCAATCTCAGAGAGTGATTTGGGGTGTATACTGCCAAGCTGCTTTCCTACAGTTGAAATCACCCCAGAAGCTTCAAATAGCTAATAAGCCTCGATAGTGCCACCACACCTAGTTTTTGGATGATTCTGGCTCATCCAACAAAGTCACCCCTTCAGGCTATGGCATGGAGCTGGACTTCAGAAAAGCGGACTTTGACTCCCTCAGGGAACTGATCAGCAGGATCCCCTGGAGAATAACATGAGAAGAAAAGGAGTCCAGGAGAGCTGGATGTACTTTAAAGAATCCTTATTGAGGTTGCAGGAACAAATCATCCCAGTGTGCAGAAAGAATAGTAAATACGGCAGGTGACCAGCTTGACAGTGAAATCCTTGCTGATCCTTAAACATAAAAAAAAAAAAGAAGCTTACAAGAACTGGAAGATTGGACAAATGATGAGGGAGGAGTATAAAAAATCAGGAAGGCCAAATCACACTTGGAGTTGCAGTTAGCAAGAGATGTTAAGAGTAGCAGGAAAGGTTTCTTCAGGTATGTTAACAACAAGCTGATGATCAAGGAAAGTGAGAGCCCCTTTCTGGGAGCATCAACCGAATGACAGAGAATGTGGAAAAAGCTAAAGTACTCAATGCTCTTTTTTTGCCTTTGTCTTCATGAACAAGGTCAGTGCCCAGACTATTGCACTGGGCAGCACAGTATGGGGAGAAGGTGACCAGCCCTCTGTGGAGAAAGAAGTGGTTCAGGACTACTTAGAAAAGCCAGACAAGCACAAGTCCATGGGGCTGGATGCACTGCATCTGAGGGTGCTAAAGGAGTTGGCAAATATGTTTGCAAAGTCATTCGCCATTATCTTTGAAAACTCATGGCAATCGAGGGAGGTCTCAGATGATTGGAAAAAGGCTAATGTAGTGCCCATCTTTAAAAAAGGGAAGGAGGAGGATCTGGGGTACTACAGGCCAGTCAGCCTCACCTCAGTCCCTGGAAAAAATCATGGAGCAGGTCCTCAAGAAATCAATTCTGAAGCACTTAAAGGAGAGAAAGTGATCAGGGACAGTCAGCACGGATTCACCAAGGGCAAGTCATGCCTGACTAACCTAATTACTTTTTATGACAAGATATGAGGGTAAAGCAGTGGACGTGTTATTCCTTGACTTTAGCACAGCTTTTGATACGGTCTCCCACAATATTCTTGCCAGCAAGTTAAAGAAGTGTGGGCTGGATGAATGGACTATAAGATGGATAGAAAGCTGGGTAGATCCTCGGGCTCAACGGGTAGTGATCAATGGGTCCATGTCTAGCTGACAGCTGGTATCAGCCAGAGTGCCCCAAGGGTCAATCCAGGGGCCGATTTTGTTCACTAGCTTCATTAATGATCTGGAGGATGGTGTGGACTGCACCCTCAACAAGTCTGCAGATGACACTAAACTGGGATATATGCTGGAGGATAGCAATGGGATATGGAGGGACCTAGAAAAATTAGTGGATTGAGCCAAAAGAAATCTGATGAGGTTCAAAAAGGACAAGTGCAGAGTCCTGCACTTAGGGAGGAAGAATCCCATGCACTGCTACAGACTAGGGACCGAATGACTAGGCAGCAGTTCTACAGAGAAGGACCTAGGAGTTACAGTGGACAAGAAGCTGGATTTGAGTCAACAGTGTGCCCTTACTGCCAAGAAGGATAACAGTATTTTGGGCTGTATAAGTAGGAGCGTTGCCAGCAGATCAAGGGATGTGATCATTCCCCTCTATTCAGCCTTGCTGGGACCCCATCTGGAGTACTCTGTTCAGTTCTGGGCCAAACACTACAAGAAGGATGTGGAAAAATTGAGAAGAGTCCAGTGGACTCAAAATTGATTAGTGGGCTGGAGCACGACTTATGAGGAGAGGCTGAGGGAACCGGGATTATTTAGTCTGCAAAAGAGAAGAATGAGAGGGGATTTAATAGTTGCTTTCAACTACCTGAAAGGGGGTTCCAAAGAGGATGGATCTAGTCTGTTCTCAGTGGTATCAGATGACAGAACAAGGAGTAATGGTCTCAAGTTGCAGTGAGGGAGGTTTAGGTTGGATATTAGGAAAAACTTTTTCACTAGATGGGTGATGAAGCACTGGAATGGGTTACTTAGGGAGGAGGTGGAATGTCCTTCCTTAGAGGTTTCTAAGGTCAGACTTGACAAAGCTGTGGCTGGGATGATTTAGTTCGGGATTGGTCCTGCTTTGAGCAGAGGGTTTGACTAGGTGACCTCCTGAGGTCTCTTCCAACCCTGATAGTCTATGATTCTATGAAATATGCAGGTACACAGAGTCTCCGAAACAAACACAAGAACTATATGTCCTCCCACTGTTCCAACCTTATTTGTAACACAGAATAGGGGGTCATGGATCAGCATGCACGTCACACTCCCCATCAGTTGACGACCCAGGCTGGGGAAGCTACATGATCCCACCAGTGGACCAAATTCAGTGATGAATCCTGGCCATATGTCACCTGAGGCATGCTGCACATACGCTAAGACTACCACAGAACAGTACACTGCAAGCATGTGGATTGCACTAGCTCGTCCTGTTTGGGCAAATGTGGATCTGAAACTGGAGTCTCTTGTGGTCAGGAGAGGCAATGCGTTGGCTGTGTTAGGCAGGACTTTATGAGAGGAGAAGAAAGATGGTTTTTGGGATATAAAAGCTGAGCCAGCACAAATAGCTGAGGCAAAGAGAGGAAGAATATGGGAAGATCAGAGAGAAAGTTTGCAGTGAGGGAAAAAAATTACTTTTTCTTCATTCTGCCTGATGTCCTCATTTTAAAGATTCAACATGATCCTTCAAGTGATCTCCACTGTCATTATGTTCTTCCATCCTAGTGCAGGCTGTCATATTGCCTGACAGTTGCATATTTCTATCTAGTTTATACAGCTTGCAAATACCTTTTTAAGCACTGCTATGTTATAAAAAAGTAATGCACTAGTATTCAGCATTGCACCATCTTTTAAAAATGTCTGTCTCCTTTAAATGGTCATTCTGGCAGGACTTTTTATTTATCTTCAAAGTAATTAATTAATGTAATTAAAAATATAATTGGATATATTACTTCTCAACCATCATTTCTTATATTTCGCAGTTGCTAAACGAGAGGATTGAAAAATCCACATCAGCCAACATATTTACCACACCAGGATAAGAATTCAGCTCCATGCTTCTCTATCTCAATTCAGCTCAAGCACAACTAAAAAATAAATAGCATGATGGTTGGTAGAGGTTTATACACACAATGTAGTTACAAGACATGTACTAAAAGTGTACTCTATTTATTATGTATGGTTCTCCATCTATCACCAAATAAATGACCTAGTACCAATGGCCTTGCAGGCAGCTATGCCAGATTTTCACCTTACAGCTTTCAGATACTGTTGCATCACTACTGCAGAAAGTAGTGTGGGAGAAATGCTGGGAATTATAGAAAACAACATGACAATGCCTGTACATTTGGAAGTGGAACGATATGAAGATACCTGTCTAGCTCAAACATTTCTGATGTGACCTTTGTGACAGATTGGCAGATATGTCTGTACTGGATGGTGAATTCCATTTTGTTTTGTCAATGTCATAGTGTACTGCAGCCTCCAATTTGGCAAGAGAACACCTTTTTGTGCTGGGCGTGGACAACTAGGTGAATGACTGTAAATGAGAAAGAGCCATCAAGGCCCTCAACTCTGAATGGCTCTTCCCTACTGGAACAATGGGTTTGCTGCCTGTAGAGGCCATTGACTTTGAATGAACTCTCGTTACAGAAACCTGCCTGGGTGGAGAGGGCTGGAATCCCCCAGCCTACACACATGGTTGGGATGTGACAGTCTCTCCAACTGACCATCTGACTAAAGAGAAGAGACTTTATTTAAGGCAGTGACTGTCTGCGAGGGAGGGGCCATTCTATTGTGACTGGCTAGCAGAACTTGTTAGAGATGGCAGCAGAGACTAGGGTGACCAGACAGCAAGTGTGAAAAATGGGACAGGGAGTGGGTGGTAATAGGAGCCTATATAAGAAAAAGACCTAAAAATCAGGACTGTCCCTATACAATTGGGACATCTGGCACCCTAACAGAGACTCTACATCACAAGGATGCTGAAAAGAGCTAGGACTCACAGGTTGGGGGAGATCTGGCAGATGCATTCAGGAGTTGGTTGTTCTCCTAAGAAATGAAGCGCCCTAGTTCTTTCAAGAATAAAAGTATCTGTAGTTAAGAAATTCATTGACTAAGACTGTGTTCCTGGCTTTACTGATACATGGCCTCTGAGGGATTTAAGTAAACACCAGAGCTCTAACAGCCAAGTGCTTTATGGGGGTACATATCTAAGCAACTGAAGCTTGTGCGGATTAAGGCAATAGTTCTGGGTATAGGTGGATGGACTATGAGACCAAGAAGGTTTTCAGACATGGGGTCTATACTTAGGAATGTGTCCGAGAGACCCCAGAGCAAGGAGCAGTGACTGGTCACTGAGAAGCATAGAGGATTCAGCAGTTGGATCCACTCATAACAGACTGGAGTCTGTCCACAGAGCAGAACTAGGCCTGGTTGTAACACCCATCACCATAGTATCTCAGTGTATTGTCTCCTCCCCATGTGGCTTCCATACTTTCCTGCACTTGGGGAATGTAATCATACTAATACTTATTGCAATCTAATACATATTAAAACTCAATCCACTGGATTATGATGATACTAACATTTATTATATTTGTTACCAATCCTTAATAATTCATATTGTGTTCAAAAACACAAGCAGTACCTCACAACAACCTGTTTTACGGATGGGGAAACTGAGGCAGATAGCCCAATTCTCTTTCCCCTTATATCATTGTTACACTGATGTAATTTTATTAACACAAGTGAGAGATAAGAACAGCCCTTCAATGATGGTGACCAAAACTGTAGATGGGGTTGCTATTTGTACTAGGTTTATAACTCATAAGACTGTGGCCCCCCAGTCCTGGGCTCAGATCACTAAACATTGGACCAAATTCTCAGCTGTGTTGAAGGAGTGTTGCATGTAGCTCAGAAGAGGGATGCAAAAGAACCTATTGTGACCCACTGATCCTGGAGCTATTTCTGCTGTGATATAGTCTCTGGTGTAGTATAGATTAAGTTCTGGGCTGCTTTACTCTACACCAGCTGCCTATTGTCTCAAGGGCCATTTTCTGCAGCTGGGGATTGCCTTGATGTCATGCATCCTCGATGTCATGCATTACCAGGATTTCGTACATCTCAGGTGTGATGTGTCATTCCATATTGTTTATGAAAATATGCTTATGATATGAACATGACTTAACTGAGATATACTTCATGCCAGATGGCTCATGTGAGAGATCATTGGAAAGGTTATGGTTTATGGAGTGTGATTATCCAGTGTGTATGCCTTTATCATGTCTGTATCTGGAGTGAGGAATATTGACTATGTATCTGTATTTCAACTGGGTGACACCCACTGCTAACATGTCAAATACAACAATGGAAAAGCCAGGCAGGGCAGATGGCCCATTAGCAAGGACAGCGGACTGTGAAAAGCTTGGCCTTCCTGTGGACGCTCCATATTGCCACTGACTCATGGACTCCGTGATATTACAAGGTCAGGTGGTCTCGTCACCTGCTACTAAAACATTACCTGGGACTTCTTGTACTTTTCCATTGTAAGGGAAGGAGGGTCAAGTTTGGCAAGACAGGTTAAAGGGGGCCCATGCTGGGAGAACAGGTAGACTTAGTGGGATTGATCATGTGGCTTTCCAAGGGGTCCAACCCATCACATCCAAGCTCCTCCCTCTTTTATATATGCTTTCACCTCCTTTTTCAGCAACAAACTGAAAAAAGGACAAAAGGGAGGGGAAGAAAACTGAACTCCACCCCTCCAAAAAAAAAACCAACAACACCCTAAGAAAACCAAACATTTGAAAACAAATGAAAAAAACCCCTTCCTTTTCAAAACCCACAGAAGGAAAATTACTTCAACGTTTTCCATTTTTTCCCCATCTAGCTTTGTACTGTAGGATTCTCCTACTCAGGGGGATCTGCCACCAGCTGGATCTGCCAGGTTTAAATCTGCTTTGCACTTGGAGACCAACACAAAACAGACTTAACAGGCCCATATACCTCCTTGCACAGGCTCTTCTTGCTTCTCACAGTTAGCATGCTAACAAAAGAAATTCAGCACCATTTAAAAGTAGCCCAGCAAATTACAGCAGACTACATGTAAAATAGCAGATAAACTGTTGTGGTCATGAAATCGAGAGCACGTGTCTAGACCCTGTGATGTTTTCCCAGTCCTGGAATGTGTTAAGTGTATTGAAGCAATTTCTCTTACCTATACCAGTCTTTCAGACAACCATGTAAGTGGCACTCCCCAAAGTTCACCAATGACACATTTGCCAATGTAAACGGCAGCTGCTGCTGCAAAACAAACATCACTGCACATTAAGATCAGCCTACAAAATAATATGGATGGAATGAGAATTCATATCAGACAACAAAGTCCTATCCATCAGCATTCAGCTTGTCTGCTCCTTTTCTTTATTTTGAATTTTAATAATGGCCTCACCATCGTAAACACAGATAAGTGGAAGTTATTACACCCATCTCTAGAGGATCAGTGGCACTTAAGAAATAAAATATATCAGGAGTCTTGACCTCAGGTCTCTAGTTGTGTGCTGTGCCACCTGTCTGCTGTACAGAAATAGTTACTCTAGCCACAGCTGAACAGATTAATTCCAGAACAAGAAGCAATCCTCACCCTTGTTGCTAGCTGATATAATATTTTGAAGGTTTCTAGTTTAGTGCTACTGAGATGCAGACTTTACCTTGAATACATTAAGCTAATGCACTACTACATGAATGTAATCAACTGATCATAGCACTTCCCACTCTCTGCTATTTGCTTTAGCAATAATCATTGCAGAGACCATTGTTTTCCAGTTGTGTTGTCCAGCATAATCACAGCTTCTTGCCATGTAACTTCACATGCATTCACTATTGCACTGCAATCACACCTTCTACAGCAAAAGATGGTGGTTCTGAGAAAATTCTAACCTGCTGAGCACAAAATAAAAATCAGTTTTGACAGAAAATGTTGTAAATGCCACACATTCATGTAGCACTTTACACCCCCAAAAAGGTCCTATAGTGATTTATACTCTTTATGTACAGGGGTTGTTTCATCCACCATTGAACCTTAATGTATTCTGGGATGGAAAAGTAGATGTTTTCAATGCCAGATACACTGCACCAATACTGGTATAAGGGGATGTGAAAAATAATTTAACTGGTTAAAACTAGAGGAAGAGATTTAGGTTACTTACTCAGATTAGAATTTAAACAGGATATTAGGGTTAACATCTCTATACATATTCTTCCAAAACTAGCCATGGGATCACTTATGAACTTAGAGGACAAGACCTCCATTTTGATATCTCACCTAGAAGACAGAATAGCTACAACAAAGCTATTATTCTGGGTCCTTGGTTCAATACTGCCACATGGGCAACAGTGTCACCAATAGTATTTGGCCACCATCAACATTTCTTGAAGCATGTGGACTTTGTTTGGACATCACCTGTCCAGTAGATGCTACTACAATACAAATGGTAAATAAACAGTCTACCTAAATGCTGAAATCTGATGATCTTACCTTACTAGATGGTTACTTTTAAGGTCTCTCCCAGTCTTACGATTCGATGATACATTAGTATTTTAAAAAATGTTACGTATAAACTCATATATCATCCTCTGTCCTGTATTTTATGGAATTATACTATAGGGAAGGGAGAAACTAATGAAACATTTCAATAGCTGATTTGTGTAGCAGAGAAACAACAAAGCCATGGTGAATAATTAATATCATAGAAGAAATGCACCTCCCAGCACTTAGGATACAGTACCACAGAACAAACTTTTGCCTCCATCATCAATGGGTTTTTCCCTTAAATAAAATAATGTGACTGAAAAAGCTATTTGCAAATATCATGCTGTAAACAAATTTGAATATAAAAGCCGCATAGAGTTTGCTGTTCTTCAAATTTGTATAAAGAATGTGTCATTCTCTGAAATGACAATTCATTCAAAGTGCAAAGGAAAATGTGCTGAATACGCTAGTGTGATTTAGCTAATACTGGGAAATGGGGCCATACAGCTGAGTTTAATTTTGATAGATTCTTCCATACTCAAGGAATCCCAAAGTGCTTTATCCCTAAAGAGTAAAATGGCAGTGCTCCCACTGCCTAGACAGATGGAACAACTATTGCACACTCATTAATAGACAATACATAGCACTAGACATCAGACTTTTAAATACAATGGTGCGATGCCACGCAGCAATGAGAGGGAGAGGATCTAGACAGGGTGCTCCAAATATTTTTTATATCTAACTTGTAGGCACACATGAGACTATAATGCTCTTGTGGGAGCAAGGAAAGAAAAAGGTTTTATGTTTCCTAACGTTCTCTAGGCCTGCACATCTCCTGCTGCCATTCCCTTAAGATGCCTTCACTCTCTCCTTGAGACAATCAAAGCCTTAGCAACTCAGTCAGGCACTTCTCCTGTTTATAAATATTACGGACATCCAGTGAATTAACAGAAACAATACCATGAGCCTTAGGCACCCACCCACTCACATGGCTTGAATATGAAACAGTCACAGCAAACAATTCATGAGCAAACCACAGGCAAATTTGTTATATTGGTGATGTATTTGTAGCTGACGCATGAACACCGGCACCACTACAAAATGGTTAAATTTAACAAATCATTGTTCCCTATAAAATATTTTCCCAGTTTCATGTCCCACCCAAATGAGGGTGATAAAATGATCAGTTCAAAACTCCAGCCCAGCAGAAGGTCAGCACAGAATTTGATGTGAACTATTAGCCACTCAAAGATGTTTATTGAAATCAAGAGAGAAAAATACACTGCCTGAAAATCCTACCACTAACAGAGTCTCACAAATTAAGCCCGCAAGAAAACTTATATACATAATAATCATAATAAAAGGATTCTAATCTTTTGTTCTTTCTCCCTCAGTTGCTGCCTAACCTCCAGGCAGCTAACTAGAGCCAATTGACAGAGACATATTGCTCATATACCACTCTTCTCCAGAAGTCCCCCATCACCATACATGAACAAAAAGGCTCCTCTTCCTTTAGCAGTTTAGTGATTTATGAAGGTGCCTTTAAAAATGGTTTGATGTTTTCCGTCTAATATCATAGAGGCAATGTCTATAGTCTCATAGACCCCTAGTCAAAGACAAAAGTTACAAAAGTTCACGGAGAGCTTAAGTAGTACCTTCTGTTATGAGATAACTTATTAAAGGTTCAATCCCGTTCATACTGAAGGTGGTGGTCAGTAAGTGTAGAAGGACCTGATTCTGATTTAAACTAAGGTCACATTTGAACCACTTTGTGTAAAAGGGCCTTAGTTAAATGAGACTCAGGCCCCAGTGCCTAATAGGGTGACCAGATAGCAAGTATGAATAATCGGGACCCATTTTTTCCAGCGGCAGAGGGAGGTGGGGGAGAAGGGAAGGGAGACGGGGCATATAGTTGCATATATAAGACAAAGCCCTTAATTTTGGGACAGACCCAATAACATCAGGACATCTGGTCACCCTAGTGCCTACAGTGAAAGATCTCCTCCTTATGACAAATCCAAGCCACGCACTTTTGAAGCGGTAGGCTTCCCTAAAACGTACACTGGAACTCCCATTTCAGTTGGGAACATTTTAAAAATGTTTCTGGGGATGGTTAAATAAGCTGAGGGTCTAGTAGAGCACTGCTGGGTACTCTTAGTATTCTTAGTACTACTGTCAATGACCAGAGCCTCATAAGTGTTTATTTGAACCTAAGGAGGTTCCATGATGCTTTTTCTGCAAACAACCCTTCTCCCTTGATAGGCTCCCTAGACCTGCAATTGTCTTGAAGATAGTCCCAGTACACACTGACTCTCTCCAGTATCTTCAAGAGATGATGGCAGGTCTGTTTTGCCTTCCAGTGTCTTCAGGAAGATCAGGGTAGGGGAAGTGGGGCTACTTCTCTTTGTAACTGAGGTTTTGGAGCTTCTCCCATGCGTTTGTTCTGCAAGAAGAGATACCATAGTTCTAACTACAATTCTTTTGTTTCTCTCCCCTCTACCATCACACAAAAAAACCCCTCTCATTCTGCAGTCCCTTCCAAAAAATACCTTTGTCTATCTAAGTCATGAAGCAAAATAGGATGGGATGCTCTTTCCCTTGGTATTTTCAGTATATTCATAACTATATGGGCTCATACTGTAGTTCTGTTGAATCCTAGCTAGATATTACTCGTATTCAGACCCTAACATGAAAATAGCCTATAATTAGTTTCCATGAATATTTGTTGAAAAAGGGAGCCAGATCTGCGGTGATAATATTTAGATTCTAATGAGGGACAGAGGCCTAATATGTAACCAGCGAGCCTTTAGGCAACAAGAAGGTTTAAGTCTGGGTAAGACATTAGCCAGCCTCCTCGCAGGACTTTGAACATTTTAGGCTAGATCCTCAGCTTCTACTTGGCTGCAATGAAGCAATGGTGATTTACACCCACACAGAATCTGTCCTTCAGTGCCATACAGCTACACCCAAATCTTTTTTTAATAGGTCTGTCTCTTCTGTAATTTAAAGCTCCTTCATATTTAAGCAAAATTTTTCACTTGACAAATGTGTGTTTAAAAACCATACAATTCAATATAATGGGCTCTGCCTCAGCCTCTAGGCTTAACAAGGTTTTGTTTTAGTCTCCCGTAGCAACGCAATGACTCATCCCTGCAGCACCTCCTGCTGGTTGTCTGGGAAGTAGCTCTTTCCAGTTCCGGAGTGTCCTCTGCAGGCCAGTGTCTGACTGTCCACTGGCCTCCGTGTCCCTCCCAGACCCCGGTGCCCTTTTACCTGGGGTGCTGCCCCCTGGCAATACCCCCACACCCTGGGTCTCCCCTTCCTGGGGAACCCCCAACCCTCTATCCCCACCTTGCCTCAGTCTATGGCTACTGCCAGTCAACATTGAGCCCCCCTTCCCTGGGGCAGACTGCAGTGTAAAAGCCACTCATCATAGGCAAGGGGGTTTTGGGCTTGCTGCCTTTCCCTGCAGCCCAGAACCTTTTCAGGCCTATCAGGTGCAGCCTGGGAGGTCACCAGGCCTGAGTTCCACAGCTCAGCCTGCCCCTTCCCCAGCACTGTTCCACCCTCAGTACCTTTGCTTCTTCAGGCAACTAGGTCCATCTCCTTCAGCCTGGAGGGAGAGTCCTACCCAACTCCTCCCTGAGCCCTTATAACAGGGCCAGGTGTAGCGTGATTGAGGCATGGCCCAGCTGTGGCTACTTTCCCAATCAGCCTAGCCCTTACTTTCAGCCCTGGTCCTCTCAAAGGGCTGGCTTTTAACCCTTCCAGGGCTAGAGCGAGTAACCACCCCGCTACATCTCCACAGACTATTGGTGTGTGAAAACTCTAGAACCTTCAATATCCATCGCTTTTCCAGCATGTCTCCCACACACAAATATTCCCCAGGTTCCCCTGTAGAGATGAAGATGCTGAAATTTCACAGGGCAAGGGAGCAATATCATACTCTATATTACTGAGTTTTAGTTTCATTGTAGAGCTTTTCCCCTAGAGATATGGTACCCAAAAATGTAATTTCCTAACTTTTTTCTTCAAGTGTCAAGTATTTAACTGCTAGATAAAGGCTCTTTCATTTCGATTTCTGTGGAGCTTTGGTGATATTTTGATGATTAGACCAATCACAGAACTATAACTGTCATAAGTATAAAGTAGCCTAGAATTAGTGTTTACCTGTAAGGGGTTAAGCTAAAGGTAACCTGAGATGTGGACAACTGACCAATGAGAAATTCCTCAGGAGACAAAGGATTTTGAGTTTCAGTTTCTCTCTGGTTCTTCTCTGTTCAACTCGGCTATGGGATGAATCACACCTACTTCTTTCCCTGTAACTATAACTTTTCTATCCAGTAACAAGTAAGGTAGTCAGTAAGTTTACCTTCTGTTTATCACTTGGAAAATTCTCCAGTGGGTGGAAATTTCTCTGTGTTTCTCTAATACTGTAAAGCTTCAGCAGGAGGAGAAATTCGGGGAGGGGGTTGTCTTCAACTCTTTATTGATTATTGTAGTGCTGTTCTACTGATTTTCTATAAGGGATTTATTCCTTTCTTTTTCTTTAATTAAAATCTTTCTTTTAAGAATTTGACTGCTTGTTTTCCATTGTGTAAGATCCTGGTTTTGGATTGGGCACGTCTCGCAGGATCAGGCGAGGTTTGTTTTTTTTTTTCTCTCAAGCTTCCCAGGGAAGGAAGTAGTTTGGGGGTTTAGTGGAAAGAGAAAGAAGGGTCCCAAAGTCCCCTTTGACCTAGTTTTTGGAATACTGAGTTTGGTGGTGGCAGCAGTTAGTTCCAGACACAGAAGTTTGTGTTCTGGGGGGAAAAAAGATAACCTAAGCTGGTAATAAGCTTAGGAGTTTTTTTTTTTTTTCATGCGGGTCCCCACATCTGTACCCTAGAGTTCAGAGTGGGGAGGCAATCCTGACAATAACCCTCTTGGATTTTCCTTGGACACTATCCCAAGCTAGCCCTTTTCTATGTAATGGCAGTAGTTCAAAATAAGAACAAGTATTTATATATTACTTTCTCTTTTCACAACATCTCAATTTTCCCTCTGGTTTATTTTCTGTTGTTTTTGAAGTAATAGATACTAGTGGCAGTTAAAAAAATAGGATTCAGTACCGTATTTTAGTGTGTGTCTCTATAGGGAGCTTTCATTTACTTTAAAGATGAATCTATAAAGGGACTTCTAGACATGTCATGGCACTTCTTCTACCCCATTACTTACAGTATTTTATTAGCATCTACACTGAGCTGTTGCATACATAATACATAACAAGATTTTGACAGCAAAAGTACGTGTGAGAGGATTGCCATTCATTAGAACCCACTTTCAGATCATATATTCTTCATTAACATTTAAAACACTTTAGTAATTATATCTAACTTTCTAAAATGGACACTAACTAGAATGACTTTTATCCTGGCTCCAACTCAACAACAAATTATTGGATTGCGGGGCAGCACATTTTAATTGAATATTCTGCAGCAGCAGAATCCTGAGGGCCCCTTTTCTTCTGTAGCCTTTTCTAGGAGCAGGGAATACCATTATTGCCTCACTCCTCATGCCTACTGCCAGCAGGATGGGCAGCAATGGAAGATTAGGCCACAGTCTTCTCACCTTCT
The DNA here is from genome assembly GCA_007922305.1 of Dermatemys mawii. Taxonomy (NCBI): domain Eukaryota; kingdom Metazoa; phylum Chordata; order Testudines; family Dermatemydidae; genus Dermatemys; species Dermatemys mawii. Next base: position 28,107,541 of record ML677352.1, read on the forward strand.
CCAGGCCTTTGGCTTGTGTTATGCAGGAGGTCAGACAAGCTGTTCACAATGTTACCTTTGGCCTTGGAATCAGCCTCAGCAGTCCAGTTCCATCCCCTTCAATTACTTATGGTTGGCATTTGTAATTGGGGTTCACTTACCACTCTGGTGCCTCCTGCTGGCTGTCTTAGGAATTAGCTCTGTGTAGTTGTGCCCCCTCTTCAGGTGATACCTCGTCGCCATCACTCCTGCTCTAGGATCCACATTTCTCCAATGATTGCGGCATCCTCTTCAGTGATACAGCCCTCCAAGCACACCACACACTATGCTTCCCCCCTACCCCAATTCCAGGGGATCTGCAGTCTGCTTTTCAGCCACTTCCTGTAGTGGCCACTGCGGCAAATTGTCTGGCAACTTCCTCGTGGCACCTGCAACCTCTTTGTCCTTGCCTCAGGGCCACAGTCTGCAAACTCCAGCACCCAGCCAGGAGCTCTCTCGCGCTCCCCCAGTCCCTGCTGGTAGCATTGTTCTGTCAAGAGCGTTGGCAGTTCTCTCAGTCCTCCAGAGACACAGTCCTTTCTCCCTGGGCTCCTAGTAGAGAACTGCCTTTGTCTGCCTTGCAGCCCCATTTTTATATGGGCCTGCTTGGCCTTCATTGGCTGTTCCCTTCAGCCCTTCTCTGATTGGCTGCCTCCTGCACAGCCTCCCTAGGACTCTGTTAACCCCTTAGAGCCCACTGTGGGGCATGTGCCCTATTCCAGCGTTCCATCATCAATCTTCTCTTTGCTCCCCTTTGCTCCCATTCACACCTATTATTTATTTATGTTTCTACTACTCTGCAATAAAAGAGCTCAGCCCAGACTCTGGGCACCCTAATAGTTAATCTGTTAAAGAAGACACCATTTAAAGATGATGACTCTGCCTGCTACTCCCAGATCAGATGCCAAGTCACCAACACCACAGAACAAAATCTAGTATAAGCTCCCAACAGACTCTTCCCGAACCCTCCCTCACACTGCTTTTCAGCCCATCTTTCGATGGGCTAGACTAGAGAAAAAGAAAAGGTTAACAAACATGCGGTATTATGGAACGAGGGTACTTTTGCCAACGTTCTACTTCAAAAATAAGGAACTATTTTCTTCGCACCCTCAACCCACTTCTCTCAATACTAGTATCATCATTAATAACAAAACAACAACAGTACTCACCTACATTCGCCACAGGTTTGCTCTTTTTTGCAACACTCACAATCTTATTATACAGAGATGAAAAAATAAGGGACATTCCTTGTAATGAGGGACTGTTGGCAACCTTAGCCCAGGAGGAAGTGAATTCCAAAGGCACTGGGCCTCATGGCGAACACTCTGATAACAGCCTTGCTCTCCCCCTCATTTTTTCTTCACTACCAATGGAGATCCAACTCAGGTGTCTTCACAGCACACGCCTGTGGCAGCCTTATAGGGGGAAAGGAAAGAAGAGCTCTCTTAGGTAGGGAGGTCCCTATGAGGCTTTGGGGTTCAATTCAGACCAGAAGGGGGTTGTGTCATTACCTGACCTGCAACTCTGGGTTCCTTAAATTCTATGCTGCTATGGGTCACAGCCTTGACACCAACAGCCATCAGACAATCATTCAGGTCACACCCTTGCTTCCATCACATAGTTACTTTTTGCAGAGTGACCGCAACACTTCCTGGTCCCAATGTTTCCCCAAACTGTCTGCTTCTGCAGGATTCAGCCCTCTCCTGGAACACTCACAGAAGGTATTAAGTTAATTTCTTCTTTAAAGAGTCAATACACTTCAGTTCATTCATTTAACCAGTATTTGGCAACCACTTATTTAAATCACAGCACTGAACTGGTTTATAGTCAAAGCAAAACAAGTTTATTAAACACAAACTCACATATTTAAATGACATCACTTAAATGCTTTTATTCTATATAAAAATACCACTTCATCCCAGGGTTCAGGTGTGAACAGATCCATTTCTATCATAAGCTATACTTGTGCAGGTGCATTGCCATTATGTAATTTACTGTATGTACGCCAGAGCTTTGGGAAAGCAAATTAAATGTCAAACTTATGCCCTGCTTCTTTGAATGAGGTTTATGCACTTCAATTTCATGGAGACAGGAAGGAGTGGGATAAATGCAGGGAAAGAGGTGGGATGCTCATGTGTTAATCTACCTGTTGGAATGCATCTTTCCCCACATTTTCAAAGAACAAGGCGCAAAGAGTACAAGTATACTTTGGAGCATCAAAGTGACTAGTGAGTAAGACAAGCTTAATCTTTCTTGAAACTTCCCTATGGTTTCCCACAAGTATTAAGCCTTTAATGTCTTAAGAGAATGTATATTCAGCAAAATGCACACTGGGGCTGTAAGCTGTGCATTCAGTTGTCTTTTGAGCCTGTGCTGGTAATACTTTTATAAAACCTGACTCTAGGCAGACACAGAGGTGTGCCACTGGACGGATTAAACTGTTTCTTTCATGTCTTCATAACTAATATCTTTTATCACCAGATAAAAGATATTAGCTATGGTACCCAGAAGGAGAAAGTTTTATTATTGGGTGAGTTGTACTCTGGAGCCTTGGACTGTTTGGAATAGGAGTAGGCTATTTTTAGACAGTTGCTGCTGTTTAATTATGGATTTTTGTTTTGTGATGCATATAATCAGTCACCATATTCACAAATTCAAGATTTCCCCATGGCAAAAGTCTTAAAGATTGGACTTTTATTGCTTTCATCCCTTATCAAAATGGAAGCAAGCAGCACATGAGTCAGCAACAAATATCCTGGGAAACATACTTAGGGCCTGATCCTACTGGTTTCTTAAATCTTAGGATTTACTGTTGCATGTAGGAAATATTTCAAGCACTCTGTTTAGACCAAGCCTATTGTGCATCTTAGGATGGAGAGGGGCTGTGGGGTTGCTCCAAATGTGCAGTCCTACCAGGGGTGAAAGTAAGGTAAAATACTTATTGGTATGGGGTCCTGGCTCCAAGCCCCTGGGAGAGGTGGGGCCTTGGGCAGAAGTGGTAGGGTTTGGGGGTCAGCCTCCCCCACCCTGCCCCTCCATGCTGCCTGGAACATGCCACCCAGGGCTCCGGTGGTGATTTAAAGCACCTGGAGTTCCAGTTGCTGCCGCGGTAGCAGCATCTCGGAGCCCTGGGCCTTTTGAAATTGCTGGCTCCCAGGGCAGCTGCCCCTCCCCCCACATAGGCGGCCCTGGGGTGGGGGCAAAAGGAGCAGTGATGGTAAATGCTTTAACATGGGCTGTATACTGGCTGGTACCACTGGCTACTTCTTACCAGTACATCATAGTGGGCCGTACCGGCCTACTTTCACCTCTGAGTCCTACATATAGGATACTACAATCCAAAGGATGAGCTAGTACCAAGGGTGTGGCACACCTGCAAAAGGTTTTACACCAAAACATTAGAGTTCTAGTTTCTTTGGTTTAGCTGATATAGTCAGGCCATTTTCTGTAATATTTGATGAATAATTTTTACCAAAGTGAAGGAAAAGCAATCAGTAACCAGTGTGACAAAATCAGACCTCACAGCTATAAGAGAATAGTGGAAGACAGGTGTATCATCCCTAGAATTGTGAAAGCCCTTTTCCCTCTGAATTGAAAAGAGGTTACCTCAAATTAATTATAGACACCTGAGCCCAAGTAAGGACTTCATCCTATGCTCCTTGGAGCTTCTCCTGAGTCCCCACACCATAAGCTACCCAATCAAAGCTAACTCATATTTCCCACCCTAACTCACTCTCCACCAAAATCCTGTTCTAGTTCTCTTTATCCCTTAAAGGGTCCTGTGTCAGGCTCCCCACAGTAAAAGTGCCACAGTTCCTTGGTAGCTCTTTGTCTCAGCCCAAGGTCTCTCTTCTCCTCTCTGAGACTTTGCAGACTTCCTGCTCTGCCTCTCTTGGCCTTCCTGTTAAGTCAGGAGCTCTTACCACCCAGGTCTCTCTGCTTATGGCCATAGCAGGAGCCTCCTGTTATGCTGAAGTTTTCTTCTTTATAGGCCTGCCCTCTCACACACACACACCTCTCTCCCAAGTATATCACAGTAATACCAGTTAATGCCAAATACACTCCCTTTCCCAAGTGTTTAAAGACTGTCCCAATTAAGATCCTCTCAGTTTTATTAACTCTTTCCTGGGTCCCACTGCTTCTTACCTAAGGTTCCCTGGGGAAGGGGAGATGTTCCCTGAACCAGTTCTGTGACATACGTCTGAACAAAACTTCCGAAGTCAAACATTTGTGAAGCTTTAGAGAGAATGTCTGTATGTTTGTATTTGAAATCGGGATCCAAATCCTGTCTGGCTTCTGTGTAACAATGGCCAAAACCAAACCTGAAATCTTTAAACTCCTAAATTTGAGGATGTATGATTTCAAAATACAGATCCAAATTTGCACCTTTGTCCATCTTCACCTAAAGATATATGAGGCATACAAGAGACACCAGTTTTGTTTATGCATCAAATCAAAACTCAGGGTGTGTGTGTGTGAAGTGACCATGTCAGATTTTATTTAGTATTGACATTGTTATTTAGGTGTAATGTAGTACTAACCCAGTCAAGATTAAATCTCATCATTCCAGGTGCTGAATGAACCCATACTGAGACCTGCTCCTGGCCTGAGGATTTGACAGTGCCATACAAGTTTGATAGAACTAACTTAGATTTCATGCAATTCTTTTGCCTCAGAACTGTATTCAGAAACTAGTCTATTAAAACTGAATGAAAGGTCAAATCTCCATTTTGGCAATTATGTTGTTTTCAATCATGACCAGAGTAGCACTATGGTAACAGCTATTGTGGATTTCTATCTGCCACATTATGGTGCTTCATAGTAACAAATAGCAATGATATGCTAAAGAAGCAATTTGTTGATAAGCAATTTAGAGGCTCTTTTATGAGAAGTGTTTTCCTCAATAGTTAGCATGGGAATCCTACGAGATGTTTTTATTTGCCTGTTACAACTTTCAAATTGATATTTGTGAATGTAAAGTGTGCAAGATCATCAGCTCCTAGAGATTGAACTCTGCCTTTTGCCCCTTATTATTTTAAGCTTTTTACATCCATATTTGTCTAAAAAGCCTAGTACATGGTAGGCACTAAAACCAAAATTGTCAAACTTGAATTGGCATAATTTAGGCTTCCAAACCTATATTTATGCACCTAAATATAAGAGGTGAAATCCTGGCATCATTGAAATCAATAGCTAAACTCTCCTTGACTTCAGTCAGGATTTCACACTGGCAGTATTAGCACCCCTACACATTTGGAAGTGACGAATCAGGCTCCAAAAAATCTGTGAGATTGTCTTAAAAATATTGCAGAGCCTTTTTTTCTTTGCCTTCTGACTTTTGAGCCTCTAGAGTATACACAGATTATTTTATAAAGTTTTCTCTATAACCACAAGTGCTAGAAATGAAATTTTTTTAAAAAAATCAAGTTGTGATTGGCATATAATCACAAGAATCTAGGACCTGGGGCTTTGAGAAGGATATCAAGTAGGGTATGCAGCACAAAGAGTCTGTTTTCAAAGGTGCTGAGCACCCAAAAGACTTGCTGAAGCTTTGGAGAACTGTCAGTATTCAGCAACTTTGAAAATATGGATTTAAAATCTTAACATAGGCCCTCAGGTTTGCAAATTGTGGCCTACAAACAGCAATATTTACAGAAGAGGTGCAGTGCCAGTTTTCCAACACAGTTCTTTCCAGGTCTGCCCAAAACTCCAATACGAAGAAAAACGGTCTCCAAGAGTAAGAGGATTTGTTGTTTTTTTTAATGCTTGTTCAGACCTCGGCACTTCTCTTGAAACAGTCAACGAGGATACCAGTTAGTGGCAATTATGAGTGGGCATTCTCTTTGTTGTTGGTAAGAGGGGAACTCGGTGCTCTAAAACATCACTTGATTATTTAAATTGCATTAGATATTCTTGCCTCTGAGATACTTGTTTTAAAATAAGAACAAAGGTGAAACGATTGAGACAGAAACTTCATAAAAATAAAACAAATACAGATGCTTAAAAGACAAAACTGTAAGAATAATTACAGTAAATAATGCTATATCTATCTCACTTTATCATTCCAATTACATTCTACTGATCTACAAAATTGAAAGGTAATGAGCAGTATTTCCTTAAAACACATTAAACTGTCAAAATGCAAATTTATTCATTAAGTATAAATGAATATGTTAAATATTCATGAATTGTTGTTCACATGTATAATTAATCCCATGGTCTGTGTGTCCAAAAGCATTTAGAAGATAAAGAGTAGAGAAAATGCTGCTGTAGAATAACAACATTCTAAAACATGTTTTTAAAAGCAAAGGTCTTGAGCCCATTGGATCCTAAACTATTACAAATGTTTATAATTTCATTATAACACTTCAGTATAGAGACATGTTTTCATGATTCAAGGTTGGTATCCTCAGTCCTAGCTGTCTAATAATCTGTTCAAGGAAAGAAACACTTGAGAGTGGAAAGAGCTATTAAAGCATCCTATTTGCTAGCTAGAGACTCAAATTAAGGCTTTACTAGCCACATTTTTAAACTCCCAAGGATGTCTCTAATGCACTTTAACTTTCTTGCCATCCTTCTTTTCTTAGAAGTGTAGTTTTACACTCACTTGGCCTGCTGGTGGGATAGTTTACTATTTCAAGCACCCTGCGAGGTTAAAAAAAGAAATTCCCCTACATAGTCAATTGGAGGCCAGCACCAAAGACAGTGGTTCGATTTTATTTCTTGCTTTTTGTGTTCCACTGCCATTAGCTCATATGAAGCTACAAACCCCCTTGTTCCATATTAAGTTTCAAGCAGACATCTCCACTGATTTCAGTGAGAAGTTCAACTTACAATAGATGGCATGATATGGCCCAATGTCTTTAACGTAAATATTTACTCTCTCTGCATTTCTCCAATTCCCATATCTCCCTCAGAGTAATTCAGACTTTGCTTTCAATATTTCTTATCTCAGTAGTGCTCATTGGTTTATGGTTGATGGAATTAATCTTTGGGAGATTAATCTTTATTCCTAGTAGTGAAAAAATACTGATTAAGATAAAAATAAGAATTACACGTTAACCCCAAAAAACTCCCTGTAGCGCTCACTCTAATTCCCTCCAATGTATTTTATTTGCCTAGTTTACTTACTGGATCTATATCTACCTGTCATTAACTATGTGACTGTTACCTAAACAATCTTATCCTCACCTCGTAGTCCTCTATCAGAACAAAATGACAGCCAAGTGCTCTGATCATTGGACATGTTTTCACCAAGAGAGAGTGGAACGTAGGTTTCTGCCATACAGCCCTGGTGAGTGTGCTGGTTTTGTGTGTGTATTAATCTTCCAGACAACAGAACACACAAAATCATGATTCACAGTCCCAAATTACTACAGACCTATTGTCCGCAGTAGCTGCAGATGCTTAGAAATTAGAAACTTAAAAGATCTATCAATACTTTATCATCTAGTCTCTCCTCCTGCCATGTAAGGGTTTTCCATACCAATTATTTTCTAGATTTTTGCCTAGTTTCAGTTTGAATACCACCAGGGATGCACTTCCCTCTTGGAGACTATTAAAAAACATTGACTTAATCACAGACCTATTTGCATCCAAAAATGCAATGTGTGCGCACAGATCTGTTTTTCAATGCACAAAAGGGAGGCAAGCAATATTGCATCTGCAGTTTTAGAAATGGGGCTAGGCTCATTTATAACTTCTATGATTCTCATTGACTTTAAGGTCAGAAGGGACCGTTATGATCATCTAGTGACCTCCTGCACAATGCAGGCCACAAAATCTCACCCACTCACTCCTGTAATAAATCCCTATGTCTGAACTACTGAAGTCCTCAAATCATGGATTAAAGAGTGCAGAGAATCCTCCAGCAAGTGACCCATACCTCACGCTGCAAAGGAAGGCGAAAACCCCGCAGGGCCTCTGCCAATCTGCCCTGGAGGAAAGTCCCTTCCCAACCTCAAATATGGCAATCAGCTAACCCCTGAGCATGTGAGCAGTATTATCATCCCCATTTTACAGATGGGGATATAAGGCACAGGGTAGATTTAGTGAGTTTTCCAATAACACAGTGGAATTTTACAGCTGAGCTAAAATTTTTAAGGTCTCTAGAGTCCCAGTCCACTAAACTGCACTTCCTACACTAGGAAGAAATGGAATCTGAGACTGATTTTATTTTTCAGTCTGGAAACCTACGTTTTGCCTTTGTGTAATACTACAAATGTTCCCACTGGCAAATCACCTATTTTCATTTTCTTCAGGAGATGGGGGTACAAATATTAACATAGTTATGTTCCCAACTAAACAGAGCTATGGTCAGGCAAGGAAACCACCAGGTTTCAGTATAGATGACACCACCATACATTATATGCCTTTCACCAGTCAAAAATCACTGTGAAGATGGAGAAGCACAACTGTAGAACATCAAAACAAGTCAGTGTTAACAATCAGGCATCTGTCTCTCAGGTGTGATGATATATATAGAAAACAGTTGAGGACCAAATGGATGCCTTAGCTGAAAGAAATAAACCTGAAGGGCCTGGGCTGATGAAATACAGACATTCAAGAGTAGACTGACTAAATTTCAGTCACTGTCACTATGTCTACACAGCAGTTGGGAAGTGTGTTTCCCAGCTTGTATAGACTATATGTGCTATCTCTGCTCTAGGTAGCACACTAAAAGTATGAAGCTTCTGCCATATAGTGTAGTACACTATAGACCAAGCAGTGATGATGGTGCTGATGGGTTCACAATGATGGCTTAAGGCTTTTTCATTGTAACTAAAAAACTGGGAAAATCTACTATGATGTGTCATAAACAGATCCCTACCTCCTGTGCACTGAGGTGGGCACAGAACTCTTCTGGCAAGAGCTCTGGAGATTAATAAAACTGGAGTGATTTTGTCCCAGAGGTGTCTGAGGGAAAATGTTGTTTCTCACAAACCACACTATTAATGGGTTGGCAGGACTTGACAGCTGTCCTTTGTCTTTGATGTTCACTAAGGTTACTTTAAGGCATCCTCTTCCTTACCTTTATTCTTAGACAGGTTGAAGATTAGCAGCTGTGTTAGTCTGTATCTGTAAATAAGAAGGTACTGCTTTCTCCTGCTGATAACGGCCCATCCAAATTAAACAGCTTCTTAGAATTGGTATGCTAATGTACAACCTTTTTTTTTGGCTTTCTGTGTGTATAAATGCATCTTACTTCTATTCCATTCTATGTATCTGATGAAGTGGGCTATAGCCCATGAAAGCTTATGCTGAAATAAACTGGTTAGTCTCTAAGGTGCTACAAAGTCTTCCTCGTCTTATTTATTCTTAGAGGTCACCTTGGCTTACGGAGGATTTGTAACAACTGATGCAGGAGAGAAATGACTACAGCCACAGGGGGAGAAGTCTTGTACTGAAGATGGTCAATCACTTTTCAGGGATGTTTTGAATTCTTACACTATGGTTGCGTTGGACACAAAAGCCTCCTCTATAAGCTGTGTCAAAATATAGATTTTTTTTTTTTATGGCTGTTGGACAGCCTGGTCCATCAAGACACTGAAAATCATCAGCTCCTGCAGTTAGCAACAGAAGTGCTCCTCTCAGATGGGGTGGCAATGGCTGCTTTAGCCATTTTGAAAATCCAGAGCCTTTATATGCATTAGGAGCCTATTAGGCATATAAACTGAGATTTTCAAAGGAGCTGTGGGGAGTTGGGTGCTCAAATCTGACTGAATGGAAATTGAGTGTCTCCTGACTCAGCTCCTCTGAAACTCTGATCACCCAGTTGATGACTTTGCTTCTCTTTTTAAAATGGAAGATTCAATTGTGGAGCACTGGAAGAAAGAGAGTCATATTCTAGCTTGGCTTTTGCAAGGTTTAGACATTTTCAGATACCAGACACGTGTTGGTACTCCTGTAACTTAACACAAGATTAAAAAATAATACAGAAATCACAGAAATGTGGGATTGGAGGAAACCGCAAGAAGTCACCTCACTGAGCTGAAGCAGGATTATATATGCTGTGACAAAGTTCCGAGTCTGTATTGGTGGGTCCTGCGCTTCCTGGCAGATTTAGGGGCCTCAGAAACTCATCCAGGCCCCAGAGTGACCTCCTTTTCTCAGTAACTAATTAGGGGAGACAGAAAGGGGGGAGCCCTGGCCCGCCCTCTACTCTGGACTCCAGCCCAGGGACCCTAATAGTATCAGCTAAGATGGCTGACCTTTTAGGCACAAAACACAATACAATTCCCTGGGCTACTTCCCCACAGCAGTCCCCGCTTCTTCAAACTCCACTTCACCCTTACCTCAAGGCCTCCTTCCTTCTGTACAATATGTTGTCCAACACTCAGTCTCACCAACAGCATAACTTCCTTCCACAGCTCCTGACACCCACAGCCCACCTGACTAACTGGGTGGTTTTTATCTGGTTTCAGCCAGTCCCTGATTGGCTTCAGGTGTCCCAATCAGGCTAGCTGTTTCTACTCCTTTCTAGAAGGTTCTTAATTGGCCCCAGGTGTCTTGATTGGCCTGGAATGGCCTTTCTTTGGCTATCCAGGGAACAGGGACCTACACATCCTGAGGCTGATATACCTGCCTTCCAGCACTCTCCTATACCCTTCTGGTCTGACTCCGTCACAATGCCTAGACCAGCCCTGACAAGTCTTTGTCCAATCTATTCTTAAAAACCTCTAACGCTGGGGATTCTACAACCAGCCTAGGTAACCCTGTGCACTGTTTAACTATCCTATTAGTTAGAAATATTTTCATAACATCTATCATAAATCTCCCTTGCTGCAAACTAAGCCAAAATGACTAACTTGAACTAAAACAATCAGCATAAAAATAAAACAGTTTTTTCTTCATCAAAGCACTTCCAAATATTAACAAGTTGGTCTAATGAGAAATTCAGATTTTTTTTAAAATAATAGACCTTATTTCAGATAAATAAATATTTAAATCTCTTTGGCTTCAATCCTTCAAAGCTGAAGGCTAATTCCTGTCAATGGGGCTGTGTCAGAGTAAAGGGTCTGCTCGCATGAAGCTGCTTGTGGGATCAGGGTCTTAGGTCATAATGTGATTGTGAGTGAAGGTCATGTAGAGCCCAGATGTGCTCAAAAATGGCCCAATGTGTCTGTTTTAATATGTGAACCACTGTGCATGTATCAACGCTCTTGTTTTTATCCTTACATTAAAACATTTCAATAATTAGATTTTATTACATAACCACATGCAGATCCACAATGCATAATTGAATGAATTCACATTCATACGCTATGACACAGATTAAAAACAACCTACAAAACTAACAGAGCTGTATGGACAAAGGGGATTAAATGAATCCATATTTCATCATGTTATTAGTATGCATGTGTGGCTCACACTCTAAAGGCTATGAAGGGAACATTAATGTGTATTTAGTGAGTATGTTTAAAAAATAACACACAAATTCTTAAGTCCCTTGACAGGATACCCCGGTATCAAGTTTGAAAGACCCTCAGAGCTCAGCCTGGGAATGCCATCTCTTTCCTAGACTGAATTGTTGTTTTACCACAGAAATCCCACTTCTCCTTCTTCTTGACACCACAATCAGCATGCCACAGCAAAGGAGAGAAAACATGTCCTTTAATCCAGCACTCTTGTTTTCCACAGGTCAGATCAGGTACCAGAATCTGGCCCTAAATTAGCTGATACAGATGCTGTATTATTTATCAACAATCTTGACCTACATATCTGAAATCCGGAATCTTCTCACAAATCCAGTTGGTCTATATGTGCTTAGCTAATCAACAAGTCATGTCAAGTTAAATTGTGTATATTGAAGCATGTTGGATGTCGATGACTATTAGCCAGGCAATAAAAGAAGCACATACTCACACATCATCATTAGATATGAGCATTCAAACAACCCTCTGTGTTTGGAGTGCTCTCTCTCTTTCACGGTGCTCAACACTCTCCCTTACCTCCATCACATCCACTCACTTTCTAAGTGACTTCACTCTGTGGGAGAGTGGATGGAAACTCTGCACTCATTACTGGATGGAACTAATGTGCTTATTTTGTGCAAACACTTACACAGCTGCTTAACTTTACTCTCAGACGTAGACTCATTGAAGTGAATAGTACTGCCCACATTCTTGAAGTCAAGCATATGTGAGTGTTTACAGGATCAGGGCTGTATTTTTGTAATGTCATCAGATACCAATGTCTTCTAATATCATCTAATATCAAGCACACTTCATGTATCATTTGTCAAAACAGATAGTAAACTTTTTGTGGGGCAGGGTTTCTGGATTTTTTGTGAGAGTTTTGTGAACTATCATGTACATTTGCAGCTGTGTATAAATGAATAAATATTTGTCTGGCACAACGATGTGCACAAATGATGTAACACTTTCTAACAGAGACTGGAAATTGTACACATTTATTGTTCAGACTTTAAAATATCCCAGGCACAATTTTGCAAATACAGAGAAAGCACATAAAAATAATCCAAATGGGAGTGAAAAGTAGCACACAGTAGGAAAACTGACAAAACACAAAATACCTCATATAATTTTTAACAGTACAAAAGACTCTTAAATCTAGCACTAAAAAAGCAAATAAGAAAGAAATGTAATAATATATATGACATTCAATTAAATTCTTTTTAGTAATATCTAATAGCAACTTCATAAAATCAGGAGAATGCTTTTCTATAAGAATGGCTATACTGGGTCAGACCAAAGGTCCATCAAGCTCTATATAGTGTCCTCTGACAGTGGCCAATGGCAAGTACCCCAAAGAGAAAGAACAGAGAGGTTATCATCCAGTGATCCATGCCATGTCACCTAATCCCAGCTTTTGGCAAACAGAGTCTAGGGACACCATTCCTGCCCATCCTGGCTAATAGCCATTGATGGACCTATCTTCCATGAATCTATCTAGTTCTCTTTTGAACCCTCTCATAGTATTGGCCTTTACAATACCTTCTGGCAAGGAGTTCCAGAGGTTGACAGTGAATTGCATGAAAAAATACTTCCTTGCGTTGTTTTAAACCTGTTACCTATTGATTTCATTTGGTAGCCCCTTGTTCTTGTATTATGAGAAGGAGTAAATAGCACTTCCTTATTTACTTTCTCTATATCACTCATGATTTTATAGACCTCCATCATATCGCCCCTTAGTCGCCTCTTTTCCAAGGTGAAAAGTCTCAGTCTCATTAATCTCTCCTCATACGGAAGCAGTTCTATACCCCTAATCATTTTTGTTGTCTTTTCTGAACCTTTTCCAATTCCAATATATCTTTTTTGAGATGGGGCAACCATATCTGCATGCAGTATTCAAGGTGTGGGCATACCATGGATTTATATAGAGGCAATGTGATATTTTCTGTCATATAATCTCTCCCTTTCTGGATGATTCCCAACACTCTGTTCACTTTTTTGACTACCGCTGCACACTGAGTGGATGATTTCAGAGAACTATCCACAATGACTCCAAGATCTCTTTCTTTAGTGGTAACAGCTAATTAAGACCCCATCATTGTATATGTATAGTGAGGATCACATATACACACATGCACATATAGGAACCTACTAGTATGCAAGGAGAAGAACAAAAATTGTCCCTGTAAAAAGATGAACAGGAAGATGTGCTTTATATACTATATAAAAACAATGGACGCATTAGCAGAGCAATATTAGTAACAAGTAGGTACACAATAAAATCCCTATTTTGAGTAAACTGAATGAAAATTAATCTGATCTAAACAGACACTTTCCATATTGTGCACATGTTGGATTATACTTTACTGCCTCACATTTCTGACGTGTGGAGCAAACTGAGGGCACGGTCCTGTTAGGTGCTGAGACCCCTCAGCCCATATTACCTGAGAGGGTTCGGATTGGAAAAAGGCAGAGCTATGAAAGGAATGAACCTCGGCCAAGAAGTATGGAGGAAAGGCCCAACACTTGAGCTCCTGTTTAGCCAAAAGATTGTGTTGTTAAATGGGATGAACAGAAGTTACTCTTCCTGGTATTGTAGAACATTCTAGTAGGTCACTTTGAGAATGTACCAAGACTTTAGTGAACATAAAGGAACAAATAGCTTGGCATTTACTAGTTCTCTCTTTAAGAAATATTGGTTTTCCTCATTCTAATTTGGTAATACATGGAAAAATGCTTCTTGTGCTGTCAACTGCATGCGCATGTGCTGAGGAGGGGATAGATGGGATGTCCTGACAGCAGTCAGCATAAGAAACATTTTCCCCAGCCTCAGACATGTTAGTGTCAGGAATTTCAACATGAACAAACTGTGCAGCTACCACATTCATCCAGTCACATATGGAAATCATGAAAAAATAATGTACTTGCCCAGGAGCCAAACCTTGGTAAAATGCTGCCCTAACAACATAATGTTTTTGACACCGCCTGTGTCAAGAAAGTCATTCCTGAGGTTATACCCAAATGTAGGCTTTCCTTATAGCAGGGCACAGAAATGAGAGCTGAGCCCCAGGGTAAGTTCACAAAAACATGTTTAACTATGTCTGATATTCAAGTGAAAAATGTCAAGTTTAGTAAGCGTTTCCTGACTGGCTTCACTAGCTTATATGCCACAGTCTGCTAATGGCAGCGCTATAGGTTTGAAGCAAAGCACTACAACTCAACGTCATACTATACTAAAGAGAAAGAGCTACTATTGCTTATAATATGCACACAACTTCTATTATCCATTACAGTATGAGAATAAAATAATACATAACATTTTCATGCATACTACATGGTAAGAACATGCATTAGTTCAAGCTACAATTTCTTTAGGGCTGATAAATCAGAATGGTACTGGATCATATTAACATGCTAACATCCTCATTTTTTACAGGACTTATAATAGCAGCCAGGGATACATTCAGAATCAAATGTTGGAAGGGTACATGAACTTATTATCCTTTGCAAGTGAGTTAAGCTTAAAACATACTGACAGTAACATAACTCATGGCATTTCAGCTGAACTGCTCCCTCTTCCAAGACCTGGACACTCACACCACTCGTACCTGGAGCTAGATTATGACAGTGTATCTCCGAGTGCTAAAGTGGTGTGGGTTCCTCTTCCCAAGAGTCCTCAAATGATGCTCTGTGGGAGCAGGTTCTATGGAGGAGGGGAAGGGGAAAGAATTGGGTAGGCTACGAACATGTCATGAACTGCTCTCTTTGGGATGGAGGATGCATATAATCTAATGGATCTGTGAGAGCAGGGGAGGTTTGGGGACCAAAGCTGGCAGTGAAACACTGGGATGCCAAGCAGATGGCCCTAGCCTCCTGGGAATCCCTATTTTGGACAGATCTTATGGGGGAGGATTTCATTCCTCCCCGCATTAGTCTCTTCTTGCAGAGCACCAATAGTCCATGGACATGAATATTCTGTGGGTTATGTAACACTGAGTAAACAAACAATATGTTCTTTCCTGAAGCTCTGCATGAAAACTCATCAGTACTCAAGAAGGTACATTTGGATTTTGGCTATTTATTCACCAAGGCATCCATCACCACTGCATGTTTAAGTCACATTTCTCTGTGTCCTCCAAAGAATAAAGGAACAGAAAGAGACATCTGCTGAAAATGAAACACTTTCTGCTCAAAAGCACTAACCATGCAAGTCAGGAAACAACAACAAAAAACACGACTATTTCTTGTACTCGGTATGTACCATCGCCCAAGGACAGCTCTAACTTGACGGTTTGGAAGATGACGGAATTTTTCTCTTGTGGTTACTCTAAGGTTCATCAAAAACAAGTACTAGATTAGCTCCAGCATCACTAGAGGCATAGACTATTTCTGGAATACAGTCAGAGATGACTTGCAACCAAACACAAACACGAATGTGTAAAGTGCTTCTGTTTTTCCACCTTCTCAGGGCAATAAACATTTATAATTCAAGGATGAATGTTCATTGCTTTAATTGAGATGTTTTTTGGATGAGCAGCTGTCCTGAGAAGGGTTGTACCTCTGGTGATAGAGCATTGGTTGGAAAAGCCGCAACGGTCCTGAACTTGCTCTCCCTTGACATTACTATCACTATTTATACAATGCAATAGTGCACCTGGTGCTTGCTACACAAGACTGCTTACCTCAATTCACCTGACTGCCAATATTTTATAGCAATGGGTATTCTGTGCCTGATTCAAAGGCCATTGAAATCGTTGGAGATACCTCCACTGCATTTATGAATACGGAAGTGATAGGTAGATTGACCTCTCCTGAACACAGTCTGCTCTTGCTCAAACTCCTTCAGTCTGTTATAACCTTTCAGAGTTTCATAAGTTTCAAAGAGTTGAAAGACAGAAGGGACCATTAGATTATCTGGTCTAACCTCCTGTATAATGGTCACATTTACATTTCATGCAAGTACCCTATGCTGAGCCCAAAGGCTTCAGTTAAATTAAAGCATTTTAGTCCTCAGGAGAGTAAACTCTTTTGTGTCTCAGACAGAGAACATGAGAGACTGGAGGTGTCACTAGTGCCCAAGGCCCCTGAATTCACAGCCATTGCATTAGGTGAGGCATGCCCAGATAATACCAGCAGGTAAGCCACACCCCACCCGGTGGAAAATTCCTTCCCAACCCCAAATCTGGCAATCAGTTAGATTCTGAACATGTGAACAAGACACACAAGCCAGGTATCTAAGACAGAGACCTATACCACCCCCTTTAGATCTGTCTGCATATGGAGCCCTCTGTGTGCATATCTCCTCAACTTGCATGGAAGAGGGGCTCAGCTGCCTTTATGGAACCAATCTCCTCTCTCCTCTGCATGCGGTGGAGTTGGAGCTTTGGCAGGTGACAGGGGTGGAGTGGGCAGGTGAGGGCCAATTTCCAGACACTGACTGGAAAACGTAGTTCATCTTGACACACATCATCACATGTAATTGCAACATCATTTAAATGTATCAAAGTTACGTACCTGTAGCAATGTAACATGCAACTAGAGATAGATAAAAAATGTAAAACATTTTCTGAAAATTTTTGCCCCAGTTCTTTCCAAGACAATGTCAACATTTTTGAAAACTGTTAACCAGCTCTACAGGCCACATACAAAGGATGCAAAACAAATGTGTCCTATATTTTAACCTTTTATCTAAATTAGGACTATAGCAGGTCAGACAATGAATGCAAATTTACTTATTTCACACAAATAAAAAAATCCACAAATAAAACATTTGACATTTAACTATCTAAGAGCTGACTGAATTAAGATACAAACATATGTGTTTCACCTATATTATGACAAACGGCAAAAACATTGCCAAATTATTTGTGAATATCATTCTACCAGCTATAACTAGGAGAACTATTTGAAGTCTACAAAGGTCAACTGCTTGCTTTCTATACTCATACAAGCAGTTGATTAAATAGGGGTGCTTAAAGTAAGGAAATAGCATCTAATTAAGGTTGGGTAATTTGTAGAAGTCTGTATTTAAAAGAATAAATGTTTCTGAACTGCTGTCCTAACAGCTCTCAGAAGGTAACTGATCAAGAACTCTTAACACAGTCACATAACAAAATTCTTTCTTCCGTACTGCAGTGCTGATTTCTAACACAATCATCTTTACCTCAGTGGTCACAGTTCCTTGCTCACATAATAAAAATAATGAAAAAGTGCATTTAGTTTATGCTAAAGACAGTCTAATTTAAATAAAGGAAGTGATGTGTATTTACTATGGTGTGCATGAAGCTTGATGCAATGTTTTTAATGTGGTTTCAAAGTGGTTTTTCTCAACCTGCAAATTCAGGATCCTATTACAAGCAGATATCAATACTTCCAAGTTTGCTTTGTGACAACTGCAGTCGAATGAGGTTTGCAATTCTGCTACATATTTAGCTGCTGCTACAGATGTATTTATCTAACTGGGCATTACACATGATGAAGTCTGATGAGCCATTCCATACAGCATGTAAATATTCCATAAAGAGCTACAACAGCGTCCATTCACTTTAGAATACTTTCCTCTTTAGATAAGTTTGTGGTGTATTTTCCAACGATAGCAGAGAAAACAGTAATATTTTTTAGGGAAAAACTGATTGGTAGGCTCTCCAAACTCCCCCATTTAGGCCCCAATTCAACAGTTCATTCCTAATGAGGAAAGCACATGCATGACTTTGGTGGGACATAAGCCTGTTCTTAACACCATCCCTATTCAGCAATGCACCTAAGAACACACTGAAATGCTTTGTCTTAGTTCCCATTTCTAAAGGGAATACAGGAATGCCAGTGAACATTTACGTAGAAACTCTACAGTCAGTAAAGAAATAATATCACCTAGTTCTTACATAGCACTTGTCATCAGTAGATCTCAAAGTGCTGTGGAACTGTCTGTATCATGATCCTCCTTTTCCAGATGGGGAAACTGAGGCATAGAGTGGTGACTAGCCTAACGTTACACATCCAGCCAATAGCATGGCAGTGATTAGACCCTCTCTCTCCTGCGTACCAGTCCAGTGTCATGTCCACTAAGCCATGCTGCACATTTCCCCCATATGATATACTGTAAAGCTGAACAGAATGCAAAGTCAGAATTGAATACATACAAAAGATTGGCCTTCTGTAGCAGAATGTGTGTTAACTGCTATCTGTAAACACACATTGCAAATTTTAAACCAGTTTAGGTCTCCTGTTTTTTATATTAATGTAAAACACCATTTATGGATTTGTGAGTGGGGCGTCCTGATTACTCTTGCAGGATGTTGTATAATTGTATTAAATATTTGCAATGGCGCTGTTTGTTTTTCAGAATAAGGCTTCACGTGCTTTACAACAGATTTATGTTGATCTGAACAAGTTCCAATTATCCTGAAACTATCTTGCCTTTATGCTGGAATGATATTGAAATACTGTCCTTTCCACGTGTGGATAAAGGATCACCCAAAGTCTTTATTCTGTTCTTATTGTGGAGAAAAATGATATTTTTGAGAGACGGGATGGAGGGCATTTTGCCAAAGTGTGAACTGTAGGCTACAGTCCTGAGGAATCTACGACCTATCATGCAAGATTTTCTCTCACATGAAGGCTCCTCTCACCCACCTTTCCTCACAAATGACTTTATATAATTCCCTATGTTGCCCTTGTACAGTATCCAGAGAACATCCCATATAGCGTGGTGTGGCCTGCATCCTTTGTTCTTCCTTTATATCCCTCATTGCCACTCCTTTTACTAACTTTCTATCTATCCATTCCAATTGACAAGAGGTGTTTGCACACAGCAAATCTAGCTCATGGACGCACAGCTGCAACCTTCATCCTTCCATTACCCTTTCCCCATTCTGGCTTTATTTCAGCCCTTGCCATGTTGGTTTATAACAGATTTTAAACTCTTGGGGGAGGAGGCATTTTATTAGTTATTTTTATTATTTGTATATTATGTAAGTGCCTACAGGCCCCAATTGAGACTGAGGCCCCATTGTGCAAGGCACTGTGCAGAAACATTGTGCACGACAGTTTCTTGCTTCACATGTTTGCAAACAAAGAAAAAGGGTGAGGTAAGGAAATGTGATAATTCTCATTCTGCAAATGGGGAACAGAGGCAGAGAGAGATTAAGTGACCTGTGACAGTGCCAGGCACTGAACCTAAAATCACCAGAGGCTTAGTCCAGGGCTTTAACGACAAGTTCATCAGGGTTGTGCCTGCTACGAACCAGGCACACCTATGGCACACAATAGGTAATAAGAGGAAAGAGCTCATGTATTTTAAAAACCACCAGGAAGATGCTGCAATAGAGAAAGCCAGTGGCATAATCCAAGGGAAACGGAGAAGAAACACGGACATCACTCTCAACAACAAAGGGGAATGGTGTTTCCTCTTCATTACAGAAGGGTGGCACTTGATGATGAAAAAGAATATATATGCTCTGGACATATCAAATATAGATTTACATATACAAATATACATGAGGCAATTCAGTCAGTATACAAATACTTACATGTAAAAATAGAGAGACAAGAAAGGTGAGGTAATTGTCTCTCATATATCCTGGGACCAGCACAGCTATCACAACACTGCAAACATGTAAAAATAGGTTTTTCCTTTCCCCTTTTCATGATTTACAAAAGCATACAAAGTTTCCTGTTTAATAGTGTGAGTGCACCTGTGTGCAACGTTCCACACACACTTCTTTCAAGTTTCACAGTGTTGGTTATTACAGTGTTGAAGCTGACATTCCAGGTGCTAAAACATTCTTAGGAAATGTTTTGAACTGAGAGAGACTTAAAGATTAATTTAAATACAGTAAAAATGGTCACATGTCTAGCTGAATTATTTTCAAATTAAAAATGATTCCGCTGCAGTTGAAATAAATGATGGTTTACTTTGAACAGTGTATTTGAATTAGAGATGGACAAGTATTAAAACTCAAGAGCTGCCCCATTGATATGAGAAGCCTGTGAGGCACTGAGAACCCTCAACTCCAGCTGAAAGTGGAGGGAACTCAGCATTAGGAAGAACACTAAATGGAGAGGCATAGCATCCTGCAGGATCAGACCCTGACATGGCTGCCACTTTCCTCAAATAGCCAACATACAAGAATGTATGTCAAGTGCTACTGTTGTTGCCTTAATAATAAATGCTTATATACCATTTTTCACCTTCAAAAGACTTTATGGACACTAATTAATCCTCACAAGACCTTTGTGAGGTAGATAAGTATTAGCCCCATTTTTAAAGGTGGAAAAACTGAGGCAAAAAGGTGAAACAAATTGTCCAAGGTTGCAAGAGATTCAGTGTTAAAACTTGGATCAGAACTCAGGAGTTGTGTTCCAAGTCCTGTCCTTGTATCCCTTGCCGTCCCTCGACATCACGTTTTTACACCATTTGTAGAGCTATTGTTTCAAAAAGCAGGTACAATTTAGGGCGAGGTCCCAAAAAGTGAACTAATGTTGGTGGATGCTGGAATGTAATCCTCTAAAAATACTACAATTTGAGATGGTGTCCAGATGAATTACATCACTCAAGATAATGGAGACCAACCTATATGGAAGTAAATAGGTAACCAGAGCTTCTGTAGAAGTGACAAAGAGTCCTGTGGCACCTTAAAGACTAACCAAAGTATTAGAGCATAAGCTTTCGTGGGCTAATACCCACTTTGTCGGATGCATGCAGTGGAAGTATCCAGGGGCAGGTATAAATAGGTAGGCAAGAACTAGGTTAAAGATAACAGGGTGGGTCCAATGAGGCTGAACCAGCTGTTATCTCTAATCAGGGAGGGTGAGGTATTCCTCTAGCAGCTGAACTGGAGGTGTGAACAGCGAGAGAAGAGAAACTGCTCTTGTAGTTAGCTAGCCGTTCAAAATCTATATTCAGTCCCAAATTGATTGTGTCAAATTTGCAAATGAATTGCAACTCTGCAGTTTCTCTTTGCAGTCTGGTCTGCAGACAATGGATCATGTGGTGTGTCCGGGATGGAAGCCGGTGGCATGAAGGTACGCATAGCTAACAACAGAACACCACTGGTCATCACCTACAGTCCTCAGCTGAAACCTCTCCAACACATCATCAGTGATCTACAACCCATCCTGGACAACAATCCCTCTCTTTCACAGGCCTTGGGAGGCAGGCCAGTCCTGGCCCACAGACAACCCGCCAACCTCAAGCATATTCTCACCAGCAACAGCACACTGTGCCATAACTCCTCTAACTCAGGAACCAATCCATGCCACAAACATCGATGCCAACTCTGCCCACATATCTACACCAGCAATACTATCACAGGACCTAACCAGATCAGCCATACCATCACTGGTTCATTCACCTGCACATCTACCAATGTAATATATGCCATCATGTGCCAGCAATGCCCCTCTGCTATGTACATTGGTCAAATTGGACAGTCCCTATGAAAAAGGATAAATGGACACAAATCAGATATCAGGAATGGCAATATACAAAAACCTGTAGGAGAACACTTCAACTCCCTGCACACACCATGAAAGACTTAAAGGTCAGCATTTTGCAGCAAAAAAACTTTAAGACCAGACTGCAAAGAGAAACTGCAGAGTTGCAATTCATTTGCAAATTTCACACAATCAATTTGGGACTGAACAGAGATTTTGAACGGCTAGCTAACTACAAGAGCAGTTTCTCTTCTCTCGCTGTTCACACCTCCAGTTCAGCTGCTAGAGGAATACCTCACCCTCCCTGATTAGAGATAACAGCTGGTTCAGCCTCACTGGACCCACCTTGTTATCTGTAACCTGGTTCTTGCCTACCTATTTATACCTGCCCCTGGATACTTCCACTGCATGCATCCGACGAAGTGGATATTAGCCCACGAAAGCTTATGCTCTAATACTTTGGTTAGTCTTTAAGGTGCCACAGGACTCTGTCACTTCTGCAGTTCCAGACTAACACGGCTACCCCCCAGAGCTTCTGTGTTACCTATGGGCCTTTGAGCTCTGAATAGCTTTGCACATGAGAGTTACCTATAGGTTCAGGAATCATTATTTACCCATCTCTAATTTTAGCACACCCAGTGAGTGTGGATGCATGTGAAAGTATATACATACTGCCACATTGGTGGTCCTTAAAATTTATCCATTTATATGTAAGAAATAGATACAGTTACCACAGAATCTACTATCTTTGTATTTTCCTATGGGAAGTGACCTTTAGTACTGCAAATCTTGAAGTTAACTGCAAATAATCATTTTAATTACCTAAGGCAACCGGAAAGTTTCTAAGGGCCAGAACTCTGTGGGTATGCTTGTATATAACATGAAATCACTGCTATCTGAAAACAGATGTTATCTTGAATTAAAACACAGTCACAATGTAAAGTGCATTATGTGGGATATAACCCTTAGTGATAAAATAAGCAACTCATCTGCCTTCCACAAATTGGTAAGTTTTGCTTAACAGCTGATCCCTCAACTTCTCTATCATCAAGTTTTAGTTTAGTTTATCTAGTGTGAGAAAGTCCATCAGATGTAAGCAAGATAATTGTAAACTGAGGCATTTTTGTATAGTATGCTACTAAAGGAGAACCAACATCAGGACAGTGTCCAGTTGGGGTGTGTAAATATTATTGTGTGCTTCTTGGCCCATTTAGCAAATACTTTCTTTTCTGTGATAAACCTATGACCTCCATAGGGAGCATTTTCATGCAGAAAGTACTCATCACATTCATCTCTTCCTGGCTCATAATAATGGTAAGGGACCTTTCGAAAGGCTTCTGACCTGGGAAAGAAAACAAAAACACAGATACATGTTAATACATTTTCCAGGAAATCCATTATATACACTGTAATTGTATTCATTGGAATCCCATCCATGTGCCTTGTATCTGGACTGCATTAAAAGCTATCGTGTAAGAAATCTTTCCATTATAGTATATGCACAGTATGGGTTATGTGCATTTTAATAGATCAGATAAATAAATACAGGTCCTTAAGGTACACTGGTCTTACTAGTTAGCATATGATTATGGTCAGGGCCTAGAGGACACTCCTCCTGGACTGTCCTACTGCAAAAAGTATCCAATATGTCAGTATCTCTAAATGGAAGGCTATCATTGGGTAGTCCTAGTCCCCGCAAAAGGCTCCTGGGTTGGCTGACTAAGGCACAGGGCGGTTGATATTAGCAAGCACAAGACAAGAGGCATCTTTCTTGCTCTGTTGTTCCTAGCAAGTGATTAAGCTAAAACAAACAAAATGTCCTCCAATCAGGCAATGCAGCCAGAACTGCAGTTGTAGGTAAACCCCATCCAACCCTATCAGAGACATGGTGAAATGTTACTGTGCTGTTAACTGATTCTATGCCAGGGCTGTGTAGCGAGGTGTACTGGCTGAGCTCTATGGGGACAACTTTGTTTAGAGAGGAAGTGAAGGCAGCTATAAGAAAATAATAAAAGCATAATATACAACAAATAGAAGAAAGGGGAAGCTGATAGTAATGAATATAAATCAGAAATTAGGACGTCTAGAAAATTGATAAGGGAAGTAAAGGGACACAAGAGAACTCTATGGCCAGCAGAATTAAGGACAATAAAAAGTTTTAAAAATATATTAGGAATAAAAAGAATCCTGACAATACTATCGGTCCATTACTAGATGGAAATAGTAGAATTACTAATAATAATGCAGAAAAGGCAGATTGTCCAGTAAATAATTCTGTTCTATATTTGGGAAAAAACAGATGATACCATCTCACCATATGATGATGAAAACATTTTTTAAATTCTACTAGTACCTTTGGAGGATATTAAACAGCAGCTACTGTCAGACATTTTTAAATCAGCAAGTTCAGAGAACTTGAATCCAAGAGTTTTAAAAGAGCTGGCTGAGGAGTTCACTGAACCATTAATGCTGATTTTCAATAAGTCTTGGAGCACTAGGAAAATTCTATAAGACTGGAAGAAAACTAATGTTGGACCAATTGTTATGAAGGGCAAAGAGGATGACACAGGCAATTATAGGCCTGACATTGATCCAGTCACCCCTACATTGATTCCAGACAAGATAATCAATTCCAGCTTCACCCACACTATTAATAAAAAATTAAAGGATTGTAATGTAATTAATGCCAATCAACAGGGTTTAAGGAAAATTAAACCTGTTGAACTAACTTGATATCTTTCCTTGATGAGATTACAAGTTTGGTTGATAAAGCACATAAGAAGAACATAAGAATGGCCATACTGGGTCAGACCAAAGGTCCATCTAGCCCACTATCCAGTCCTTTGAGAATGACCAATGCCAGGGGCCTCAGAGGGAATGAACAGTACAGGCAATCATCAAGTGATCCATCCCCTGTTGCCCATTCCCAGCTTCTGGCTAACAGAGGCAGGGACACCATACCTGCCCATCCTGGCTAATAGCTATTGATGGACCTATCCTCCCTGGATTTATCTAGTTCTTTTTTGAACACTGTTATAGTCTTGGCCTACACAACATCCTCTGGCAAAGAGTTCCACAGGTTGACTGTGCATTGTGAAGAAATACTTCCTTTTGTTTGTTTTAAACCTGCTGCCTATTAAAGGTAATAGTGTTGATGTCAGAAATACATCAGAAAGCTGACATTTGATATGATACCACACATCATTCCAATTAAAAACTAGAATGATATAAAATTAACATGGCACACATTAAATGGACTAAAAACTGGCTAATGTATAGGTCTCAAAATGTAACAGTAAATGGGGAATTGTTATTGAGGGGTTTGTGTTCAATAGAATTCTGCAGTGATCAGTTCTTGACCCTGCACTCTAACATTTTCACCAATGAATCAATGAGCTAGAAGAAAACAAAATCATCACTGATAAAGTTTTCAGATGATACAAAAATTGGTGGAGTGGTAAATAATGAGGAGGACAGGTCACATATACAGGGTGATCTAGATCTCTTGGTAAATTGGGTGCAAACAAATAATATGCATTTTGTATGGCTAAATGTAAATGTATACAGCTAGAACAAAGCATGTAGGCCATAAATACAGGGTGGGGGACTCTATCCTAGGAATCAATGACTCTGAAAAAGATTTGGGGGTCCTGGGGAATATTTAGCTGAACATGAGCTCCCAATGTGATGCTGTGGCCAGACCTAATGTGATCCCCAGATGCATAAACAGGGAGTCTTCAATAGGAATACTGAGGTTATTTGAATTTGACACAGGTGTGAAGACACTGTAAAACTTGTGTGTCCAGTTCTGATAGCCACAATTGAAGGAGGATGTTGATAAACTGGAGAGGGCTCAGAGAAGAGCCACGAGAAGATTAAAGGATTAGAAAACATGACTGATATTGCTAGACTCAAAGAGCTCCATCTATTTAGCTTAACAAAGAGAAGGTTAATAGGGTGACTTGATTACAGTCTATAAGTATCTACATGGGGAACCAATATTTAATAATGGGCTTTCTAATCTAGCAAAGAAAGGTATACTATGATCCAATGGCTGGAAGTTGAAGCTAGACAAACTCAGACTGGAACTAAGGTGGAAACGTGAGGGTAATGAACCACTGAAACAATTTACCAAGAGTTGTGGTGGATTCCATATCACTGACAATTTTAAAATCAAAATTATACGTTATTCTAAAAGATCTGCTCTAGGAATTATTTTCAGGAAGTTCTATAGCCTATGCTATACAGAAATTCCAACTAGATGATCGCAATGGTGCCTTCTGGCCTTGGAATTTATGAAAAACTTGAGTTATGTCTCTCCTTTTCTCATGGCCTTTGTAATGTTTTCCAAAGAATGACACACCTCCTTTCAGTCTGGACGACTGTGATGGGCTGTCTACCACACAGTTAAATCAAAGGCTAACAGGAATCGACAGCTAATTAGCCCACTTTTCTGCATCTGCATGGTGTTTTAGGCTTGATTTGTTATTAGCTCCAGCTAGGAAGGAGCTGGGACTTTTCCATATAAGGAGGAAATGAGGTCTTGTTGAGGGACTCAGGACAGAGAAACTCAGGAGAGAGAAGATAAGGAGTTTCCTCTCTCTAGGAAGGGCCTGAGGGAGGCAGACAGAAGAAGGGCTTGGTGACAGCATCAATTGCTGTGGTGAGCCCTAGAAAGGGGAAAAGGCACAGAGAGGGAGTTCTGAGCGGTCAGTGTTCCAGCAGAGGAAAAAAAGCTGGAAGGACCTATGGAGAAGCCAGAGGCCTGAGAGACTGTGTTAAGCACAGGCTACATGGAAGCAGCACAAGGGGCTCAGAGATAAGCAGTGGCTCAGGAAAACAGCATTATGTTCGAAGAAGCAGACCTGGTTGCTTAATACAGGATCCCAGAGAAAAAGCGTACAAGCCCAGTGTAAGGACTATTAAGTCCAAGGTTGGTCTGAAGGCAAGACAGCTTCCAGGATGGACTGAATAATAGCTCAAGAGAGGGCAGAAGGATCTTTTGTGTTAAGATGTTTCCGGACTTTTAGTTGTATCTTCTGTTAGTCCGGAAGGGGAGAGACATTAAAGTGACCTGGCCAGGGGA
The DNA here is from genome assembly GCA_007922305.1 of Dermatemys mawii. Classification (NCBI taxonomy): domain Eukaryota; kingdom Metazoa; phylum Chordata; order Testudines; family Dermatemydidae; genus Dermatemys; species Dermatemys mawii. Next base: position 28,134,493 of record ML677352.1, read on the forward strand.
TTGAGTTGCAAGAAGTGGTGAACCACAGCAGAACCAGATGGATCTTTGGCAGGGGATGATAGACAGGAAAGAGCTGCTATGCCATGCCCAGCCCTGACAGGGCTTGCTGGCTGAGAGTCCAACCTTCCACAAAGTTGTTTAGATCATTTACCAAGAGCTGAGAGTTCTGAAAATCATCCTCTATGTAAGTGCTCAACTTTAAAGAGCCAAGTTTGGAGCATTACCTCCTTTCTCCATGTCCTGGTGGCAATGAGCATTGAACTGTAGAGTATGAAGCAGAGAGAATGGCAAGGGTGTGGGCAGAGGTAAAAGATGGACACTTTACCCTGGGAGCCGAGATGCCCCAATCAAATGGTTACAGAGGCTCCAGATTTGCTTGAACTAGCCCTGCTAACATAAAATGTGGCTTGCTTTATTATTTTACATCATTTGACTAAATTTCCTGCTTTTGTGAATAAGCATGTGTACTATATATTCCATTATCTTTATGCTATAGATAAAAAATATCTGATTTGGATTTTTAAGATGGTGGTTGCACTTATGATAATAGGAGATGATGTATGACAATGCTAGATACCAACAGTAGTTGGTAAAAATTTATGTCACACTGCCCTGATAACGCTCAGAGGACTTGCTTTGTTTTCCAATGAGAAACCCCCAGCTACTCAGTGCAGACCATATATATACACACCTAGAAATAAAGTTCAGACAGGTTGCTCATTTAGTGATGAAATACAGTTTCAGGTAACCATCCTGAGATAATCAGTTCCTCATTTCCAAGAGCATTTGGTATTCTGTGAGCTAATAGATTAATATTTTATTAACATGTTTGAGCAATGAAAACAAGTACACTTTGTCAAAAGAGCAAAAATGTTCTCCTTTTCCCAGAAAACTCCAAGACTGCTGAAACTCTTTGATTAAAAAGGTTCTTTATGACATTTGACATTAAAGTTTTATAAATGTTTTTTATTTTATCAATAAATACCATATCAGAACTAAATACAGTGACAATATAGCATCACATCAATGCAAAACACTGGGAAAGGGATACCTCATCCATTCTTCAGATTTATGATATTAAAATTAATTGTGAATTTTTGGACATGATATCAGAATTGTAGATGCATGAAAATAATTTCCTGTGATCTTACTTGCAGTAGGTGTCATTTATCATCCCATAGACATGAATTCCATAGCAGGCGTCCATAGCCAGAATTAAGGTAAACCACCCAGTGCTGAGATATGAACCTGACTGGACTCTGTAAAAATACAACACCAAACACAACAAATTGCAATGAGAAACTACTAACACTTTATCAAAGAAATATCACTGTTACCTTGGCTAAAAGGCATTAAGCAACTTGACAATCTGTCAAAAATACACAATTATTTTGAATTGTTATAGGTGTTGTCAAATTTTTTCCAGGTTGGGACCTAAGGCTACAGCCCACGGGAAAAAAAAACATATGCTAAATATCAGAAGTCAAACAACTCATGTCCCGTAATTTATTTATACATTTGAAAGCCAAATTAACGTAGCATAACAGATGACAGATAACACTGCTCTACAGCCAAAATGCTTCTGAAATAAATGTAGTCAAACTTTACTAATTCTGGGCCACTGAGAATGAAAATGATGCTTAAAATTGTTGATTGGCTCTAGTTTTCAAGATATGCTATTGGGTCCGTATATACGACCTTTGACATAGGAATGGCGGAGGATAAGTGAGTTATAAAGGGAAGGGATCTCAATTTAAACCAGAAATGACTAAAATACATCTTTGACTGGATCTATGAATAAATCTATGACTGGGTTTGGACAGTACTTGCTTTTTAGGCAAAACAATGAATGATGCAATCTGAAGCTGGTATTGCATCATACATGATATGAACTGCATCATGTTATTCCTAGAAGTCATGGATGATGCAATCATAACGAAGCTTACATCACTCTGCTGAACAAATTGCCCTATATCAGCTCTAGAAATCATACAGTGTCGTGCTCTCTTATTTGTCAGTGTTTGATTTTGCAAAGGGACACATTTCTGTTTAGCCAAAGTGAGCAGAGATGCCGCGTACTTGTGTGAACAGTGCCGATAACTTCTGCTATGTTTGTGGCGAAGTAACTTTTGCATCACAAAAGCGCAGTATAACCACTATGGTTAAGAAAGCCTATCACCTTTATTTTGGCTGCAAAATTGGAGGTCAGGACAAGAGGTGGGCCCCACATATGCTGCAACACTTGTGCAACAAATCTTCGCCAGTGGTTGAACAGAAAAAGGAAATCTATGCCTTTTGCAGTGCCAATGATTTGGAGAGAGCCAACAGATCATACCAGCAACTGTTACTTCTGCATGGTGCCTCCAGTTGGGAAAAGTGTGTCAAAGAAGAAAAAGTGGACTGTGCATTATCCAAACATTCCATCAGCTATACACCCAATACCCTACGGAGGAGGACTGCCGGTTCCTGATGCACCAGAATCACTCTCACTTGAGGAAGAGGAAGAGGATGAAACTTCTGGTCCTGAACCATCAATGTCACAGGACCCACATTTTCTCCCATCCTCCTCTTCTGAACCACACCTCAACACAAGCTGAACTGAATGACCTTGTCAGAGATTTGGAACTACCCAAGAGTAAGGCAGAGCTGTTGGGCTCCAGACTACAGCAGTGGAATCTCCTGGCAGGTGATGTTAGGGTTTCCATGTTCCGTGACCGTCAAAAGGATCTTGTCCCATTCTTCTTCATGGAAGGTGATCTTGTAGCCTGCAACAACATCGATGGTGTGATGGCAGCCCTCAACATCGTTCACGACCCAGATGAGTGGAGACTCTTCATTGATTCATCAAAGACGAGTCTTAAAGCTGTTTTGCTGCATAATGGCACTGTTTTGCCATCAATTCCAGTTGGTCATGCAGTCCATATGAAGGAAACCTATGACAACATGAAACAACTTTTGAGGTGCATAAACTATGACCAACATCAGTGGCAGCTTTGTGGCGATTTGAAGGTTGTTGCTCTCTTGCTTGGTCTGCAGACTGGATACACAAAATACTGCTGTTTTCTCTGCGAATGGGATAGTCGTGCAAGAGATTCCCACTACATCAAGAAAGACTGGCCACTCCAACAGCCATTGGAGCCTGGGAGGAAAAGTGTTCAGCATCCACCACTTGTTGAATCAAGGAAGATTTTGTTACCACCCTTACACATCAAGCTGGGTCTGATGAAGAACTTTGTCAAGGCCATTGACAAAACACAAGCAGCTCTCAAGTACCTCTGTGGAAAATTTCCAAGGTTAAGTGAAGCTAAGATAAAGGAAGGTGTCTTTGTTGGTCCTCAGATTCGTGAACTTCTTCTAGATGATGTATTTGACCATGCACTGCGTGGCAAGGAAAAGACGGCATGGAAAGCCTTCCAGTCAGTGGCAATACATTTTCTCGGAAACAACAAGGCAGACAACTACGGGTTGTTGGTGGAAAACCTCCTCAAGGCATACAAAAGCCTTGGTTGCAACATGTCACTAAAGATACACTTTTTGCACTCTCATCTAGGTTTTTTTCCACCGAACTGCGGAGCAGTGAGCGACGAGCACGGCAAGCGATTTCACCAGGACATTGCAACAATGGAGAAACGCTATCAGGGCAAATGGAGCCCATCAATGCTTGCAGACTATTGCTGGACAGTGACAAGAGATGCTCCATTTAATGAATACAAGAGACAAGCCAAGAAGCGCTGAGTAGACACTGAATAGGACTAAACTATGTACATAATAGTTTTTTGCCTTTTGTTTCATAATACATTTTAATCATATAACCCTTTTGCTGATTTTTGAAGTGTTACATAAACAGGACAGGTGAAATATTATCATGTAAAGCAACCATAAACACATGAAAAGACCTAGGTTTACAATTTATGATTAAAACTCTACTATCTACACAATATACATAGACATAAAATGTAAAAACTTAAATATCTTAGAAACAGTAGCCAATCAGTTGTTTTAATTGTCATATTTGAATTCAGCACATCAAAATACATAATAAATATCACATTTTATCTCTGAAGCAGACGACTTCTAAAAAATTGTAGATCAGTGTAATCACTGCCAGAAGTCAAATGAAAAGGGATGTGGGTATCCACCTATATATACACACACACCTTCATGTACATAAGCACTATTAGTACAATGTCATGTATGTTACATGAATACTGTAAGTTTTCACAAAAAATGCAACTTTTAAGGTTGTGTTGACAATCATCTGATAGAATCAAAAGCTGCTTTGAAAAATAAAACTGTCATTCACTGAGATGACTTACTTTTATCAGGGAGGGAGGTGTAAGAGACTATGGTCTGGTTTGGCAACCTTCACTCATGCGACTAGTTCCACTGAAAGCAATAGGACCACGTGCATGAATGAGAACTAATCACATGAATAAGGATCTGACCCACAATTTCCAAATGGTTCCTATTTGAAAATATATATATTCTTTAATAAAGGTCAAATCCTGTTCACATTATTCACACAAGCAGCACTACTGGGAGTCAACAGAACTTCCCACGTGAGCAGAGCAAGCAAGAGAAGTTGCTTTAATATCTCTAATAAAAAGGAATATGCTAGGCACAAAGGGTGAGATTCACAAACATACTTAGGTGCCTAACTCCCATTTAAATGCCTTTGTGAATCCTACCTTGCCTACAAACTGGTTAATGTCCAGCTTTTCTTAGAGAATGTATGTGCCTTTCCGTTCTAGTGAGATTAACTAAATATTCATAATAAAAATCCATATGATAAATGTTAACAGCAAGTCATAAACCTAGGTAAATGTAAGCCTAAGGGTACATCTATGCAACATGCCGGATTGGCGGGTAGTAATCGATCTATCAGGGATTGATATATCGTGACTAGTGTAGGTGCAATAAATTGATCCCTGAGCACACTCCTTGTTGACTCCGGAACTCCACTGCTGCAAGAAAAAGGAAGCAGAGTCGATGGGGAAGCGGCAGAGGTCGACTCGCTGCCATGAGGACGCCCAGGTAAGTCAACCTCCCCCAGTGTAGACTTGGCCTAAGATTGAGCTCGGTTCAGGAAGATGTGGGGTGAGGGGAAGGAGAGGGGGCAAGATGTCCGTAGGCCATCTTTTTGCCCCCAGATTCTGGGCACAGCCAGTAACCTGTCTGTTCTCCACCACAAGCTAAAGCAGCCTAAGGATTGCTTTAAATTAAGCTCGGAGCAAAGGCCCTCCCAAAGGGACTTCCTGTGGCAAGAGGTGCTTTGGCTACACCACCTCTTCTCCTAGAACTCCCCAAAATATCTGTATGTTGGGGCTGGTGTATAGCCATTCTGCTAGCTTTACCCCACATAGAAAATTCTCTTTTACCAGGAGAAATGCCAGACATCTGATCAGCTGCCTTTGTGCACCAAACAGACCTCCAGGGAAGCCAGAATCAGTATCATAATATTATAAGTTAGCGCTGAAGAATGTATCCATGTGCAAATAAGGAAGGGTGACAAGTGAAAGCTATCAGTCTTTCACCAGACTGGCTCTGAATGGTGTTGCTCTTTGGTAACTGATGTATTTATAAATCAGGAACTGCTTAATTTTACCTGCTCTTCTCTCAGAGGAACGGTGCTATCACTGTTGCGACATTAAATAGACATACAGACATATAATTTAAAATATGATCTTTCAGCCAGTTTACTAATATTGAAATGTAAGCTATGAGCCACTTATATTCCTTTTCAAAGCATATTATGCCGTTTGGTTTTCTACAGTCCTATTTCTTTTTACCCTTTGATATGCTGCTACATGCTGCAACTGCCACAGGTAAATGGCTTCTATTAGTTTGTCCATTTTCTTACTGCTCTTTATTACCAGCTTTGGATGTTGGCTCACTTTTTCCACTCTCTCTAAATCTCTCCCAAGTTTCTTCAGTTATTCTAGCCAGAATTTTTTCCTTTGGCCTACTATAGAAAGCTTTCCATAATTCCCAACTAAATCATAGGGAACTGAAGCGGGTATTCAAAAGCAGTTTAACATCAGCCATGTTGAGCTGTACTGCTTCTAACAAGCTTCCTGCTTTAGCAGCAGAAGCACACTAACCTTGGGCTAACCATTTAAGATCGTAATAACCATTTATCAGAGCACTATGAAGATCAGGACCTTTCCGATAACAGAGGCTTATTGGACAGTACTATATTGACAGTAACATCTGAAATCTGCTATGCTCAGGAGTAAAAACGAATCTTAAAAAGAATTAATCGATATTTCATGTCTTGTTTTAACACCACTGGACTTTAGTCGTCTCATCAATATACTACACTGACAGGATAAATAAAAATAGCAGAGTAAGTTCCCAGATACCTTCCCTGGGAGATGGAGTACGTGACAGAATACAGATTATGTTCCTTAAAACAAAACATTTTTTTTCTTTTTTCTTCCTGAAGATATGTGGCTAATGAAGGAACACAATTAAAAATAATGGGATTTCTGGATGAAATGCAACACCTTGGAATTCTATTGATACTATAAACATATTTTGACATATTAATGAAAGCAATGCAGAAAATGTGAAAACAAGGCAATGGTCAGCAAAAGTTGTTTGGTCTATTTAACTTGTAAATTAAAATCGTGTTTTGCCCAATCTCCTAGGATTAGGGCTTCAGAGAAATGTTAGTTATTGGGATTTAATTCATGCTCCTAATTAAGACCCTGATTCAGCAAGGGAGTTAAGCATGTGCTTAACTTTAAGCACAAGTAGTACAAATGGAGCCAATAGAACCAACATGCTGAAAGCTGGGCATGTGCTTAAGTATCTTGCTGAACTGGGGCCTCCGATGCAACTGTTTCTGTTTAAAACATCACTCACTTCAATTTTTTAAAAAATGAATGAGTTTAAAAGTTATTTGCAAATTTCAAGTTTCAAAATACTGCAGTTTTATATTTATGGGAGTTTTCTATAACTAAGCTAGAAAGGATTGATAATAGTTCTGTACAAAATATAAGAATTTGTGCATCAAATGGCAAATTAGGTAGCTGGGAAAAAGCTTATATAACATATAAACAGAAATCTGGGTTAGCATTCAAGTAACAAGAGAAAATACACATGTTCTTAACCTCTGGTTTCCATATAGATCCTTTTGCTCAAAGGACTTTTTTCATTTATTAAGAATACTGTCTGCCTTAGAACTTCATCAAGAAACACTAATTTGAATGTTTAGCTCAAACTGAGCACAGATTCAGGTGGTATGCAATCAGTGGCTCAGATTCCACAGACATCAATAGAGCAGGATCAGGTCTAAAGAGTGCTTTTCATCTGTAGATCTTAACACGCTTTTCACACAGGTGGGTAAATATTAGAAGTGGTCAACAGACAGAAAAATAATTTTGGAAAAAAATTTAAAAAGTGTCTAAGTTCTTGTTTCTCAGGGTTCAAAATAGAACAGTTTTTCATTTAAAAAGTTTTTGCAAATTACTTCTTTGGAAAACATCAAATTTTCATTTTCTCCTTTGCTCTCTTTTTGCCACTGAGTCCAATAAAATGAAAAACAACCAGGGTTCCCCACGCTCTCCTTACTCCCACTTTTTCCCTTTTCCCCAATGTATCTTCTCCTACTTTGGAGAACTTTGAAAAGTTACAGAATCCCAAAAGAAAAACATGAAACTCTGCCAATATATAACTTTTCTAAAGTTGAAGAAACTTTAAAGAGTTAATGGGAAAGGGAAAAGAAAAAGCATTTTGTATCATCTGTTTCATTGTATTCTGGGTCACAAAGGAAAAAGGAGTCTTCTCTGGACTTTCCCCAGTTTGTCCACATCTTTCCTGAAATGTGACACCTAGAATTGGACACGATAGTCCAGTGGAGGCTTAATCAGCACTGAGCAGAGTGGAAGAATTACTTCTCTTATCTTGCTTACATCCCAGAATGATGTTTGCTTTTTCTCAACAATATTACATTACTAACTCATATTTAGTTTGTGATTCACTGTAACCCCAGATCCTTTTCTGTAGTACTGCTTCCTAGTCAGTTGTTTCCCATTTTGTATTTGTGCATTCCCTTCCTAAAGGTAGTACTTTGCATTTGTCCTTATTTAATGTAATCCTTTTTAATTCAGACCATTTCTCCAGTTTGTCAAGAGCATTTTGAGTTGTAATGCTGTCCACCATAGTTCTTGCCGCTCCTCCCAGCTTTGTATTGTCTGCAACCTTTATAAGTGTACTCTCATAGCATTGTCTAAATCATTCATGAAGATATTGAATAGAACTGGACTCAAAAGAGAGCCCTGAGGGACCCCACTCAATATGCCCTTCCAGCACGATTGTGAACCATTGATAACTATTCTGAGAGTAGTTTTTCAGCCAGTTGTGCATCCACTTTATAGTCTGTTCATCTAGGCTATATTTCTCCAGTTTGGTTATAAGAAGGTCATGTGAGACAGTACGAAAAGCCTCACTAAAATCGAGATATATCATATTTACTGCTTCCCTGCATCCGCAAGGCTTGTTACCCATGACAGTACACTACTGCTGCGTTGGGGAAGTGCTTTTTCTTTTCAAAGCTGCCTTTTTTTAAACTCACTCGCCAGCTCTCAGGGGTATGAAGTCATGGACTCCACTGCTGGGGCAGGTATGTGATTTGGTTGCTTTGCAAGCACTACATATCCCCCACTGAGGGGACAATGGCTTGTTCAGGATCTGCTTAAGCCTGCACAGACAGGGACAAGACTTAGCCCTTAGACTTTTACTTTCCGGCAGTTTTATTAGCAATTAAACATACCTTACCATATTTGGCTTTGTCCAATAATGGCATGTCTGTGCTGCTACTGCAATATGTGATACATTAAACCTTACATTTGATTATCTTAAAATGTAAGAGAATCAGACAGATGTCTTTTCCTCAAGCTTCATAGTATGCTACAAAGCTGTTTAAAAGGTGGGAAAACATGAAATTTGGTAAAGAAAAGAGTAGTGTGTTCCATGCTGGGCTAGAAAACAAAAACCAATCTTTGACACCTATTAATATGATCTGATGTAGGCTAAACAAAAGAAAAATTGGCTCTCTCTCTAATCAGGGGAAAACACAAGGCATCAAATCTTGTTTCAAAGATTAAGGCTGAGTGTGTTCAAACCAGGTAAAAGTTGTATCAACATCCAAAGTTCTGCTTTTAATAGAAAATTCCCAGGAAGCTCTTTCCTCTGTTCAAGCACAAACTCAATTGTTTTATAATTTTACAGGCACTTTTAAACTTAACTCTCCTATTTTAAATAAATGGATAATCCCAAGGTTGGGTGGATGATCCTTTCCAATAGGCAGTTCTGCAGTGAATATTGAACTTTTTTTTGGTAAAACCACCCTTGATGTGTCAGTTTCTGATTCCTGGATGAGATAACGAGCATGACAAATTAGGCTTTTTTTTCTCCCCTTGTTTTAATTCCTGACTTGGCGAAATCAATGGGTGGGGCATAGGCAGGGCCATCTGTACCCATACACAAAGCACGCAGCTGCGTAGGACACCAGGAAATCTGGGGCACCACATTTCCTGGTGCCCCCTGCAGCTGGGTGCTGCTCCAGCCCTTCCCCAGGGCCCCTGCCCAACCTCGCTTCTTCCCACCCCTCCTCTGCCCCAGCCCCGCCCCCATGCCCAAGCTCTGCAGCAGGGCTGGGCCTGCATTCACCGGCAGTGGGAAGTGCAGCGATCCGTCCCCAGCCGCGCCACTGGTGAGTGCTGGGGGGTGGCTCCCCCATGCCTCCCAAGCCAGCCCCGCCCCTCCCCCAGAGGCCTGACCCCTCCCCCCTCGCAGGGGGGGGCTGTGTAGGGCCCCGGAATAGCTAGGGACAGCCCTGGGCACAGGTGCTGAAAGTAGGGGTGCTGCCACACCCCCTGGCTTGAAGTAGATTCCATTATATGCAGAGTTTACAGTTTGGTTTAATGGCTCTCAGCACCCCCGCTATACAGATTGTTCCAGAATTTAGGCTTGCACTGGATATTAGTACAGAGAGTATTTGGCCAATATAACTAACCAGATACCCATTTTTTGCCTCATTTTAAAAGATATATTTTAAAAACAATTGAACAAACTCAACATTGACGGCTTAAAATATGAGGACTTCCTGGGGCCCAGGCAAGTGGGGCAGATGAAAAATGTAATACACTTGTTTTTGTAGGTGCTCTCTCCCATTTCATCCTGACACTGCAGCACTAAAATAAGCAGGCATTTTCCCACTGACTGCTGCTGGAGCAGGATTGATCCCTTGATAAATTAAGTAGGTGTACTTAAGTCTATTGGCTTAAATGAATTCCCAGCTACGATCCATGAAGCAGGAAGTTTCATATTGTCTAGGGGCCTTCCAACATGATCAGAGTTTTCTGCGAGCTGTTCAATATCTGAGACCAGACTGTGCTTTTAAAGCTTAGGTCTGTGTTATGCCCTCAGTGAGCTCGGAGAGGTATTTTGTCTTAAAGAGGCACAGTGCGCTGGGAACACCTCAGAACTCAGTGTATGTGTGTGCACTGCATCTTCTCCCAGGGAGGGTGATGCATGTTCTCCTCAGGCGTTGGGCCAACTCTCCTGGACAGTGGGGAGACTTCTGGTTCTTCTCTTCTTCTCCCTCTTTGAGGTGACTTTTGCTCAAGCAGAACAACTCACAAGCTTCACTGTCTGCCCCTGAGCGGGACGTGGAACCAGGGAAGAATCCTTGCACCCTCCCCAAATGAGTTTGTACAAGGACCAGGAAAATTTGGCCTGTAGAGCCTTGTTGAGCCTGCTGCTCAGCCCAGGCACGGAGAAGTCTTGGTTGCTGCAAAAAGGCTCTCAAAAGGCAGATTTGTTCACATATGAAAAGCATATTTTATAAACTACATCCAGTTGTTCTCATAGGATATGTGATGTTCTCTGGTTTGAGATAATGGATTCTTTTTGTCTCTGACAAACCAGGCTTTGGTTTATTGTTCAATATCCATAAGTTTAATATTTGTATCCTACCAAAAATACTTAATACTCTCTCAAAATTCAGTTGCTCAGACAGATGTCCCACTGATTATTTCTATGCTCAGTAGATTAATGCAGCAATTCTTAGGTTGTCTGCATAAAGAGCTCTCTCTCACTGGGGTAGCACCTGCCAATGACAGGCATATCAATTACACATCACCTTTGTCTTCCAGAGTAAACAACCAGGTTCCCCACCAGGCAACTATGGGCCAAATCCTTCTCTTCTTGTGGGAAACAGAACCCCACTCCTTGGACGGTGACAAAATCCACGTTGTGTGCCTGTCTCATGGGAGAGGAGCATTTGGGTCTGAACTCAGCAAGTTGTTGGCTTGGCAGGAATTAGAGAAGGCAGTCTGGCTCAGGAGAAAGACTCCAAAGGAGTAAGAGCAGTAAGACTAGTTCAGGTTTCATTTTGTTCTCTGTAAATCAAAGGCTATTATTGTTATTCAATGATAATTCTAAGGTTTGTTGCTAATAGTTTTTATGTTACTGTATGCGTTCTGCAGAGAAAGAAGTGGCATAAGAAGGGCCGTGAACAAGGCACAAACACAGAGAATTGATTTTGCTTGGTGAAAAAGGTTTATATTTTTCTTTTTTACTGGGATACTGGTTAGGCAGTTGTTTACCATAATTATTCACTCATTTGGGTGTGGTGCATGTGCGGGCCCACTGTATGGACATCTAATAATAACCAGCCCTTGCCCCAACCAGCAAGCAGAGTGTTTCACACATTCAGAACCCCAAATGGTGCTGCAGGTCATTCCATAAAGTGAAACATAAAACATCTGCCAATACATTAATTATCCATTGTGTATGGTTTCATGCAGAGATTGAGCAAGTGGAATGTGTTACGAGCAATGTGGACCAAATTCTGGATTCAGGCTGTGTGTATGCCTGAATAGATGTACCCAAGAGGGGAGCAGCAAGGCATATTTTGTGCTTAAATGACGGAATCCCCCAAAACCTCTGACTTTTCATTAAACAGATTTGCCACACACTAAACTATGAAGCCACATTCAAAACAGTAGTCACAGAATCGCAGAATATTAGGTTTGGAAGACACCTCAAAGTCATCTAGTCCAATCCGCTCCTCAAAGCAGGACCAACACCAACTAAATCATCCCAGCCAAGGCTTTGCCAAGCCGGGCCTTAAAAACATGCAAGGATGGAGATTCAACCATCTGCCTCGGCAACTGATTCCATTGCTTGACCACCCTTCTAGTGAAACAGTGTTTCCTAATATCCAGCCTAGATCTCCCCCATTGCAACTTGTTCTGTCATCTGCTGCCACTGAGAACAGCCGAGTTCCACGCTCTTTGGAACTATGCTGCAAGTAGTTGAAGGCTGCTATCAAATCCCCCTTCACTCTTCTCTTCTGCAGACTAAATAAGTCCAGTTCGCTCAGCCTCTCCTCGTAAGTCATGTGCCCCAGCCCCCTACTCATTTTTGTTGCCCTCCACTGGGCTCTCTCCAATTTGTCCACATCCCTTTTGTAATGGTACCAAAACTGGATGCAGTACTCCAGGTGTGGCCTCACAATCACTTCACTCCATCTGCTGGCAATACTCCTACCAATACACCCCAAGATGCCATTGGCCTTCTTGGCAACAAGGACACACTGCTGACTCATATATCCAGCTTCTCATCCACTGTAATCCCCAGGTCCTTTTCTGCAGAACTGCTGCTTAGCCAGTCAGTCCCCAGCCTGAAGCGATGCATGGAATTCTTCCTAAGTGCAGGATTCTGCACTTGTCCCAGTCACATTGCACAATCCACACATTTAGGCATATACCACCCAGTCTACCTGCAAAATACCTGGGCAGCCAATTAGGATTCACTGTCCTGTTATAATATTTTTATTATGTACCATTTGTATTACAGTAGCACCTATTGGACAGATTCAGGATTGGGCACTATTTGTGTTGGATGCTTGTAGCTCTGGGGTGGGGAAACTACAGCCCATGGGCCACATCTGGCCCATGGGACCATCCTGCCTGGCCCCTGAGCTCCCGGCTGGGAAGGCTCCCCCTGGCCCCTCCCCAGCTTTCTCTCCTCCTCCACAGCCTCAGCACGGTGCACAGGCAGCATTCTGGGGGGAATGACTGCGTGCTCCTGTGGGGCAGTGTGACTGGCTCCACGTGGAGCCAGACACGCTGCTCTGAACGGCATGGTAAGGGGGCCAGGGCGTTGGATAAGGGGTAGGTAGTCCTGGGGGGCAGTCAGGGGACAGGAGGTGGTTGGATGGAGTGGAGATTCTGAGTGGGCGGTCAGGGGATGGGGAACGGGGGAGGTTGAATAGGGTGGGGGGATGGATAGGGGTCGGGGCAGTCAGCGGACAGGGAGCAGGGGGGTTGGGTGGGGTCCTGGGGGGGGCAGTTAGGGTGGGGGGTCTCGGGAGGGGGCAGTCAAGGGAGAAGGACCTGGGGGTTGGATGGATCAGAGATTCTGAAGGGGGCAGTCAGGGTGCGGGAAGTGGGAGGAGATTGAATAGGGGGTGGGGCCACGCTTTTTGGGGAGGCACAGCCTTCCCTACCTGGCCCTCCGTACAATTTTGCAACCCCGATGTGGCCCTTGTGCCAAAAAGTTTGCCCACCCCTGCTGTAGCACATAGTAAAAGATAGTCCCTGTGCTAAAGACCATCTCATTGAAGACAAGCAGCAACAACTGTAAAGGTGCCTTCTTAGGGCTCTGAACAATGTGTGTGAGCAGCCTGGAGGAGACAGCGAGGATGCTCCTAGGCTGCCCAAGATAAAGGACAGAGAATGCTGATGTTGCATTAATTTGTGCCTGTCTGTTTATTTTTTTAAAAACTGCAAAGATCTTACCTAATATCTGTAATTTTTGGCAACAAATGTAAAAATAAAATGTAAAATAAAAAAGATCACGTCACTGCATTTACTGCAATCGACAGCATGTCTTTGTATATATAATTCCAGGGTTTACATTTGTACAATCTTTTCTTCATGTGCTCTTTCACATAGGAACCTGGAGGAGAGAAGGAGAGGGGGAAAAAGGCATCTCAAAAGAACCAGCTTCTGCTACCCATGCTTTTGTGGTTTCCTCATTTCTGGTTCCTTGACCTGACTTTGATGCATTCCTGCTCAGCTGTGAACTCAAGTGACAAGAGAAGGAAGTTATTTCATCCAAGCACAGTGGGCTGCTTGAAAGGACTGTGCTGCTGGGCTCAGAGGAGAGAAAGAGCAATCTTGCTTATCAAGAGCAATCATGCAGGCCTGGCTCACTGCAAAGCACAAGCCCGAGAACCAAACTAAAGGGATAATTACAATCGTAAACATTGCCACAGACAATATTGTTTTAAGGTTGACTTTTGTACAGGAAAATTCATGGTACTTAATCTTTTCATGTCAGAGGGTAACCCCTATAGAGATAGGGAGTTTCCAGCTTGACTTCTATAGCTTCTTACAGCTGCATGGCCTTTACAGTTTACACTGCCTGTTCAGATATGAACAGTATCTCAGATATGGAAGACTATATTCTAAGATACAAAAGAATATTAGATTTTCGGTGAGAACAAGAAAAGTCCTGCTTGCTTTATCTCGACTCCAATCCCCCTTTTTCCATTATTCATTGTAATTTTACTCTCTCCAGAAATACACATGTTCTTGGTTTCTTCTGAATCCTTTGCTATCGGTTCTGTGTCCGATGTGCAAATCCTGGTCCCAGAAGACCCTGACATCACTGTTTACTCAGTTCATAAATAGAACGATGTTTTTGCCAAGTTCCCATCTTGCAAATTTCACCTGGGATCTAAAAGCCATGCTGCTTATGAATGATTACCGATAACACTGATCCAATGGAGGTATATTATACTGTAGATGAAATTGACATCTGCAGTTCTTTAGTGTACATACATTAGTAAAGATTTGGCATTTGAAACTTGCTTAACATTTCTGTGGATGCACTAATCAATAAAAAATCTCCCACAGCTGTCTTGACTCTGCAGTGGTAAGAGTGGTAAAATAAATTGAAGACTGGGAACATTCTGAGAACAGTTGAGACAGAAGGGCCCCTAACTGCACACAGGGAATAGATTTGAGGGATATGACAACACCATTTTTAGTATAATTTTTTTCTGATCATAAAGCACCTGTGAGAAAGTCACTTCATGCACATAAAGGGCCATATTTTCAACTGGTGGAACTATGCTGATTTACATCAGTTTAGGATCTGGCCCAAAACGCGAATAATTGGGCTCTAAGTAGTCGAAGGGAACAAAAGGTGGTGAGAAATTTGTTCCATCCCTCCTAGGATATGGCTCAAGCGTGAGAGTTGACTGCAGCCACATGTGTTAGACCCACTCCAAGTACACCAGGAGAACAAAGTAAACACATCCCTATTTCCCTGGTAGCATCTGCAGCTGTGTAGCAAGGCTTACATGATGCTGAACACATTGTGCCTTCCACAGTAGGGGCAACTCGCACCATTTAATAGATGCCACGTATGAATGTGATCTAAGAAAGAATGTATCATTTCTATCTTGAACAAATCCTATCAGTTTACAGACACCATTAACTATAAACTCTAATTTACGTTGTTGCATGTATAGCAACTTTCATTCAAGGATCTCACATCTGTCTGTGCACTTGTACCACACATTATCGTACCCTCTGAGTGCAGATCCTTACCAATTCTGCATGTGAGGCTCACTCATTATTTCAAAGTTCCTCACAAAGCTTCTCAGTTAAGTTGGTGGAAACAATTGTTTCCCCCCATTTTACAGGGCGTAATTTGAAGCATCAGGAAGTTGCGACCCAGTTTACTCTAGGATAAGTGATTTAAGTGACTGACACATACAGCAGCTGCAAATGGCCCCCAGGGTTGGAAGCCACCACTTGGGTTGGGAGTGGTCACAAAAGGCCAGAGGGTTTGGCTATGTCCATTTCTCCCTGCTTTCCAGCAGTGGGGAAGGAGAGTCATGTAAGAGCCTCTGTGCCGGCAAAGGATCCCCTTATACATGGATTATCCCAGCTTTGCAGCTGCAGCACTGACTGTCTGGCGCAAAGCAGCTATACTGAACCCCGTCTAAAGTTCACAATCTAATGCTAGAGGGAATGACATGTTCTAGGGAATCATCTTCATATCTTCTTGGATTGTTTCAAACAGAAAAGCTTATGACCTGATGCAGGGAAAAACTAATAAAAGTTATTTCAAGGACAGATTTTGCCCTCCCTCTAATTACCTCTCCCCCACCCCCAAAGAGAGAAAAAAATCTGGTAAACAGTGGTTAGGGAAGTATCCTGATTTTGTGAAATTAACAAAGAACTTGTTTAGAAATCTTGTGACTGCTAAAGTAGTGTAAAATGATTGGAAAATCCCCCACTGATTAATATTGGTATAATAAGTACAACCTCTATTGCCTCAACACTGCACCATTCCCTTCTCTCCAATGTCTGACTAGCTCTCCTTTTATACCTTTGTAAGAAAATTACAGTTGTTGAACCCTCAACTGTTGTCTTTACTGAAGATTTAGTTTGAAATTCTGTGCTGCATCCAGGGGTGAAAGTAAAATTTGTTTCTTTCCGGTACAGGGGGGGCAGCTTTGCTTCCACCTCACACCACCTGGGGCTGGGTAGCTGCTCCTTTTGTCCCCCTCCTCTCGGTCAGTGGCCCTGCCAGGTCCCTACCGGCACGACTGCCAATGGGGAGGATGCAAAAAGGGGCAGCTATCCAGCCCCGTCGGCAGCCAGGAGGGGGCCAAGAGGGACAGGGATGTTAAAACACTGCCATGGCAGCGCTTTAACAAGGTCCTTTTGCCGCAGCAATGCCTTAAAGGACACTGCTTAAAGCTGCCACAGCAACACTTTAATGTCCCTGCCCCTTTTGCACCTCCCACCATTGGCAGCCCTGCCAGTATACCGTACCGGCCCAAACCACTTTACTTTCACCTCTGGCGGCATCTCTAAGAAGTGCAACCCAGGGAGAAGGTGGGGGCGAAGGTGACTTTAATTCACCTTTACACCCTCCCAATCCTGCGCTGCTCAGGATGTTGAAGAGGTCCCTGGTATAACTTAGACAGCGTTTGTCATGTTCTTCTGTACCAGATGTGGACTGGCTACAGAGCTTACTCAGATGTGTTCATCATGCGATCCTTGAATGCTCTGCCAGGTATGGCTGAGGTTCGTTTAAATATGGTGTTTTGCACACTGTGCCAGATAGCAACTGAATGGTATAATACAATTTAGCATTCTATTCCCTCCCACTCCTTGAGGTCTACATTCCTAACTTTTACAATAGAATCATAGAATATCAGGGTTGGAAAGGCCCTCAGGAGGTCATGTAGTCCAACCCCCTGCTCAAAGCAGGACCAATCCCCAACACTTACACTATCATGCTGTCTTTCAGTAAATATCAGTTTGTCAAGGAACACTGAATCATACTATTTTTCTAATTATGCATCCTGAACGCATAACAACTTGGTCATCTGGGTTTCCTTTAGCTGTAAAAACTGGCTATGGCCGGATGGGAATCCTTGAGTCGTCTTCCTGTTCTGCATCTGCAAAGTTTGCTCTTTTGACTGTTCTTTCTGAGGAACAAGCTGTAGAGGTTGATGGTTTCTGTTGAAATGTTTACTGTCGGTCTGGATCACATTCATATTCAGATCATACTGAATGCTGATTTCTTTTTCTTTACTACAGCTGCAGTTGTCCATCCATTTTTTCCAGCCACTTGGACATGAACACGGTCATCAGATTCTAGACCTGGCAGTTCTCTGAGTGACATCTGTTGACAAGCTCTTTTAGCCCTTTTTTTTTATTTGACTAATTGCTTCAAGTCCGGACTCTTTGGAATTAGGTTCTTTTCCCAAGCCAGAACAGTAGTTCTGAGTTGTCTTCCCATCAGGAGTTGTGCTGAACTATACCCAAATGCTGCTATTGGTGTTGATTTGTAACTCAGAAGAGCAAAGAATGGATCTTTCCTGACTTGCGTTTTCCTGTCACAACATCCAACACACTCATTAAAACGCACAAGCAGGCATCAGCAATATGGGTTGGGCTGGAGGAAACTTGTGCTGTAACTGAAATGCTTAGCTACACAGAAAAAGAAGCTACAAAGTGGACAAAGTAAATTGGTCCTCTGCTGTAGGATTTTCTTGGCTATCTGAACAGCCCTCTCAGCCTCTCCATTTGCTTGTGGATAATGTGGGCTGTTAAGTAATATGATCAAAATCATATTTCATTCAGAATGATTTAAATTCTACTACAGTGAATGCCAAAGTGAACAAAAGTACACTCAGTTTCTGAATAGCACTGCAATATGTTACGTCTTTTCAAGTACATTATTTCTATATACCTGGAAAAATAGCCCATGACCATCAGGTAAAGATGTTCTGTGAATCTGCATAAATCTGTAGCTAGTCTCCTCCAAGGTCCCTGTGGTTGAGATATTTGTACACTATATGGTTTAGCATTGTCTCTTATGTTGATTTGTATTAAATCCCCTTTCAAAAGTCCAGTATCATCTAATCCTCTATTGAGTCCTTCCTCCTCTCTCACTACCCTCAGGGCTGCCAAACTGCAGCTGAGAATGTTGTTGGTCTTTAATCCTTTGGTCACATACCTCCAGGGCTAGTCAGTGATGTGTCAGATGACTTCAGTTCTGCGAGGGGTTGAATGTGATTGTAAGTTCCTTTTGAGATGACTCGACATCAGCTCCTGAGTCCATTTTAAACTCAATAATACTCTTGTCATGAATATTCTATTTCACTCTCCAGGCAGGCTCTATATCATCACAAGTGACTGATCCCAGAAACAATGGCTCTTGATTTTCTGTAATATGAGTCAACTCCCTGACTTCTTTGGTATGGCATACAGCTGCAAAATGTCCATATTCCATGCCTGCATTACACTATCCGCCTCTGAACGGTCATGCATCATCTCTTGGGATATGACTTTTTCCACACCTTATGGATGATGTAGGCTGGAATTTATCCCTCTTAGTTCTCTCTTCTTGCATCAGGGGTTTTATGATGATGATTTTTAACACTCAAGTGTCTGTTCAGAGTTTCTCCACTAGTTTCGGATTTTTCAAGCTTGTCAAGTTGTTATAGGTTTTGCTGTTTCATCAGCTCAGATTGCTTTGTTCTCTGTGTGGCTGTGGCTAAGGTGAAATCCCTCTTCAATTTTAGCTGCTGTGAAAGGTTTTGACCTGTTAACCCAATAATCAGTTTGTCTCAAATATTTTCTTATTTTCCATTCTCCAAATCAGTTCCAGTCAATGTATGCAGAGCTCTTATAAAACATTCAACATTTTCTCCTGACTCTAGAATTCGCTGGTGAAAACATGCTTTTTAATAAATCACACTTCTCTGAGATATAAAATATGCAACAAGCATAACCAGAACTCTTTCATGGTAATCTCTGTGACTGTCTTCAGTAAAATCAAAAGATTTAAACATATGCTCTGCTGCTTCCCCATAGTATAAATTAAAAGAAGATACTTGTATATCAACAGTTTCCTTGTGGAGCTTGGCAACAATCTTGAAAAATATTACTTGCAAAATTTTGTTTCCTCTCTGTCCATTCCAAAGGTTTTATCAAAGCTGAAGTTCTCTGTCGCATTGAAGAGTGGCATGTTGATGAGATCCTGCAACTCTTAGTGCTTTGTTTCTTCTGTTTCTTTTCGTAGTTTACTCCTGACACCACATCATGGTCCTGTACCAGATATGGACTAGCTACAGAGCTTGATATGCACCAGATGTGTTCATCATAAGATCCTTTAATACTCTGGCAGGTATGGCTGAGGTTAGTTTCAATACCAAATTTTATACATAATGTTCACCTAGTGGGTGAACAGAATAATACTCCATTACAGCATCTGTGACCTGTCCAAGGGTATGTTTACACTACAGTCAGGTGTGTCTGCAGCACATATAGACATATCTGGCTAGCTTTGATCTAGCTAGCTAGAATAACATTAGGTGTGAAGTTGCAGTAACACAAACTAACCACTTGAGTACATCCCCAGGGTCCCATTGTGTGTTTGCACCACCTCTGCAGCTATGGCATTCACTGCTATTATTTGAGTTAGCTAGATCCAAGCTGGCTGAACGTAAAGTTGCCACGGTGGCTGGTTTTAGCCTGCTTGACCAGTTTTTGTACTGCTTTGCCCATTGCTGGCAAATATGTGCTGAACGCTGTTTTTTCCCCCCACTGGATAGTAACACACAGCTAAGCTCCCTGCTCTGGAAGGAGTGATGGAGGTGCAGTAACTAGAAGTGGAAAAAGGTAGAGAACTCAGGGCTTCTTGAGTTCAGGATGGCCGACAGGTAATGGGCAGCCTTGCTTGGGGAAGCACCAGTGCTTGATGCACCAGACAGGGGCACCATATTTGGAGGTATGGGATTGTCAGGAAGCAGCAGCAGCAGCAGCGCATCCTCTCTTTGGGCTCGCAGGTAAGAGGCAAAGGTGGCTGGCTAGTACCCTCTCCTGGTGTGCTTCGGGAAGGGGGGAGAGTGACTTGCAGATGTCCCGGCCTCCTGCAGGCACCCAGCACTCATTCCCTCCATTTCCCAGATACCCAGCACCCCCTGCTTCTCATAGGCACACACTATCTTTGAACCCCAGACACTCATCAGCTCTCCTCAGGCATTTATCACCCACAGCCCTTTACAGAGCTCCTGGCACCACTCCCTTAGCACCCATAATTCCCTGGTTGGGCCTCTTGCGTAATGCCTCAACCTTTGCATTAGCTGCAGCCCCAAGTACTTACTCATCCCTGGAATTCCATGATATCACCACTAAAAATAAGAACTTGCTGGCAGCAGCAAAATATTAGTAATAATTAGCTGTAGTCCATGCTTTTAGTTGGTGGGATTGGCCAGTGGCTAATATTTCTGCATCTTGAAGGTGGTAATCCTAAACTGCTCAGATACGTCCATACGCGCTGCGGACACATCTCTGATTGCAGTGTAGACGTACCCTAAGTTACGGTGGCCTCCTTAGTCTGGCCTATGGGCTGCACCACTGCCTGGAATCTCTTGCAGTGCTCTGTGCTGTGCCTGCCCCCACTCCCCTCATCCTTCTCTTGCCCCCAGCCCTGCCCCTGACATGCCCCCTTCACCCAGGCTTGTGCAAGGGTCCTTGGAAGGCGCCTTATGGCTGTCATTTGCAGTTTCTGCCCCAGGGGATTTGTGGGTTTCTTTCCTTTGCTCAGGCCCTTTGAGATGGAGTTCGACTCACCACTGCTGGCACCTTCTGTTGGTCGTTCCGGGAATTAGCTCTCGACCTCCACGGAGCGCCCTTGACGTGTGGTGTCGGGACCATCATTTGCTCTGCTGCCCTGGGACCTGCGTTGCTCCCTGCTCAGCGGCATCCTCTTCAGAGCAGTCCTTGTCTGCTTCAGGACACTGCCCTCTGGCAGTGCCCACTCCTCTGGTCTCACCCACTTCTGGAGTCGGGGGTGGGGGTATTAACAGCAGCCCTTCTGCTTGCACCTGCCTTGGTGGCCAACCACAACCCTATAGTCTAGCCCCTTGTCTCAGGGGCAAGTTGCGGTCTGTCTTGGCCCCTCTCCTCGATGGCTAGGTGCAGTGCCAAGGGGGAAAGCGGGGGACCCAGGCCTACCCGCTACTCTGGGTCCTGACCCAGGGACTCTCTAGCAGCAGCCTCTCCCTGCCCTTCTTCCTTCCCCTCTTGTCTGCTCAGTTTCCCTGTGCCACTTCCCTTTTGGCCCTATGCACCTTCCTGACCCCTTTTTATTTAGCATGGGCCACAACCTGGCAGGTAATGGGCTGGAGTTCCCTCTGCTCCCCCAGGCCTGCCCAGCACTGCTCTCTCCAAGCTGTTGCTTCTTTCATCAGGAGACAGTCCTTCTCCCTTGCTGGCCAGGGAGTGACTGCCTTCTCCCTAGCCGGGCAGCCTTTATATAGGACCTAGCCCTGTCCTGTCCCTGTCCTGTTGGCTGGCCCTTCCCCTATCCTGATTGGCTCTCCGCAGGCCTCTTCTGATCGGCTGCTGGTCTGCGCAGCCCCTCTGGCCTTGTTCAGCCCTTTTTCCCAGGGGGTGGGGCTCTGCCCCGCCACACCCTTTCACATGGCATAAAGGGGTTGGAACAGGGTTGAGGCTCTTGCCTTTCATAACTAAAAAAGAACCTAAGCTCAAAAATGTGCAAAAGTTGAAAAAGAATAGTGTACCGATACAAATAAATACTTCTCTTAAAATACACTGAAATCACACACCTGACATTTTTACGCTACACATTTTTTCCTCGAAGGAAGATGTAAAATAAACAGAGCTCTAGTTAATCCAGCATCCCTAGAGTGAATTAATTTGATAGGCTTTCCCACCCTTTTATTTCAGTATTAGGATACTTAGTA
Organism: Dermatemys mawii; assembly: GCA_007922305.1. Taxonomy (NCBI): domain Eukaryota; kingdom Metazoa; phylum Chordata; order Testudines; family Dermatemydidae; genus Dermatemys; species Dermatemys mawii. The sequence goes on from ML677352.1 coordinate 28,156,817, forward strand.
CTCCTAGCTGCATGCTTTAGAGAAACCTATTGTAGGTTAACACAAGAGAAATTCCCTGATTAGCTCTCACCTTGTCAAGACAAGATATTGAAAAGCATTTATCTACCCTTGGCTGAAAGTAATTTGTATTTTTAATAAATATTTCCCACAAACCATTTTATTTAAAAACAAAACAAAACACAACACAAAAACAGAAAAAGTGAATAGGAGACAAATTCCAAAAGGGGCACAGCATATGTCTGCGGCTTGGCAATGGTGACTACTAAAAATGTATTTTGTAATTTTCTACATTGAATATGGGAGAATGGCCAGAGTCGAACGTACTCTGATCTTGATTGATAAAGTTAGGGGAAGGGAGACTCAAGACTTTGGGTCAGATCCTCAGCTGACCGAGCTACACTGATTTACACCGGTTGAGGACAGAGCTCTCTGGTTATTTTAGCTTTGAGGGTTCTGTATCAATTTAATTACTCCGTTCTGTATTATCGGATGGGGATGGAAGGGCATTGTGTTTTTCTCTCCTTGTATGGTATTTAATTGAGCATGGTGCCTTTTCCACTGAGCGATGATCACCCAGAAAAGCCTTATAAGGGATCAGCCATGTCATTAACAGAGGAATTTCATTTCTCAGAGGCAAAAAGAAAGCCGAACAGGGAATTTTTTAAAAAATATTCTGCTGGTGCCTTGACTCGTAACCCGTATCCCTGCACGTCTCCTGTATAACTGTCTTTACAGGAATGTTTCCATAAATTCCCAAATCTACAGTTAAAACACCTAACTTCCAGTTGAATTTTAGCATCAGCGTTCAGTGCTGCAAAGATATTACTTTATTATGAATATTACTGTAGCACTTAGGGTCTGTCTACATTGCCGCTGGGAGTGAGCCTCCCAGCCTGGTACAAGGACACATGCACGAGCTGTCCTCAAGCCAGCGTGCTAAACATTGCTGTGTCGATGTTGCGGCTCAGGCTGAAGTTCAGGCTCTCAAATGCAGAGGGGTGGGATGGGCTTGAGAGTCTGTCCACCTGGGTTGGGAGGCTCATTCCCAGCTGCAGCATAGATATAGCCTGAGAGGCCCCTAGTTTGGGGCCTCATTGGGCTGTGCACTGGACGTACACAAATTGCTTTACAATCTAAATAGATGAGAGACAAAGGGTTAGGGAAAAAGGAATAACGGCAGGATATTATTTCCTATGAGAGACTCGGAAGTAACAGAGTTGTGTGAGTGGGGCTATACAAATCCCACACTGGCCATGAAAGGGTTAACGACCTGCTATGGGCTCTATTACTGCCAACCCTCTACCCTTGTAGTAGGTGTCAGGCTTGGAGGAAAAGGGTTAAAAGGGGGAGAGCTCAGCTCAGTTGGGCTGATTCCAGCTCCATCCTTCACTTTGTGAGAGAAGGCTGGCTGGCTGGGCCCTGACTAGAGACTCCTGCCCACCAGAGCCTCCTAGAGGGAAGAGAGGCTTAACCCAGTCCTGTTGTTTTGACTGAGTCAGACTGCAGCAGGTGCTGCCCTGCCTGAACGGGGAGACAGCCAAGAAACCCCCCTTTTGTCCTTTCAGCACCTGACTGGAGACACAGAAGTGGGTTTTTGTGAGCCCAGGAGTGCCTGTCACATGATCTCAGATACAGTGGTGTGGTAAGTATTAGTAAATAAGATTAGTCCATACATAATATATATATGCTCATGCAGAGATCCTATGAGAGAAGACATAATGGGGTGATATGCAGGGGAGAAAGTGGGCCGGGATGGGCTCAGTATCGACCCGGCTTTAACATTGCTGCCCCTTTTGCCCCCTCCATCAGATGGCCTACCAGTAGTGCCACCAAGGGACGGCTGGGGGGCGGGGGGTGACAAAAGGGCAGCTGCCCTAGGGCTGGCGATTGAAAAGGGCCCAGGGCTCCCAGCCACTGCCACTGCTATCGTGGTGGCAGCCGAAGCCCCGTGCCCTTTTAAATCACTGCAGGAGCCCCTGGCGGCAGGGGCGAGGCAGTGCAGATGGTTTGGTTGGGGGAGGCTGACCCCTCCAAGACCTGCCCCTTTCACCCAAGGGCCCGCCCATTACAGCAAGAATTTAATATTACTGTCACCCCTGCTGATATGGTATGAAGATTTTATTAGCACGCATTGGGATGAGGCCACTACTCACAAATGGCAAGGTCATAAGCAATGCAGGTCAACCTAAATGAGGGCCAATAAATCCTTTATACCGCCACATACCATGATCTATTGCAGAGGTCGCAACTTTTCAGAAGTGGTGTTCCGAATCTTCATTTATTCACTCCAATTTAAGGTTTCATGTTCCAGTAATACATCTCAACATTTTTAGAAGGTCTTTCTGTAAGTCTATAATATATAATTAAACTGTTGTTGTATGTAAAGTAAATAAGGTTTTAAAAATGTTTAAGAAACTACATTTAAAATTAAATTAAAATGCAGAGCCCCCTAGACCGGTGGCCAGGACCCGGGCAGAGTGAGTGCCATTGAAAATCAGCTCGTGTGCTGCCTTTGGCACACGTGCCATAGGTTGCCTACCCTGATCTATTATATCTATACTTACGTATTCTTTATAGAGAGAAAAATATACATTGTGATGTGTCAGCATACGTTTATATACTCACTAACGTCCATGTTGAGTGTTTTTAATTTTCTGTACAAGGCAGTGCCTGTTTCTTTTTAATACTGTAACTCCTTATCACACACCTGCAGTCCTGCCACCTTGAATGATTATCTCATCAGCTCTTTCAAGTTAAGAGATGTCAGTTCTGGTCAATACTTGGATAAAAGACCTTTAAGGAAAATCCAGGATGCTTTAAGAAATGGTTCAGTAGAAGAATTCTCCTCTCTATGTTAGCACTGAACCAATGTTCCCACATGATGTTGGAGGGGTTCAAGTGAGTACAGTATTCTTCACTTCCCCTATGCTGCCACACCTTGTTATTGTGCTGCCAAACAGCTTCCACATTCCACCCCTGAAGTGGCCGCATTTCCATAGCATATGAAAGGATTCCTGTACCCATGCAGTTTGTAAAGCAATTTGATTAAAGGTACCACATAAACAAAGACATCTGGCCATGCTAACGCTGGGATTTACTGGATCTGCACTATCTGCAACTCAGTGGGGGGTGTGCAAACATGGTCTAAATTAGTGGCTCTCAACTTTTCCAGACTACTGTGCCCCTTTCAGGTGTCTGATTGTCTTGCTTACCACAGGTTTCACCTCACTTAAAAATGACTTGCTTACAAAATCAGACATAAAAATACAAAAAGTATCACAGCACACTGAAAAATTGCTTACTTTCTCATTTTTACCAAATAATTATAAAATAAATCAATTGGAATATAAATATTGTACTTACATTTCAGTGTAAAGTATATACAGTAGTACAAAAGTCATTGTCCATATGAAATCTTAGTTTGCACTGACTTTGCTAGTGTTTATGTAGCCTGTTGTAAAACTCGGAAAATATCTGTATGAACTGATGAACCCTTTGGAAGACATCTCCGTACCCCTGGCTGAGAACCATTGGTCTAAATCACCTTTATGCATTCCTGATCCTGGCCTCTCTCAGCACTAGGTCAGTCAGCAAGCACAATTTAGGGTAGCTTTTCTGGCAGCGGGGGAATCAAGTCTAGCGACATTCTCTTTTCTTTGGCTACAGCCCTTCTTCCAGTGGCAGGAGAAGGGCTGTCATAGAGCCACCAGGCTTGCTCTATACCATCCAAAGATCCTCTTACTCCAGAGGAATATTGATGGGGCCAGTTAAGCCAGCTTTCCACCAGCTGCTGAGTGCTGTGAGAACATAGGAAAGACCATGGTCATTTTGATTGTGTCTTAGAGTCTGAGCCAATCACGGTATTGCCATGACTTTAGTGAGAGCAGGACTGAGGCATTGTTATGGCTTCAGTTTATTAATTCGTCTAAGTCAATTGATGTAACGTCATCTGTTCTGAACAAATAAGGCAAAATCCTACCATACTGTGTGGACAGCTGCATCTACTATATTCCCTGTGGCAACTGTGATACATTACTATCGGAAAAAGCAGAAACCCCACCACCTATCAGGACATAAAAGCATTAGATAGGAATCAAAGGAGGGGCAGCAAGCTCCCAGATAAGCATAAATGTTATCACACAACATTAGTACGAAATGAACCCAGAGGCTGTCAAACCCACAGCCAAAGAAAAATAGGAAATTCAAAAGTCAAATGAAAGAGATGCTTTATACGTGCATGAAAATAGAAGGCTCACCAAATGAATAACTTTCACTCCTGTATAATGTCTCCCTGCAATGAGAAAAATCAAGCTAGCCTATGAGGGAAAAATTACACTGAGTAAATGAAAAAGAAGTGAAACACTTTCCCCAACTGAACTTACAGAAATGAGTCTCAAGGCGACAGACAAAACTACATCTATTAGCTGGAGCACAACATCTAATCACAATTAATTTTCCTCCCCTTGCTCAGTGAGCATCCTTTGCTATACTGAAAAGACAACCATACAATAGCCCTACCCTTTGTATCAAAACACAATGTGGGAGAATTCTAGAGTAATATATACATGTACTAGAAATGGGCCGTGCCACAAAATTTGGATGCAGATTTGAACTTGCCACAGATTTGGCATTGCTTGTATGTGGAGTGTTAGATTAGGCCCATGTCCAATACATATCGTACATGAATGTGTATATTCACCCATGGTATTTTGTTTTTTCTTTCTGCTCACACCAGTGGTGAAGCAGGTCCATTCACTATGAGTTTTGAGATTTGCTACATATGCTGTGTCAAAATATGGATATAAGTGTTTAGAAGTACTTCACATTAATACATTTCTTTGCAGAAACAATAACTTTACAGTTTCAGGTGTCATGTTCACTCATAAATATTTTGTCTTTATATATAAAGCTGATTACCGATGAAGCTCATGTACACTTCGGCAATCAGGGAATGAAATTTCCCTTTATTACTGTTTGATCTTTCTGTTTAGAAAGGAAATTGTTTTCCTAAACATTCTGGACATTTTGCAATATGCAATATCTCACTATGCCAATATAATTCCTCACCCTGGCAATAAATGAGGATGTTCCTCTAAAGCATTGACAAGTTAGCAGTGTTTAATTTGTAATGAAAGAGGTGCCAGGACTCAAGCAATTAGGTGCCGGGGCTCGAGCAATATTTTTACATTCCTAACAGATGCAACAAGCTCAGACATGCCCAGGCTATGAACAGCCAAGCCTGGAGGTGCCAGGGCTCAGCCTTGCAAACCTGGGCACAGATTAAGCACCGCAAGTGAGCCTCTGACTTTAAATTCAGGTTTGCATAAGGAATTCAGATTTATACAAGCTTGGAGTGGTTTTTATTACTACCAAACGTATCTGAATTTTTCTTTATACCTGAGCAGGATTTCACTTTTTCTTATATAACATTAGTCATGGTTTTAATTTTTCCTCAAAATGGATCTCTTCTATGTCTGCTATTTACTATTCTTGTGAGAGACATCGAGCACAAGAAACACAAGTATCTACAAGATACAGAAACTACTTTCTTTTTGGACTCATGCAATAGGTAACCAGATGGTTTTAAGAAAGGATCTATTTTCTGTGCTTTACCTGTTCATGTGTAAGATTTTGATTTCATTTGAAAGGAAAGGCGCAAACCCCAGGTCTGAAAACTAATCGAATTTCTGCATTTACCTGCTGATCCATAGCCTTTTGGTTAGATTGTATGTCAGCCAGCAGTCAGCTTGTTGAATGAAGCAATACTTTAAAACTAAAATGAAAAGATTTCTGTTATATGCAGACCAACACCAGATAAGGAGGCAGATTTCTGGTGGATTATTATTAGAAATATTTTCCACTATGTCTGAGAAGTGAGACTGAACAGGCCACAGGAAGTAGACCTAGGCAGATAATGCTGACTTGCAGACCAAAAAGGAATATGGAAATGTGGTTTGCCTAAGTGCTGTGCCCCCTTTTGACAAGACTGAAGACTATTTAAAAACCAAGCGGTTAGCATAGTGGTAAATGGTATTATATAGATACACCAACTCAGTCTCATAGATTCAGACAGTGTATGTTGTGTATAAACTGGCAGCTGCCATTGTCTGCATTACACGGATTTTCAGAAGGGTTAATGTTCTGCAGTGATATTATGCTCAAAGACGGTGGAGCTCCAGAGACTGGATATATAACAAGGCCTGAGAGGGTACTATACAGTCACTGCACCAGATAAGGTGTTTGTGCCTATTTCTGAATATTTCTTTGGTGTTTTCCACGGGAACTTGGGCTGAGTAAGGACTTCAGGACTAGCCCATGTTGCTAGGAGTTTGGGACCCAATCTTGTGGGTTTCCCAACAGGTGTTAAGTTTGACTTCTGTTCCTTCAAGTTCTTATGCCATACCCATCACTCCTGCCATCTATCTGAGCACCTATGGCACTCATAGGCATTGAGGATGTTCAGTACCCTACAGGAGGCACTTGTTGCTGTGCACAATTAGGTGGTCCTCAGGGGTGGAGGGCATAAGGGAGGTGGTTAGAATTAATTCAAAAGTAGCCAAAACAGAGAGAAGCTGGAATCATTTCTATCAGAGCTTAGATAATGTTATAAAATGAATCACTACACTGAATTGCCATGTGTGTCAAATATTTAACTTATTGCTTTTCATTATTTCATCTCTTCAGAATGGATGTAGACTGTAGATTAGATAAAATGAGGACATGGTAAAGAGAATCTTAATACTGCAAGAAAAACAGCTATACAGGCAAGTTGCATCTTAGGGGCATTTAACATGCACGAATTCAGCTTTGCGCGGTTGGCAAAAACAGGAAAAAAAAAATTTTAAAAGTGAATTGGCAGTGTGGGCGATTTTGCCCACCATTCAACTCAATGAATGTTTTACTATACGCAGTTTTCACTTTACACGCTAACCATGGAACAGAACCCCTGCATAAGATGAGACTCACCTGTATGCAGACTTCTATTATAGTCTAGGTATATTTTATGAATTACCACTGGAAAAACCCCTTGGCTGCATGACGAATTGGGGAGCAGATCAGTTCTTAGCTTTGAATCTCAGAAGTGTCTGCTTGGGGGGCAAATGAACTGAATTGTACAAAAATATCTAATGGAATACATTTGCTCTGTACATATTTTCCCAGATAACCACTGTAATGGTTTGTAGTTTAATCTGGATTTCTTGTTTTTATATACACTAGGGTGACCAGATGTCCCGATTTTATAGGGACAGTCCCGATTTTGGGATCTTTCTCTTATATAGGCTCTTATTACCCCCCATCCCATCATGATTTTTCACAGTTGTTGTCTGGTCACCCTTATACACACACAAATCTGGACTAAGCCTATAGTCTAGGTCGTCCACTTCTTTAATTTATATTTGGGGCACAAAATGAAGGATTATTTTTAAGGGGAAATCAATACAACATTACAGTTGTCCCATGCTTTGTATAACTCATTACAATTCATATAATGTCTCTGTTGGCAAAGTGGTTATCAGACAAATAGCATTAAGAGGCAAAGAAAAAGCTTCATAAAGAATGGTGCTGTTTTATAAAGCTAATTATGATGTTATCTCCAATATTCCATGCAACTAAATTGTTAATTTTTAATCTGGCATCCCTTATAGCAGTGTAGCTATTCGTGCTTACCTGGGGTTCTCTGCAGCAAGAGGATAAATTTTTGGCACAGTTAGCACTGTTGAATTCTACAGTTTCCCTGAGCCTAAAAAGATATTTAAAAGATATTCCATAGTCTTCAGTGGTCTGCCTTATAACAAAGTGCCCACAAACAATTTTTTTAAATGCCTGAGTTTTTTAATATGCATAAATGAACTTAAAACAAATCAAACAGAAATCAGTTATTGTAACTTTGATGTCCAGAAACAGCGCTGCATCCTCTGACAAGTGTACAACTATCAGTTATTTGGGTCATGCCTTCTAAAGAGCTACTTACATAAGGACTTTCATGACAACAAAACCAAACCGTGTCTAGTTTAGTTTGAGAAGTACTGAAGAGATAATGTCAGTGAAAGGAATAGAACATGTAGGGGGGAAACTGGGGCATTTATTTTTGAAGTGAAAGACCATTTTCCTGTTAGAACAGGATAATGTAATCACTTTGTTTCATTTGAAATGTCAAACCATTTAAACTAAATGAATCCTTCACTACATTGGCTTACACTGACAGTGTACAGTCTAGATGATTAGACTGATAATTCTTGAACTTACTACTATCAAAAACAGGGATTCTAACTGCCTCAGAAAATGCACTGATTCTGTACTTCAATCACTGGCAGTCAAGCCATAAAAATACACTTATAGAAAACTTTACAGCTGTTAAGAACTGCATCAAGATTTTCTCCAAGATCCCAGTTGTAAGAGATTCTCCCCTGGGTTCCATACACCTCATATGAACAGGAAATAGCTCGATGTTGGCTATAGTTGGAGACATACTGCTGTGCTCCTATACAGAAGCCACGATGACTCTGAGTGCCTCCTACCATCAGTTCCTCCCTGGGATCACTATGCACCTCTTGGTTATTTGCTGCAGCACACCTTTCCTCAGTGCCTGCACAATGAACTTTTGAAAGAAAAAGAGCTGTGTTTCCTTGCCATGTCCTTCTTAGTACCTCTTTCTGCCAAATGAGCAATAGAGTAGCCAAATCCAAGACAGATGCTTGCATACATGGCTGTAAGTGTCTGGCATTCATCAGGAAACAGAAACTTAAGGTCCTACTGTGTTACTGTGGCTGAAGAAATCCACTGGTCCCAAAACTTTGAAAGGCAATGCTTATTCTTGAAGTCCATTAATGCAGAGCTCTAAATCCTTCTTCCACAAAGAAAGACACCAACCAAAACGCCAGTGTATCCCTATAGGCCTGCTCATAACAGACAGGATTTGAGCATTCAGCTCCCTTTGTGCATTGTGCACAAACAGAAAAACCTATGGGGCTTTAAAAGGTTACGAAGATATAGCCAGTAGTCAGCTTCTGTCCACCTGGGCTGGAGGATCTCTCTGTGGAAAGAAGACCAGCGCTGCCCTTTTACCAGTGTTGACCTTGATCACTTCAGAGGGTTATGGAATTCTGGTTTAGAGAAATGTCATGTTGCCCTCTTCTAGATGCTGCTGGACACTTGAGCATTATTGAAGAGACACTACAGACAATCTAATCTCTCCTGGATGTCAAAGAATGCCATTGAACCTGTACTATCCGGTAAAAGGATGAAGGATTTTATTCTTAGCATAGCCCGAATTTTCAAAAGACAGGTGAGTTAAACTAGCTTTTAAATTAATCTCCCACAACTGCTACTTCCTGTTGGTGGGAGTGGGGCAGTCAATGAAAGGGGAGAAGGTGCTAAGTCGATGAGGTAGGGCTATCCTCCCAAAGAGATGGAATTGAGGGAGGCAAGGAGAAGTGAAACTAATTCAGATACTAAGGGTGTTCGCCTCCCTCTATGTACAGAAAATTTGCAGGGAGTTAATTTAGGGAATAGTGGTGGTGTGGAGCTATTTGGGTGAAATGTGTCCCACTCAGTATGGAATAAGAAACCCACTGATGGTAACACTGAGAGCTAGCTGTGTGATCCCAGCCACGATCATAAATTGTGGCTGGCTCATTAAAAATTATAAAGGTAGGCAGCAGAAATATTTTGTTTTTTATTTGATGGAGAAAGTTAACCTGTGGACATAACAATAGCAGGAAAGAAGGCAACTTCAAATTTAATTGCATCAGACATTCCTTCTGGAAAAGTGAATGATAGATTACTTTACAGCCCTTTGTTTTCAAATAAAAATTCAGATTCGCACACGCTGTAATTTAATCTCCATTTTCATGTCAGAATACTTTGTCCTGACTTAAGACTTCACTTTCCCGAAAAACACTGATGATCCCTAATACAAAATGAGCTTGCAGCTTGTGTGTATAGCCAGTGTTGGGGAGGACACTAGTGAATCTCCTAAGGCCACTGTTCAATTTCACTGAAAATATTTAAACCTGTGAATTTATAATACAATAGGGTAGTTAGTGTGTGTGTGTGGCGTGGTATGTGTGTGTGCACATGAACTCATAGGCAGGGGTGGGAAGAAGTTAGGGAATAGTATTAAAAGGGTTTCATATTGTTTTTCCACTGTAAATACTGCCAATGCACCACTCTGAAGAGATATCAAATTACAGCTTAAATACATGGTTTTAAAAAAGGGAAAAAATCTGTGCCTCAATTCCCCACCTGTTAAATGGGGATAACAACTGATATTATGGTGTTGCTTTGGGAGATGCTGAATTTTTAAATGGCAACACTTATTGTCTTGCTTCCGTTTGGTAGCTAAACAGATTTAAGAAATTTACCAGGGAGAAGATGAGATGCAAATAGAGCAATTTTAAGAGAAACATTGTTTAAAACAGTAAGTCAACAAATTCCAGCAATTGTTGAGAGCCTCAAAAGTAACTGATGCCAGTTAATTTAGGGGTGGCTTTTTCAATCACGATAGTAAGACTGATGGTCAGGTTCATCGTCGACTTTTAACCTGAACAGCCATATAGCTGCACTCTAAACAGAGAGCTGTTCCTTCTCCTCTAGGCCTTGCAATGAGGTTGTGAAAAAATAGCATACACAAAGGATTAGTTTGAAATGTCATTTATTATCACTCACTCGGGAATGACTTGCAGTTGTTGCAATGCACAAACTACTTATTCAAAGCGGATGCAGTTTTAAGTGGCTGCTGGAAGCTGGAGTAAAAGTGTTTGGTACAGACCACTGGCTGAGACCCTGCCAGAAGTCAACTCACTAGGTCCTCAACCACAATGGAGAAGGATTAGGTAAGAGTCAGAAGATGTGTGTGAAGCTCTCCCCTTCTTCCCAGGAAGGATTTTTACTTACCTTCCTAGGAAAAGAGATCATAAATACAAAATGTTTCCACTTTCACGTTAAACAGTTTAGTCACTATTAAAAGCATCAGTTTGTGTATGTGAAAATTCACAAAGTTAAAAGGGGATCTTGCTCAGTGTCCTATGGGCCAAAGTTGGGACAGCCTTTGCTGAAATGCCTCCTTCTCAGCAGCTTACGAACACTGACTTGAATAACCCTCCTAAAACCACATAAAGATGTAAGGATGATTATTGCCAATTAACATATGCCAACTGACCTTCTCTGTCTCTATTTTCCTAAGGCCACTCACAAGAAATCGGTCGCAAAGCCGGGCTCACAGCTAATCAGTGCTGGTTTCAGTTCCATTCTATCCCTGGCTCAGTGGGATAGGTTAATATATTGCAGCTCAGACAGGATGCCTTAAAAGGCATGATTTCTTCAAATGACAGAAAACTCTTTTCAAGTGGCTGCTTCCTGAAATTTTCTATGTATATGGTAAATTGGAGATACGAATGAGTCTGGGAAAGGAAGGCAGAAAGTTGGCTATTTTAATTATGTGTGGCTAAATGGTTTCAAAAACAATCTGAGCCTGTTCTAATTGGTCCTCTCTGAGACTGAGACACACCAAATCTTTTTGCAAGTTTGGGTTCAGCATACTTGCTACCATGGTGCAGTATGTCACTGTAATCCACTTTACAATACCAGCATACTAGAAGTCTACACCAGAAGCACAAGTAGCAGGTAGGACATGATCAGCAGGGATGTTATACAGTTCACCCATCCATAGCTTTTATGGGTAACCATGTTAGTCTTAAAAATAACTGTGTATGATATCCCACGAGGCAAATATTGTACAACACAAGAGAAAGCTGCTAGTAAGGAACCATTCCACCCTAAGAAAGTAATGGCGATAGCTTTTCAGTACTTTTCCTGAGACATTTAACCTTGCTCAAAGTCAATAGTGGGATGAGGGAGGAAAGATATCTGGCACCACAGTTAATAGATGGAGGTTAACATTACTATGGATGTCTGCTCTGCTGCAGGAGGCTGATAATAGATGCACTTCTAGAGATGGTCTTTTAGAAAGTGAACCATTGTTTTCATTAAGTTCTACATTTTCCAAAACACCAGACAAAATTAATGCCTGACAAGATTTATTTTATAGATCCTCCTAAGCAACCCAATTTTGACTGGTATTAAATTAGTACCATTATATATACACACCACTGTATGGCCACATGAATAGATGCCTACAGCCTCCGAAGTTTCAAGTGCTGTCTACTTTGAGTTATGCTGAATTGTTTTTCATATTGTTTTCTAATGCTCTAAAATGAATAATAATCTTTATATTCCTGTCACACTTTCCATCAAAACTTCTCAAAGTGTTTTCCGAACTCAAATGAATATATAACACAGGAGCAGTGGAGGGTCCCTAAAAGTGTGGGGGACCCACAGGTACCCAAACCATGGCCCACCTCCTGTGTCATGCCTTCCCTCAAACCCAACCCCTGCATCACCCCTTCCCCTGACGGCTGCTCCCTCATGCTGCCCCCTCTCCCTGAGGCCCTGCTCCCACACCACCTCTTCCCCCCAGGACTCTCCACCCTCCCCATTGCTCGTCCTTATGGCTGGTAAACAGTTGGAGGGCAGAGCCCTGTTCCAGAGCCTGTGACACAGCACATTTGTCAACTAACTTGGTATTATTACCCATTTCACATATGAGAAAACTGATGCTAAGAGAAGCTTGTCCATAAATCCTGCCCTGCTGCTGTTTAAATCAACAGCAATACTCTTATTGACTTTTGTGGCATAGAATCAGACTTAAAGTGGTTGGCAAAACAGAAGTTATATCTCCTTACTCAGGAGATCCATTGTATTAACTACAAGACCATCCATTTGCCAACATACATTCATATTAGTTTGTCTGCAGTGTAAAATATAATATCTAAAAAGTATGAGAGTGAAATGCAGTTTGCAAATGCACTTTATCAAGTTCCACAGTACAACAGGCAACAGAGAGACCCCTGAAACATCAAAGCTGATATATATGATTGTTCTGTAAAGTGAAAAATATAGTTCATGGTTTGTCACAGATTTGCAGATTAACAGTTAAAATGGATATTAATCTGTGCAAATTATTTACAGAATTTAAACAATGGTTAACACATTGAAGAACAACAACTACGTTCAAACATGAGAGATATGGATTGTTAATTCTTTGGGTGCAGTGAAAAACCTTCACTTTCTCCTGAATATACTGTGAAGCTTTCTAAGTTAAGAATGTCAAACAAGATTAAATAAAGGTACATCCTCTTTCATTGTACTTCACTGTGATCTACCCAGCTGGTTTCCCAAAGAGACCCAACTCTCAGCTTCAAGTGAATGAAGGTTTGAAACATGTGGGGGAGATGATCACTCAGAATAGTATCCTTCATTGACACAACTCTATAGAGGTCTTTTTTCTCAGCCAGGCATGTGCCTAGCTCCCACTGATGTTATGTTTGTGTGTCTATTAAAATACACACTTCAGAAGTCAGGGTTGTCAGATATCATAGAATCACAGAAGTAAGAGATGGAAAAGACCTATTAGATCTTCCACTCCCTCCCCCAAGCCAATGAAACATTTACTACAATAAATCTATAGCATATTCCCCAGCATGTTGTCCATTCAGTACTTCACGTTCTCTAACTTTTCTGAAATTTCACTTTCAATGAAGAATGAAATTCAGAGTTAGTCAAAGCAACTGCTGTAAGAAAGTAAACTGATCACATTTCAAGGTCCAAAGGAAAATGAACATTTTCATAATATGATTTATACATGGGATTATATCTATGAAATGTTAATCTTACAATTTTGGCCAACATGACATGAATTAATGAGCCATGATTATTTCTAGCTTAACTGTCGTACATGAAGTTTCATTGAAAGAACCAGGTTCATACACTCATTCCAGCACCACTAAAGCATAAGACTTACTGTTGAGTGAAGAACTGGTTAATCTAACATTGCTGATATTACTTTGGCATCAAGCAGAAATTCTTTTACAGCTTCACTGTTAATGCTTTTGAAACTTTTTTTTTCCAAGCTAGAGCTATTTTTATAGGGCAGCACCACCTGGAATGCCCAGCAGTGGCAGACTGCAGCAGAACAGGCATGTCTGCCTCAGTTTTCCTCCTTCAGAGTCCCCTCTAATAACTAGAGTCATTAAACTGAAGAAAGTCTACCTATGAGAATGGAGGAGCCAGAAGAGACAATGGAAATCTCAATGGCTGGGACATTCATATCTAGCTACCAAAAGACAACAGGAAGGAGATTTCCCCCACTGCTCTGAGGGATGCACAGCATAGGTCCCAAGATGGAGAACCAACAGGAGAGGTGTCTAGTGACTGTATTTAAGAACTGAGCTCTCATAGACACAGGGCTCTGAACTGGGACTAAGTCAAAGGAAGGGAGACAGAGCAAGAGAGCCAAGATAGAATCTATAGCAGGATGGCTTGGTGAAGCCCTGGCACTGGCCACTCTGAGTTCCGTCTTAAGCCTTGTCTCTGCGCTAACCTAAGGATTTTTAGATTCTGTATGCCCAGTGGCTAATAAATGGTTACCTTGTTTTGGAAAGGCTGTCTGGTGTTGCTGCACCTACTTACTGAGATCACTGCACCCAGAAGTGCAAGTTTCCTGAAGGAATCTGGATTGGCTAGGCTAGGTGCCGGGAGCTATGGAAAGAGACAGGAATCTCTGCTGCCTGAAGGCCCAGTTTTGGAATCAAGGAGGCCACAGGCCTGCCCCTGTGGAATGCTGAGGGTCCTTGTGGACTGGCATACTAACGGAGTCACTCCCAAGGGACTGGTTCCAAGTTGGAGAATAGCCCACACCCTGTAAATCCATGACATCCTCATATACCACACTCTAGCACAGGGGAGGGCAAACCACGGCCCACAGGCCACATCCAGCCCATGGGCCCCTCCTGCCCAGCCCCCGACTCCTGGCTGGGGAGGCTCCCCACGGCCCTTCCTCCATTATCCCCACTCCCCCGCAGCTTCAGTACATCGTGTGGGCAGCACTCTGGCCCGTAGCTACTGACAGCGGCTTCGGCGGCGCTGCATGCTCTGTGCTCCTGCGGGGGAGCATGTCTAGCTCCCAGGGGCCACGCGAAGCCAGACATGCCGTGTGGCGTGATAAGGGGACCAGGGCCGGAGGATTGGATAAGGGACAGGGGGGCCCACAGAGTGGTCAGGAGGGGCAGGGAGCGACTGGAGGGGTGGAGGTTCTGGAGTTGGTGGTCGGGGAGGGAGAACAGGAGGTGGGTGTATAGGGCATGGAAGTCCCAGGGGTCTCTCTAGGGGTGGGGTGGGGGTGGAGAGGAGTCGGGACAGTTAGGGGACAGGGAGCAGTGGGGACAGGTGGGGTCCTGGGGGGCAGTTAGGGTGGGGACTCTCGGGAGGGGGCTGTCAGAGGATAAGGAGCAGGGTGGGCTGGGAGTTCTAAGGAGGGCAGGTGGGGGTGGGGAGTGGGTAGGGGTCAGATGGGGGCAGGGCCAGGCTGTTTTGGAAGACACAGCCTTCCCTACCTGGCCTCTATACAATTTTGGAATTCCAGTGTGGCCCTCAGGCCAAAAAGTTGATCCACCCCTGCTCTAGCATCTTCTATCCACCTGGGCTCTTCTTCAGTCCTCTCCTATCCTTTTAACAGGAGAGCCCCTGCTGTTCCTGCTTCAGGTGCAAGCCTGCTCTTCCAAGCAGAAATCCGCACAGCCACTCTTCTGGGAGATTATTCTCACCAATGGAGCATTGCTCTCCAGTGTGGAGATGCCCCTCCGCTATTCTCTGGCCTACAGCCCTGGCTCTCTAGCTTGGGGAAGTCACTCTCCAAACCTCTCTATTGTTTTCCTGCCTTCAACCTTCCCCCAGAACCATCCACAGCTTCTCTCCATGACTTTCTGGTTTCTGGCAGCCCTCACCTACCCTTCCATGACTGACTCTCCCTTTCGTCAGGATCTCCCTTGACTGTGGCTCAAATGCTCTCTCTTCAAACCCAACTGGGAAGTAGTTGAGTCACAGGTACGTGGCCTCTTCCCTCTTAACAGGCCAGTGGTACCTTGTGATATCATTACTCTACAGATGGGACAGAGACACAAACCGTACTAGGGCACGCATTAAAAAAAAAAGCGAGGAAAAGTTTCTAAACATTGATAGACTACAATATTACTCAATTGTTTCTCGTTGGAAGAGATTATACTGCGTTACTGAAAAAGAATTAGTGGAGAAGGGATGTAACAGCTAGATCTAGCCCTGTGTAATTTGCTGTGCCATTTTACATCTTTTATGACATCTGCCAAAAGAGGCCAGTTGAACTAATCTGTGCATACACCTTGGCATCTCCCTTGTAACAACATCTGCACACTGGAGTTATTACCAGCTGCCTATGACAAAAAGTCTAACAAATCAGCTAGAGCTGGTTCTGAGTGGAGACATAACTGATGTGTCTTTTATAAGCCAAAGAAATCTGTACATTGGGAGTCTCAGGAGACTAATATTTCAATTTCTATTGGCGAATGCTCCATTTCTGTCTGGCTCTCAGAGTCCTACGCTGCCAGATACTGTAACTGCAGAAAGGAAAATAAACCACCAATTAGAGATCAGCACAAAAAATTAACTTTGCAGCACATAATTCAAAAGAAACTTACATTTCCCCATCTCTATTCAGTTGCCTGAGAACACAGCGTTCATGAGATGACAGCTATGACTTTATCTCCTCCTCTATGGTGTCTCACCAAGGTTTCACTGAGTGGTATGATGTACACATCCCACAACTAATGACAGGCTACCACTTTGTGAATTGGAGATCCGAAAGTCTTACACTGAATATCTGAAAGCAAAAACAAACCAAACAACAGATGCAACAAAATAAACCAACTGAGACTGATGTTTTTTTCCAAAGCACATATGGAGACCAGTTGCCAAAAGCTGATAACTCCATTCTCTCTGACCATGCTCGAAATATCTCGGAAAAGAATGTTTCATTTATCATTATTTACTGGTCCTGCTACCTCAGGTCTCAGTGGTTGGCCTAACTAGCCACCCACTCCATATTTACAGAATCTATCCTCTTCTCAGACCTTCTGTTCCTTGTCCAAGGCTAATGATGATGTATAGGCTGATAAGATTGTTTTGAATGCTGCTTCTAATATTTTACTCTAGAATTCATGAGAACTGAAGCTGTAAGGTTATGTGTACTGCTTCTTGAAAAATGTAGCAAGGAGCCAGCAGGAAGTTTTAAGTGGAAGCTCCGCAGTGAAGCGGAGAGAGAGAAACTTTAGGGACAATATTGCTTCTTGTTCTACTAAAATACCTTGTATAATGTTAGCAGTCACCTGACAAGCAACACCCTTGTTGGGTGAGTGAAGTTCTGGGGCCTGTAATGTTCAGGAGGTCAGACTAGATGATCATGATGGTCCCTTCAGGATTTGAAGTCTATGAGTCTATTTGTTAAGAGTTTTTCCTAGTATTTCAGTCAGATGTTAATGGAACAGGAAGAAAATGTTCATGTGTTTAAAAATAATTTTTTGTTTGTATCTCACCCTCTATTTATATGGGGGTAGGGAAGGCTGATAATGTACACTACAAGCTAGGAATGATAAAAGTGAAAATTTATTTTTAGAAACATTTTCCTGTTTTACTTCAGCTGAAATGTGCAGATAATATGTTAAAGGCTTCTAACGGGAAAGTTTAGCAGTGGTATATTCAATATCATATATAAGATGGCATCAGAAGAGAGCTAGTTACATACGGTATTAAAATCTGGGACAAACTTCAGACTTTGTAAAAAAGTTAACTATGAATCCCCCAAAAAGTGACCACAGTAGAATGTCAGTTTTGCAGCAATTGATAATAGACCTGAGGGAACTCTGACTTATATCTGCCCAGCATGCAGAATGGTAAGGAACTTTGGCAAATTATATGTAGCAAACTACACAAAACTTTCTATTTGTAAACAAAGTTTGACAGCATTTTTGCTCATAGGAAAAAGCAGCTTGGTTTGCATTTATATGATAAACAAATGTTTCCAGTCCTCCACTGGTTTTGAATACAGGTTAACAGAGGTGAAACATTCAACCCAAATGTCTAACAAAACACATTTGTGTGTCAGAAAGAGTTCTCTGGTTATTATCCATAGTTCATGATTTTATCATCATGGATGTAAGATCTGTACAGTGCAAAAAAGAGCTGCCATATTTAAAACATTCAGAGCAAAACAAAATTGCACATTTATGATTTTGGTCAGAAAAAAGCAAAATACAAGCATTTAATTGAATAGACAAAACCAAGTGTCAAACTCTCTCTTTATTAGGGTCAGATTAGGCTTTGTATGTTTCAACCACTGCGAGTTGGTATTTCAGATCTATCCAGGTAAGACTGAATCCAACCAATGGTGACACTTAAGTGGATTCTATTTCTGTTCTGTTTGAATTGTGTGAAAGAAAAGATTCATGACTCACATAGTTCAAAGCTCTGAACAAATCTATATTAACTTTGGTGGTTCATTTTAGGGCGGATTCAATTTGTCTACAGTTTTAACCAGAACTTTCAGTGATTTGAGCTCTTTTGATATGCATGGGACACAACAACCATTGATACTTGAAGAGAACAGTGACTGTTAGAACCGGATTTCTCCAGTTTTCCATACACCAAATCCAAGCATATATTTTTGTGGCTTAAAAAGATCTTTTATGCTAATAATATGAGTGATAAAAAATGGGTCTAATCAAATGACTCAGTACTGAACATTAAATTCTGCAGTACCCAATGACTCAATGCTGTTTCTGGTGAGAAATGTGATATTCAAAGGTATAACCAGGGGCAGCTCTAAGCTTTTTGCCATGGAAGTTCCGCGGCATGCCTGCGGGTCGTCTGTTGTACCATGGATTTGGCGGCATTTCTACAGGAGGTCCCCGGGTCCCGCGCCCTCGTCATCCTCACCACTGAAATGTGGCCGAATCCGGAATCTGTGGCAGCTGTGGAACTCCCGCAACCATGCCGCCGAAGACAGCCTGACTGACCCCCTGATGGCGAACGTCAGGCCACCCCCTGCGACTTGCCATCCCAGGCACACGCTTGGAGAGCTGGTGCCTGGAGCCAACCCTGGGTATAACAAACTGCCATAATAAAAGAGAGAGAGAGAGAGACAGAGAGAGAGAGAGAGCACACACAGGTTGATGGCAAGGCTCCTAAATGTTGGCCTTTTATTGGGATCTCAGGTCAATATCTATCTAAAAAGTAGTTACTTTTAAATAAAACTATACAGAGTAATCAGGTCTACAGATTCAGACAGCAGTATTCATGAAGTGGTTGTGCTTGTCAGAAGCAACATTAATGAAGCTGGCTTTGGTAAAGGGAAGGCATTCTTTTTTTGAAAAAAAAAACGTTAACATGTTTTTGTTTTGAACTTGTCACTTTGATTTGCCTGGGAGCCCTCTCAATTTATCTTGAATAGTTTAAAGAGACAGAGATTTTTTGGGATGTTTTGTCACATAAGGTGGTTTTATATTACTGTCCACCCTGTTTGCTAAATAAGCGACCTGTCATACTTCTATTAATTCACTCATACCAAGGTTGAAATTCTTTTTGAAGCTCATCTTTCAGCATTTTTCTCCTTGAATTTATTGAGCTTGTTGTGTACAAACACACCACTGTCTGTCATGGAAGAGGGAAACAACTTGAAAAATAAAGAGAAGAAAAATCGTCACACGCTTTGGGTTGTCATCTGCCCGCTGCCTTCAGTTCAAACCAGTGTCTATTTTGTGCAGCAGAGATTGATATGGTGCCTCATCCATTTCAAAAGACAGACTGCTTTATAAACTCATGGAAAACTTATTTTATACAGCAACTTGTAGATATGATCCTCTGACAAGCAGTACTCATTAAAAGAGCATCAGTGGGCTCAAGCAGTAGTCTTGGTTGCTATTGAAGTCAGCCAGCCTGTTGGGGGTTTTTAACACCATTTGTTCTACAAACACTGTCTTCCTCTGTCCAGCTGTAAAACAAAATCCAATTTAAAAATAAATCTTTTGTAATGGGCTCAAGGAAATATTTGGTACAGGAGAATTGAGCAGTTATCTATTATACAGGCCTTCTATTCACATCCAAGATGATTCTGCCTTGATAAACGAACAGTGACACAATTGGCAAACCTGGGATTTGAAGTAATGGTTCATTAATGCAACTGCACACTAAGTAATGTACTTCTGTGTCAGTGTTCTGCTGGGTTTCCTAGCCTCATTGTAATGCTTTTTTTCCTCCTGTATATGTTTAAAAAATCCCAGCGCTCTTATTAATATATTACGTTGAAAAATCTCAATGTGAGCCAGGAACAACTGCATGTGTGCGTAGCTGTGCATTGATACATGCATAGGCATGATGCACTCTGGTGATGCGAGTTTGGAATCTCTGCGGGAGACCAAATTATGATGCGATTGCAGTGAGTTTATGGACAACTCTCATGCTGGGATGGAGATAGGCTGAGGAACTAAATACACAAAATAGAGCAACAAACTCATACTACATGGTCTGAATAGCTCTTCCCACTGCACACAGTGCTCAGCTTAATTTTCTTTAGAGGAAGGCAGAGAATTGCTTTGGTTGGGGTGAAGGAGTGGGTTATTTAGCCATCCCTCCTCCTCTCATTCCACCAAAGGTCCTTGCACTCCACCACTCCCATCCTCCTCTTATATTTTGGGAAGGGGGAAAAAAACGGGATTCTATTGTCACCACTCCCAGCACATTAGCTGCCAAGGGCAAGAGCTGTCATGTTTAACTGTCTGGGTTTTACAACCCAGGGACCAGTCTTGATGGTACATGTTTATAGGAATATAAACATATTTTAATATGTCATTTAAATGGGTTTAAAATCTTTTTTAAAAGTCCATTGAAAGCATGTACTGTGGTGGCTGTTAAGGCAAAGTTGTAAAGTGCACGCAGATTAAGAGGATATATATATACTACCTAAAGGAATTAGCTCCTAAAGGGAGAGACTCAGTAATTCCTTTCCAGTCACCCGTAGACAGCACAAGACACCAGGAGGACTTAATTTTGTTTGCTTAACATGGCTGATTAAGCAGTCTTTGTGGTATCAAAGGGGGAAAATAGGCTTTCATATAGTTATGTAGCATCATATTTAAATATTATCATAGTTGTCAGCAAGAATTGCTGCTAGGTGGACAGACTATAAAACTTTATTGTGTAAAGACCTCAAAAATGTGTGTAGTTGTTCCCAACGTGTTTTGTTAAATTTTAATTTGTAGGATAATGTGGCTGGTGCGTATAAGGTGATCTATCACTTTCCGGGTCAGGACATCTTTGTAAATGAGATGTTTCATCTTGCTGGGATTCATCGAGTAAAATATTTTCAATTTCTAAGGAGTGGTTTTTCTCTCTGCTTTTGTCCACCTATCTCTGACCTCTCCTCATATGCATGTCAACAAACAGTATGTATGGATCCTTTCTCTCTGTAGTTTACTGTATCTTACCTGAAAAAATTACAAAGGCAATTATGTTGGGTTAAAAGCTGTAAAGAGCTGGCCGATGCATTTTGTCTAGAGCCACATGAAATGTTTGCAGTAGAACTTGAAGTTATGTGAAAACTCGCCTCATTTGGGGTTTAACTACAAACACAAAAAACTCCAATCAGATTTATTTAATGCTTTGCAGAGGTTCCCACTCCTCCTCTCCTACCTATAGACATTCCCAGCATTCAGCAGAGCTACTGTGTGTGCTTCAGACTGGATTTCTCCCTGACACCTAGAAAGCATGGTCAAACTATATCTACTGCAGTCAATGGACCAACTTCTCCCCTCAGTTATACCCACATAACTCCAAGCAATCCCCAATGGATGTAATGATTGTGACTGAAGCCAAAATTTGGCCCCGTTCTAATCTCTCTCCATTGTTTAAAGTGTTGATAGGGCACCAACTGCCATAGCATCTGTGCAAGAAAAGGAAAAGGGATGCTTTGAACCAGTGAATGCAGCATCCTTGTAGCCATGATGGTTCCAAGATACTACAGAGACAAGGTGTGTGAGGTAATATATTTTACTGGATCAATTTCTGTTGGAGAGAGTGAGAGACATGTTTTCAAGTCTCTCACTCTCCACAACAGAAGTTGAGACAATAAAACATATCACCTCCCTGACCTTGTCTCTTGAACCAGTGAAGAATGGCTACTTCTGTAAAGCTTGTAAAAATGTGCTCCTAATTTACATTATCGGGTTAAAATCAGACTGTATATTTGACAATAAACATAGGGGAGGCTGGGAAGGCTAAGGAGCCTCTATTACAGCAGTTTTGCTTTTTGATGTGCAATACTTACAGATTCAAACTATTTACTGATTTGCAAACATGATGGGGAAGCTTGAGAACCTCTTGTTCCAAGCCCAGAGTTCTGTTATCGAACTTGCCTGTTGGCACATTCCAAGCAAGAGCAATTTAGAAACAAAACTGAACATACTATTATTGATCTGATTTTATCTATTGTTCAAGGTGCCGTTTGTTTTCCCCCTTATATACACAGTTCACATGCCTGGCTTTAGATTGAAGGCTGCTGTACTAAAGAACAAATTGATTGATTTCCTCTTCATAGCCAACAGCACTGTTGGTCATAGTATATAACTTAGTGGAATTTGTTAAATATTTAATGAAATTCTCAAAAAAAAAAAAAAAGCCTGTCTATAATGTAAACACACTGTTTGGTTGCATGGGAGGGTCACATCTTGATTAAGCAGAATGTCAGGAGTATTGATTGATAGTTTCTTCTCAGTATTCTGGGGAGATGCTGTCAATAAATCCCTAATACACACACAGAGGCTTCTACTCTCTTTTTATTAATCTTGAAAATGTATTTACGGTTAGAAGTGATGTGCATCATAGAGAAGCATCAGCCCTTTTTTCTCACATCTGAGATACAGTCTCGTTTCATTTTGTAGGATTTGAAGTCTAAAATGGCAGTCAGTTCACATGAATCTTCCTGTTTGAAACAGTTATTGCTACCAGAAATCTTCAAGGAAAATCAAAACAAAGCTCCCAGGCAAATCAAACTGACAAGTTCAAAACAAAAGCACATTAATGCTTAAAGGAAAAAAAATCTTTATTTTCTCTGTCAAATCCAACTTTATTAAGTTGCTTTTGACAAGCACAACCATGTTATGAATACTGCTGTCTGAATCCACATTCCTGATTGTTTTATATTAAATTGTGCCAAGTAGCTACCCATCCGATGGATCTAAATGGGAAACCTCTCCAATGTATTTCTGTTTTTAAAATCAAATGCAGAAAGGCAGCACATTGGCTTATCCTCATTTAAAGCAAAATTCTCCTCAGATCTACATTAGAGGTTATTGGTACATATTGTACTTGCAGACACTGCACAGAATATGGAAGAGATGCTCTGTGGACAAAGTCTAGTTCTGCAGGGCAGATCAGAGGGGAGAAGTTTTCGCCTTGCAGATCAGTACTCTGCAATGCAGGTCAGATAGGAAGGTTTTGCCTGTAGAATTCTTCATCAAGACTTTTGAGATGCATAGACAACACGAATAAGAATACTTCCCCCCTCTATTAGGAGGAATGTTTTCTGACACTTCAGTCCAGTCACAGGACTTGTTGCCTATTCTCTGAGTTGTTTTTTCTGATCCCATAAGGTGCTGAGCCCGTAACATGTTGAGAGGCAGTCTCAACTCCCACTGAAGGCACTCAGCTCCTCTTGAAAGACTTTTAGCACTTCTCAGAATCAGGACCTTAATGCCTGGAGGCAAAAGATGACACAGAATACGAGAGGGTCCTGTGCGTAAAAGTAGGAAGCTTTCTGAACATGCTCTGCAGACAGTGAGCAACTAGTGAAAAGCAAAGTCCCTACCTAATTAGGAAAAGAATCACAAAAACTCCCCTCTTTCCAACTCTGTTACCAATGTAAATCCCAGGTCAAATATTTTTGCTTGCTTAGTCCTCTCACTTATTTGGCTTTTCTTTTTTGCAAGCAGAAGTCAAAGGAAGACAAAGCTGGTTTCATACCTTGCTTTTAACTGAAGAAGCTTAATGTTCAAAGAGGCACTTTATCTGGCAAATATGGAGACAGTTGGCAAATGTAGGCCACAACGGTGGAGATTAATTATCAGCTATATGTATGGTTGCTGTTTTTCTGTATTGGTTAGGTTGTGGTTAATCAAGAAGAGAACCTCAGAGTTTTTTTGTATTTTTTATCTCTGTGTTTTGCATGAAGAAAGAAACTAAAGTTGACTCTAAGCATTCTTTATCCACTTGCAGAATTAAGTTCTTGATTCATTGCATGCCATTGAAAGAACAGAACTTTAACGTTTTAATAAATTTTTATTATACGATTTCAACCGACCGACCAAGACATTGTTATTCATTGTTTTTAATTATTAATGCCAATATTTATGCACAGGTACTTTTTGAAGTAATTTCTTGGTGCTTTATGTTTATATCCTTGCAAATCTTGCCTCAGATTTACTAAGACAGGGCTGCACAGTACCTGTCAAAAATGGGCTGTAGCAATAATGTTATCAAGAATAAGTAATTTTTTATATTGTAGACTTCCCTTCCTGGCTACAATTAATGTGTAGAATATTTGCCCTGCATGTCTGTTTTGTACTACGTCTCTATCAAAAAGGCTGAATATCACAGAAAAGACAGAAAATGGTTGCTATAAAACAGCAATATATCGGCTAGCCCTCTACAACTAGCATCATCTCACTACTGCCTTTAGCACTTTAGGAATGACAAGATTTCCAGTTTGCTCCACAACATTTAGAAAACATCTGTTATTACAACTGAACTCATTAAATAAACCCAGGTATTGTTGTTAGCCAACATCTGCATAGATTTTTCCACAGGAGACTAGATGAAGAAAAAATGTGATGCATTCATGACTAAAAATTCCCATTAGGGTGCACAGATATACGAGAGAACGAAAGGTCTGATCCAAATCCCCTTGGAGTCAAGGGGAGTTTTTCTACTGACATAAATGGGCATTGGATCAAGCCCTTAATAAGGACACAGACACGGCAACTATCACCGGGTACGCATAAAGCTGAGCCAAGCAGCCATCAGCTCTTTCTCCTTCTACAAATATGCATCTTCACATTTCCTTTATGCTACAAAATAAATACAATTAATTACTACAGATTTCATCAACAGCCCTGAAAGCACTTTGCAACGGTGAGTCAGCTTTTTCATCCCCATTTTACATATGTGGAAACTGAGTGCAGAAAGGTGAAGTGACTTGCCCAACAACATACAGTGAGGCAGCTGCCAGAGCCGGGAAGATAACCCAGTTTGATGTAATATCCTAACTACTGCACCATACATTTAAATATTTATTGATCATGTATGTTTATTACGGTAGGGCCTAAGATCCAAACAAAAATGCATCCCCATTGTGCTAGGTGTTGTACGAACACAAAGTAGTCGATGGTTCCTGCCTGAAGAATTACAACGTCACTAGACAAGACTAAGCAAGGAGAAGGAGAAGGATCTAACACACAGCATGAACCATGTGATGACGGAAGACGGCATGCTACTTCTGGGACGTTTTGTTTGGGTGGGTTTAGTGAAGAAGGGACAGGGGTTTGCATAAGAGGGAGGCAAGCAGGGGCACAGATCCCCCCAGTAATCAACAGGGGCACAGAACTCCTCTGGCCTGGGGCTGTGGCACAGAGAGCAAGTGGTGACCTTCATAATTGTGATATTACAATAAGCTTAATGGAAGTGAAGCCTAAAGCCACAAACACTGCACCTTGGTATCAGCCACAGCCAGGTTTTCACTTAGATATAAGCAATTATTTTCATGCGAATACCAAATGTATGTGTGTAAGTCAGGTATTTCAACACATACATGGACAATAACATACCTGCCTGGCACATATATGTAAATACCTTAACAGCATGTGCACGTTGGGTATTTTGGCATCTAGGCCAGCACAGTTATTTGAAAACCTGTGTCGGAAATGAGGAGGGAGATTATTATGGCAAGAGGCTTCTATTTCTTAAACACATCTTGATAATCAGCAAAAAAAGTGACAATTTTATTGGGACTGTAATTTGAAAAGTTTGCTGAATGGTAACAGCGGGTTCCTGAAAGTTGTTAAGTGGGTCACTTTCTAGCTTTTCTTAGTACTACATTAATTAGCCAGCTGTGACTCCTGGGTATCTATTTTGAAATAATGACTTGCATAAACCTCCAAAGACAAGAATTTGCCACTGTTGTACCACACATTACTGCAGCTGCAAAGTTATTATTCCCAACGGAAATTAAAGTTTGCAGGAAAATCATGCAAGATCTTATGAAAAAGATTATGTTAACCTTTGCCACACCACTGTGTATTTCTTGTAGTGCTCAGCCCCATGTCTGATATAAAGCTTCAACAAATTACATCTCTGTAGTCTTGATACTATTGGAGAATTAGTAACATTTAAAGTCTCAGTGAGATGCCTATGCTCTAGCTAGACCTACCAGTCATGTATAGGGAAAAGCTTTGGAAATATTGCTGTGAGCAGTGGTTTATAAATTTGTCCCAAGGCCCATAAAAATACATTACACACATCCATACATGGATACTTATAACTCAGTGAAGGTAAGTAGGACTGTTTTGTCATTTTCAGATTGTTTTTGTATTCTCATGCTTATATTACCATTGAGCTTGCAGCTCTCTTTCATTCTAAGCAGATGCACTGAAGTAGGTTTTACTACCTGCAGGTTTCAGATAAGAGTTTTTCCCTTTTTCCAGCTCAGGTTTGGATTCCCTGAATTCATGTAAAATTTCCATCTGCAGTCACGGTAAAGACAAATGCAGGATAAAAGCAATAACTGCCTGCAATATAGTGCCAGATAACTGCATTCCAAAGGATATTCTGACTGCCTGGGACAGCATTTAGTATTCAGCTGTCATTTGTAAATGTGTATTTTATCAAAGTGATAATCGATACAACTGCTTTATCTCTAAGGGGGAGATACGCTTCAGTCCAGGGCTGACTTGTTCTGCAATGGTAGCTGAATTACCGACACTGTGCAGTGGGCTTGTTGCTAAGAATACAATTATTTATGAGCTTTAAAACTGCCAATAGTTATTTAATAGGCCCAAAGATCAACAGATAATTATGGTGGGCAATTATTTTGCATAGGCAGTTGATGTATTTGTGGTTACTATTTATGGTACTTTTAATTATTGCTGAAATCCTAGTATGAAAATGAATGAATTATCTATTGTAATAAATCCAGTTAAGTAGCGTGTACTTTAGGGATATTTGTAAATTATTGTATATCTAGAGTAGAAAAACTCCTTTCTACTACTTATATAAAATGCTTGTGGGCTATTGGACGGCCCCTGATCATTGTTCATTTGCCAGCTGCAACAGTACATTTATATTCCAAATTGTGCATATATACCTATACCAGAATCTGAAGAAATAGGCTAAACAGTCAGTTTAAACACGTGACATCAAATGCTATAATTTTGGCATTATTCTAGCCTCCTGTTAATGGATTCTCACACTATTTAAGTGAGTCCATCTTCTCAATTATGCAAACTTCATTCTTTGATAGAGAGGTCATTATGTGACACAAGAAAATGTGAATAGCCTTATTATTATACAATTTTTGTATGGTGCGTAAGAATTGAAAACCAGAAGTTAAATTACCTTTTCAGCGGCCCTTTTTTAGTTTTCATAGATTAGGCTAAAAAACACAGTTTGGTTTGCATTAGAAATACGATTGCTTTTGCCATACAACATCCCTACTGATATCATGTGAGCAAACATAGTAAGGAATATTGCATTAGCACCCTGCTACTGAGCTCTGTTGATGAATTTTGTACAAATTTTAGTGTGATATTCACCAATGCCACGGGTAGCTATTTGCTCAGAAAACTGCAAAAACTAATGTGTTGCACATATTTGCATTCAGGAGGTTACAGTGTATCATTTCATACTTCTCGTGCCTCCTGTATTAAAAAAAAGACTGTTTTCTGCTGTCAGTCTAACGGCTCAGCTACTAATGCTAACCAAGTCAGGCTGGACAAGCTGTGTTTGGGAGCATAATAGGACAATAAATAGTGGGAGTCTGAAGCATGAAGCAGCAGCATTTAGTCCCCAACAGAGGGATAAAAGGTGATCAGTGGTCTCAGTCTGTATCTCACAAGATCCCCTCATAGAAATTGTAGGATATGCATAACTGTGTAACTATAAGCAAGGGGAGAAGACAAAGAGAAACTGGTGTGTGAGGCTGGAATTCATGTGGATAAAGTGTGGTCTGGAACTGATGAAAGCAGAAATGAAAAATCAAGGGTCTGCGATAGCTCAAACTCATCCAATAGGTCTACAAAGATGTGAGATCATCTTTGGTTTTGACTGGAGAATAAAAACATTCATGTTAGTAATTCACCCTGAAAAGAATGTTTCATCCTCCTGTTTTGTTAATTACATTCAGCATGGAAAGATTCGTATTACGACAGCTGCTATGTAGTGGAAAACCTAAGGTATCTTATGAATTAAAATGAAAGCTACTTTTTGCTATTTTAAATAACATTTAGTTATATTTAAAATTTGTGGAAACCTTCTAATCCAAACAAAGACCCGAACTCCATTGGAGAGTTAAAGCCCCAATTTGAACAGAACACACAACACAGCAGTCTGATTTTATAGGATATGGTCTATACAGTACAAGGTATTAAAAAAAAAAAAAAAAAAAGCAAGCCTTGGCCACTAGAATGCTAATACCAAGATTTTCAAAAGTAGGAGTCTCAAGTTCAGGCTCCGAAATAGTTATTTAGGTGCCTATATAAGGGCATGTCTAATCTGCATTAAAAATCAACAGCTGGCCTGTGCCAGCTGACTTGGGCTCATGGAACTCGGGCTAAGAAGAAGTTGAACTGCAGTAAAAAGAGCAGGAGTACTTGTGGCACCTTAGAAACTAACAAATTTATTTCAGCATAAGCTTTCATAGGCTATAGCCCACTTTTAGTCTCTAAAGTGCCACAAGTACTCCTGTTGTTTTTACGGACGCAGACGAACACGGCTGCTACTCTGAAACCTTTAACTGCAGTGTACATTTACGAGTACAAACTGGAGCTCAGGCTTTAGGACCCTGGAAGGTGGGAAAGTCCCAGAGCTCTGACTGTAGCCCAAGCCCATATGTCTACACAATTAAACAGCCCTGCAGCCCCAGCCCCACAAGCTGGAGTCAACTGACAATGGCCAGCTGTGGGTTTTTAATGTCAGTGTAGACATACCCTAAATGGCCACATTTTCCATAAGTGATGAGTACCCATAATCATCCAATAGAAGCTGTTGGATCTCAGCACTTTTGAAAATCAGGCCATTTATTAAGGGGGAGCTTTTCAAAGGCACAATTAGCGGTTTGTCACTTAATCTTTAGCCACTTCCAATGGGATTTTGACATCCAACTGTTAATTGAACCTTTAAAAGACTTCACTTAAATGCCTAAATATGGATTTGGGCGCTTAATTTTAGATATCCGTGTTCGTAAATCTTGGCCTACACTTCTAGTGAATAAGATACACTGTTGCTGGAAACTGTTTAGTAGTATTTAATTTATGATTACTTTTATGAAACTATTGGGTAATATTTGAATCCAGAGCTTCTAATTCACCATTTAGTATGTCTTCAATGTAGATGAGATCTCTGTACCTTCCTATATGCATTCGGTCGCCCTTCCCGAGTGTGTCACAGCCCGTGACAAAATCTTCTAATAAAATGACTTTTTTTAAATAAAAAACCCATTCACTCTTCTAAAATAATCTTTTTTGTGACTTCTCTGTAGAGTCATGTGTGGAAGAATCCCATCAGGTCTTAATGCACCCTGCTGAATTCCTCAGCTATTGGGAGATAATAGATGTTCTTAGAATCCTTTGTGTGAAACGCCAACATATTTATGTTGAAATGCAGGGTCTGAGGTTGAAGCATTACAATAGCAACAAAGTAACAACAAGTTCTAAATGCAATTGTCTGTGAAACAGAAGTACATTCTGTTCCACGTTTATATCCAATGATCTTTACATGCTGAATGCAATGCCATTATCACATCTATTTGAATTCTTTCTCTTCCAAGGCACAAAAGAAACAGTTCTTAATCACAAAGCCAACTTAGACTTGCCAGCCACCAGGAGACCAACGTTTCCTTCCAAGCTGAAAGGGCTGCACTGTGAAAGATGAGGAGGTGAGCGCCATTGGCGGAAGTATTGTTTAGCTGCAGGACAGATACTGTAGACTGCACATTGCAGGTTGGCACATTGCCCAGTGCTGGGCTGGTGTGCTTACACTATCAGTTCAATACAGATTTAACCTGGCAGAATAATTCTCAGTTTCTAAAGAAACTCCTCATTAAGACTGCAGCCATTATTTAGCACATTGCCAACTACATTATATATGTTAGTACAGTGGGGGTTTGCTTTGGGGCTATATCAAATGAATGACTGCATGACATTGAATGGCTCACTTTATCAAATCCTTCAGAATCCCTCACCCCGAGACAAGCGAGAAGATTCCATCTGGTTTCAGTGGGGGCAGAACAAATCTTCTACAGGCATGTACAGCCAGCAAGAAATAGAGGCTGACATCACCATATCCCTTTATGCAAGTGGAAGTGCACAGGTGGAAAACCACTGGGGAGGTTAGAAAAGGGGGAATGTAACCTGTGCATTATTGTTCCCTTAACTTTGGGATCCATAGAGGCTTGTCCATGGGGCTTAAAGGTGGGAAGGTGCACAGAAGACAACCCTCATCTCTCAGTGCTCTCCTCCTTGAGAATATGTCTGGAAATCCAAGAGGGAGTTAGACCTTGTGGGGGTTTTGTCCCCCACTGGCATAGTTCTGCCCCAAGACTGGAATTAACATGCAGAGTTTCTGCTAGAATATACATTTTTTTTCATCTCTATTAATGAAATGCATCATCATAAACAATACAGTTTAATTAGTAACTAAAGTGTCTATAGCAATTAAATATGAAGGAAATGTTCTGGAACACAGCAGGAGGGATTATACTTATGAGTAATTTAAATCGCAAATGCATTTTTAAGATGTTATTGATGGAACTTTGGGGGAAAGCAGCTTATTTTGAAAAATAGGGATGTTTTTAAAAATGAAGTGGTGACTTTATGATACTTTCAGCCAAATGAATGGCTTGTAGGATCCTGAAACCGGTAACTGCCGCTTCTTGTGGAATCACAGATGGAACTAATGGGAGCTGCTAATTTCTACTGTGCTGAGCCAATGTAAGAAAATTCAACTTAAAAGAATCTAGAGTAATGATATGACTCATTAGCAGTAGGCCAATATACCACTTCAAATTAGAGACTTCATCTTCAATTATGTGTCAAGGAAAAAGTTATTAATGTATTTCATGCCTGAGTATTTGGAACTGAACACAGCTGCTCACTATCATGTTGCAACACTACCTGACATTACAAGCACCTAAGATTCAGAGCCCAGGTCCTATTTCAAGACAATTCGTGCAGAACTTAAGTGGACAAGTGTTGGAACACTGTCCACATGTTTCAGTTCATTGCTCATTTACCTAAATTATTCATCGTACAACAGGAAACGTGGATGGTCCACAAGAAGAGACTAGGCAAGACTGAAATATAAAGAGGAAGAAAAATGCTAGGAGGATATGGCCTAAGGCCAAATGCTTCCTTTGGTAGGGAAAGGTGAAGAAAGCACTCAGATCCCCAAATATTTATTACAGAACTGAGCTTCGTAAGTGAATGCATATTCTGCCAGTGAGTCACAAGAAGCTGTTTTTGCAGTTGCCAACAGAAGGTGTGGCTAGAGACAAAGTGCGAGGGCTGATGGGGAAAATGCATATCATTACAACACTACACAAACAGTATGCATTATGGGTCCTAGTGTACAGAAATGTGCAATGATCCTTTCAAAGGACCAGTCCCCACTTGCCCAATTTCCTCCTCCCTTCTTCTGCCCCCACCACTCTGGTTATAAACTCAGAGTCTCCTTTACAGGATCCGGAGAAAGAAGAACAATGCTGCAGAGAAGAAGAATCTGCTTGTGCAAGGTTTCCCCTCATGCAAAGTTCTAGTTTGCCTAAATACTCTGAGATGAAACCTGTATATTCCCTTCATTTGTACTGGTCAAAATACCACAGCCTCCAAAAGCAAAGTAAAACCTTTCCTTCTGCCAGACCTCCCTTTCCCAAATGTCAGAAATAGTGTATTGTTTGCTTATATAAAGGACAATTTGCTGCCATTTTTATTGTGGTTTTTTTTTAGATATTTCTCACATTTCCACACCATCCAGCTGTGCTACGTTCCATATACCAAACCAGAATAACAGTATTGTACGTCCTCTTTGCACAGAGGTTTGGGACAACACAAGGTGCAAGGCAGTGGAGAAACTAACCCATTACCTTTCTTTTCATTCAGAGTCCTGCCTTCCATTGACTGGAAGACAGTGGAATTGCTATGGTATACACTTTTTAACTTGGCAAGAAAAAGCTCTCTTATTTTCCACCTCATTTGGTTTTTCAGCATCTTCAGCTGATTTGTGTATTCTGCCTCATTTTAGGTCTGTTAGCTTTCAACAGAAATTACAATCCTCCCAAGACCCATCTCTCTTAACAGTGGAAAACTTGGCATGACAGTGGACAGTTTCTGCATACAGAATTTTTGTCTATAGACCTGTTTATAGACAAAAAGTGTATTCAATCTTCAAAAATTTTGCAGTTTTTCAGTTTCTCTTTCTTCTCATGAAAGATGTCTCCATAACCTTAAGAAAGGGAGTGGAGTATTGTAAATTCCTCTATCTTCCAGACCATTTGCTTAATCTTTGTGGTTCTCCTTAATTAACTATTGACCTTTTGCTCCACAGTCATTCATTAAATCTATTCGTTACTGCGACAGGATGACTTACTCCAAGACCCTATATGGGAATACATGGTTCTTTTGTAGAGTCACCCAATCCCTTGAGAAAATTCAAGATAATTACTGCTGGGTCATGCTCACAGGTAGGTCCAATTAGCTTTGACTAAAGAAAGTGAGGAAGAGTCTGTTTGGGCCCAAAGACAGCATTGGTTCTAGAATCCTAGGAACAGCCAGCTTCAAGAAGGTTTATGCTAAATTATTATTTTTGAGTTATTGATAAGGGAAAACCTAGGAAGGATGAGGTAGGAAATTAGATTTTTTTTGTGATGCTCTCCTTTAGATAATACTAAGATTTTAACATCCCTTGTAAAATATTGGTTCTTTAGTCTCTGGATTCTCATCTGAAAGACTTTTCAGGAACTTAAGGTATTTTACTTTTCATACATATCTAATCTTCCAGCACAACTTTTCTCAGTTAAAATTTTCCTCCATATTCAAGTTTTTCCCCTGCTCATTCTCTCAACCCAAGTGAAATTTAACAGGCCAAATTCTGTTGTTGGGCACTCCATTAGAATTTTGCGTGGATGGTTAGAAACTCTACAGTTGAGTCAACTTGTCCCTTAATGTCATTGAAAGAGCTGGGCAAATACAGAAAAATACATTTGTGAATATTTGTTGTGAACAAAACCAGCTAATTCCCCTCATTGCTATTCTCCCTCCCTTTTTGTTTGCGGAGTCAAACAGTCTGCTGACAAAGGATGAGATTTTCAGAAGAGCTCAGTGTTGGCATACTCTCCTCCCATCGTAGTCAGTCGTAAAAGTCCCTCTGACATCAGTGGGAGCAGAGCTAGGCCTTTTGAAAACCTCAGCTTGAGTTTTCTTCACGAGAATGTTTTCAGAAAGTTAAAGCATCACAAGCAGCCCTTATTTTAGCCATAGGATGATGTCTGCTGTGCAGGAATGGAATCTCCCTGAAGAAACTGCTACTGCCTATGGAACCAGAGAACAGAGATTTCATCTCTACTGCACAACCTTCAACTCCGAGTTATTCAGAAAGGTAACAAATCATGGCCTTCCTTGCTCCTTGATCTCTGAAGAAAATGTTACCACTACTTAACTTCTGTTCTCAGTTACAGTAGAGTTAATACCCACGAAGACTTCAGATAATGCATCTGGCTCTCTACGGACTTGCACACTACTCATTTGCACCTGTTGCAATGTGAACACAAATGAGAGCAAGGCAACAGCAAACAAAAATCAAAAGCCACTATTCAAAGACTTGAGCTCTTTGCTTTATATTCTCCTATTGTCTCTGAAAAGACATGATGGTAGATCTTTTTAACTGTGTTTGTACAATCTGAGCTTGCAAGGTACTGAGTTCTTCCTGCCAGGTGCTGAGAACCCTCAACTCCTATTGTTTTTCGATATGAGTGCATTTGGCAGCTCAGAGGAGGTCCTCAGCTTGTTGCAGGATTGAACTCAATTTATACATATATATTTATTTATTTTACTATCATTCCCTGAAGGAAAAGATTGTGGCTCATGATGAGATGAGAACAGATATTGAGATTGTATTGCTAACCTCTATAGCAGCCACAGAGATGAGTTATGCTGCACTGCTAACCAAATTAGATTGCATATGCAAATGTCTGCATGCTAAATGACAAGAATACAGCTTTATCCAAACTCAAGCTGCAGCCAAATCACATGACATATGGAAATTGCTGCCTCTGGATTGGCTCATGGGAGGTCAATAATAGTTTCTCCTGGACCTCTGACTTCATTTACCATTTTAAATGTGAGCGGTTTAAAAAGTTTTTAAGATGTTGTATAATTCATGGCCATAATGGACAGATTGTCAGCTATTTCTAATGAAAGCATTCTGAATATCTGTATCAATAAACAATATTATTTTTCTGTGAACATGAAAATATAGTAGATACGGTGGTGGATTTTGATGTTCACCTTACCATAAGTCAGTATGTGATTATTTATTTTAGGAGTATAAATAATTTGAACCAGAAAACAAACTTTTCAAAGAGCCCTTATCTTTAAAATGGACGAAATGTAATTCCGGGCTCTGAAAATCTTCAAATTTTGAGGAGTTTTGTTAAAACCTGGATTCAGCTCCGAGTTTTGATTCTTGAGCCATACAGCTGGTTTTAATCCTCCTGTTCTCCTGTCCCCGTGGCATCATTATGACAGTACAGCTAGTAGGGAGGAAAGGTTGCCTTACAGTTAAACCGCCAGATGCAGTGAGGAGACATGGGTTCTGTTTCTCACTGTCATCAACTTTCTTTCTGAACATAGACATGTCAATGTCAGTGTCTCCATTCCTTCATCTACAAAGTGGGATAATACACATCATAGGGGAATTGTGAGGCTAAAGTCATAACTGTCTGATTGCACAATTGCAGTACATTATAAAGGGTACGTCTTCACTACCTGCCAGATCGGCGGGTAGTGATCTATTGGCGATGGATTTATCATGTCTCATCAAGACGTGATAAATCGATCGCGAAAGGTGCTCCCGTCGACTCCGGAACTCCAGTTCGCCAGGAGGTGCAAGCTGAAGTCAAGGGGGGAGCCCGCTGCCAACCACTGCCATCGTGAGGACGGCAGGGAAGTCAGCCAAAGACGCGCCGACTTCAGCTACGTTATTCACGTAGCTGAAGTTGCGTACCTTCGGTCAACCTCTCCCCCTAGACCAGCCCAAAGACACAATACATTGCAATGTAAGAGGGGTGAGGATGGTTTATCAGCACAAAAGGTACCGCTTTGCAAAAGGCCCAAATCTGCTTCCAATGAAGTCAATGGCAAAATTCGCTCAGTTACATTAAATAAAGGGAATGGTAAACTGCCATTCCTCAGCTGCTGTTTGTTGCAACAGAGAATACGAAGAGAGGTGCTGACATCTGTGCTATGTATTATACTAAAAGGCAGCTTTCCACATTGTAATACTATCCTGTATGTAGCATACCTAGTTTAAAGTGCATTTTATTATTTTTAAAGCATCATACGGGTGAAGGTTTAATAACTGCAGCATATAATTCCCTCTACCTTTAGCTCTACTTCCAGCATTATTAACTTTTCCACAGTCTAGACATAATATGCACTGCAGCAGCTTGAGCAGTGCTCTGCCAAGCTGACAGGATCAGCTTCTCAAGGGACATAAGGGTAATTCCGCCTCCAAGTTGTATTGAATCCTCTTTGGAGCAAAACCTGCTAGTTGAGCCAAAGCTGCCACAATATATTGTGCTCTACAGTATGCACAAGATTTGACGTCAGGGTTAAAACTTATAATTTCATCTGCCTTGTTAGGGGCAAAAGGAAGCTATATTTCTGAAAATGAAAGGGATAATTCCACACCATATAAATAAGTAACAGCCTCAACTAATGTTACAATATTTGTAAAATTAAAGGGCCTGGTTCCTTCCTTAAAGGCCGTGGGAGTTTTGCCAGCATATTCAATGGGAGCAGGAGCAGACCCTTAATTACTTGGTGGGGTACAGCCCGCAGATTGCTCAAGGACATAGAGCCTGCTCTCAAATCCCTTGTGCCAAGGAATGCACATCTTCAAAATAAACAATGCCCTAGGGAGTGCCTGCCCTGTAGCACTCCCTGCTGGCCAGGCATGACACTACAGGCGCTCCCTGTCTCAGTTTCCTCTCCTCTCTCACCCAGGGGTTCATGTGGCTCAGATCTTTAGCTGGGCCACTCTCAGAGTTCAATCCCCCTCTGGGGCAACAAAAGCCTCAAAAACACCCAAAAATGTTCTTCTGCCCTGCTTAGGCTCCTCTGCAGCCCAGACTCAGTTCCCAGTCCCTTCGGGGACAGAGCCCTGATTCCTAGGCTCCCCTGTATTCCCTCAGTCTCAGCCTCTTCATCTTACCTTTCAGTCTTCCCTGCTCCGGGACAGAGCACTGACCCTCATGGGACATCTACACAGCAACTGGGATGTGCTTCCCAGTGCAGGTCGACAGACATCTGCTAACTCCGCTCAAGCTAGCATGCTAAAAATAGCAGTGTGGCCACAGTACCATGGATGGTGACTCGGGCTAGCCACCTTATTGCGTATCTAAAGGGTTGGGCAAGTGAGGCTGAGTATGTGCCCATGTTGCTGTGGCCACACTGCTGTTTTTAGCTTGCTAGTTCAAGCACAGCTAGTGCAGGTCTCTCTACCAATGCTGAGAAGCACGCTTTGATTTGCATGTAGACATAGCCTGAAGAGGAGGAACACGACACCTTGCAAGCTCAAACTGTATATAAGCAGTTAAAAAGATCTACTGCTGCGTCTTTTCACAGACAATAGGAGAGCATAAAACAAAGAGCTCAAGTCTTTGAATATCTTCAGACTGCTTTCCCTGGAGTCCTTCTATTCTTTACTTCAGGGTTCATCACAGGAGTCCGGCTCACTTCCTGTGGTTCCTGTCCCAAACTGGGCTTTCTCAGTTCTTTCATGCAGTCCAGGTGTTTCAGGCTGTCACCTGACCACACCAGAGGTGAAAGTAAGTCGATACACCCTGGTGCAACGTACCGGCAAGAGCTGGTGTGGCGTCTCCGGGCAGCTGGCTTCCCCAGGCGGCAATTTAAAGGGCCTGGGGCTACCAGCATTGGCTGGAGCCCCAGGCCCTTTAAATTGCCATCAGAGCCCCACTGCTGGAGCCCTGGAGTAGTGGCAGCGGGGCTCTGGGGGCTATTTAAAGGGCCCGGGGCTCCTGCTGCCTCTATTGCCCTAGCCATTTAAATAGCCACCAGAACCCCACCGCTGCTACTCCAGAGCTCTGGGGGCTATTTAAAGGGCCAGGGGCTCCCCTGCTTTTACCGCCCTGGCGAGGGGGGAGAAAAGGGAGTGGGGCACTTACCGGTAGAGGGAAGGCTGAGGCTGGCTCTGACCCCCAGTCCCACCCCTTCCGCCCGACCCCCCGCCCTTTCCAGGGGCCAGAGTCAGCCCCAGCCCAGCTCCCAGTACCGGTCAGTCAGCAAATCTACTTTCACACCTGGACCCCACCGACCTGTATTACTCCAGCCCCCTTAGGCTGCGAACAGAGGTGAAAGTAACTTAAAGGACTTACCAGTACACCAGAGTCCTGAGCAGGGGGCGTAGCCTCAACCAGAGGAGGTGGGGCCTTTAAATCCCCAAGCCTTTTAAATCAAGATTTAAAGGACCTGGTACTATGACTGCAGTAGCAGTGACTGGGAGCCCTGGGCCCTTGAAATCATCCCACAAGCTACCAGCTGCTCAGGCAGCTGGGAGCCCCGGGGCTTGGGGGTGATTTAAAGGGCCCTGGGCTCAGGCTGCCACTATGGCAGCGGAACCCCGGGCCCTTTAAACCACCACCAAGCCCTGCTGCCAGGACTCTGGTGATTTAAAGGTCCCAGGGCTCCAGTTGCTGCTGGGAGACCCAGGCCCTTTAAACATTTCATCTATCTCTGTTCAACATGGAGGCCAAAGAATGAATGTACATGGAGATGACCCTCTAAAGATGGTCCCCTTAAATTAGTATTGAGGTGCATTGTCAGGTACCATGAGGAGCCTGCCCCCCTGTTGCATATGATCAGTACCTGGTCCGTAGAAGAGTTACCTTTCCAGTGCTGACAGCGTTGCAACTTTAAATAATAGGAACATTTTAAAAAGAAACAAAGTATCAATTTCATTTTGCTCCTCTTAGGGATACAGTGTGGAAAGCAACGTGGCAGAGGCCTGACAGGAAAAAAAATGTAGTGTGGATAATCTCTCTTCTTTTGCTTGAGTCTGGCATCAGTATTAGCATTAATGCAGCGACACCATGAAACAGACATATGGAAGTGTTATTTGTTTCTCGTTTACCAACCAGATAAGAATATGGAAATAGTTTCAGTCCATTTGTTTGATGAGCTTCCTAAGCCAGTAATAAACAAATCAATACAATTAGTTTTGGCTCATCATCATTTAGAAATCTTCACTACTGGGACACAATTTCATTATACCTTTTGTTCCACAGCAACAGAAAACCTTTGGAAACGGGCTACTTTGCCAACTATTGAACGAGAGGGGAGGAACAGAAGGATAGATCAGAAATGGAAGGTTATCATCTAACCAAGATGTGCAAGATATTATAAAGCATATTGTGAGAGACAATTTCCCTGATTGCAATTCTAAAATATTTCTGCCATTAAGTCCTTATGAGCAACCCAATGTGATACCCAGCTGTACAATGACTGTGTATATGACATGCTTCATGTGACTGTTGCAATTAATATGGCATTCATCAATCACTCTTGGAATTGATTACAAAGTGCACTAATCTTAACTGATTAATTAAGCTGCAAAGTGACGTATAATACAAGAGGTGAAAAAAACCTCACTATCTGTGTGCTAATGCCCTCCCCAAATATATTTTAATTGTAGAGATAAGTGCTGTTACATTCTTCATTCTCCGTTAAGCTAGCTTCTAACAAGTGGGGCTGCACAGAAGGTGGGTACTTCCTAAATTACAGGCTCTTTATCATGCACACAATGGAACAGCTAATTGCAACAATTAAGGATAAGGCAGAACAAGACTCCAGATCCAAGTGCTCCAGACACACTTTTGGGAAAGAGAAGAGTGAAATGTGACCCTGAATTTAGCACAATTCACTTGCAGTTGCAACTGTGTAAATTCCAGAACATTCCCATCATCAGATTCACACCAGGAGTAGCAGAAAACAGAATTTTGAATGTAAAGTGAAGATCTAAACACACTAAAGTTTGGAAGTGTGCAAAATGCAGGTCTGATTTTAGGAGATGGGAGGGACATTGTGCTCATGCATGGCCAAAGAGAAATCTGACTTGAAAGCTAGCAAACCTATTAAACTTTAAGGAAGTTAAGGGGCCAGATCTTTGAGGGCAGCCACAAGCCTCAGTCCAGTTTAGTTATAAACCCTAACTCGGGCGGATCACCCCGGGGCAAGAGCAATCTTGCCCAGGAGCAGAGTATATATATGGAAGGTACACCCAGCTAGCACTGGCCGGAAGAAGTCCCAGCATGGGTAGGAGAGAGGGAGTGCAGCCATGCATGACCCTTGCACAGAAGATGGGAGAAGGTTACTAGTGCCTTTCACCCTTTCCATCTCACCCACCTATGTGAGAACCAGGCATCTCAGATTTTTAGGTTTAAAATTGCAGAGTTGCCAGGGATTTACTCCTTGAGGGCTAGTGCCTGTGAGATATCTGAAGTCATTTGATTTAGAAATAGCAAACCTGTGAATATTTGAAAAAAATCACATACTCTGCATATCCAGTGCAGGACACTACTACATTTAAAACAATGTACCTAGTCCTGGTTTGCAGGAAGGCTCTGCACAAAAAAAAAATAAGTTCTCCAAATTAATTGCCTTGATATTTAAAGCACATTTCTTTTAATTGTCTAGTGGGGAATTGGTGATCAATATTTTCTATTGTATCATTAGCTTCATCATAGTTTAATTTTTGAATGGTATAAAAGGAGAAAAAATAGTGGCCAAGTTTAACAACAAGGAGCTTCTGGTTGCTCAGCACTTTGGAAAAATCAAACCATTTATTTAAGACCCTATCTATGGATTTCAGAACCTAACTTCAGGCATTCACTTTTATACCTTGGCCTTAATGTATAATGATACAAACACTAAGGCATTAATAGCATTACAGGTAGATGGCACGACTGGGGGCTTTGATTGCAGACATGGCAGGACCAGGTATGTTTGCTTCTTCTAAGATGTCTGCTTTCAAATTATCTAAAGGTGGAGACAGGCTGAGGATTAAACACCAATGTCACCAGTAGTGGTTTTGAAATGCCAATTTACATTGGCATCAGTGAGCAACAGTTCCCCCAAGCTACGTTACTAATGCCAAAGAGACACTGCCAACTCAGTATCTCAGCAAGACTATCACAAAGGGAGCATCTGAAGATTGTCAGGAAGTAATAGGATTTTTTAAAAGCCTCTGATACAGGCCTTTACATTTCACTCAGCAGAGTCTCTGAAAAATAATGAGGTGTGTTTCATGTTTGTTTATGGTTATTTTCCCTAGCAGGCAGGGTGTCAGTGCCGTCTAGTGTAGTTTTGAACGTGTACACCTGCATATATATGGAGCTCTAAGGTTTAACATTCTTGTTTCTCTGCATCAGTTGTCTGGATCATAATCCAACAGAGACAGTCTAACAGCACTTAAATCATTGTCTGAGGACAAAGCCATTAAATATGGCAGAACTGATAAAAGCAATAGGCTACTAGTGGTGAAATGTACTGTTGGCTGAGCTCTGTTTATAAATTCATCAATTGTTATTGTCTCTGGTAACTGGTGTGGGCATAGGAGGGAGAAGGCTGCTGCTAGGGTTATTAAAAGAACATGTTTGGAGGACGTTCACACTGTTCAGACTGAAGTGCTTTGCTTTTCTTTATTGTCTTTGAAACTCCTTCCTCAGATACACGGGAAGTGATGCTGGCTGAATGCCCCAAGAAAATAGTCCAAGAGGCTACAGTTGAAATGTGAGGAAAGCCAGTTTTGGAGTGTGAAGAGTTTTGTAGGAATCACAAGTTTATTAGTAAAATCACATCTGGAGGTTGTGGGGAGCTGAACATCTGACTGATCCCTGAATGACCAAACCCCTGACCTATTTCAGCTTCTCTCTTGGGAATTCCTAGAACTGGCAAAAATAAACCCTAACTCCTTTGCCTCCTTCGACTTCCAACTCAAAATAGCACGAGAGCCAGACAAACCATTGTTAATCAACCTTGGGAGTTTCATGTGAAAAAACTGAGGTACATTTTCCATGCTTTTCAGTGCTATATGGTAGAGGAAAGCTCTCTATAATACTACCGCAAAATGCCTTCACAAACGCTCATGATCTTTGCTGCAGCATGACTTCACTTACTGCTTGACAGCCTCATCCAAAGTCCTTTGAAGTCAATGGCAAGACTCCAGTGTTGACAACGCTCATGATTTTATTGCGAGTCATGCAATGTTTGGTGTTATTCTTAAAGCCCCAGCTCTTGGAGTCATCTGATTACCTGAGGATCTCAGCTTTCATTAAAACAAAAGGAATTTTCTGGCCCTCATGCCTTTATAGAAAAAGCGGAAAATATCAACTCTAAAGGCTCAAAAACCAGAAGGCAAATTAAAAGACCCCAAACGTATTATTTTAAAATCTCATATTTACTCCTATCTTACAAATTTGGGGGGAGGTGCTGACTCTTGGTTTTTGAATGCTTGGGGTTGGCAACACCAATGCCTTCCATCGACAGCTCAAAGGATTTTTGCATCAGGTCCTGAATGCATGTTTGGATTCTGAGTAGCCGCTCCCTGGTACAAATCAATGGAGACTTGATGATGAGGCATGGGCCAGTTCTGAGTGGAGAGTCTCTGTAGCATCTAATGTTTGCTGACTGTACTATCTCAAAGAGCCCACATCCAACCACCCCCACCACACTCTGGGACTAGGTGAATTAATCTAGAGAATATGGGGAGGAAGTAGAAGGTCTGTGGTTTTGGAACAAACTCTCCCACTGTAATGTAAGAGGGGGTGAGTGTGCTATTTTCAGAGCATGCTGCAAAACCCATCAATTGATATAGGATTTTTTCCTAAAGGGATGGGTGGAGTGGGAGAGTGAGTGAGTGAGTCTGCGAGTGTGTGTGGATGTCTGTGGAGGATGTGGCAGACATGAGTTCAGAAGTTGCAAGTTTCTGGATTCAGAGGGTTTTGTGGGTGACATGGGGTCAGCTTGTATTTTTGTAAGTAATTAACTGTGTATATGCCTAGTGGATTAGTGTGCTTTTATAAACTGAAATAAATAATACTTGGAAGTGAGCCATCTTTAGCATATGAACACTTGCTGTGTGACCTACAACTTTATAGGCAAATGAAGTCTCAACTATAATATTGCATCAAGAGTTTCTTGCATTTAATATAGGATTAATTCAGTTTGTCATTTGAAAATAATTTTAGATGATAAATTTAGATAAAGCAAGCAATATGTAAAAATTCCACCTAATCTAAAGACCCAGTAACAAGGGATAATGTTAGCATTATAGTCTTGCTTCAGAGAAGAAAGTCTTTCATATAATCACTCCAAAATCTAATTTCTCTGTATCGAATAAAATTCCAAATGGTTAGTGAGAGTCCTAACTCTTATGCAAACCTCTTTCAGTTCAATTGCTGAGCATTAATTCATACAATAATGAAAAGCAAATCTTCAAAGTCTCTCACTTCCTCGGGATTTAATACAAATTGATGACACAACATGACCGTATCACATCATCTTTCTTCACAGATTATTTTCTTAGTTAGTTTTGCACATTTAATCAACGATATGAAGATACTGCCGCCTTTTTCAATTTCCAAAGCCTGACAGTCTCCCCCTTATCTTTCAGTCAGTATATATGTTAGTACTGATTGCATGTGTATCGATTTTGTAGCAACAGTTTGTGTCAATTGGGATAGAATATTTAAATTTAGTACTCTAACTTAAGGAGAGGGGGGTTTGTGTGCCCATCTCTCAGTGGGCACTACAATGAATGTGTCTACTGCTATCACGGATAAACAACTTGCTGAGCTTGATAGAACACTTCCTATTTTGTATACACTGTCTTCTAATTGTGTGGTTGACATTTGTAATAGAGCAGCTATCCCTTGGATCTTTATTTTTTATTTTGGCAAAGTAATCTGCTATATTCCTCTCTCTTTTTCTCTCGATATATAAAAGGTTTACTGGAGCTTTCAAATAATCTCCACACAGACAGAGCATTTATCATCAGCCAGCCAGCCTCTTTCTTCTCCATTCCCAGAGCTTACAAGAAATGGTGCTGATAATAATTCAATAGGTGGCACTCTACCATCTGGGTCAGAATACCAGCACTGAGACACTGTCCTATTAGAGGTTCTGTGGCTGAATCTACTCTCACTTCATTAACCTGGTACCAGCCAGCAGTAACTCTAGTGAGGTCAATCAGGTTACATCAGCATAACACTGGTGTAAGTTAAAGAAGAACCAGGCCTGCTGTCTTTCGGAAATATCTCCTGTAAAATCAAGATTTAGGCATCTTGGGACCATTCAAGAAGCTTGGAGCTTCTTGCAAGAGTAGAAATGTTAGTCCCAGTTTGCTGACCCAGTTCAAGTTGAGTAACTACTAGAAATGCCCCTTCCCTCCCTCCCCAAAATGGAAAATTTGGATTAAAAAACAGGGACAAACTTTTTTATGGGAAGTTCATGAAAAAAATCCCCATTTTTCAACTAGCTGTAGTAACTACACTCTTTAGATCTATGCTTTC
Source organism: Dermatemys mawii (assembly GCA_007922305.1). Classification (NCBI taxonomy): domain Eukaryota; kingdom Metazoa; phylum Chordata; order Testudines; family Dermatemydidae; genus Dermatemys; species Dermatemys mawii. The sequence goes on from ML677352.1 coordinate 28,200,864, forward strand.
CCTGGAGTTTCAATATGTTTTTTCTTCACTTTCATTCTTAAATGCTTGTGGCTGTTAAACAGCTTCTTTGTTTCATTGCAGAGGTGGCAGCCTTTGATTGTGGGTGATAGTAACATTAATCTTACCTCTAAATTTCAAGATTAAGTCAACTCATTAAGATTTGTTATAAACAAATGCAGTGAATGACATCAAGTAATGCCATCTAATTTCCCAGCAGATTTCCCAACCCTTCTCTTCCATAAAATCAGACTCATCTTTCTTATAGAAAGAGGGCAAATATGTGTTAGTTCCACTAGGATTATGTCATTGGGTCAAGACTTACTAGTCATGATGTCACACTCTGGGGTGCAGTACAGACCAGAGAGTGGTTATGTCACTGTCTGCCCCACAACGTTGGGTGCCTCAAAATGCTTTGCTGTTTTAGCTCCCCACCAGAGCCATGTGTGAATGGCCTAACAGCATGCAGGTCAAACGCTGAGTATCTGTGTATAGCTATAGCCTTGCTCCAGCAATTCTGCCCCAGCAACCTATCAACAATACTCCAGTCACACACTGCCTACCAGCAGCCTTGGTTACTATCTGCAGGATGACCCCAGCATATTCCCAGTCCCGAATTTTCTCCAAATGTCTATCCTGAACTGTCCAGCCTTTTCCTGTTCAGTTCACATATTAAAAGGGCTGTTGCTCCTATAAATGGTCAATATTCAACTGTCTTATATTTTAACTGGAGTTACCAAAAAGTTCAGTTTAAACTCAACACTGGATTCATTTAGATTAAAAATAAAACAAGTTTACTTAACTACAAGAGATAGGTTTTAAATAAGTACAAGGTTAAGGTACTAAAGTCAGAAATAGCTACAAGAAAAATATAGAAGGATAAAATGTTCCAGCAGCTAAAACTTTAAAAGCTAGTCTTGGTTCAAGGACAAATCCTTAGCACATGCTCCCAGCAACAAGGATGACCAAATTATTAGATCAGAAACCCTCCTGAAGTCCAAAGGCTGGTCCCTTTGTTGTCTTAAGTGAAAAAAAAAAAAAAAGAGAAAGAGAGACAACCTGGGATGTTTTTGCTCCTTGGCTTCATAGCAGTCATCATTTGAAAAGCATTTTCCTGAAGATTACCCCTATATAAAGTTCATTCCAGTGAAGACAGAGACATGGAGTCTCATGATGAAAGCGGTTCCATGTTATTTGCTAAAATGCAGATCCACCTGCTTCTGCCTCCACTTTGTTACCAAAGAATGGCCATTTGACAGGTGATTGCTAAGGCTGTGAGTCTGTCATGGATGTCATGGATTCAGAGACTTCTGCAGCAGCCTGGTAGAGCTGACCTGAAGACCACTCGAGCAGCTTAGGCAACCCCTGGACCAGCCGTACCAGCTGCTACTGGCGCAGTTTGGGGCCACTGCGTCCTCCGCAGCAGCAGCAGGGGTCCTGGGCTGCGCGCACTGCCCTCCCACCCCCAGCAGCAGAAGTCCCAGGCCGCATGCTGCTACTCAGCCTCTCCCCTGCCCCAAAACACCCCTCTGTGAACCCAGGCTGCCTTCTGCCCCAGAGCATCGAAGATTTAGTAAGGGGTATATAGTACAAGTCATGGACGGGTGAATTTTTGTTTACTGCCCATGATCTGTCCATGACTTTTACTAAAAATACCCATGACAAACGTAGCCTTAGTGATTGTGCATCTTCTTTGATAACGCCTGGCTAGAGGTGTCAGCTTGTCCTCTGTCATTGGGAAACTAGTGGACCCTCCTCCCGAGACTCATCTGGTAAATACGTAATGGTCCTAATTTCAGCTTATGTTCAAAATGCTTAATACTCATTTTGTACATACGTTAGATAAGAATATTATGATCAGTGTGCTAGTTTTTAAACGATATCTTGTAAGGCATATTTTGCACAGGGACTATAACAGTGTGTAGGGTGTGAATACAGGGGTGCTTTTGATCACACACCTACAATAAATAGACATAAAAGCGACTTGGAGATGATAACACGTTATGTTGGGCCTGTTCAAAAGACATCTGGTGTCCCAGATCAAGGAGAACAACGTGGAAACGTATTCCCTTCTCTGCTGTGTGAAAATCCATCCCACATCGAATCAGGAAGAATCCAATTTTTACTGACAGAAGAAAAAAAGTACAGATGGACACAACTTTCTGGGTATCCTATATCAGCATTTCTGGCCATGTATATAATGTGTATCTTTAAACAAAATATTGTCAGACTTAATTTCTTTAAACAGCAGCCAGATGTAGGAGGCCAGGACAGTCTCCATGGAAAAGACCAATGAACACACAATTCCAAATCTCTGCATTTAAAATCTGCTTCGGACTCCAGCTATTCTACCATAAAGCAGCTTGGCAAGAAGGATATAATGTTTTAGAGACATAAGAGAGAGACCCTGTGCCTCATTCTCAAAGCCAACTGGAACTAATTAATTATTATAAAGGTTAATTTAAAGCAACGTTTCCTCCACTCACAGAAGAACTAGCAAAATGTTCTGACCCAGATCCTGCTTAGTGCCGCTCCAGGGGGGAGGTGCATCTTTGTGTCCTCCAGTCCAGGGTGGATCTAAGCTCAGAGTCGCTCTGGCTGCCTGTGGACTCGAGGCCATTCTGGCAGCCTGAGAAGGCCAGGGTGACCTAGCCGCATCCCCATTCTCTTGCACTCGCACCCCGCACAATCTGCACACATCACACCATAGTGGCTGAGACACCCATGACTATCCATATGCTGGGATGATCCTCCAGGTGCCAGGTAAATCATCTTTAGAGCAGCTTTGCAGAGCTGTAGCAGCACAAAACTGCTTTAGTGGATCGCAGTGTGTGATCCTATGGATTCAGTTGTGGCACAATGCCACTGTGAGCTTCCACAAGTACAAGGGAAATGCCTTTGAAGCGACACTGTTGTCTGGTATGGAGGGGAGGGCAGGACCATGATTCAAGCACGCACTACACCTCTGAAGTACTAACACCCCCTAGAGTGCTAAGAGAATGCCTTGACTTGGGGGACTGCAGGATCTGTGCTCAGCTGCTGCATGGGGAGCAAAGTAGGGAGCAGTTATTTCACCCTTTTCAGTGTTAGCTGCATTTAAACGACAGTCTGAATATAAGGTTAACATCTCCAGCTGAGTCACTTCAGATTCTCAACCTCAGGGGCATCATTTGCTATAGCATAAGGGGGCAGCTGACCTCCCAGACCTCAGTTTACCAACCAACTTTCATAGGTCTATATGCTCCACTCCCCCGAACCCAACAACTTTGAAGGATATTTTATCACGTATAATGTTCTATATACTGACACAATTTTGCCCACCCCCCCACATTTTTCTGTACTCATACTCATCTTCCTATTTTATACAGCACTTTCTTTACAAAAATTGATACATTATTTTCTCCCCTGGTGTAGCGTGCCATTCAGTTTAAAATCCAGTTTTAAGTCCGTTTTATATCATTGCAAGTCACCAAAAATTATTCACCAACAAGAATCAATGGTTGACCAGACAATGGCTAATCTGGCATAGTAGAACAACATACTCATGTTCTAATTGTGTGAAAAATAATGCCTCTGATACACAATTGGAAAGAAACTTGGGTTATATACAACAATATGCTAAACAATCACACGCACACTGTTTAGAAACTATATTTTGCAGTGGCTAGCCAGTAGGTACTAAGTGGCCAATTTAAGTTGCTATGGCAGCATAAATTGAGAATGGATTTGCACTGGTGGTTTTATGTCTCAACCTTGATGTTATTTTAATGTAGTTTTCTCTGAGTGTATCTATATTTTATATTTAAAATAACTACACTACCCTAGTCTCTTAACCACATTTAATACAAGCCCTGGATACTCAGTGGGTTTGGAGCTCTTGCTTTCAAGAGCTAATGCATTTTGCATTAGTGCTCTATGTCAAGAAACCTCACAACCTATGACATCAAGGGGCTAATATTTTTATGCCTCTGTTGTGTAGCACTAATAAGCAAAGCAACCACACCAATCCTACAGATCGTACAATGTATGATTCGGAGTTGTTCACCATTAAAAAAATCCATGTCTTATGGTCTATGTTGCAATTGTACACTTTGTCAATGGTTTAAACATTGATGGCTATGAGTATGTAGTCATGGTAATAGCAATGGCAGTTCATTGAGACATTCCTGCCCAAATGTCTCTCCTGAGTAAAAGACAGTTTATAACAGTGAATCTAACAAAGCAGTTGTTATAGAGCCAACCAATTCTTTAGTTATAGCAGAAGTCTTATGCAGAGCTCAGACTTAATGTTCTGGCCACTAAGAATGGTAAAAATCATTTCTCTGAGGCCAGTATTTTTATCATTCACAACCAGAAAAATATTTGATTGTTTACAATTTTATATATCATCTTTTAGTCAAAGGATCATAAAAATGCTTTGCATTGATATAAGAGCTAATGGTCCCTGTAGTATTCAAGATTTTTCAACGTTTACTTAAATTGCAATGAAAAATAGGTTGTTCTATTTCCCATCAGATAACAGCTGATTTTCTGTCAATGACAGTAGAGAGCACAAACTAAGGGCTGGTCTACAGTATGTGATTATTTCGGAATTAGCCAAGTTAAATCGAATTTAAACTGATTCCGTCCACAGGACCAACCCAGTTTTGTTGATTTAAAGGGCTCTTAAAGCAGGTTTCTGTACTCCACCTTGGCAAGGGGAGTAGCACTAAAATTGACATTGAAGTTCTGGATTTGAGGTACTGCGGATGCAATTTGACGTTATTGGCCACCAGGAGCTATACCAGAATGCTCCATTGTGACCGCTCTGGACAACACTTTCAACTCACATGTACTAGACAGGTAGGCAGGAAAAGCCCTGGGAACTTTTGAATTTCATTTCCTGTTTAGCCAGAGTGGTGAGCTCATCAGCACAGATGACTATGCAGAGCGCAACATATCAAGGGACCATGCAGAGTCCACCATCACAGGAGACCACACAGTCCCAGATTGGCAGATGAGCTCCAGCCTGGTCTCATCGCAGTATGGGGAGACGAATCTGTTATGGCAGAACTACGTTAAAAAAAGAAAAGAAAAGAAAAGAAATGAAACAAAACGCAAATACATATGCAAAAGTCTCCAGGGGCATGACAGAAAGAGGCTACTCCAGGGACACACATCAGTGTCATGTGAAAATCAAGGAGCTCAGGCAAGCCTACCAAAAATCCAGGGAGGCAAATGAGAGCTCTGGGTCACAGCCCCATACATGCTGCTTCTACCATGAGCTGCATGCAATTACAGGGAGGGATGCCACCATTACCCCACCATTGTCTGTGGACACCTGCAAGGTGGACACACTCCACTCCAAAGGATTGCTCAAGCAGCAGAAGGCTGGCATATCTGAAATTTTGATTTGTATTCTGGACTTGTCCTTCCCTCCTCTTCCAGCCCCCGATTGTTCCTAATCTACTACCTCCCATCCCCGGGCTACCTTCTGATTTCTCTCAATGTATTGTTCAACAAATAATAAAGAACATTTTTTAAACAATCGTGACTTTATTGCCTGTAACATATATAGGGGGCGGGTAACTTCAAGGAGAAACAAGCACAACTGTCACACCGTAACCTGGCCAGTCATCAAACTGGTTTTCAAAGCTTCTCTGATGCGCAGACGCCCTGCTGTGCTCTTTTAATCATTCTGTTGTCTGGCTGCGCAAAACTGGCCACTAGGCAATTTGCCTCAACCTCCCACCCTGCTACAAATGTCTCCTCCTTACTCTCACAGATATTGTGGAGCACACAGCAAGCAGCAATTACAACTGGAAAACTGGTTTTGCTGAGATCTAATCTAGTCAGCAAACAGTGCCAGTGAGCTTTCAAAATCCAAATGTACATTCTACCACCATTCTGCACTTGCTCAGCCTATAGCTGAACCGCTCTTTACTACTGTCCATGGTGCCTGTGTAAGGCATCATGAGCCATTGCATTAAGGGGTAGGCTGGACCCCCGAAGATAACTATAGGCATTTCAACACCCCCAACAGTAATTTTCTGGTCTGGGAAGTAAGTCCCTTCCTGCAGCTGTTCAAACAGACCAGATTTCCTGAAGATGTGAGCATCTTGCATTTTTTTTTGGCCATTCCATGTTTAGGTTGGGGAAATGGCCCTTGTGATCCACCAGTGCTTACAGCACCATGGAAAAGTATCTTTGTGGTTTACGTACTGGCTGCCCCGGTATTTTGGTGCCAAGGCAGGGATGTGTGTTCTGTCCATCACCCTGCCACGGTTAGGGAACCCCATCGCATTAAAGCCACCCACAATGGCCTGCATATTTCTCGGAGTCACTACTCTTGATAGCAGCTGGTCAATGATTGCGTTGGCTACTTGCACAGCAGCCCCCACAGTAAATTTGCCCACTCCAAATTGATTCCTGACTGACCGGTAGCTGTCGGGCGTTGCAAGCTTCCATGGGGCTACAGGCACTTGCTTCTCAACTGTGAGGGCTGCTCTCATTTTGGTGTCTTTGTACTTCAGGGCAGGGGACAGCAAGTCACAAAGTTCCATGAAAGTGGCCCTATGCATGTGAAAGTTTCGCAGCCACTGGGAATCATCCCATACCTGTAACACTATGCAATCCCACCAGTCTGTGCTTGTTTTGTGGGCCCAGAATCGGTGCTCCACGACATGAACCTGGCCCAACATCACCATGAAGTCCCAATAGCTTTCTTCTAGGAATGTCTGTGTCCACGTCCTCATCATTACGGTGATCGCGCTGTTGTCGCTTCCTCAACTGGTTTTGCAGGTTCTGCATATACTGCGGGATAATGCAAGAGGTATTTACAGTGGTCACAACTGCAGCAGTGAACTGAGCGGGCTCCATGCTTGCCATGATGTGGCGCTTGCACAGGTAATCCAGGAAAAAAGGCGTGAAACGAAGGAGAGCAGGAGAGCAGAGTGGCAGCGGAAGTGGTGGTGTACAGGTGACTATAGCTTTCAGGCATACTGCACCATCTTCTGATGATATCTTTCAAGCTTACTGAAGGAGTCATGGGACAGCAGAGTTCTGCAGACCTACTACACTGTCTGCTGTAGGAAAAATGGTGTGAAATGATTGTCTGCTGTACCTTGTACGGAGAGAGGGGCAACTGACAAAATGAGCCCAGGAAAACTCGTGAGAATATTTTTGCGCCATCATGCACTGGGAGCTAAACCCAGAATTTCAATGGGCGGCGGAGACTGTGGGAACTGTGGGATAGCTACCCACAGTGCCCTGCTCCAAGAGTAGCTTTGGTACTGTGAAAAGTCAACTTCTATAAATTCGATATAATTTTGTACTGTAGATGTACCCTTAGGCTGCTACGACAAATTTGTACCATTATGATTTTCCTTTTCTGCAGTTTTCAGAAACAAGCCAGGGAAATGCGAACATTTTATTCATTGCATGGAATACCTTAGGAAAGTCTCCTGGCCAGGCAATTTTTGTAATCAGTGAGAAAGATTTAACTGAAAAAAGCCTAAACATTTGCTCTAAACATGCAGCCTCTTCGACCTGTTCAGTACTAGACTGATACGACTTTTTAAATTGTGAAGTTAAGACAATATGAAGTTAAACTGTACTGAAAACAGCAAATGCTCCCCCAGGAACTAGAAGAATCAATGATTGCATATTAAACACTTCAGATATTACTTTCATGTAAACCTTAAATTTGAAACCAATAGTACTGGCTCATTGGCTTCCCTCCTTGCTCTCTCCACTTCATTACTTTTGCATATCACATTTTGTGGGTTATGTTTTGCAGTCTTCACCTTTTAAAATATTTAGTCATTTGTACACATTGCTACTGTATGTTTTATCTGAAATATTTAAACGTATAAGCACTTAAACTATCCCTTTACCTGGGGAGACTTTCAGTCAAATCTAGGACTAAATGAAATGGTGTAATTTGACAGTTTCAGCAATCCCTGGTGATGGTTCATTCACATAATAAAAGTACTGTTTAATTTATTCAGCTCAGCAGTCTTTGCTCAGGAGAGAAGCCGAAGACCAGAACAGCAGGGCTATAGTAGATCAGGTCTGATGCAAACTGATGGAACTGTAAAGGGTAGCTCAACCAACTCCTTTCCCAGAATATACCTGGGAAAGGTATACACCTTAGTCAGTGCTATTAGTCCATCACTTTCATGACCACTAAAATTAATCAAGCTACTTTCAAATAAAATGTTCAAAGAGAAAGAAAGACATAGCTCTTCAAAGTTGATCAGGAATCTAATACAAAAGTCTACACAGAGAAAGTTACCGATGGCAGTTCTGTAGTCCCTATGAGATAAATGGGTGGTTTTTAGCAAACAATGCGTCCATATGACAACACTATCATCCCACGGATAATACCCTTTTTGGTAGCCTGATCAGAGAAAACTAGGAAAGAATGGGCATGGAGATTGAGGGCATGATTCACAAAGGGACTTAGGCTCCTAACTGCAACTTTAGGCACCCAAGTCCAACAGTTAGGTGCCACTGATATTCACAAAAGCCCTGCACAGCTGCAACCTCAAATCCCACAGCTAAAATCTCCAAGATGCTTAGACGTGCACAGCTGCCTAAGCCCTGAGACTGACTAGCTCCTTCATAAGCCTCCCCCATTCTGAACGAGCACTCTAATTACAAGGCTAACGATGGGCAGGGAAGGGGAGGTGGCGGCACCACCTCCATTGTTCTTCTTGAAAAAGGAATGACCTGATTTAGGTGCCTAACTCCAGGAGAGTGTTCACAGCTGTGAATTCCGAGTGGGGAAAGGCAGATCCCCTAGGTCCCAGACTTAGGTTATGTCTTCACTACAGGCTCTACAACAGCATAGCTGCAGCTGTGTCTCCACAGTGCTGTTACATAGATGGTTCGCACATTGATAGAAGGGGTTTTTCCACTACTGTAGGTAATTCACCTCTCCAAGAGATGGCAGCTAGGTTGACAAAAAAATTCCAAACACTGGATTAGGTCATCTTATCTATGGTACTCAGGGGTATGAATTTTTCACACCTCTGAGTGATATAGTTAGATTGATATAAATTGTAAGTGTAGATCAGGGCTGACATGCCTAATTCCCCTTGAGGGGTGGGGCTTAAGCCACACCTTTCTGCTCAGCATTTCTTAGTATTTAGATTAGGCAGCTCCTTGCTCAGCACTCTGGCTTTTGTCATCCCATTCTTAGGGCACCTAACTTTCTCCATGCATTGTATAGGGAGCTGAGGTGCCTAACTCAGGCTGTGAATTCCTCTAGGCAACAAGGTGCCTAAGAGTTAGGTCACGGCAAAAGTCCCCCTTGTGAGTCCTACCATGAGCTTCTTGAGACAATGCTTTCTATCTGATGTATAGGATCTAGATACTTTAGTACACCATCACTATTGAATAAGAATGCAACACTTCCAGCTGTGGTCAAGGGAAGACACATTAACAGGACTTGTATTATCATTATGTCCATACTATATCTGTTTTATGTCTACCCACTGGAGTTTTATAGAACTGTGTTACCTGCAATACAGCTAGATATACCACAATCACGTTTATTAAAAACATTAGCAAAAATATCTGGCAGACCCAATGGCTTTTGGTGGAAGTTTTCTGTAATACTATATACTCCATGGGGAACAATTTCAAAAGTGCCTAAGTGACTTTAAGCTTAAGTCTCACTTTCAGAAATGACTTAAGCACTTCCGAAAATGTTACCCCTTATGTTTGTGCCTTTTTTATCATCTGTAGGTAGCAGTACTGCTGATAAATACAATAAACAATTGGCAAAACCTAGATACTACATTCACTACCACACACAAACAATTAAATACCAACAATATACCAGGGGAGCAGGGGGAGAGGGAGAAAACCTGGTCTAAATCCAAATTTCCAGTCTAGCAATTCTATATCAGTTGATAAATTTGGTGTGTGGTATGTATGTTGAAATCCAGATCTTATTAAAATGTTGCAGATGAGAACCATTTCTAATAACCCCATTTTGCTACTATTAGAATGCTGATTTAATAGAATAGAGACATGTCTGTTTTCACTGAGTTTGGTATATGGAGCAACAACAGAATAGCAACACAATTGTGAACCATCCTCATCAGCTTTTTTCAGCTACTTTCACTCATCTCATGCTATAAGATCACTTACAATACAACAGCTTGTATCTTCTTACCTCATCCGTCAAAAATGCCTAATGAGAAGAGAAATACGGTATTTGATTCCAGTCATGTTATTCTAAAGGAATTAATCTGAACATCACCTTAAATGCTTCCATTCAGAATGATTTTTATAATGAGCTCAGGAAAAGGAAGTGCAGTTTCAGATAGGTACTGCTGTATATTAAACCATATACCTGCATGATAAAATGCTGCCACTTTTTGGAGATAATCTTGTTATTGCTTAGAGCAATTTCTAATGCAAATGAGGAATGATGTAGCAGAGCTATTTAGCAATTTTCTGGGATAGGCAACACTGATGACTGGAAACCTGCAGGAATGCAACACCTGGGATACTTTAACTTTTCTTTGCAAGTTTCTCTGCAAATCCTAGGGTAGGTTTCTTCCCTGAAAAGCATGAGCCTGAAACAAGTAAATAGGCAAAAGATGGAAATGATTGTAAAAAGTCTACTTTGGCATTGAAATAGAGAAGCAAGAGCTGTTTAGAGTCACCAGTTATTTTGAATATGTGCAATTTCCAGCGAAACTAGAAGAAAGTTCTCCTGTTCATAAAAATGTACTTTTTAATTGGCCTGATCCCTTCATCCTTTGCCATCCCAAAACTCCCACTAAGTTCAATGTAAGTTTCGATGGGCAAGGAATGCAGTATTGGTCTTACTACATATTATGGAGTCTATAGAAAATATATTTCAAATTTTACAAATTTCATCAATTTGGTATATTTAACAGGGGCTGTGAATGCTCAGCACTTTTGAAAATCTGGCCATTTAGTTATGAATATAGATGTCTTATTTTAAGCTCCTATATTTGCAAATCTCAGTTCTTGGATGCATTGCTGGCTCTGCCATTGACTTGCTATGTGACCTTGAACAACTTGGTTACTATCTCTGTGTTTGATTATTTGCAGGATGTGGATGATAACATTGATCCGCCTCTGCACGTGCTTTAAAGTCCATGGATGAAAAGCCTGATGAAAGTCCTACGTACTATTAGAATCTGATTAGAGGAATAATACTATGAAAAGACAGACAGGACCTGGAAAACTATCAACCTGTTTTCCTGACTTCTAGCCCAGGTTAAAAAAATGAAGACACAGTAAGGCAATCTATTTCTGGAGATTTGGCACAGAGGAAAGCATTGCATAACAGCGAGCTGAGATTTGTCACAACAATGGAGCCTGAAGACAAGGGGAATACAGTAGACTGTAAATTTACTCTGTATTAAAGTCTAGTAAACTCCCAGAGAGACTAAAGACATTGTTGGATAATACAAGGATTGAACATCTGACTAACACATGGGAAATTATAATAAAAACAATATTGGGCCTCTTCCGAGGAGAAAACACCCTGGAAACGCCAATGTTCAATTTGCAAGGCCCATTGCTTTCTCAAGAGAGGGTAAGGAGGCTTTTAACCTTGTACTGGGGAGGAAGGGTATGCTTTGGAAAATCCAGGGCAAGCTAGTCTCCTCAGGGCAATTAGGTTGCTTGTAACCCTGCAGATTTCAAAGCTGAGCACAGCCTTTGATAGCAAATCACTGGAGCTGCTAGTCAACTTGTGGCGTGAATTATACCCAAGAGGGGTAGGGAGTAAGAGGCTCCATGACCACACATCCAGCACTGTCCAGAATGGAGGACCTACTGCACTGTAGAAGTATGGTGAAGCAGGTATGCACCCCTGTGCACCATGTGGCTCCCGGAGGCACTGTACTTCAGGGAGATTCAACACCAGTTTGTGCTCTCACTGGGATAGTATAGTGCTCTGCTACACCTCCCAATGCAGGGCAAAATTAGTCTGCCTGTATGGGTATGTCTTCACTACCCGCCAGATCAGCGGGTAGTGATTGATCTTTTGGTGATCGATATATCAAGTCTCATCAAGATGCAATAAATCGATCGCGAAAGGCACTCCCGTCGAATCCAGAACTCCAGCTCGCCAAGAGGTGCAAGCTAGAGTTGACCGGGGGAGCATGCTGCTGACCGCTGCCGCAGTGAGAACGGCAGGTAAGTCAGCCAAAGATGTGCCGACTTTCAGCTACGTTATTCACGAAGCTGAAGTTGCGTATCTTTGGTCAACCCCTCCCTCTAGTGTAGACCAGCCCTATATGGCGCTTATGGCACATTATTAAATGTTTACAAAGTAAAATATCTATTTGCACTAGATGGTAATCAGGGCTTTGGAGCGGTGCTCCAGCTCCAGGCAAAAACCTGCAGCTCCACTGTTCCCTGCTTTAGCTCCAGGCTCTGCTCCAAAGCCCTGATGGCAATAGTAAAAAGTGTGGCATGATGGGTTTAAGTTACTAAGGGCATCAGTAAGGTTATTATGAGTACCTGAGGAGACGCATCCAAATTAAGGCTAGAGAATTTTAAGCAACTTACACAGCAGAGTCTTTTCTGGAGCTGTGTGAAATTGTTATAAAAAAAGTCCCTCAATCAAACCGACTTGCTTTTGAGTTTCCTGAACTCCAACATTTTGGCAAAAATATTTCCACACATTTTTGCACAAACTATTTTCCACTATAGGGATGACTTTAAATGGAGACTTTGGAGTGCTGAGATTCATGGGGTGAGTGGGGCAAGGGGGATGGAACGCCTAAGATTTTTCCACAAGGATGTGCAGGGCAATCTGTCTTCCGAGGAAGAATTTAGAGGAAATTACATGATTTTAAATTTGTTGTTTCCACTTCCCTTGTGGAGCGGATGAAGCTGTACAACTGCTATCTTGAGGTTTCCTGCTGTTTTCAATACATTGCACTTTAAACTGCCTTATAACTTACGTTGGATCTCTTTAAAATAGTCTTACTTGTTTAACTAGTTAATGCTTTTGCAGCACTTTTGAAGATGAAATTAGATTTACTAATTTCTTAATAATCATTTGGATAAATGGATCTAGAAAACTGCATATTGATGGAAAGAGTTTATGCTCTGTGCAGTCAAATATTTTCCCATTGGCTTCATGCAAAATTGCTTGGCCAAACAGATTTTCCTGAGGCTCTCTCAGTAATGAATGCAACTTTCTTTTGTTTCTGGCTCCCCTCCGAATGCATCAGGAAAGGGTAAAGCATAAGGATAAAGGTCTGTTCTGGGACTGTGCTGTTTAATATGATTGTTAGAAAATCAACAGTTTTCTGCTAGGAAGTAAAACCATTTTTCCGCAAGTAGCAGTGAAATATATGAATACTATAGAGCCCGCTCACTCATGCTACATTAATTTTTAAAAGTATCAATTTTGTAATCTTTCAGTTATGGTGCATTATAATGATAAAAATCACAAGAAAATCCTTTTTCCCCCATTGCTAGAGGCTATGCTATCTGATCACTTTCAGCTATGCCGAAGACACCTGATTCATAAAGCAGTCATCAATTATTTAGACTTTACTTAAACATTAATTCTCTTAACAGTTGGGCGGTGTTGCAAAAATTAAAACTAAATAAATTATATCTGTAGCTACACGAAGGGTAGTCCAAAAAGCCACTGCCACAAACTGTTTGTCCTCCGACTCTCATAATTTAGCAGCATTAAAAAAAAAAGCCAAACAAAACCAATTTGACTTGCATCATGCCCTGAAGTGAAGACTCACGACTAACATCAGGCTCTGTGGAACACAAGAGAGTGCCCTCTACTGGAACTAGAAACTGACAGCAAAAGGGTTCCAGCTGAATGTTGACAACAGCTTCCCAGACCATCCTGGTTTTAAGACTGGAATCAAAACTTGATCCAGCATCCAGTATATCTGAGCAAAGGTGTGATATACCCATGATAGCTCACCTCACTCAGATATGGGTGATGTGCTTTGGATTGGCTGATGCATCCAGAATGTTTTGCAATGAAGTACCCAGAAAGAGGCAAAAATCATTGGATCAAACAGATGTTCATAGTCACATACACTAACCCATTTCAGCGCCAGGAGATTATTTAATCTTAATTTTGGATCTTTTCCTATTAGGCTTTATAATCTTTGACAGTTTAGAGTACTTCTCTCCCCATTTTGAAATTTAGGAATCATAGGACTGAAAGGGACCTCGAGAGATCATTTAGTCCCGTCCCCTGTACTCATGGCAAGACTAATTATTATCTAGACCATCCTTGAGAGCTGTCTGGAGATTTTTAAAAGCAGTTTAGACCAGGGGTGGGCAAACTTTTTTGAATGAGAGCCAGACCATGTGCCAGACTGTCTCATATACGGCTGTCAGGTCCAGAAATACTGCTTGTCTTTGGGTTTTTCAGAAAGCCATTTCTGATTAATGTTATCAAAGCTGGCACTTCATCACATGTGCTTCATCCTCTCCAAAAGCTTGCTTACTTGACTCTCACTATTGTCTCCATTTCTGGGGAGATGCACAGAAGAATGAGATGTGTCAGCACTTTGAATGGCACAGACAACAGAGATATCAGTTGATAGCTTGCAACACTATGTGGGTCTTTCTGAGGTTTGATGAGAGCAATGACTTTTGACATTGACCATGTCTTCAAAAGTCACTCTTCATTGACCAATCATGTGAAGAGCTGTACCAGCTGCTTATGAGCACAAGTCCTGAGATGTTTTAAGAACACAAACGATATGTTGTCATAGCCAGCAGCAGTGCTGCTCCTAATATCACTCAGAATTTTGTCTAACTCTGTGGCTGTGAACAGCTCTATGAGTTGCTGAGTGTCATTTCTCCGTTGGAGCTGACATCACTCATCATGGACTTTCATCTGACATGCTTCTCATTTAGGGCCTTTGACACATTCAGCAGATGGCTTGGCTTGGTGTGACAGGTGGTTGGCTTAGGCCGACGGTTGCTGAGCTGTGCTGAGACAATGAATTAAATTCCAGCATTTCTAACTTGAGTGAGTGACATCTAGATTCCAAGTCACCTCTTCCAATTGTGCCTGTCTAGCAGCATCCAGTGACTCAGTTAGGGAATCAGCAATATCTGGACGATCAGAGGATTCATACTGACTGAGCAATTTAGTACTTTCAGCATCAAGCCATAGTGTGTAGACTGGACAGTGGTTTGAGGTATGGATATGCAGGCAGCTTTCAAGATGGCTCTTCGGAATTGAATGAAAGCTTGACTGGGATGATGTGTGGTAAAATGCAGATGACATTTTTTTCTAGAGCATCTGTGAACACCTTTCTGAAGTTCCACTTTGGTTTGTTAAAGGTTATAATGACAAAGTTGTCAGCTAAGTCTTCCAATACCAGACATGATACAGGTTAGGAGCGACACCCAGCACAAACCAGGAGAGTATTCACGAGACCATCTTGCAGAGTGGAAGGGGCATGCCTGCTTTGCCTCATGGATGAGGGCAAGATAATTGTTAGATGATCCCAGTCAGGATAGAGGCTGTGGAAGTCACTTATGTGACCTAGTCTCAGCAGAACTTGCTGGACCTTGCTGGACCAGAACTTGCTCCAGGGTTTACACGATAATGCACATAGACCTATCAGGGCTCCTCAGACTCTACTCCCTTCCCGATCACCCTCAAGACCCCCCTGACAGACTTATCTTATCTTTGTTTTTATTCTTTTGGAATACGGTAAGATGTGATATGGAGTGAAGCTGGTGGTTCCTGTTCCCCTCCTCATTCTTTTCTGAATTGGAGAGGCTCCTCTATCTCTTTCTATGGCCTTGGAGAGGTTGCCAGGTTGCTGTAAAACCGCAGCAGAGAAGGGGCTACCTGGTTTGTAGTTTCCCCCAATTCTAACAGATCTCCTGGGTGTGTATGTGCATTGGGGAGAGAAAGACGCAGAAAGAATGACAAAAGATCATCAATAAGAGGCTAAAATGAAAGGAAGAAACAGGCCATCTGCCTCTCAAAGGCAACAATAAGAGTGAATGGAATTTCCATAGCGTTAAACTGAAGACATTTTCCATCAGCGGGGAAAACACACCACAGAAATCAGTAAAATAAAATGTTTAAACTCCTAGCTCAAAAGGGTGAATATTTAGCTTCAATAATATGGACAAATTCTTCTTTTTTGAGGGGGAATGGATTAGGTGACCTAATATGTCATTTCCATCTCTAATGTACTATGGAGGTGCCAGTTGCTGGCCCATAGTTAAAGCTGAGTTGAGCTTTTCACTTATAACAAGGGTTCAACCTCTTGTTTTATGTATGAAACACATAATATGTCACCTATAGTGACATACAAGGAAGGGGAAGAGAAGGGAAGGGGAATCTAATGCGTCTAATCATCATTTTCTTCTAAATGGGATCACAAACCCAAAAATGTCTAATTCATAACCAGTGATAATTGCATTGGGCACTATGGAGCAGAGTTAAGGTTGTTTGAGTGCCCCAACAGTGCATTTCCATATTTTAACGTGTTAGAATTTCCTTTAAATCTAACCTTAACTTTGAATTTTCTGACATTACAATATTGGGGATAATTCAATATCCCTGCAATGATCTGACCCTAAATTATTGATATGTACTCTTTATCCTAACAGTTTTGTCTAGGAATATGATTCTGTGAATATGGAAGAAAAAATTAAATTTCAAGTGCAGAACTTGTTTACATATTTAGGGGTTTACAACAGAAGAACTGAACAATAACTAGTTGTACCAATACGAAAACAAAGTCACTACAGTTCTGCAAAGAGGTGCATGTAATCTTTAAAATGTAATTCGATTCATTTTTCTCTCACCAACAGAAAGAGACTATATATCCCACGAACTCTCACACTGCTAGGCTATTTTATCTATTCCTCTTGCAAATCAGTGCCAATCTTCTAGACTAAGAGAAATTACTTGAATTTGTTTTGTTCACTGATTGTTTCAGTACAATTGATGCTACAGTATTCTCATTCTCCTTTATTCAGAACTTCACATCAATGTAATTTCAAGGACCCTTAAAAATTAAGGTTCATGAAGGTTACACATTTCCAGTTCATTTAATAGAAATAAAATCAGTTAGAGTTTTGATTCTAAAGAGAGTCACATTTCTGAATATCGAAAAATGGACTTGAGATTTACTGGTATATACAAATCCACTGTTTCTATGAAATATCACCTCTTTGCAAGTATTGCAGTAGTGCTGCTAAATTTAATTAGATATAATCTTCATAGTTTTCATTAGCTATTAACATTATGTAAAGATAAACTAAAGTATACCGAGTCCTTTCATTATCACATAATTGTTATTTTAATGATTACATTATGAGCAATATAATACTGAACGTATTTCCACTTTTCACATTAGTGGGCAATTATTTATAAAGCCTTTTATTATAATCCACCCATAGAGATCAAATTATTAATGCCTCCATTTTACTATAATAATGGTCAGTTTCAAAATCAATATTACAGCCAAAGGGAGAGTGGTAAAATAACAATGAAGAAAACATATGCAACTGGCCAAACTCAGCCCTGATACATGCAAGCAAGGAGCAACTCACCTGATATCTTTTGATCTACTGCTGCTAATACCACTCTGAATTTAGTCTAATATGTGTTAGGCCTATTGACGAAATTTCTAAAATGGACAATAAAGACTCACTCAAGTCTTAACTTTTGGAATTGGATCCAAGCTTCCTCTTTGAGGATGTCTGGAGCAAGGGAAATTAACATTCCAATAGTTTGATGTATAATCCCAGTCCTGTCCACTCATTACACTCAATTCATTAACAGTTATTAAAAAGAATAAGCAGCCCTACACTCTGCATTCTGTCCGTCAGAAGTATGAGGGGGTGTGGAAGATTCCTTACTCTTAAAAATAATCCTTTAAAAGGAATGTTATCTAGTGATCAGAGTAGGAGGGATTAGGAGCAAGAACTCCCAGGGATGTATTTCTTAATCTGTCATTAAGTAACGGTCTGATTTTGAACAGGTCATCAGACCTCTTCGTGCACCTATCGACTACAATGTCTCACCTCTCAAACAACAGCATTCACAAATAACGCTTTCTATAGTCTCTGATTGACTAGGAGACTCTGTCCCATCCTGTGAACAATGATGTGCCCTCAGTTATTCATGCCTTTGTTACCTCTTGTCTGGACCACAATAATGCAATATATCTGGGCATGAAGCCACCAGCCCTTAGAACAGAAAGCTGTAGTGCCTCTCCTCACCAGCCCAGGACACTGCACACACATCAAACCTGCCCTCTGGTATCTCCAGTGTCGTCCCATAGAATATTAAATCAAGTTCAGAGTCTCAGTCCTTATCTTCAAAGTGCTGAATAGTCTGGATCCAGCAGGCCTAAAATATTGCCTAAAGTTCTGAGATGAAGACAGTGATCAACAACTCTGCTCCTCCAGCACAGTGGAATGATCCACTAAAAGGGTGGAGCTCATGTGGGCAGGAGACAAAGCTCTGTCGGTAGCTCATCTGAGACTATGGAATGAATTCCCCCAGGAACTAAGAATCGTCACATATGTCACCATCTTTTGCTCCACATGCAAGATGAACTGTTTTGTCCCTGCCTTCTCTAATATATTCATAGAGTGTGTGGATGAAAACCAAAAAACCCAACCCCCCACCAAAACCCAAACCACCTCCTCAAAAACCCAGAACACACAATTCTTCCCCTGCAGAGAGCGTGAGGGAATAAATCACACAACAGATGATAGTTACACTTCTTAATGTGCTCCTGGTAGGTGCTCAAAAGCTACAGTGATCAATGCAGTACAGAAACCTACATCAAACACGATACTTGAAGAGAACAAATTGGTTGACTCTTTTTTTGAGCCTGAAAACTGTTTTGCCGGTACTTTTCAGGTGATTTTGTTCCCCTGAAATTTTGATTGTTCGTGAAATAGAAGACGACTGAAGTTGTCATGGTGATGCATGCAAAATTCAGAAAGCCTTTTTTGCATGAATTTCTAAGCAGCAGTAGCCACTACTTTCCTAGAGCCCCTTTTCTCAGGGAAATTGATTTATCTTTCTAAGCCTCAATTTCTCTCTCTGTAAAATGTGGATAAATACTTCCTTGACAGAGGGATGTTTTGAGGTTTAAATAACTAATGTCTGTAAAGTGATTGGAAATACTCAGATGGAAGATTTGTGGAATACCTTTAGGAGACAGGAGCTTCAGAATATCTTGTGAATGTAAACTGCAGCCAATATCTCATGGAAACTCGTTGCCTGTGGATCCTGTTGCCAGGGGGTGTTGTGAAGGCCAAAAGTAGAATTGGGTTCCAAAAACACAAACAACAAAAATCCCTAGATAAGTTTATGGAGGATACGTCCATCATTGGCTATTAGCCAAGATGGCCAGGAAGGAACACAATCCCATACTCTTGGTGTCCCTAAGCCTCTGACTGCCAGAAGCTAGGATTGGATGGCAGGGGATGGATAACTCGATAATTTTCCTGTTCTGTTAATTCCCTCTGATGTGTCTGCTACCGGCCACTGTTGGAAGACAGGGTATTGGGCTACATGGACAATTAGGCTGACACAGGGTGGCCATTTTTATGTTCTTATGAAAACCGTGAAACAGTTTATGAAGAAACACTTGAGTACTTAGTATATATTTTTGAAATTTATCTTTCCTTATTTTTTAAAGCTAAGAGGATTTACGTAACTAGAGACAGACTCTCTGTTTCTTAGGCATTTGTCTGCTTTTGCCGCTTATTTTCATCCTGATGTGATAATTCTCTAGTTGTGGCATCATAGTAATTTCTTCAGCTATCTACAAATGTTTTGCATCAAACATCAACACTTGGTTATTTATTTATTTAAATCAATCATTTAGAGAAGGCTATTGGATAAATCATCTCTCTCTCTCTCTTTAACCTATGTATCTGTTACCCAGATCACCTTATATACGATTGATATCTGAGACAGCGCACAAACAGTTTGTGGACATTTCTGAAGACTCATACTAGTGGCTTGTCTACATTTAAAAGACTCTAACGGAGCAGTTCACACTGATGCAGCTGTGCCACTGTAGAATTTCAGTGAAGACACCACCTCGCTGATGGGAAAGAGTTGAGTCAGTATAACTGCATTGCTCAGGGGTGTAGATTTTCCATACCCCTGAGTAACGTAGTTGTATTAACAGAAATTTCTAGTGCAGACCAACTCACTGCAGAAGAAGTCATATTTCTTAAACTGTTGCAACTTCCAAAATTTGCTGAAGATATTAATACCTAATACTACACTTGGTACCTCTTGTGCACACTATTCATAACTACGCCCACCTGTACATGCTCGGATAATTTGTTTCTTCTGGTTAGATAATCACCACTATAATTCAGTTAAATTTGTCTCACTTCAAGTTGTATCATATCCCAAAAGAACATCAAGGGGAAAAGTGTAGTTGTATATCCTGGAAAGTTACTTTTTACCATCTACAGTATAAACGTGCACAGCAGTGTCATTGTTCTGAAACTGTATCGCATATTCTTTGTATGCAACAGATATTTAACCTATGAAAAACTAATCTTTTTGCCTTTATTAAGGTAGAAATACATCACGGAGGTATACTGGTAGCAGCTTCACAGGGAGGGCTGCATTCTACAGTGGAGCCTAAATTCTTGTTTTACTCCAGAAATAGGTGGACAATAAGTGTAGAGTTTCACACAGGATTAGTTTTTATGCTCACTGATTTTTCAGTGTAGTTTTGTTTAGTTTTTCTTCAGACATTTTTAAACTGAAAGTCTGAATTTAAAAGAGTCTGAATTGGGCTCTGGCTGACCTATTTCCTTGGCAGTTCTAGCTTTCGTTGTTGAATAATCTTACTTCTCAACCATTGCCTGTTTACACAAAGATTGGTAGAGATATGGATTCTCTGTAGATTTGGTACAACAGGTACATGCTAAAAAAATGTTGCAGTTAGATAATTTTTAGTCTTTATTCACATCATCACTGATGTGAAAGTTTGTACACATAAGCCTAACTGGTGGTTGTGGGGAATGAACCTGATTGATAAATGAGTGGTCAGATGCAAACACAACCTTTTCCATCTAGAACTACACTTTTCAGTCAGCTGTATCCTGCTCCCGGGATGGGCCGCCTTCGAGGCCTGAATAGCGTTTCTGTAACAAAAATTCCCTATGTGAGTCTCAGCAGTTTGACTGACTGCAGTGAGTTCTCTTTTAACAAATCCTGTAGGTGAATGAAGAGGTTGCTATAGAAGCATAAATGCTACATGTGACTCCGTGCACTTCAGATGATTGCCATTATGAAGCCCACAATAACCAACAGTTATCATACCAAGGTAATTGTGATACGCTACTTAGACTAGAAGGTAAATGCAGTATTGCAGCTATTGTATTATGGTGGGACAGTTGCTGATAAGTGAAGACTTTCAACAACTAGGGTTTTAGGTCACTTGCATTTCATCCAGCAACAAAATTATGTTCTTCAGAAAGATGTGAATTTAATAATTTTTTTTACACAACTCCTATGGCTCTAATTTAGGAACCTTAAAAAGGAAAATAATTTTAGCCATGGTAAGCTGCAAAGTCATGAAATATTGTATTATGGGAGTCAGCCCAGTGAAGTTTCAACAAATTACATAAAAAATGCCATACAAGTTGTGCCTATAGCAATCTTTTTCCTCACAAATTTCCTACAATTACTACTATCACTTAGCTCCACCAGTAGTAGCAATGGTGGGAGAGCTAGAGTACACACAACTATTAGGGCTGCTGGCATATTTGCCACTATGTTGTCTAACCTTTGTCAGAGTAGGTTAGACTGCAAGTAGACTGCAAAACTGCAAGCAGGAACTCCTCCACGCTACCACTCCCAGTGTTGCTATGATCAGCAGAGCTGAATTTATGATATCAGTGATATAAAAATTGGGTGCTATAGGAGGAAGGCACATGTACATAAGAGAATGGACAATACTGCAGTAAGGATTTAACACTTAGCTTGCCAAAACCAAGAGAGCTACCAGAAAAGTAGACTAAGTGGTATTTTGTTCTTCAGAAATCAGCAGATAAATTCAAAGGAAAGGGGAAAATGCACAGAGGAAGATCAGGTATTGACTTGAGATATAATGCTTGGCTTACATCAGGGGTGGCCAACCTGAGCCTGAGAAGGAAGCCAGAATTTACCAATGTACATTGCCAAAGAGCCACAGTAATACATCAGCAGCCCCCATCAGCTTCCCCATCCCGCTCCCAGGGCCTCCCACCCATTGGCAGCTCTGCCAATCACACACCTTCCGATCAGCTGTTTCGTGGTGTGCAGTGAGAGAAGAGCGAGGGCATGACAGGTTCAGGGGAGGGTGGAGTGGAGTGGGGGCAGGGCCTGTGGCAAAGCCTGGGGTTGAGCAATGAGCACCCCCTCCCCCCGCACATTGGAAAGTTGGCACCTGTAGCTCCAGCCCTGGAGTTGGTGTCTATATAAGGAGTCGCATATTAACTTCTGAGGAGCAGCATGTGGTTTCGGAGCCACAGGTTGGCCACACCGGCTTACATCATCAGGTAACAACAAATAATTTTATGGCTATAGTCAACAATAATTACAAAAAACAGTATGTTCCCTCACACACCCAAAAATCCATTCCCTACCACAGTTTTATTACAAAAATATTAGCATGTATAGATCAAGTTTTTGTTAGAAAATTTGGCTTTACTACATAATTTGTATTATGCAGTGATTGCTGTGTTTCTTAACACAATTGCTATTGCTTTATGTAGTATTTACTGGCACGTTAATAAAAAACGATCTCCTTCAATTGAGTTCCATCTGCCTAATAGAGAAAAATGTTCATCTTAATTAGGAGAATCTTCATAAAGAAACATAAATGCAACTATTAATGGGCTACAGGGAATAAATCTAGCATATTCAGAAGCAAATGGCACCTTATAAATTCATGGTGGAATAAATACAGAGAGCATAAAACTCTCTAAACAGTTGTTACCAGGCCTGTGACTGACCACAATCAGTGATACAGGTTGAGATTTAAGCGTTTTATAATGAACAATTCATTCATTTCATTAAGCTTTCATGCGTTATAACCTTGCTTTTTTCAGGTAATAAAGGAGACTTAACTGACAATGAAACTAAGTTACTGTGTGAATTAAGATGGACGAAGCCATTAATCTCTTTTGAAGAAATTCCTTTATAAAAGATAAGGATGGAGGTGCCAAGGAATTGTTCAGGACAGGCCCAGAGACATGTACCTGGACATTGGCACTGTAGTAAGGCACATAGTAAGAGGCTTGATTCTGTGTTCACTGAAGTCAATGGTAAAGTTCCCATTGACTTTAATGATACAGGATCAGGGCCTAGATCTAGAGGATATGAACATACTTGAACAAAAGCCACAAAAACCGCCCTCTCTCTCTTCCCCTCCTCCCCCCACAAAAAAGTTTACTCAAACATTTATATATTTTCTATTTAGTTATGAACTGTAGGCATCTTCCATTATCTAATAATACGTCTACCTGGTTCTGTAAAAAACACTCTCTTAAAACAATCCCCTTACATTCAAAACAGAAGGAGGAGGTAATTTAATTTTTCTCCTTCCTTACAGTTTTTGTTATGAGGAGATGCACACAGAACACAAAAATAATTTTTTAAATCCATCTAGAATGTTACTTCATACACATAGGTCTTGGGTTATTGTTTGTACTCGGAGTCGCAGACTTCAGGTCTTAGAGCCAGGTTTTCAGTAGCAATATTCACAACTTCACATACAAGAATGGCTCTCTGAATATTCCGCAACTCTGGCCTAACATTGCTATTTCCACAAGAATTCTTGCTGGTAAACTAGCGTATCTGTGGAAACCAAATTCAAAAGGGGCACAAACACGCTCCAAGCAATTCAATATTTGATTCAAGCCAACATCCAGGGAAACTGTTTAAAGCACTGATATTTGCCTACTACTAGCTTAATTACATTGGTGAGATTATCATATGAAGTAAACAACATAAGTGGCAGCAACATGATGTACTTCTATTGCTTAATTTCAGTGATATCCTCACTAGTCTGAGGCTCTGTATAGACTAATCAGACACATGGAGAACCACATATTACTTGAGGTGAGCTGCGATGGCTGCGGTTATCTAACAATGTCAATCTGAACAGTAAATGAATATAATTTGTGAGAGCTAAATGACAGTGTTATAATAAAAGGCTTATATATTGTCAAGATAATACATAATTAATGAGAAACTGCACAAAAAGCAGGTTGAACACCCCACTGAAATTCTGAATCTCGACTCGGAAGTAAGTGTTTAGAGTGAGCCAGCTCTCTGCCTCAAATGATAAAACAGCTTTCTCACAACCTAATGTACAGCACCATCTGGCACAAGCACAGAGGAGGCTGAGGACTTCTGGAAGTGAAGCACAAAAGCCATTTAGTTGCTTTAGGAGTTGTCTAAGATATTTTAAAAAAACCCAGCCAAACAAAAAAGAACCCTTCAAACTAAGGAACAGAGGGTTTTGTTGGTTTTTTTGTGGGGAAGGTGGGGGGAAGGAATCATTTTATTTGCATTCCTAGGCTGAAAACATGGACCACTGAATCTTTTTTAGGGACACTTGCATAGCTAATCATGCCAATAAAGTGTCACTTGAACTGAATTGTTTGGGTACGGGTGTAATAGAGAGTTCACGTGGCCTGTAGGGGAAGCCAATCACATACAAAACAGGCCAGGTTTTACAGTCCTCTTATTTTGTGTCTTTTAATGAGAATTTCAGGACACTGGAATACATTTTCTATCGGAAATCATGGAGCTTTTTATGTTATTACATGTATAAGCCATGAATAAAACCACCAGATTAAGCTGTGCTTAGTTTAGGTTTCTATTTAAAAAAAGTTCATATTAGTAGTAACCAATATTACCACTGGTGTGCATAAGTGATTGTGCAGCAGCTCCACTTAATGGCCCCATGGCTTTGGGTGTAATTGAACGGGAACACTATTGCAGCATTGCTGGCCCCAGTAACGGATTGCGCAACTCTTCTTGCTGAAGGCACCATACAATATGCACCACACTGAGTTGTTAATCTGAGCTGTTTGTAGTATAGATAGAAATGGAGTTCACATTAGACTGGTCTAGGTGATATTAGCAAGCTCAGGATTCATTATATTATTGCTTTCAAAAGTGACTTTTAGCACAGACTGTTTTCTAAATGAGTCTTAAAAGACACTCCCTTCCTCCTCATCACCTTCACCTAAGGCAATAACATCTGGTAACATTGATCTATTTGCTGCTAGTTTTCATTAATTGTACCCATCCCTGAGGGTGGTGCAGCTTTGGCGGCAGCTAATTAAAACCTATTTAGAGCTGCTCAGTGCACTTTATCAGACCAGAATTGGCTCTGTTGCTTTAATGGAGACTACAGTTTTCTCTATTATTACCAATTAAGTGAAGTTTATAAGGTTTTCCCTTACATTTCTAAAGTACAGGGAAAGCTATAACTGCCTTTATAACTACCCACCTGGATTCAGATAAATATAATGATGTAAAATTTAGTTATTGGCTGGCATTTCTTCAAACGTGCTTCAAATTCTCCTTTCATCTGACTCTGTGTACAGGATATAGGAAAGTGCAGTAAAGTATCGAGAGAAACTGTTGGATTTGCAGCACTACAGAGGGCAGGGCCACTAAAATGCATTAATGCAAAACTGTGAATGTCTGCCACTGTATATTATTTATGTATAACAATTATTCAAAGTGGATGAGCTCTCACCCCACCCTGAATGAGCAAGCCTCTGCCCAAATTCACAATACTGCATGTCAAGACCAATCCCTTCAATTGTGTGTGTTAAGACCAAAAATCACTTCAATTTGAAAATAGGAAGGTTTTTTGCTATTAATCCATAATGATTCTGGCCCTGTTTCTTCCATTAACCAATAACTGAATTGTAAACAGAAATTACGGGCTTGATCCTATGCCTATTGAAATCAATGGCAAAGCTCCCACTGACTTCTGTGGTGCAGGAGCAGAGTCTATTTGCCTATATGTGGCTACACCATATGCCTGTTTGCTACTTTTCATAACTCTGAGACTAGAATGTGAGAACAATCATGGTGAGAATATTTAAAGTCCCATTAATTTCCTCAAGAGACGTTACATCAACATGTAGAAACAGAAAGCTCATTAAAAGCTAAACAAACTAGAAATTTGTTGTAATCTTACTATGCACTGGGAGCGTACACCATACATACAGACAGTATTTTAGGATTAAACCCAAAATAAATCCAGTTACAACTGACACTGAATATTTTTAAAGTTGAACCAAACTTGGTTTCCTTCCAGATTTCTTGTTTGGAATATGGTAAAAACAGAGCACTGTTCAAACTAATATTGGAAGCAAGCACTGATGTTTCTCCTAGGAACTGAAGGAATATTTGGCTGAGGTACCTGAAAGAGTCTGTATCAACATCATAATAGTCTGGCATGATGCCATTTTTAATCATCCAGAGCTCCATTGCTCTTTCCTGCTTCAATAAGCAGAATAGATCCCAAATAGCCTTCATTATCATACCCACACCCGTGAATGAAGAAGCAGCAGAACAAAGCACATATTAAGGGTTTAACTGAAGATGCTTGTCAGTAGTTCTCAAACTGTGGGCCACAGACCACCAGTGGTTTGTAAAGTGTTGTCTTGGGGTAAAAGGAGTCCCAGCTGGTGACATGATGCTTGATTTCCTTGTTTTCCCTCCAGCAAATCACACTAAATGAAACTAACAATACATGTAATAGTTTTACATGGAAAAGTAATAATAGGAAACAATTGTTGTGGTGACACAGGGATGTTATTTGAGTGCTAATGTGTGTGTGTGGAGGGCTGCGGGGGAGTGCAGGGTGAAGGACTAAAAAAGTCTCTCCCCCAGCAGACTCTTCCATGGATGGGATGGGGATAGATCCTGGCAGATCCTCCAGCCCCAGTCTTACTTCAGCCCTCTCTAGCCCTAGCCCCACGTGCTGTTGTACACATGGCCTCTATAGAGCTCACTCTGTACTGTACAGGGGGAATACACTGGCCTTCCATCATGCACATGCCACCTTCTTGGAGCAGCATAACCACACGCATAGTTCTCCACAAGCCAGAGGTTTATAACTTTGATATAATTCTACTAGAAACACTAGCCATTTGGTGATATGCCTGATCATCTATTTTAACTGAAACAGAATTATTTGGATTTGAGGTAAAACTTCAGAGTATCTTGACAAGAGAGGTAAATATAAAGACCTCTTCCCCACTTTGTCCTGAGGTTGTATGTGCAGGACTGATGTTGTGTAGGTCTCCCCTCTTTGAATAATATATCAATTTAATCAATATGAAATTGAGCTGAAAACACCACACAACTCTGAAAAGACTTTGGGAAGGTAGCCAATATTTTTTGGGATGCAGGCCAACAAAAATGGAAAGAACAGAAGGCAGCGTAGGTGGGATAAATGGGGCCTGCCTGCTGCCTCATCAAGCACTCTTAACAGTCAAAAACATATAAGAATCCATTAAACACATCTGGGAGCTCAACGAATAGCTGGCATAGAAGATGGCCTTCTCTTGCCTATCTTTTGTCATTAACATCAGAGTAACTCTTCACAGGCAGGACTTACCGATCTTTTCCGGTCTCCTCCTTAAATACGCCATCACAGTAACTCATGCGCTTTTCTGTTGTCACATAGATTTTGGCACTGGGGTAGCTGTCAACAGCTTTCTTCAGCATGTTGTACACAATGCCATTGCCATCTTTCCTCATGTTTCGAAAAGGCCCCCAGATGACATAGACCGTGCTATTGGCTTCCTTGAAAAAGTACTCAGGATTCTTGAGCAATAGGGGAACACTGGTATGTGAGACCACTCGTATGGTCGTCTTCTTCCCAACATCCTCCTCATAACCCTTGGTAGGAGCGTTGTTCATTCTCCATATACAGGAGGATTGGTCAATCTCAGTTCCCACTTTCTGACCAGCCATCTGACCTGAGTTTGAAACAATGGCACAGACATCACAGTCTAGCTGGAGAGGCTGAAAGAGAGAGAACAAAACAGATGACAGGTTCTTACATATTGAGATTGAAAATTTAGTTAAAAGAAGTAAATAGTCCAACAAACTGGGAGCAATATTTCTCTCAAAGCACATCAATTCCTGTGTAAAGGAGCAGGCGGTAAAGTCTATTGCTACTGAGCCTTGAATGAGATCCTTTTCTATCAGACAAATCAGCACACACTAATCTTCTGCTTCTGTTCTCTTCATTTCAAAGTCAACTGGAAAGTAACCATTTGTCTTCCACTATATATTTTTTTCCTTTCAATTAAAAATAATTTGAAGTAAAAAACACGTAAATAATAGTTGGATGGATGTTTTGTTCCCTTGTAAGAGATTGTTGTCAGTAGTAGATTTAAAAACAGAAAAAAAGAATGAAGGAAAAGTAGCTGTGCATGGATTGCATATTCCATCCATAGGTCTGGAAGAATGGATATTTAATCTGTGATAAAAACCAGCTCAACTGGCTCTCCAGCAGGTATTCTACTGTAGCTTGAGCCTATGAACATATGGGAAAATGTGCCTGTGCCATTATAAAACAGCTCCTTATGTCTGGAGCATGTTATTATATGTATAAAGGTGCTCTTCAAAAGACATTATGTCCCACGGAAGAGCCAATGAGAGAAAAATGGACTGGGGACTTGTGATCTAGAGGGTTGATCTATGCCTACTGAAATTAATGGCAAAATTTCCATTGAATTCAATAGTGCAGGTTCAGATCTCAAACCAAGTACACCTGAGTCCTTCTAATGCTGGCTCTGACAGACTATTTGTGGACATGAGCACATTCTATGACTCTGCTTTGCTGCATGAAATGGGAATAGCAATAGGTTCCTACTTCACAGGGGTATTGGGGGAATTAGCCTGTTTCACATACTGTTTGCCGAACTCATGTGAGACAACCCCCCAACCCCCAAGAAGAGAAGAATTGAGCCTTAAGTATTTATAAACAGCTAGAAGACAAAGCACTATATGTAATTCAAGAGTGAGACATGTGACTCTAGTATTCTAAATCCACCTGAAAACAGAACAATCCTACAAGGATCGACCAGGTCTACAGATGCTTAGTGGATCTGGGCTGATGTTGGTTCCTCATCCATCCCATAGCCCAGGTTATGGATCCTCTCCAACTTTTTTTGGCCAGTGACCTGATCTCTTCTTTTTCTCTCTGCTGGCAGTCAATGCCTCCATTTGCCTTTTTACACCAGCGAGTGTTGAGTAATCAGCCTTATGGCATGCTACCTGCCCCTCTAAAGGATAGCTAGCAGCAGAGTGGGAGCCTTTCACTTCAGTGATGTGAATCCGTGTCCCAGCCACATTTGACAATTGCAGACTTGGAAAGAAACCAGCTAAGGCACGGGTGGGCAAACTACGGCCCGCAGGCCACATCCGGCCCACGGGACCATCCTGCCTGGCCCCTGAGCTCCCGGCCAGGGCAGGCTACCTCCAGCCCCAGCCCTACCTCCATTATCCTCCTTTGCCCACAGCTTCAGATCGCCACCAGCGGTGTGGCTGGTTCCAGCAGGGCCTGAGCTCCTGCCTCTCTGAGCAGTGTGATAAGTGGGCAGGGCTGTGAGCTCCTGCCGGGAAGCATGTCTGGCTCCAGCAGGGCCCTGCGGCCTCCAGACACGCTGCTCTGAGCAGCATGGTAAAAGGGCTGGGGGGCTGGATAAGGGGCAGGGAGTCGGGGGGCAGTGAGGGGACAGGGAATGGCTGGGTTGGATAGGACATGAGAGTCCTGGGGGCAGGGAGCAGTTGGATGGGTCTGTCAAGGGGTGGGGTGTGGATAGGAGTCGAGGCAGTCAGGGGACAGGGAGCAGGGAGAGTTATGTAGGGGGTGAGGTTGGGGGGGGCAGTTAGGGTGGGGGGTCTTGGGAGGGGGCAGTCAGGGGCAAGGAGCAGGGAGGATTGGATGGGTTGGAGGTTCCGAGGGGGGCAGTCAGGGAGCGGGTCAGATGGTGGTGGGGCCAGGCTGTTTGGGGAGGCACAGCCTTACCTCCTTGGCCCTCCCATACAATTTTGCAACCCCAATGCGGCCCTTGGGCCAAAAAGTTTGCCCACTCCTGAACTAAGACATCACAATGTGTTCTGTGACAACAAACTGCAATACCATAGCTGTGAAAACTGTGAGGTCAGAAGCTGACAAACAGGAGAGAACCAAATGATTACAATAACAGTGCCTCCTATTTGTAACCAATATATAACCGAACAAAGGTTCTACCCACCGGGTCCCTGAAGTAATCTTAAGCACAGATGTAAAGGCTTGTGCTGGAGTGATTGGTGTGCTCCAGCTGTTTTTTAAAATGTCTTTTCCTCATTTCACCAGGAGTGAAGGATGCTTGACCGCACACAAAAATATCAACAACATTTTCTTTAGAGCATGCTGTACGTTTTGTAGTCTTTAGGAGCTGTCCTGAATAGCTCTCTGGCAGCATGAATGAAATCCCAGGAGATGCAGCTGAACACAACCACCTTTCTGTTCACCACCTAGTTACAGAAATTGTCCCTAAAATACTCTAAGTGTACATAGATGGATGAACTAAAGAAATCTATAAACATAACCCACATACTGGCATGAAATGACTGTTGCAGCCTCAGTAGATTAATTTATATGTTTTAGGATGAAAGTTCAAACTAACAACTAACGAAAAAAGGAATTGCCGGACAGGAAAAGATCACTTGCTCAAGAATCTAGTCCCATTTAAAGCTTGTCTCAGGCTCATGCTATTTCTTTCTCGCAGTGTCCTTCCTTCTTCATTAAAATGTATAGCTCTCTCAAACTCATTTAAATTGTTTGATTTGATGATCTCACTTGGAAATTTATTCCATGTTTTCTATTCATTGAGTAAAACTGTTCTGCCTCAATGAATGCCATACACTTACACTTGCAATGGTGTCCCCCAGTTTTCTAACCTGTGTGTTGTCATCCATTTATCTTGTTCCATTTTACCAAATCCTTTCATAATTCTGAATGCTTATACATTAGGTTACCTTACAATTTACTCTTTCAACAGGAAGAGGCTTAGTCTCTTTAAAAATATTCGTTCTGGGAAAGGCTAAAGATGGAATTGCCTGAGCTGTTCTAATTTGCACCTTTTCTGAAAGCAATCAGCTCATGGAAAGCCAAAGATGACTTAACTCAGCACTCCATTAGACCTGATCCAAAGTTAATCAACGGACATTTTCCTATCAACTTCAATAGCTTTGAATCAGACCCTCTGTGGTCTAACTTCAGAATATGCATCAGTTTTAACTTACTGAATATTGTAGCCCTCTGTGGCAGTATCCCAGTAGCCTGTTCTCCTGATTTATAATTGCCACCTTTTAGAATGATGGTTTCAACAATTCTTGTACAGTTCCTCTAACTCTTCTTCCTGTTCAACATGCTATATTACATTCCTGTGTATTACTATATCCTGTATGAGACTGATCCTCTTTCTATTAAACTCAGTGGTTAAACTCCAGTGTGTCATATGCACAAAGAGAAGAAAGGAAGGAAGGACAGGATTTTAGTAACAGGAGCATAAATATGGGGTGGGAAGGTGGGGGAAGATGGAGATGAGAGAATTAGAAAAACCTATCCCATTGATGACCTTTCTGCATTTAGCAGTGACTATATATAGGTGTCGACATCCCAAAAAATACTATCATGATTAAACACTAGCTTGTTGGCAACCTTAGCAAAGAAGCCACGAACTTCACGGAGAACAGAATGCCCTCTTCACCTTCAGAGCTGCTCATCCCACGTCAGGGCTGAGGCAAATTGGCAGGACAGTGCATGGAAGCCTGCACTGATACTGTGTACATTCTTTAGTTAAAGCACTTAAATCAAAGGTATAATTTGGCAACTTTCACAAACCCAAAATACATTTACATAATATCTAAATATTAAATTACTTAAAGAAAAGAAATGACCATAGACAATCATTCACTTTTTCTTCTCTTCCTCTCTATTTGGATATTTCTATAGTCCTTATACATGGTTGTCTCTGTGCTATTATCTTCAATAATTTGCTTTGTCTCTGTAAAAATGATTCATTGTGCTGTTGCCCAGAATGATATAAAACTCCTCAGCAATGTTAGCCGGGCATGATTCTGACAAACTGTCCCATCTTTTTTGAATGATACATTGTAACAGTTGTGGAGCACTTACATTTTAATCAGTAAGGAAAATGAAATGTTTGACCTTTCAATTTTCTGTGCAAGCTTACAGACAATAGAAAAGATAATTAAAACTGTGAATTAAAACTTGCAAAACGGTGTTGTTTCTCTAGCAAAGAGAAATGTCTGTGAAATAAAGGTCACTTATCAGCCAGTTCTAGTTATTAAATCTTTGTACTTAGCACTGAAGTGGCACCAAAGAATCAAAGGTCAAGTCATTAAATAATGAAACAAGGAGAATTAGAAAAAAGGTCATGAGCAATCTTAACTACAGCTGTCCAGATGCAGCCAAATTTACTCAGGGTGGGACCAAATGTAGCCCTGGAGCCAAGCAGATGTAGTTCCCACTAGCATGAAGCTGAATTCGGCCCAAGAGATGCAAAAACATCCCTGACTCGGAGTGTACCACAGTTTACCACTCTACCTCTCCTCTGCACTTTATTCTATCAGCCTCCTGACTCCATTACTAATGATGTTAAGGAAATGCAGATTTATTTTTTCCTTTGTTATTTTAATAATGAGAAAGTAATTTTGTAATTTGGAGACAATACACATGTAAAATATTAAGGGACAATTATTAGCAGTTCACCACATATTAATTTACTCCCCTAATGCTGAAACAAATGAAATCTTTCTTGTAATCATCCAATTTGAGTGAATTCTAACAAAGCTGGTTGAACAAAGCTCCAGAGATACATTCCTCATTTCAGTGTCATTTATTCCTCTACTCTTCATGAATGTCTTTAGAGTTTTAGAGGATACAACATGTATAATGATGCCAATAGGGAATAGATTTTGCCTTTATTCATCTTGATGTTCTTTTGAGGTCCTTCAAATGAAAGGTACAAGAGAGGCATTAACCGTCTGGCATTGTTTTTATTGCTTTTCCCTGCTTTACAAGCAAAAATGTATTTTAATTTTTCCCATATTTCAATAATGATTAACCAAGCTGTTTTTAATCTACACTGAGTCACTTTCTGCCGACTTCTAACTGGGAGCAAAGAATTTCCAGGGTTCTTCTAGAGAAAACTCAGCACATTCAAAGGAAAGAAAGAGAGGCAATGTTCAATTTGCTTGCGTGTTCACAAACCAGAATTTTCAATGTGATGCAGCTCTCAGGGGTACCATATAAAAATAATCATCTATAAGTAACATCAAATAATAATAAGCAGCCTCAGATCTGATTACCCTGTGGCTGTTCCCCTTTTCCTCCTGCTTTTTTTTTCAAAAAAACTCCAGCAGTTGGTTTAAGTCCTAGCTCAGGGTATTGAACTGCAGCAAATGTCTGTGTCTTCATAAAATGTAATATTAAAGTTCATAATCATTTTAACATTCGGACAGTATTTCAAAATAAGCCACATGTCAACATGTGTCTCAGTTTCTAAATGACACAGAACATAATGCTCCCTTCTTTATAATTCTGTTCTTGAGACACCAGTGACAAGGCCCTAGTCTACATTAAGATACGCAACTTCAGCTACAAAAATAGTGTAGCTGAAGTCAACATACTTAGATCCACTTATCGCAGTGTCTTCATGGCGGTGAGTTGACTGCTGCTCCTCCTCCGTTGACTCCGTCTGCGCCTCTTGCAGCGGGGGAGTACAGAAGTCGACGGGAGAACGCTCAGGGATCGATTTATCACATCTAGATTAGACGTGATAAATTGACTCGATAGGTCGATTGCTACCTGCCGATCCAGCGGGTAGTGTAGACATACCCTAGGGTATTTATTTAGGTGTGTGTCTCTGTCAATTGTATGTGCATAGTTACTACATGTGTAAGAGGAAGTGTTATTTGAACTGTATGAGTTGGAGGTCAGAGTACAATAGTTTCCTAATGGGAAGTCTTTCAACAAAGGGCTGAATAAAGAAGGATCACGGGGTTCTTGTTCCAGACATAGATCTGGCTGCCACAGGACTATTATTCATGGCTAACAGCTTTTTAAGGGTATGTCTACACTGCAATTAGACACCTGCAGCTGGCCGGTGTCAGCTGACTTGGGCTTGTGGGGCTCAGGCTAAGAGGCTGTGTAACTGCAGTGTAGATGTTCGGGCCTGGGCTGCAGCCCGAGCTCTGGGACCCTCCCACCTTGCAGGGTCCAATAGTCCGGGCTCCAGCCAAGCCTGAATGTCCACAACACAAGTAAAAAGCCCCTGAGCCCAAGCCTGAGTCAGCAAGCAAGGGCCAACTGCAGGTTTTTTATTGCAGTATAGACATACCCTAGAACGGTATTCCCTTTACTTTGGCTAGAAGAGGGGGCTGCTATTTTATGGATTGTTGCTGTGTTTGGCAGGCAAGCCTGGCAGCATGCCTTTCTTACAGCTATGCTACCATTGCAGCAGGGCAGGCAGTCTGAGGGCCCAGAACACACTTGATGCTTTCCCTGGTAATGCCATTATCTTCTTCAGAGGATAAGCCTCTTGTTTAAAAAAAATTACCATTTTTACCCTCGTGATTGTGAAGAAAACCTTCCAAATGCAAACCACAGCGTAAACAGATGCAGGAGCATCTTTCTGAATCTGCAGACGGACCGCTCCAGTTCCTCTGCGGCTGCTTGCAGCTTTCCTAACAACAGCTAACAGGACTGTCATGAGTGTCTGCCACTACTGTTGGGAACAAAACCAGAAGCTTTGAAATTGATAAGAATGAGGTAAATTTCACTCTGTTAGAGCTTGAGAAGGCTCTGAGCAGCAGCTGGGTAGGCAGTGGAACTATTAACTGGGTTTTTCCCTGGTCAGTGGGATCATCTTTTTAGCTTGGTCCCCTGGTTGTTAGGTAGCTAACAAACCTTTCTAGCTCTGTATCTGAGGGCAAGGCAGTGTTAGTATGACTATAGGTAAGTGTGTTGGTGGACGACTGATGGAAACAAGATATATATGAGAGAGAGAGACAGACACTCACTTTTAGGCGAGAATTGGGAGAAAATATATAAAGGAGAATGTAGAGTACACAGAACAATGTAGGGCTAGAAAGACAAAGAAATATAAAAGGATGGAATATAAGGGAAAGGGGAAAATAGAGGGAGCAGACACTTAAAATGAAACAGCGAAGGAATGAATGTTCTATAGGAAAGTCAGAAAAAGGGCCAACAAAAACCGACAGACACTAAGTTACAAGCTTAAAATGACTACTGCATAGAAAGCTGAACTTTTCATCCAGTAACACCCAACAAATTACCTTTCTAGAACATGCCTAATTTCATTCAAATGTTCTAGCTAGTGGCTGTAAATAACCAAAATCCTTGTGCAACTCCATCTATCACTCACTGGCAAATATGCATCCTTTAGAATATCATCGGGTTGCAATATCAAGAGCCAGGAGTTGTTCCTGCCAAATGCTTGCTTGCTTCATGCTCAAGTCAATAACCCACTCATGTTAACACCCACCATGTTGCTTACTTGCCCTCATTAGCACTGCAGGACCAGCTGGGTTTTGTGCTGAGTAAAGGTAACAATACTACCCAATTTAAGTAAGAAGTTGTTACAACAAATTGCATTCACAACTCTAAACATAAAATAATCAGTTTTCAACATGCAATGGCATCTATCCAAAAAGCGCTTAAAGCTCTTTGGCAACTTTCTACAGTATTTGCAACAATATTGTCCAAAGAATACATAGTGCTGGTTAAACAGTTTGGGCTAGAGCTTCCTTTCAATTCATGCCATAATTTTAGTTGTCTTATAAAGTTATTCTTTGCATTGTATCTGATTTTTTCATGAGATACTAGTGATAAAATTAAATGTGTTTTATTAATCAGGCAGATATGATATTTCTTCCCTCTTTATTCACAGATATTTGCTAGAAAAACAGTACAAAGCTCCAGGAGGTAAAATGTCAGTTACAGCTCAAGGATACACAGTGTGAAGGAACATACTGTTATAGTGCATGGACTGAATTGTGAATGAATCACAATACCAGAGGACCAAAAATAATCTCTCACATCTGATATCTCACATTGTAGCCCATTACAATTTAAAGTAACACACAGCACATAATCCTCCCTTACAGAGTGTACTATAGAATGAGGTTTTTGAAGACAACCAAGGCCAAGATGACGCTCCATAACGGCTCTTTGATTCCTCTGAAGATCAGCCTGCTAGCAATAAATATCTGTATAAAGAATTCACTGTCACTCTGTCGAACAGAGTCAATTATCTGGGGTGGGAGGGAGACCTGGAAATTTCATTTGACTATGTCTCAGAAAGACACCGACCCATATTTAAAATACTGATGGAGAATGGGGAGATTATTTTGCAATCGTTGGTTTTAATTTGTATTTATAATAAATGCCCACAGATAACACTAGAATGTATTATATATGCAGAAGATCTGTTCTGATTTCTCTTTCCTCTAATAACTTCCTATTAGCAGCACTTGTCATTAATAATGGGCCATTATCTAGGAATTTAGTTGGCCAAATTACAGATGCAGGAGGTGACTGCTGTTATGTCTCCCATCTGAATAGGTCTGAAAATTTTCCACCAGCAAATTATATGACTTCTAAACTGAAGTTTTCACTTTATTTCAGGTCAATTTATTTGTGCCTTGATCTGAGAAAGTAATATTAGACTGAGCAACAAAAACTCACGAAAGAACTAGATTGTATTCCCATTATTTTCAAAATGTGGAAATCCAGCTAACAGGCTAGAATCCTCATCTCTAATTTATTTCAGTACCATGCTGTCTAGATCCATTATTTAATTTAGTCACTCTTGGTGGTCCATCTATCAAATTATTTCTATGCATGGAGAGAAAGTGATAAGCTAAAATGCTAATTATCCATTTTTCTGAAATTAAAAAAATATATGCTAAGAATAACAATAAGGTTTATTACAACAGTTGTTAAACCAATACCATTTTTCATTTGACAAAATAAACCTTAACAAGCTTTTTCAGCCCAGCGTTTTAATTGCTGGTCACC
Source organism: Dermatemys mawii (assembly GCA_007922305.1). Classification (NCBI taxonomy): domain Eukaryota; kingdom Metazoa; phylum Chordata; order Testudines; family Dermatemydidae; genus Dermatemys; species Dermatemys mawii. Next base: position 28,238,003 of record ML677352.1, read on the forward strand.
TTATCTAATAAGGAAATATATGTTTGCTGTTGGCCATATACTTTTCTCTTATCCTCAATACTATATCGGGAATATTTGCTGTCTTATGTTGTGTCTGAGTCAGCCATAAGAATACTCCTTTTACAAATCTGTTCTAAAATGTAGGCTACATCATGGTTTATAAGGTCCAAGCCCCCAAATCATTATTTTTTAAAGTTTTGAACTTGAAGCATTAAAAGCTATTTTTAGTTACGGAAAGCAAGAAACTGGGCTTTAAATTGTAATATGAGACACAAGCACTTAAACACTATGGTTTGGATGCTACAGGAAAAATTTAGGATAGATTTGGGGTTTTTGCTCACATAATTAGAAAGATGCCTTTTAAAGCCTTTTAAGTCATCAATGGGAACTACTGGAGGTTAGCTGCATTTTGAAAAACCTTGAAACTAAAGGGATGTTTTAATGGAATGATTTACTGTGCACAGGCATTGCTGTAGTTTCTTTTATTATGGTTCCTTTTACAATGGTGATTCAATGCATATGTCAATTAGCCACATTTTAATCAGCACTGTGTATTTCACTGTGTGCTCTCTCTCCATCTCTGAATTGAGTATGGCACCTCAGAGAGCCTTATTCACCACTCCCTGACCCAGCCAAAGTTTTTCCAAAAGATGGCCCCGATCCTGCAATGAGTGCCGCAGATGGATCCCTTCATCTGTGGGGAGACCCACGGATGTCAATAGGGCTCTATACAGGTCTAAGGGTCAGCTCATAAGGACATCACAGGAGAAGAAATAACTACAGGAGTGTTGAATAGGACGCATGTATGAGGTTAAAAATGTTATAGAGCAATGGGGAAAATACAACTATATTTTAATAAAAGGTTTTTATTTTTTAAAAAAACCTTTTTCTGCAGGTTCCACTATAAAGTCCCAATTGACTTGCCTGATATCAATAAGATTTCCGTAGTATAAACCAGTGGTCGTCAAACTGGGATGCGTGAGACCACCCCAGGGGGTGCGCGAGCCCCTGATGTCGCTGCCAAGCCCGCCTGGGAGACCGTCAAACTCCCGGGCAGGCTATTTTGGTCCCACCGAAATGCCGCTGCCAGCTTCTGGTTTTTGCAGTGGCATTTCAGCGGACATACCTAGACCTCAACAGGTAATGTACTCATACACGGGCCCATACTGAAATGTGTTACAGGACAGCTGTTCCGTGCCTGGACATTAATATTGTTATCCCTTTGGCTGGACACTAGCTAAAAATCAGAAATCTTGCTGAGTGATTTCCACATGGAGGAAAAATCCATGAGAGAGTCAGGATGTTTTCTTAGTGTAATCTGTTTGTCAGTCCTCTTACCCTGCACACTAGCATCCCTCTTCTTCCAGAAGCCTTGGGCTAGGAACCTCTGCCCAGAACCCAGAAATAATCCTATTCCTTTGTTTTTTTCCAATGCTCCCCGCAGACTCACTGCACACAACAGCCTCTCACTGCTGACTGTACATAGAAAATTTCATCCCAGCACCCACCCCTGTATTTGAAACCTAGAAGACTGTTAGCGCCTTACTTCTCTGAGGGTGGTCACCAGCATGATTTGGCTGGATAGCTCCGTATGTCAGCCTCCTCCTTTGTGTGTACTTGTTTTTAAACATCCATTTGCTTGAATGAGGTGTGGGCTCTTCTTTGCTTCCAGGGGCAGCTTATCAAGCTCTCTTGCATAACAATACCATGACAAGAGAGAGCAGTGTGACCAGATAGCAAGTGTGAAAAATTGGGGTAGGTTAATAGGAGCCCATATAAAAAAAGACCCAAATATCGGGACTGTCCCTATAAAATCGGGACATCTAGTCATCCTGAGAGAGAGCGCGCCTTTTTTTACTAGACAGAATCTGGACATAGTATACATTTGTATTATAGGCTCTGTACTTCTAACAACTTGAGTGGTGGAGACATGTCCTTTTGGAGCAGGAAGAAGTAAGTTCTGTCCCTCTGCCTTGGTGAAGTTCTGAGTGACATAATGTGTTGCTGAGTGCCCGCCCCAAAGTCCTACCTGGCCACAGATTAGTTATCAAATAACGAACCAAGAGAATACCCACACAGATTTCAGTCTGTATCCAGGCAAAATTCCAGCTGAAATCAAAAGGCACTTGAATGGCATAGAAATGGGAAGAACAGACCCTTAATTTCCATGAAAATGATGCCCTGGAATATTTTGTTTGCATAGCTTTGTCAGTGCCCAAGGTTTTCCATTCCTTTCCTGGCTGATTATTTTAAAAAGTGCATATGTGTATATTATATATTATATATATACACACATATATATACGTATATACACATATATATGCTTTTTAAAATAATCAGCCAGGAAAGGAATGGAAAACCTTGGGCACTGACATATACATATAATCTCTAAAAACACCTAAACATTTTTTAAAAGGCAAGATGTATGTTAAGTTTCCTTGTAAGAAAATATTTACAGCAATTAGTGCTTAAATCAGATTTGGAGGCTTCTGAGTTTGTGGTCTATGATTCATATTCCCCCACAAAGTCATAGATGGGGTACAAAGCAAACTGTGCATATTAGGTGTGTGTCTGTATTTGGGTGATATACATACACATACACTACACCTACATTCACAGGTGAGGGGGGGTCATTTTGGGCTCAAGGGATTAAGTCCCACCAATAATCCCACAATAGCCTAAAGTGGTTGATGTACTGTAGGGCGAAGTCCTAACGACTGCCTTCAGGGGACAACTGGTGAGGCTGGAGATGGAGCACACAAACCGCTGGCTGCAGAGGAAGGAGGCACAGGGCAAAGAATGGCATTTCAGTTGGGCTAATTCACTGAATAGGGCTCTCTGCACATGCTCCTTACTGTTTCCCCTCATGCTTCTTCAGACCTAACAAGGCTGCATAGTGTTAGAGCAGGGGTGGCTAACCTGAGCCTGAAAAGGAGCCAGAATTTACCAATATGCATTGTCAAATATCCATAGTAATATGTCAGCAACCCCCATCAGCTGCCCCCCCCCCTTCATTCCCAGTGCCTTCTGCCCACTGGCAGCCCCACTGATCAGTGCCTCCCCCTCCCTTCCCACACCACCTGCTCAGCTGTTCTGTGTTGTGCAGGCGGCTTTGGGGGTAAGGGAGAGGAGCTGAGGGCACAGCAGGCTCCGGGCAGGGGGCGGGAAAGGTGAAATAGGGGCAGAGCCTGTGGCAGCGCCAGGGTTGAGCAGTGAGCATCCCCCAGAACATTGGAAAGTGGGCGCCTGTAGCTCCAGCCCCAGAGTCTGTGTCTATACAAGAGCCGCATATTAACTTCTGAAGAGCCGCACGTGGCTCTCTGGAGCCACAAGTTAGCCACCCCAGTGTTAGAGGTTTGGGTTTTTGTTGTTGTTGGGGGAGAGGGAGGTTTGATGGTTGTTGTCATCTTCCTCATCTGAGGCATAGCCCTGGCTGGAGATGGGACACTGGACAGAGGGTCAGCCTTCTGAGGTGGCTCCAAAAATACTCTCTCAGGCACTTGGCTGTCTGGTTCTTACCTGCACGCTCCGGATCTACCTGATCACCATATGTGGGGCTGGGAAAAAAATTTCCCCTAGGTCAGGCTTGGGAGGCTACCGCCTTCCTGTGCAGTGCATGGGTGCAGGTCACTTGGCAGGATTATCTGGGTCTCTCTCACATAATCATTTCCCTGCTATGGTAAGGGCCTCAGGCACTGGTGCACCTCAATACCGCCTATTCTCCTCCAGAGGCACATAATAGTCTAGTCTCCTGTGGGCTGTAATACTTTGCTCTAATTTTGATTGTTAGGTTTAACGCGCGGGTGCCGTGGGGTGTTAGTGGCCTCATATACACAGTAGGTCAGACAAGATGATCATGTGGTTCCTACTGGCTTTTAACTCCAACTCTGAGCGTGTGCTGGGGGTAAGAGAGGGGGCTGAGACAGTCAGTGGGTTCTGACGCAGGGGAAAGGGAAGCTACTGATCCTGGTGGTGGTGGAAGGAGTTGATGATGGACAGTACATAGAAGGAGGAAGTGTTCTGCAGCTGGGTGTTGTGGAGAAGGTGTTCTGGGTCAGGGTGGAAAAGGCTTAGAGCTGAAGACTGTGGTTCTGAGAAATGGAGAGGTAGGGAGGAAGAGTAGGGGTGCTCAGCAGGAGAGGAAACACCAACTACCAAACGGCTCTTTACTCTAGAGGAGAAAGGCATAACAAGAGCCAAAGGCTGGAAACCAAAGCCAGACACATTTAAATTAGAAATATGGTACAATTTTTTTTTTAAACAGTGAGGGAGATTAATCACTGGAACAAACTACCAAGAGAATTCGTGGATTCTCCATCTCTTGATGTCTTCATATCAAGACTGGATGTCCTTCTGGAAGATATGCTTTACTCCAATGGGGTGGGGATGGTAACTGGGTCATATGGAATGGGCTGTGACATCCAGTAGGCCAGACTAGATGCTCTAATCATCCCTTCTGACCTTAAAATCTATGAACTGGAAATAGAACGTGTGCACACATGCGTGATCAGGAGCAGATGGAAGGTGGAACAAGAGGAACAGAGCTTTTAGGAAGATCTGAGCCTGGAAAGGGATGGGTTAGACAGAGTTCAGAGCACAGCGATTGAGTCAATTAATGGAGTGTGTGTGTGTGTGTGTGTGAGACTGTGTGTAGAAAGCCAGCACACAGGAGAGAACAGAAGATTGGAAACGGAGATGTTGCAACTAGGAAAGCACAATAAAGAGGTTACAGAGAGAAAACTGTTTTCTTCCACCCTGTCCTTTACTGCAAAGTGTCATAGTTTATTATTTGAAAGGGGGAGGTGAGAAAGTACCCCTTTTTATTTCCATTTCCTCAAAAGTATCCCTTATCCCCCAGTAAAATGCTTCCCAGTAATACCCATGAACACATGCCCTAGTTTTTCCACTTTGAGAGTCTGAGTGTCTGAGTCTGAGTGTGAGTGTAAAGGGATCTTGCTATCTTTAGCCTCACCAGCAACATTTCTGGGATCCAGTTGCCATGGTGAGTGAGTGTGTGTACACACACACACACACACACACACACAGCTTGAGTTTGGGAGAGGCACATTTTCATAAAGATACAAATCAAAATAAATATACAAACATATTACATCAGACCAAAATAAAAACATATTACACCAAAGAAAATTTCTTAAAGGGGTTAACAAAACGAAAAACAAAACCACAAAAAAAAAGGAATGCTGAATTTTTTAAAACCAACAAATATTGAAAGTTTGGAAATGTTAAGTGATAGCAAAAATTTAAAAACCAACAAAATATTGGAAAATATGAAGTCATTATAACTTGAACAACCTTAACTCTGCACAGCAATCACTAACCTAATATGATGTCTAATTGTATACATTACCGATTAGAAGTGCTAAAATATAAACACCACTTTATCATCTTCCATATATTTCCAAGTCATTTAGCTGGCTCTGACACTTTTAAAATGTTCCCTTTCTTACTCAGAGTCCATTTTGAAATCGTGAATGAATGAGAGTTGAATAGTTAACAAAACCTAAAGTGTGTCTTTCTCCTTGTGTTGCTCCTTTTTACTTTCTCTGCCTCCCACAATCACACAAACAGAAGAGCAGTAGAGAGGAAAGTCTGTTAAACAGCACACTAATGGATGATAAAATTTGGTAGCAACGAAAAATATTGAGGGCCTCCGGTGGACATGAAAAATATTCCAGGGGACTCCAGGAAGCAAATGAATCTCTACCTCAAATGTCTGAAACCTTGCCACACAGGCAAATAGTTTGTGCCTCTCCTAAACACTTTTAAAGTTGCTTGTGTAGACTACATCAGACTTCCAATCTTTCAAAGGGCCCATATTAAAGAAATCACTCTGTTAACTGAAACACTGTTCTGTCCAGTCACAATGCTGAGCTCTACAGCTGGGGTTTAGTACCAGCCACAAAGTGTGCTTCATGCAGTTGGTGTAGCATAGGACCATATGGGAACTGTGGATGGGTCTCATTCTTGCAATCCTTGTTTCTGAGGCTGGTTCATGCTGACTGCACTGTTAATACGAAGCGTTCATGTGATGGCCACCATCTCTGCCAACACATCGGGGATTGATCCAGGGATCTCCAGCACCGAAAGCAACCCAATTAGCGCTCAGGGAAAGAGGACATTACTGAGCTGCTATCACGTGCCATTTTCGTAACCGCTGTGCCGGCCCCAGTGCTGGCTGATGCATTTCTGGTTGCACATGTCAAGTCAATGGGCACTGAATTTACAGTAGATGAGATAAAAAGCAGTTTGAAAAGAATTAGTCCAGAGTGATAATTATTTTCTAACTTAAAACCCAAAGTCACTGCAACAAGCCAGGGTTCATTTAGCATAAACTGTAGCTCATTAGCTGGGGAGAATGTAAAGTCATATCTCCAGGGATGTGTAATAAGAAATCAGAATAGAACGTGCATTAAATTCTGGAAAAATGGAGGGACATCCTATGCAATCAGATCACCAAATCGGGAACTATAACACAGTAGAAAGTTATGGAAGCTGCCAAATGTGGGATGAGAAAAAATGATTCTGAAAAGATATCTAGCAATGAAATATTGTTCTTATCCCCTGCCCTAGTAACAACTGCACGTTAGCAGCAGACATTGCTAATTCTGTCACAAGATCTTTACAGAAATGCTGCACACCCTATTTTTTTCATTATTGCTGTTTTGAAAAACAAAGTCCTGTGGTGCTTTTTCCTCTATGAAACCCTGCTTATGAATTCATAGCACAGCATGAAGGTTATTAAAATCCCCTATGTGAGAACCACACACAGCACACGGAGATATGAATTGGCATTCCATGGAGATAATGCTATCTTATGGGCAAAACAAGAAGTATGGTTTCATTCTCAGACTACATTTGAAAAGGGCAAAGCATCTGGCTGCTGCTATGGCTAGCTGACCATTTCTCCTTTTTACATATGAATTAATAAGTAAAAAGTATGGTAAATAGCATAGTAGTTATCTTACCGAGACTGGATAGTCCCACGATACCTTTTACTTGCAACCATTTAACATGAAGTGGATTAAATGCAGCTTGGGCTACCTAAATATAGTGACAAACTATTAACACATCATGGTTTACTCCCACTCGTGTATTTTAAATCAAAATGTAATTAACTGCTGAGATAGCCAGTACACCTCACAAATTAATTCCAGTCACCTGCCTGTCTGCTGATTTCTTTATTTTTACAATCATTCATTTAGCACCAGTTTCACTGTTGAAACACAACAGTTTAATGCTTTGTTTTATTTCATTGCCAAAACAAATTCAATTTCAAGCAGCAGACAGTGCCATGGTGAATGCTCTCAGCAGCAGGGAGAGCTTCAAAAAACAAACAAACAAACAAAACCCACTGTCTGGGAGAGAAAGTTTGCTTGAGAACAAAAACCACAAAAAGTTTCCCAAGCTCTCAGGCTCCTAGAAAAGCTTCATTAAAGCTGACAATACTTCACAGTGAGGGAGAACCTCTCCACCCCAAGAGAATTAAGAAATAGTAATAGCACAGTTAAATTTCATGTCTGAAGCATCCTCTGTTTAAGGAAAATGCCCTTTATGGGGACAAGCTCAAAGAATTATTAGGCCATTTCTCTAACTTGGCTGATCAATCAGCAGTCTAGGTGAAACCACAGGTGTCTGGTGCTAATCATCACTAATGGTAGGCACAGAATATCAAAGGCAAGGTCTGAAAACTGGAGTGAAGCAGCATGGGACCCAATCACCTTTAGCAAAAGAATCTCTTTAGCAGTAATGTCAAACAACTGACCATTCTGTTGAAAATGCTTTCCTTCGCTTGCTGAGTCTTTCTAATGGTGCCCAGCTGTGTAGCATCCCACTCTAATGCAACCATTGCTGAAATTTTGAGATGGGCATGGGCCTATGCTGTGAGGTTTATATCTGAATGTGAACTTTTTGCAGGTTCAGAACCGTTCAGATTCAAAGTTCCCATTTTTGCCAAATTGTTCTATCATTCAGTTGCACCCGACAACCTTGACCAAGTGTGAAAGTTCTCACCCCATGATTCTAACTCATTTTTTACTTGCTGAATACTATTTGAGTGCCATAGCTGACATCAGTATCCGAATCTAATGACTATCTCGAGGAGAGAGGACATGGAAAAGAAAATGGTTTCATAATTGCCTTGAAAACTTTTGATTCTGACTCCCTGCTCTAAGTAAAGCCACTGGCATGCAGAATTTTCTGTTGATGGAGAGAGAAAGAGAACAACAAGTAGCTGTATGACTGATGAGAGTTCAATTTCAGACTAAAAATGCTCCTCCAGAGCATGGGTCACTACTTAGACCATCCCTGTCCCCCTCCACTAAAAGCTAATATGAGATTTTCTAATATTCTGCCTTTGGTTAGTATTCGACATGTACAAAGCTTTTGTTGTCTCTATAGCAGAGCACAGTCTTTTCAAAGTTTTTCTGTGGAAGAGAGGAATAGGTCAGAGGGACAAGAGATCATTGTTTTTTCTGAATGCCAGAAATGTCTATATAGATACCTCTATGACACCATCATAAAGTGCCTGAGCACCCACAAGTATTAATGAATTTAGCCTAATGACACTTCTGAGAGGCAGGGAAGGGTTATTATCCCCATTTTACAGATGGGGGATTAAGGCACAAAGAGAAAGTGACACAGGAAGTCTGAAGAGATTTCTAGTCCAGCACTTTCATCACAAGAGCAACGTTACCTTTCTCCTTCATAAGTCACTTTTGTGTTTAGGTCAATAGCCCAACCAGTACTGCTGATATTCAGGGCCCAGAGGCATAAGCATAAGAACAGAGTGATAAAAGCACTTGGTTTATGAGTGACTGCGGGTCTTGCAACAGCATTCTAGCGCTGCAGAGGATTTCTTGCCACACCTTCTGCCTGACCCGAGCCATCTATTTTGTAGTTGATGTCAAACAGAGAAACATGCCCCTCAACGTGGATGCGTCAGCTTGAATTTCAGATTTAGCACAGTCTTTTTCAAAAAAATTTAAATGAAAAGTCACCACATCAGTCTTTTACCTTGACTAGGTATAAAATCATAGAATATCAAGGTTGGCAGAGACCTCAGGAGGTCATCTAGTCCAACCCCCTGCTCAAAGCAGGACCAACCTCCCACTAAGTCATCCCAGCCAGAGCTTTGTCAAGCCTGACCTCAAAAACCTCCAAGGAAGGAGATTCCACCATCTCCGTAAGTAACTCATTCCAGTGCTTCACCACCCTCTTAGTAAAAAAGTTTTTCCTAATATCCAACCTAAACCTCCCCCACTGAAACTTGAGACCATTACTCCCTGTTCTGTCATCTGGTTTCACTGAGAACAATCTAGATCCATCCTCTTTGGAACCCCTTTTCAGGTAGTTGAAAGCAGCTATCAAATTCCCCCTCACTCTTCTCTTTTGTAGACTAAACAATCCCAGTTTCCTCAGCATTTCCTCGTAAGTCATGTGATCCAGCCCCCTAATCATTTTTATTACCCTCTGCTGGACTCTTTCCAATTTTTCCACATCCTTCCTGTAGTGTGGGCCCCAAAACTGGACACAGTACTCCAGATGAGGCCTCACCAATGCCAAATAGAGAGGAATGATCTTGTCCCTCAATCTGCTCGCAATGTCCCTACTTATACAACCCAAAATGCCATCAGCCTTCTTGGCAACAAAGGCACACTGTTGATTCATATCCATCTTCTCATCCACTATAACCCCTAGGTCCTTTTCTGCAGAACTGCTGACTAGCCATTCAGTCCTTAGTCTATAGCAGTGCATGAGATTCTGCTGTCTTGGGTGCAGAACTCTGCACTCGTCCTTGTTGAACCTCATCAGACTTGTTTTGGCCCAATCCTCCAATTTGTCTAGATCCCTCTGTATCCTATCCCTACCCTTCAGCGTATCTCCCACTCCTCATAGTTTAGTGTCATCTGAAAACTTGCTGAGGGTGCAGGCCACACCATCCTCCAGATCATTAATTAAGATATTGAACAAAACTGGCCCCAGGACCGGACCTTGGGGCATTCTGCTTGATACCAGCTGCCAACTAGACATGGAGCTATTGAGCACTACTCTTTGAGTCCAACAATCTAGCCAGCTTTCTATCCACCTTATAGTCCATTCATCCAGCCAACAGTTCTTTAACTTGCTTGCAATACTATGGGAGACCGTATCAAAAGCTTTGCTAAAGTCAAGGAATAACACGTCCACTGCTTTCCCCTCATCCACAGAGAAAGTTATCGCATCATAGAAGACAATTAGGTTAGTCAGGTTAACCTAGTGAGGAGGGCTTTAAACTAGGTTTACCGGGGGACGGAGACCAAACCCTGAGCTAAATGGGGAAGTGGGATACCATGAGGAAGCACAAGCAGGGAGGGCACCTGCCTCATACTGAGAAAGCAGGATGATCAATGAGTTCTCTTAAGTGCCTATACACTAATGCAAGAAGCCTGGGAAACAAGCAGGGAGAACTGGAAGTCCTGGCACAGTCAAGGAATTATGATCTGACTGGAATAACAGAGACTTGGTGGGATAACTCACATGACTGGAGTACTGTCATGGATGGATATAAACTGTTCAGGAAGAACAGACGGAGCAGAAAAGATGGGGGAGTTGCATTGTATGCAAGAGAGAAGTACGACTGCTCCGAGCTCCACTATGAAACTGCAGAAAAACTTGAGAGTCTCTGGATTAAGTTTAGAAGAGTGAGCAACAAGGGTGATGTCGTAGTGGGAGTCTGCTATAGACCACCAGACCAGAGAGATGAGGTGGACGAGGCTTTCTTCAGGCAACTAACAGATGTTACTAGATCACAGGCCCTGGTTCTCATGGGGGACTTCAATCACTCCAATACCTGCTGGGAGAGCAATACAGCGGTACACAGACAATCCAGGGAGTTTTTCTGAAAGTGTAGGAGACAATTTCCTGATGCAAGTGCTGGAGGAACCAATTAGGGGCAGAACTCTTCTTGACCTGCTGCTCACAAACAAGGAAGAAATAGTAGAGGAAGCAAAAATGGATGGGAACCTGGGAGGCAGTGATCATGGGAAGGTCGAGTTCAGGATCCTGACACAAGGAAGAAAGGAGAGGTATAAAGGAGAGGTCTCCCAGGGAAAGACCAACACCGATAAGATGCTTCTCCCTATTTCCTTCCCCACTCTTCCTATTCTGTAGAAGCACATTTGTTTTCCCTTCTCAGTAACTGTCCTGTGATTACTCTAGCTCAGACTGACTGGCTGCAATACAAAGGGATTCAGAGTCCGTGTGTTGAAACTTTGCAGCTTGGCAAACATATACTGTGGGCAGTGGTTTTCAATCTGTGGTCTGCAGACCCCTGAAGGTCCACAGGCTAAGATGACCACAAAAAGTTGCTGTTACCATAGAACAGTGCTTTTCAACCTGGGGGTCCACAGACTAGGCCTACGATTTCCAAAGGGGTCAGCACCTCCATTCAAAAAATGTCAGGTGTCCACAAATGAAAAAAGGTTGAAAACCATTAGGGTAGGGACAGCAGGCTTAATCTTCAACTCAGCTAGAGTGGCAGAGGCATAGGTGATTCTAGGCTACCTTTATACCTCCCCTAATTCTGGGCACAGTCAGAGGCAGGACAAGTGCCTGACATGTATTAGAGCAGTCCAAGAGCAGCTTTCATTTATACTGCTACGTAACAGGGCAATTACCTCAGTGAGGACTGACTGGGGTGCCACGAGACCCCTCTCCTCATGCCTCTGGAGTGTAAATCCAATGCATTTTTAATGTACTGGGATTCAAAGACTGGGATGGGAGTGGGGGAAAGATTATGTCTTCTAGCATCAGGTCCAAGGAGCGTTACTGAGGAGGTAGACTGGAAATGAGTTTGAGTGGCGGGTTATTGTCTGAGCACGATTGTTGTCAAGTTGGAATTCAGCACTGACTGGGGATGCTTTGTTGTTGAACAGTTTCTTGTGGTAGTGGCCATAACAGCAGCAGCAGCAACGGTATGATGCTCTTCAGCTCACATAAATATGTTCTTCCAGGTCCTGCAGAGGGACTATAGTTCTCTCTTCTTTCAGCATTTTTGTTGGATTCCTTTTATTTCATTCACAGAGATTTGGTCTACATTGAAAATGAAAGTCTTTTTTCCCCCCCTTTTCTCTTCTCCATATAAATATATTATAAAAACCATGAGGAAATACCACTTAAAAGTTCTTATTTTACTTTCCAGAAAGTGAGTTTGCTGTAGCTCTGTCAAATCAGATCAAAGCCAAAGGAGGGGAAAGAAACATGACTTTTGTTCTCTTGACCCTGGGAAATCAGGACATTCTATAGAGCATTCCTTCACCTCCCAATTTAGTTTCTGTCAAATCACAAAAGAAAATAAATACCCAAGGGAGGGGTGGGGCAGCTGTCTCTTGGTCTTTTGAATACTTTTGGGACAAAAAAACACTTAGAACTGATCTATTGGGGCACTTTCCTTGTCTCCTACTCTTCCTTTCTAAGTCTTTGACATGTTATTTGTAAAAAGCAAAAGCACTTACAAGTGCTGGTTGGGACATAAAATCCCCTGCCAGCCATCTCTTACTACAACAGTATTAATTGGGGGACGAGGGAAAGAGGGAAATGTATTTAGAAATCTTGTCCAGTCTCTATCTGCATTTCCACTTTCCTCTTCTCTTTCTGTCTCAGAGACATTTTGAAATAAAAATAAATTGCCATTTTCACTTTGTTGGTATTCCAGCCAAGTGTGCTTCCCCTACTTTCTTCCTCTAGCATTCTCTCCATTGCAATTACCACTTTGGCTTTCAGTTCATTCCACTACTCTCTACACTCAACCCCCAAAGGCAGGGGAGGGGAAATTACATTCCCAACATGAGATCATTATGCTGTAATCTTGTTCTCAACATGACCTTTGGCTTCTACAAATGATTGCTATGGTTGCAAAAGTTTATATATCCTGATGGCCATGTGATATAAATATGATATTTAGCAAAATTAATAGATGCAGTCAACTTCCTCAAGACAATATCTGCCTGGGCAATGGCAGTCTTCACCTGCACTAGAATTTGAGAGTACCCAATAGCATCTATGTTCACTATCCAGGCTAATATTTCATTGCAGATTGAATTTTGAGCAGTGCAGCGTGTCACACAACAGCCAAAGTACATGTTCAGCATGACTAGGGATGGAAAAGCAGAATCCAGTGAAACAACCACCAATTCAACCTTATATCCAGACAAAACCAAACAAACAAGCCTCAAACTTTTTAGGAATTCAAGGATGCTTTGGTCATTTTTGGTTTATTTTTAAATGTTTTCATATGCCTCTCACTTTCAGGTTTTACCCAGAATCAGAAGTGGACTGATGAACAAGAAGAGAGTCAATTCGTTAGCCTGTCATCTCTGAAGACCCCTGCTCAAATCTCGTTTAGATGAAGACGAGAGAAGAGCCCTGGCCAAAACATCAGGTCAAAAAGCCCCTCAAACTTTCATCTGAAGTGTATCTAGCAAATACATAAATAAGTGGAGGGGTTCCTCCTGGGTACTATATAACACACTTACCACATAGCCTGACACAGCAGTACCTAAAAAGTCTCATAACTAGAACAGATTATGTATAAGTCTTTCAGTGACTGAGGCGCACTTACATTGCCTGTCAGTTTGCAATGAGTGCAATTCTATCATCCTTACACTGAACAGTATCAACTTCACCAGTAACCCCACTGAACTGAACAGGACTACTTGTAGGAAAAGGTGCTGTTCATAAATAAGGATATCAGATTTTGGCCCTTTGTTAGGCTCTGGCCAACTAAAACCCAACTAGACACAGGATTTCAGGTGTGCTTAACTCAGCCACAAGTTTGTTTATTTTTAAAAGAAGATTACCCAGTACATCTGACTGTGTTGCAGCCTTGGAGTGGTGTTTAGCTAGTGCTGAATGCAGATTTCAAGATGTAAGGATTCCTGTTTGTGCACACAAGTGGGTTTTGAACCTAAAAATATGGGTACAAGTGTCTGCACATTTCGACTCCTCCCTGCTTTGCTTCCAAAATCTGGACTGTATTCTCGGCATCCTCTTCATATAAAACTTCCAGTGAAAATGGATTAGACTCTACCAATTGCTCAAGTGCAATGGAGCCTTGAAGGACCCCTTTACACAAAGTTTCTGAATGTAGAACTTGACCATGAGCTCAAATTCTACTTATTGTGATGCTCTAGCAGTTGGGACCATGGGTTTGTTTACTGAAAGGGCAGCATTCGTGTCTGGTAGTGAAGAAATGCTTGTTTGTGACTAATACTGGCAACTACCACATGGCACTATTACACACAGATTTTAAAAGCTGTGTATAAATTAGTGCATAGGTAGGTAGACCTTGCAGAAATGCTGTTTGCTAGTGGAGGTACAATGTTTTGCAGATGCTGAAATAACACTGGCAAAATCATTTCTCTTTGCCTGGACCTCTCTCTGACAAAATCATAGAATTCAAATCTTAAGTACCACTACATCCTACAGGTTATGCCCACAAAGGAAAAGGGAAAAATTATATAGACCAATATTTCAAACTGGGAGTCTAAACATAGGCCCTAATTCAATTTTTAGGTGTTTAGGTAGGTGATGTGGTTTTCAGAGGGGTTGAACACTACAATCTCTTATTTCAATTTATGTTTTCTTTTAAAAATGTAAATATGACTATTCTAAGGTTGCCACCCCTCCAGGATTGGCTTGGAGTCTCTAGGAATTAAAGATTAATGTTTAATTAAAGATCATGTCATGTGAAGAAACCTCCAGGAATACGTCCAACCAAAACTGGCAACCCAACTCTATTTCAACAGCAAATACCTAGCAAACATGAAGTATAGTTTGTTCTCTGTTGGTCTCAGAGGGCTAGTTTCTCATATCCTTATGCATGTTAATAGTACCTTACTCTGGGAACAGACCCGCTGGAATCTATGGGACTATTCTTGGAGTAAGCGACAACTCGCCTGGAATAAGGATATTAGAATCCTTCAGTTCAATACGCCACTAATGTTTATGTGGTTCACCCCCTGAACAGAGTAACATTTATCCTCCTTTATGGGGAGTTTCCAGGAGTAGCTGCAGGAAGGGAGAACCTGGCTACACTGCTTGATTGTAGCCATGCTGCCTGGAAGCCACAGAGAATGCAGGGACTCCAGAGTTCCTGAGGGAGCAGAAGGTTTCCATAAGGAAGACCATGTGGCTTCTGTGGGTCTTGAGCGACCCATGGGTTCTAGGGGAAGCTCCGCAAGTGCAACCTCATAGACTTTTCCTCTCACAAGGTTTTCTAACGCAAGCAGCAATTGCTCCTCCCAACCCCCAGAATGACAAAACATTATAAAATCTGAATAAATAAAATAAAAATAAAATAGTAGGGACGGGGTCATGGGTCAGCCAGGAGACTATATTTCAAGGAAGATCACATGCGACAAAGCAGATTGAAATCACTGCACTAGTAGAAAAAACTGAAAGAGCAGACAATGCATCTGGACTTCAGAAGGTGATCTGATTCTGATCCCTCCAACGGATTGATTTCTAAAGAAAGCAAGCATGACATTCAGGAAGAAAGCAACTGGAATGGATTATAAATAATTTTACAAAAGGTTCTGTAAAAGGAACAGTTCAAAGTCTAAATGTGAAAAACCTTAGTACCAAACACTCTATTAGAATCACATTAGCTTAATTTACATACTATGTAGCCATTACCAAAACCAAAACACACTGCACCTCATATAAGTATGAAAATAAGCGGTACAAAGTATCTGTGACATTTTCATAAGTGAAACAAATGATCTTCAATCTGTTATCAGGACAACTGGGCATTGCCTAGAACCCTGGGATGTGGCATAGTTTCCCGAGATCTCTAACAAGCAGTTAAGTGAATGATCTTCTGTATATTTCATATCTGAAAGTTTTTTGCATGGCTAAGAAATGTTTTTTATTAAATGTTATAATTTCTGATAAATGTATTATAATGGCTGTTTATTATTATTTGCCTAGAATGCTAGGCACATTACGAGTGACAGAAAAAATCCCAGCCAAGAGAGGCTTGCAACCACTATACAACATGTAAATAAATGACTGTAGATCAAATTAAACAAAACTAGGGTGATTGAATGATACCACCACTAAGGACTTCTCCAGTGGTTGTAGAATGGTGGTAGTTTACATCTATTCAAAACTCACTTAGGACAGGTATAACTGTATACCCAGAAAATGGAGAATCAGGACATGAGTATATATAGGTTGACCTCTGTTGCTTTCTATCTTTGAATGTAGCCATGTGGGTCCTTATCTCATGCTCTGGGTACCTCTCCCATACATATAAATATAACAACCCAGAGCATTCACAATTGCTTTGGTAGATTAAACTCGTAGCTTTACAAAGCTCATGCAGAACATTGGGGAGAAGTGTAAACTACCAAGACACAGGGTAATAATAATGTTATAGACTAAAACATGAAAGGAAAATCTGAACATTGGACAATACTGTGTCCTGGGCAGGGGAAGGACTCCAGGATGATCATGTATTATATATTTAAATCATGTGTGCACCATCTGTCCATCTATTTTCAATAGATCTTATTTTCTGACACTGTAAGGCAATAGCAGGACCACATTAAGGAAACTGCTTTGTAGCTTTGGCTCCCTTATTATAGGAAATTAAGGAGGATGAAAAAATACTGCAGGAAATCAACCAAACTAAGAGGGCTTAGGGCAGAACTAAGTTGTGAAGGAAGATGTAGCAAGAAGAATGGAGGTGGGGGGAGAGAAGATTCTCTGCTCCTAAACTTCTCCCTCTAAGAACAGAAGTGTCAGTTTAATGAGACACTTCAGCACAACCTTAAAGGCCACTGAGGTCAAAGGGAATTTTTCCATGGACTACGAGATCAGGCTCTTGCGGAATACACTTGAGCAGCTCCTTAAGTGCTTCGCTCAGTGGATGTCTAAGAGATTAACTAAGATCCCACAGAGCTAAATTATTGTAGATAAGATCCTTAAAAACATAAAAAGATTGATGCCACTTAGAAATCTGAGATATTAACATTTTAAACAGAAACACAGACAAACAGAAGTCTTAAAAGCAGGGCTGATTAGACTATAAAGTCTGCAGCGTCCTTTAGCTTGACTTGCAATCCAGAATGTTACCATCTGAACCTCTGTGTGAAGTTCAAACACATTACGAATTCCAATTCATATGAATGGTGTGTTGCAGGACTATGAAATTTCACAAATCCTTAATAACTATAAAAGCGAAAAATGTGTCAGAAAATTGAGATAAGCTCAAAATAGTACTTCCATGTATCCAAATAATAATGCTTCTGTAACGTACATATTACTCCAAGACTGTCAGATCCTTTAACAATGCAAGTCTTTTTTAAAAAAAAGACTAAGTCACTAATATTTCTCACTTCATGTGAGATAAAACAGTAATTGTAGGCTATGCCATAATGTAATTGATTGTCATATCTTTTCTAAAGTAGAAAGCTTATCTTTTTAAAAAGTCTCATAGAACAGATATAAACAGTGATAAAAGACTCAATATAACTTCAGAGTTAGTCATGTATTTTCATTACCTCTTTGGATATTTTGTAAAGAGTTCTTAATGCAACTTAGAGAGTTTTAAATGCACGATTTCAGTATGTTAAAGCAATGGACACTGAGCACAATTAGAGCAGATCCAAACCAAAATGAAAATGATTTGTAAATTAATTACATTAAAAGGACATTTGCAGGTTATTGCTCATAATTTTAAAGGTATTTAACCCTTCATTGGGTCTAATACTTTATTGAAACGGAATTCACTTTTCTTTTAGGAAAATAATGTTTCCCTTCATTCTGTGCAACAGTGCTTTGCTAGGTCTTATCTACACGAACACTTAGTTTGCAGCAAGTATGGGTGTAAATCTACTCTGCACTAACCTGTCACACACCAACAGTTCCGTAGTGCACTTTGATCTAACTTCTTTTGAGTGGGAGTAAATTAAAGCACACTTGGGAACTTTTAGTGCACAGCAGCAGGAGTCACAGACACTTATGCATGGCTGGGCTAGTGTATGGTAGATTTACACTCCAGCTTGCTCTGTACTAAGTGTTTAAGCAGACAGAGGTTGATTGTAACAGAGGAACTACTGATACATTGCTTAGTGTTGGAAGCAAGATATAGGGATCCCTTACCCCACTATTCCTTGTGCTCATTCTTGCAGTCTTTGACTTCAGTTGGAAGCTGAGTTGTGCAAGAGAACAGGATTGGCTTACTGGTGGTGGAGAAAGATACAGAAGGTTGAATTAAGGTCTTTGCAACACTGACCATGTTATTGAGGCCCAGATTCTACTTCTCTCGCAAATGCTGAATATCACCTTACTTCATGAATAGCCCCATGAATTTCAAGGTACGACTTAATGAGGGTAAGAGTCAGGGGTGAATAACTTAAATGACTTACTGGTACTCCAGAGCCCTGAGCAGGAGGTGGGGCCTCAACCGGAAGAGGCGTGGCCTCAACTGGAACAGGTGGGTCTTTAAATCCCCGGGGCCTTTAAATCAAGATTTAAAGGCTGCCACTACTATCCCGGGGCTCCATGCTCTGGCAGAGCTTTAAAGGGCTGTGGGCTCCACTGTGGTAGCAGCAGCTGGGAGCCCCTGGCCCTTTAAATCACCACTGGAGCCTTGGCTTCCTGGGGCATAGCAGCTTACTTTCAGCTCTGGTAAGAGTGTCAAAATCAAGCTTTTCAATATTATGGCCTTGATCCTGCAAACATTTAGGGGTAAATTGTGACATCAGGTATATTCCTGAGCAAGGGGCGGTGTTTAAGCTGCAGAACAGAGAAGTCACCCAAGAAGTTACCTGACTCAGACAGAGATCTCTGAGTCACAATACCTGCTTCTTCTGCACTCTTGGAAGCTGGAGAATGGAACCTAGCCTATATCAGCAAAAGTGAAGACATCCACACATTCTGGTTAGCTATACTGAGCAGTGAGTGCTGGGGAGTCAAATCTCTGCCTATTGCCACCTACACCCATTGAGGTTGGTGAGGCATACACACTTATTTCTACATGCTCATCTTCAAGGTCTACATACTCCTCACAGAGGCAAAAGGGAGGCTCTTACTCCTCCATATGGGCATGTAGTCCAAGCCACAAACTAGTTCTATAGCCAGTGTGTAGCTCTGTTCATGTGAGTAGTTCCACTGAAGTCAGATTGAGACCTACATTTGAAAGCTCTGGAGTGATTTTGTTCCTGGGTTACTCAGCCTAAATAAACCTTGTGCTTCACTCCCCCTCTTTCCTCTTTCCCAATTTCCCCTTATTCTTTGTATTTCACCTTTATTGTTCTTTGCTAATACTCTGAATCATTTTTAAAGATCACACAAGAAGGCAACGTGGTTCTTCCAGGGCTGCTTTCTGGAAACAAAAATTGTATGATTCCAAACTGTGTTTTGCTGTAAACTAAATTAAATAATCCTCTAAAACACGGGGCAGTGCCAGAACCTGCTTGGGCTGAAGTCATACATGCCTCATGAATGTAGCTGTCAACTGTAGAGAGAGAGATTTTATTCACCCCATTAACAATAAGTTATGAAGAACAAATGCAGAAACAAAATTAGGAATGCTGGAATAGGATGATCAAGAACAATGACTGAAAAGATTACACTACAAAAATTACTAACCTCTTAGAAATAAGAAGCAAAGAAAATGTATTACTGCCCACAGATGCATGGCCTTCAAGACCATGAGAGCCTCAGGTTCGCTAATCTCCGTTTAGCTATTTGAGGGCCATTGTAATACATCTGTTTATCCAGCTAACCACACTGCTCAACATTTCCATCTAATTGGTAGCATGGCATTGAAGGGGGTAGAGAATTGTTTTACACTATATATATCACACACAAAAAAAAACCTCGTTAAAAACATTATAAAGTCAAGCACTGAAAAATTAGTAAATGTCAGAATTAAAGTTGCTTGTGCAGTCTTTGGCCCCTTCTGCAAATGCATTATGATACTGTCTTTAATTACATGACCATATGCTAGTTTTCACTCAGTGCACAGGATGGATAGTGCACAGTTAATGAGAAGCTATTCAATATTTTGTTTTACCCTCGTTGTTCCATGCATAACCCCAAGCCTCATTTACTGCACACTAGTCAAACCTAGCTCTGAAGACAGAATTATTTATTTAATTATTCATTTTCTCCTGGGCTTTTCTCTGATGTTCATCACTGTCATTTCAGAGTGCTTCACAAACATTAATTCATTTATATTCACAATGCCCCATGAGGTATGCACATGTGCGTGGGGCGGTAATTATCCCCAGTTTACAGAGGAGGGGATGAGGAACAGAGAGCTACTAGGCAGCACGTTTAAAACAAACAGAAGCATAGGTGTTTGAAGGGTGAGGGGGGGTGCTGACTTGAAGTGGTTTCCACTATATACAGGGTTTACAGGTTTGGAAATTTTAGCTGCTAAACTCTAAAAATGACTTGACTGAGCAGGTGCAAAGAGATTTTTTTCCCCCAAACTTGGCCAAATTTAGATCAGATTTTCACAGCAAAAGGACCGTCTGATACAAATATCACACTCTGCTGTCAAACTTCAAGTCCCTGCTCCAGAGAACAGGGGCACTAGAGCCTCTCCAAGGTAAGGTCACCAGAATTAACGTTGTGAAACATGTATTTTTACCTAACTCCATTCTCAGAAATGGCTGGACCATTTTGGCTGAAACTTTCCCAAAACATTCAGCCTGAAACGGGGTCTTATAATGGGAAGTGTCAGGCATCCTTAATAAAAGGTGAGTCTTCCAAACTCACACCTATGATTTGGGTGACTATAAGTCTCATAAAATTAAGGTGATGCAGTGCAGAAATTCAGACATGCTCTAGGCAAAAACAATACAAGTTTCCCAAATGTTCTGCAAAGACATCTCAGTCCTAATTTGCTATGCTAGTTGTGATCCTTTCCTCTTTACCTGTTTTACAGACCCCTGGAGACTAACATTAAACTAAACTAATTTTCACTGATGAAATGATCAGATTCGAAAGCAGGTCTCTGGAGATGAAAGGCTAACGGGTTGGTCTTTTTGGAAATTTTCCATTGAAATTGATTTCTGAGAAAATTGGGTTTTCTATATAATGAATTTTTCATGAAAAGCATCCACTTTTCAATTTTTTGTGGAAAAAAATGAATGTCTGAAAATGGAAACATTTCTATTTAAAAATGCCACCATAGTGCCTCATACGAATTGTAATTAGGGTGCCTCATGCTCCCATTTTCCTTTGTGGACCAGGCTCCCCAGCCAGACATCATCTCCGAGGATACACCATTGCCGTGTGGTTAACAGGATGCACCATCTTTCCTCTCCAAGAGGAGAAAATGTGCCCTGACCAGCAAACCTGTCCCTTAAAGGAGAATGGAAACATGAGGCACTCAAAGTACAATTCCCATAGAGTTATATAATATTTGAGAAGCACAATATTTTGGGTTTTGATTTTTCACTCTAGTAGCTCACTATGCTCAAACATGGAGCCTACTCCCCAGTAGCCTACCTCACTGCTTCACCCCCCTTGTCGAAGTGTGGAAGGCTGTTGAGGGAGTAGGCTCCATGCCTGAGCACAGGGCAGGTGGCACCTGTCCATTACAGTGAAAACCAAAACCCCGAACTATTTCAGACCCCTAAAAATGAGCAGCCCCCACCCCAGCTCCTGGCACACACCTAGAGGAGCAGGGAACAAGGCTCAGACACCCTCAGAGAAGCAAGCCCTCCTATAACCCAGCTCACATGACTATAGTCGGGGGAGGGCACATACCCCACCCATGGAAGGGGCAAGTCCCCATATTCCAGAACAAACTGAGAAGGGGAGAAAGTGGAATTGGCAGGCACCCTGCCACTCACCTCATGAACCCTCCCCAGTGGCACTCCCCATCACCTGGGACCCCCAACCTCTCTCACCTCCCCTACCATCCCCCCGCATTTATCTTACTCCCCATAATCCCTCTTCCCCATGATGCAACCCCAAATCCCTGTATTCTCCCCTCCACTATCTCCTAAAATGCTCCTCCCCTGCCAGGAAGCATTTGCATGTCTTTTTTTAAAAAAAAAAAATATTTCAAATACATTCTCCCTTCTCCAAATCAGATTTTTACAATATATTTCTCATCTCCTCCAGATTTCTGCCTGAGGTGGAACTTTAAACTGTCACTGGCTGGATGGGTTCAGGATCAATGGCTTACTATTTACCCCTTGAGCCCTCCCTGTAGCAGGCTGATCACCCCGTTCTAGCCCTGAAGGGGTTAAAAACACCCTGCAGAGGGCTGCAGCTGGGGAAAGCAGCAAACCTAGGCTGATTGGGGAAGGGGCCACAGCTGGGGCCATGCCCCAATCAGGACCCACCTGGCCCTCATAAGAGAGCTGGGGGCCAGGAACTGAGGAGAGAGAAGGACCTGGCTTCCTGGGAACTCAGGGTACCTAGAGTAGAGAAGGGCTGGGGGAAGGCAAGAGGAGCTGGGGAGCTCCAGCCTGGCAACCCCCCAGGCTGCAGGCTTTGAGCAAGGCCTAAAACTGGAACTGGCGTTGCAAAGGTGCAGCCCGGGGCTAGGCAGAGGCAGCAGGTCCAAACCCCCCTTGCCAATGATGAGTGGCCATTACAGACTGCAGTTTGCCCCAGTGAATGGGGGTTAGATGATGACTGGCATAGCCACTGAGGGAGGAGAGACTCAGAGTGAGGGTGTACTGCTGGAGGCAGAACCCCAAGGTAAAGAGGCATCGGGGTCCGGGAGGGACACAGGGCCACTGGCAGGTGAAACTCCAGCCTGAAGAGGGTGCACCAAGTGCTGAAAGAGCCAATTCCCAAGATGAAAAGCAGGAGGTGCTATGCCGGTGAGTCGTTGCACCATTACACTTCATCAGGGGTGTAAGTTTTACACCTACAAATCTCTACCTCTCTCCCTGCACATGCTCCATGTAATCTGGTATGTGAGCCTTATTTAAGAATCTAACTGGCGAGCCAAACTCTCTTGCTAATGTTCTGAATTAGGAGCCGTATATTCTTGGGGTGGAGGGTAACCCTCTAGAGAGTGAAACCCTTGTGCCAGAATCAGACCCCTGGTTTGATTTCTAGGTCTGGGCAAAAAAACTGTCAGAATATGCCAACCATAAGAAAGGCTATTTATTGTGGGGGAGGGAAGGCTGTATCTCTGGAACCCCTGGGTCAAGTGACCCCACAGATGGATCATCAACAGTACCTCATGAAATACACCAAATTTCAATGCAATGTGAATAATCCTGAGGATTTTGGAGCACCTACAAGAGAGTCAACCTTTAAACAGAAAGGGTTTATCAACTTTATGGAAGATGGTGCTCCCCTCTAATACAAGGGACCCTACGTAAGCGTAAAGGAGCAGGTCTGCTCTTCAGGGCACAGGATTAGGAGTCAGGAAGTTCTGCACTCTAATCCAGACTGCTTACTGATTTGTTGTGTGGTTCTGGATAAGTCACAACCTCTATCTCATTTTCTTCCACCTGGAAAATGGAGAGGATGCTACTTATGCTCCAGGGAGTACTGGGAGAACTCGGCTATTGTTTGTAAAGAATTTAAAGATGTAAAGCTATAGATAATGGCCAACTATTATTATTATGGAGACCCCTTTTGATGTCACTGTAAAAACCCCAGTTGTTCCCTATAAATGGAAATTAGTGGAGTTATGACTCTGACCATTTATGAGCAAAGTAAAAGAAAAGAACCTAAACCGGGGTAGGCAACCTATGGCATGGGTGCCGAAGGCGGCACGCAAGCTGATTTTTAGTAGCACTCACACTGCCTGGGGGCTCTGCATTGTAATTTAATTTTAAATGAAGCTTCTTAAACATTTTAAAAACTGTATTTACTTTACATACAACAATAGTTTAGTTCTATATTATAGTCTTGTAGAAAGAGACCTTCTAAAAACATTAAAATGTATCACTGGCACGTGAAACCTTAAATTAGAGTGAATAAATGAAGACTCGACATCACTTCTGAAAGGTTGCCAATCCCTGACCTAGACAGACTGAAAGATCATCTCTAATACAGTAGACTCTAGATTATCCAGGATGATAGGAAAAAAATTAATCCTGGTAAATAAAATCCAGGATAATCACTATCCATAGGAAATATGGGGTATGGGGGTTTGGTTCACCAGCCACCCTGCACCATGGGGAGGGGTGGTTCACTGACTGCCCTGTGCCCTAGTGGGTTTGGGGGTTTTTTTGTGCTTGGAGCGGCAATAAAGCCAGAGCCTGCCCTGTGAGTTATGTGTATTTTTTTTTTTTTTGACATCCTGGTTAATCCACGACCTGGTTAACCCAATCCTGGATAATCGAGAGTCTACTGTACATTTTCAAGGGGCTCCTAATCTTAGTGCTTACCATTCATTAAAGTAAAACACAAAATATTTCTATCACTCACTCTCTATATAGATGTTCTAGACCCAGGGCTGGTCTACAGTAGGGGGAGGGGTCAACCGAAGATACGCAACTTCAGCTACATGAATAATGTAGCTAAAGTCAGAGTATCTTCGGCCAACTTACCTGCCGTCCTCGTGGCAACGGTGGTCAGTGGTGTGCTCCCCCGTCAACTTCAGCTTGCGCCTCTCGGCAAGCTGGAGTTCCGGAGTCGACGGGGGAGGGGAGGAGCATTGGCAATCGATTTATCGCATCTTAACGAGACGTGATAAATTGGTCACCAAAAGATCAATCACTACCTGCCGATCCCGTGGGTAGTGAAGACGTACCCTAATAGATTAATTTGGTTATGAAAAAGGTATAAAGTGGTCACCTGTAG
Organism: Dermatemys mawii; assembly: GCA_007922305.1. Classification (NCBI taxonomy): domain Eukaryota; kingdom Metazoa; phylum Chordata; order Testudines; family Dermatemydidae; genus Dermatemys; species Dermatemys mawii. Next base: position 28,262,804 of record ML677352.1, read on the forward strand.
TCCTAGCAAAATATAACCTATAAAATTACAAGTTTTCCTATATTGATTTTATTTGTTCTAGATCAACATTACAGGAACAGCAGCAAAAAAAAAAAAAAAAAGGGGGGGGGGCAAAAAACCTCCTGTGTTGAAAGGTTATTTTTCCCATTAGCTCTGCAAAACATATTAATCCTAGAAGAGTGATCTTTCCTTTCAGCTTTGCATAGCAATGTGTACAAATAAAAATGTTAACTGCCAGAACATAATTTTCAGTATACTTGTCTTACTTCAGATGTGTGTTCTCTGTTTGCAGCACAGCTGTTCATATTTCCCCAACATGAGCTTCAGAGCAGTAAATATCTTCACTGTGTTCCCGAAGCACTGCATAGAGAGTTACACATACCTATCGTTTTAGTGCTAATCTGACTTGTGCGCATGCAAATCTACATATACTGCTTTGAAAATGCAGCTCACAAGCACTGACCCCCACAACACTGTAGAATTCCTTATCAGCACCGCTATAGTTAATGTTGTGGCAGCATTTCTAAGATATAAACTGTATTTTAAAGGTTTTATTACCCAGCCAAAAGAACTGGCTCTGGGATAAAATGGTTTAGAGGATACTGTAAAATTGCACGAATGAAGAAAATTATTCCTACCACATTGTAAAACAAGATGATTTGATTACTAAAGGACTAAGCTTGGGTTTTGTTTATTTGTTTTTAAAGTAGAAGCTGCTGTGTTTAGATCCATTTCTGTGCTCCTATATTCCAAACCTGACTCCCATGATTATCAAAATAGCACAGCTGGCAGCACCATTGCCTCTGCGCTGGAAGCCCAGAGGTGCATATCTCATGCCAAGATACAGGCTCGTATCCAATGCTGACCTTGCAGTGGAGTGCCTGCGGGATGCTGTTGCACTGTTCGAGTTGCCTGCCTTCACAGAAGACATTAAATCAAGGTCATTTGTGTCTATTGGGGAGGGGGACCACCCACACAAAAGGTAATGATCCTATTCCAATTTTCAAAAGAATAGGGTATAACTGTGATGTCCTTACCACATTTGATCCTAACAAATAAGTCCAGCTCCCTGGGATCTATTGCTGAGCACATAATAGATACACATGGGGACTTTCCAAATGATGTCACTGATATTGATCTCCTTCTTTTGCAAAGCACTCTCACTTAGCAAAAAGTATACAGTAATTCTAGGCATAGAGTTACAAGGATAAGGACAAGAGGAAACCATTCATATGTAATGTCCATTAGATTACATTGAGCATGTTCAGAAACACATTGCATTTGCAAAGTTTATTATTTTGAAGTGGAATTTACAAAAAAACACAACCGACCCACAACTATCCAAGAAAAATAACTTAGCCTCTTTCTCTTATGCAAATACATTTCACCTTGTTGCCTAGGGGAGAGACATAGTGCAAAAACTAAAGTTGGGGTGGATAGAAGAAAACTGTTACTATCTTATTATTTACTTGTATTACTGTATCACCTAGGAGTATGTCTCGAATCCCATTGTTATTAGGATGGCATAAACACAGAACAAAAAGAGAGTCCCTGCCCCAAAAGCATTCGTAATCTAAGTATAGGACAAGAGATACAGGTGGATACAAACAAGCAGACAGGAGAGTACAAGGAAACAAAAAGACATTATTGGTCAACGTGGTAGGCAATGGTCTCAGCTCACCAGACGCTGAACCATTATCAAGTTTTTTTTATAGGCATCATGGTGATGGTATGACCTCAGTGATGGAGTTTACAGCTTTATCATGGTACAAAGAATAAGAGGACCACCATCTACACTGTTTATATCTTAGCATTTGTTAGAAATAGGAGATACAATTAACAGCCATGTTCCATCTGTACACTTGAAATCTATAAATGGTAAGATTTCAAATGGGAGGGAAAGAGAGAGAGAGAGAGAGTCGGAAACAATTATAGACAGTTGCCATGCCATAATGTCTCAAAACGTAATGATTTTTTAATGAACAATGGAGAGATTATATCATGGGTTGACATAAAGGAATGATGCAGTGTACGGAACAGGTAAGAGAAGTTTGGGGGGTTTTCAGGAAGTGCTTCATATTGAGCAGGGATGACACTGACCTTCTCCCACCCTCATCTCACTTAAAGCAGTATATTTTTTTCAATTTTTGAACCAAAGAATGCAGGGAGAGGGAGCAGAAATCACTGGCCTCTAAAGAAACCTTCATGCAGGAAATATGATTTAAAAGAAAATCAGAAGAGATTTCCAGGTAAGGAGGAAGCCAATGAAAAACACAAAGCTGGAATTCTTTCAAGAGAAACTGCATTTTGATTTCCATAAGAATTTGAATTATTTCAAGTATTAATAAAATAGGATAGATAAAACAGGAATGGGAGAATCCAAAATAAAATATGAAGTATACTGTTATCTTTGACTAATCTATACGTAGGACTGAAAATGGGACAGTGCATAGACATAGGAGACAGTAGCAAAAAATTAGGTATACAAATAAAGTGCCACATTCCATAAAGATTTATGGATATGTTTAACTTCAAGCATAGGACTAGTTCCAGTGAAATCACTTAATCTTTATAGTGATTTCCATGGTACCCTATTTCATTTCTGTAGAATCATATTGATTTTATCACTGTTAACCTCTACAGAATATTTCCATAGGGAAGATTTAAGAGTGAAACTATTAAATAGCATCCAGATTTGTTTGGATCACCTGCATCTTAGCAAAACACGATGCACTTGTGGATAGTGCTAAATTTCCTAGGCAAACATTCTGCTGAAAGTAACATACTAAGCTGTCAGGAAGATATTACATAGGAACCAATGCTCATGTGAGATTCATTTTCTGATACAAAGTGAAATTGGCCATCATATCACTGGAAGAGCTTAATTATAGGCATGAATGTTACTGATAATCTTGAACAGTTTAGCTATTGGCAAACAAATATGAGATTTAAAATACCACCAAGCACAGGACTGAGTGTAACAGCAGTTTAAATGAATTTTCCTTCACATTGTTTGAGTCAGCTTTATTCCTAGGCTAGAAAGACAATAACCAGAAACTCAAAGGACTGTGACCAAGCATTCCATCAATATCAATGGGATTTCAAGTTTACAACTGATAAAGCACCAAATCAATTTAAAAGAAATGGAACCTTTCCAAGACATATCTAGAATACTTTCCTCCATATAGAGTAGGAAGAAGCTGGGTATCATTTGCAGAAATTATTGGATGCAGATGAAATTAAGGCATCTAGAAACTCATGTACACTACTGCTGCTGACTACATATCATCTATGTATGTAGAAGACAAAGATGTAAAAGGATTATCAAATCTTGCATAAGAACAAAATTCAAGAAGCTAAGGACCTCATCCAGTGATGCAAATACTTCATGGTATTTTAGAGGTAGATAATGGCAATGGAATGAGATATTCATACTAGAAGGAAACAAAAATGCTGCACTCTAGAATCCTTTAGCAATTTCCTAATTTGAATGAATACCAAAATATATCACTGAAAATTGTTGGGACTAACATCAGGAAAAACAGAGGCCTTAAGCTATATACTAATCCAGGAAACCTGAAAATCATTTTTTAGGATTCTGTTATTACTATGGTTATTTTTTCAGACAATGATATTTGTACCATTCTCATAATGACCTCATACAAGGCCTTTCCTTCCTCAGGAAAAGCAAAGCAGACTGGCTAACACCTGCTGGAATGAGTGTGAGCTATTTAATGATAAGTGAAAGGAGAACCGTGATGTTAGTTCCTAGGTGATAATCAACAAACAAAACACTGTAAATGTTTTAGCTTTAGCTGGCACAAAATTTACCTTACATTCTGTCAGGAAGTGGAGACTCCTCATTTTGAGCACAGTACAATATCACTTTTACCCACAGCTGGAAATGACTTCTAATATACTTTTGCTTGTCAGTTTTGCCTACTCATTTTCAGTTATCACCAACCTCCACAGCTATGGAGGTCTGTTTTCTCCCCAGTTCACGTGCAAAGCTCTAGTATAATTTAATGGAAGTTGTATGTGCTTATTAAAGGAAGACTGACAAGGATCAAGAAAATCTGAGGCATCAAGGTACCATGAGAGTTGTCATGTATTAAATTGTAATGATAATATATGGCAACCCTTCTAGAGTCCCGTTAATCTCTGTATGTAGTCAATCAGAATACAGGCCTGAGTATGTTGCAGGGAATGTTTTGTGGTGTATGTATGGATGTTCTTCTCCTAGTGATTGATGAAGATCAGTTATTCACATGGGTATTACATCCATCCAATGCCTTTGCTGCTGCTGATCATGAGGTGTTGGTAATGTACTTGTGAACCTGAGCAGGAACTGGCGGTGCTGCTCTTATGTGGTTTTGTTCTTATCTCTGAAGGAGAGCCCATCGAACTGCCCTTCTTCTCCAAAGGTGCTCTCATGTGGGATTATGCAAAGCTCCATCTTGTACTCACTCTTGGCCAATGTATACATGATGCCATTTGGAGGATTAGTAAGGAAGCATGGTCTGTGAAGTCTTCAAGCTTTTCGTTTCTCTCTTTTGACCCAGATTGTTGAATGCCTTTCCCAGTGCCTTGTGGAAACTGGGCGTAGCTGAGTTAAGATAGAGGTGATGTTTGTAGAAAACAACCAAAAGATTGCAAAAAATGGTGTCCCACCAACTGAGGGTATGTTTCCACCATGGGTCAATGACATTGACAATCTAGGAGGCGGGTTAAATTCCTAATTACTGCTGGATGATCATCTTTCAGTAAAAGCCAAGATAGTTTATCATCACTTACATCTGGCTGCAAGCCTTTCTTTCCTATTCCACTCTTGCTGCAATTCTTCATGCCTTTGTCACTGGCAGACTGGATTATTGTAATGAATTCTATTTGGGACTATATTTTGAATCACTCAAACTAAAAATGGTGCAGAAGCTCACTTGTTAAGTGCAATTTCTTACCAACAGAATATCAGCGCAGTGCTTTGGAATCTGTCCTAATATTTGTGTAATTGTAGTGGTATTTTCAGGGGGAAGTCATAATAAGCCTTAGTGAAAGCAGTTTCAGTGAAGTTAGATGGGAAGCCAGACTGCAGGGGAGCCAAGATGGAAACTGATGAAAGGAACAAGGCAATAGTTGTAAACAGTGCATGAAATTGGTTTGGAAGGGAAGGGAAGAAGGAAAATGGGACAGAAATTAGAGACCTTACACAAAGCTTTATCAGAAGCAAGGTGAAATTTGTTGCATAAAGATGGTGCTAAACTGAAAAAATACAACCAAATCTATAAATTAAGTGCATTTTTGACACTGCATAATTTCTTGTTCATTACCAAATTCTGGGTTATTGTTATACTATGGGTCAAGTTCTATCTCCCTATTCATGTGTATAATTTCCATTGAAGTAGATTAGCATGTGCAATTTTAAAATTAGTGTATTTCACTCGAAGAGTTTATGAAACTGTGGAGTCAAGAGAGTATTCAGAAGAATCAGAGGGTATTCTGGGCTCGGAAAGTTTAAAATAAGTAATAATTGGTTCAACACGGTGCACTGCAAAGACCAAAAAAACACCTCTTGCTCTTTAGCAATATTTCTATGAATCTTAGGAATATGTCATCTCTGAAAGGGACGATTTGATATTACCAGAGACGCAGGTCAGCTCCAGAACCAGGAAAATCAAACCAAACCACTTGAAGTGGTGGAACTTTGATAAAGGGCCTGTGACAGGCCTTTCAACGCTTCACAGCAGCAGGCTGATGTTCAGCTTCTTTCCTCTGGAGAAGTACTGATCTTAAAGACCTGCCCTCTGAGGCATTTAATCAGTTTGAAATCCAAAACTCAAGGGCCTTATAGGCAAATCTGTAAAGCTACACATTCAAAAACAACATTCTTGATTGGTGTACAGAAGGCTGGTGTGAACAAGGTTAAGTCTGTAAGGGGCACCACTATGGTGAGATGAATAGTTCGTATTAAGTGACTAGCCAATCCCAAAATGACTGGAGTAATTTAATTGTCCTGGATTTGGCTATTTTATTTACTAGTGTTACCTTCCCCCCACCCCCAGCTCCCCTGAAACTGATCTCTGCAGGTAATTCAGGAACTGGCTATTTCTTGGGCCTAGGCAAACTTTCTAGAATTCACCTCTATCCTGATGTTTGTATTTTACCCAGTAGGGTATAAGTGGCTCCAGTCATGATTTTCATATATAATACATCTCTGTCATACATGCTGTGATCTTTTATACAAGCTTTAGCCTACAACAGAAACTTTTTGCTGGTATAATAATGTCAGTTAGGGGTGGAGGCTGTGCGACATTTTTATACCCTCAAAAGCCCTAGTGTAGTCACCAGTTATACTGACATATAAGTGCTTTTGCTGGTATAGCTTATTTTGCTAGAGGAACCAGTATAAACCCTTCTGAGAAAGCACTTTTCTTTGCTAGTATGAACTGTGTCTGCACAAGGAGGCTTTGCTGGTATAGCTAGACCAGCACACTTTTCCTTTTGCAGACCTGGCCTAAGAGTACCTAGATGCAGTTCAGCAGTTATAAGCATCATAGAACTCTACAAAGTCATTCTTCAAACCATCAGAATGCCAAATAAAACCATAAAAACCTTCCCTGGGTTAAAACATCCAACCCCTAAAAATGGAGAGAACAATAAGTAAAACCAAAGCCAAATGTTACACCAAAGCATGACTAAAGAAGAGAGCCTCACAGCAGAATCTGAATCTGCCAAGCTTAGGCTGTGACAGATGGCCACAGGCAGCAAATTCCAAAGGGAAGGGCCTTCAAGTAAGAAAGTTGCAGCTTTGAAACTGGACAATAATTGGCAAGATTTTCAGTATCAAGAGATTGCCTCTTGAGCAGTTTTCTAACCATGGCATGTGTGAGAAAGTGTCTGGCACTCTGCCTACCTGAGAGGGAGCATTAATAGCTTTGGTCAATAAAAAAAGCCAATATCCCACCCTACTAGGGTTTTTTTTTTTAAACTAGTGAAGATGGGCAGGAGTCCAGCTAGCAAATGATGGGACATGGCTATTTCAGCTGTCAGTCCCACAGAGCAACACTGGATGGAACTCCAAGAAGGCTGTTTATTTGCCACCAGTGCCAGACAGATCATCCTTAAATTACCAGGTTGTGTACATGAACGATTTTTCATCGTAAGAAAAATTCTGCTCTGATGCAGAGTGAAAGCATTTTGAGTTTAGAGGCAGTTTCTCCTGCCTCCCACTGACCTGACCACTTTAAGTAGGAATCATCCTCTTCTACTAATTGGTCTAGAAGACCCATCTTTATTCTCCACTGTTTTGTACTCATTCATGAAGTTATTATGCCAAATCCATTTGCTCCTTTTTTGATCAGGCTATAGTTAACTCACTTCTCTTCCTCTGGACCTTATATAACATCTGCCATTTTGCTAGAAACACACTCTCTGCTGATGGTTGTAACACAAGCCCTTTGTCTCCATGCTTCAGTTCTCTCTTCTGAGTTGACCACTTGCCCCAGGCCTTCTTTGTTTTTCTAGACATTTCCAAATGCTCTCAAGCCAATTGTCACATTCTCTCTCATTTGGAGATATGTCCAACACACTTCTCATGTGGAGAACACAACTGGCCACGCTACTTTTAGGGGTCAAGCTCTGACACACATGAATCTTCCATTGGCTAACTGAATAACATCTCAAAAAGGTGAGAAAACCCTATAGAAACTCAAGATGTGCATCCTAGTTAGAACAGCAAACATACTCCAGTGTAACTGGGCATCTATTGCAAAGGCTCAATCAAAACACCTATCTAGTCCATCAGTCTGTGAGTATTAAAGAGGCAAGTCTTATTTCCACCCCAGATTCTTTACAGGAAAGATGAATTAACACCTGACAATAGAGCTCTGGCTGGGGGTAATCTCTACTCTTAAATAAATGAATAAACAAACAAAAAACAAACAAACAAACTGTCCACCACCTGACACACAAAATTCAAACTTGATGTAAAGCGAATTTAACTCTTTTGAATTTGTTAATTTGACATTTGGCCTGAACCCTATCTTTGTCCTCATGAAACTCTCTCATACTTGTAGTCGGCTCAGATTCTGTCACTATAAATGAAAAAGGGCCTGCCCACACGATGGCCTCTGTTGAGGGTACATCTTTGGAACTCACTTCCTTCCATTGGTTCATAATAGCCCGTGTTTTCAGTGGTCCTTGCAGCATGTTCTCAAGATTATCTTTTTGCCCTTGCCAGGAGGGAACTTTGGTAGAAGAATGATACTGATTTCTTCAGGTAGGCAGAATGCCAGCCATTTTCTCACAAATCCCATGGTTAGAAAACTGCTCAGGAGGCAATTTTCAGTGACTCTGAAAAAGATTTGGGGCTTGGGTGGATAATCAGTTGAACATGAGCTCTCAGTGTGATGCTGTTGCACAAAAAGCTGAAGTGACACTGGGATGCATGAACAGGGGAATTCTGAGAAGGAGGCGAGAGGTTATTTTACTTCTGTATTTGGTACTGGTGCGACTGCTGCTGGAATAGTGTGTCCAGTTCTGGTGCCCATAAGTCAAGAAGGATGTTGATAAACTGAAGAGGATTCAGAATGATTAAAGGATTAGAAAATATGCCCTATAGTGATAGGCTTAAAGAGCTCAATCTATTTAGCTTAAAAGAGAAATGGTTAAGGAGGTGATTTTATTACAGTCTATAACAGGGGTAGGCAACCAATGGCATTCGTGCCAAAGGCAGCAAGCGAGCTGATTTTCAGTCGCACTCACTCTGCCTGGATCCCGGCCACCGGTTTGAGGGACTCCGCATTTTAATTTAATTTTAAATGAAGCTTCCTAAGCATTTTAAAAACCTTATTTACTTTACATACAACAACAGTTTAGTTATATTTTATGGACTAGAAAGAGACCTTCTTAAAATGTTAAAATGTATTACTAGCACATGAAACCTTAAATTAGAGTGAAAAAATAAAGACTCAGCACACCACTTCTGAAAGGTTACCAACCCCTGGTCTATAAGTATCTACATAGATTAAGGAGAACAATATCAAATATTTGTTTCCTAACAGACAAAGGTATAACATTATCAAATGTTTGGAAGCTGATGTTAGACTAATTCAAACTGGAAATAGTGTGAACATTTTTAGTGGTGAAAGTAATTAGTGGTCAATTCATTGTCCATCACTGAGAATTTTTAAATCAAGATTAGAAGCTTTTCTAAAAGTGATGCTGTAGGGATTACTTTGGGGACATTCTATGACCTGTGTTATACAGGAAATCAGACGAGATGATCACACTGGGTCTTTATGGCCTTGGAATCTATGATTCTATGAATATGTGTTACAGGCGAGTCGCATCTTAGGCACATTTAACATGCGCAAATTCAGTTTTGCGCTGTCAGCAAAAACAGGAAAAATAAGAAAAATAATTTAAAAATTGCATCTGTTATGCGAGTGATTCCACCCACCATTCAACTCAATGAGCGTTTCACTATACGCGGTTTTCACTTTACGCACTAACTGCGGAACGGAAACCCAGCGTAAGATGAAACTCGCCTGCATATGATTACTGGTACTACAGTTGCACACTCAGATGTGCTTGTTCGAGTCCTACATATGAATTTTGTTTTTCAGAGGGTACCAAGGATTCCCAGGGCTTGGGTTGGTACTCTCGTGTAGTTAGTACAAATAAACTTTATTCACCCCTGAAAGAGAATGTCTCCAGGAATGATCTTCATTAAAATAATCTATACACTGGATTGTACATTGAATCCATCTATAGATCCTTAACAGACATTATTTTTGAAATTTTGTAAGATGTTCATTGTAAGAGCATTGCACAGTACATAGTTTTGTCTCCATTATTGTAATAAGGAAATTATTGAGTCTGAAAAGATGTGAGAGGAGAATAAACAAAACAGAAAAGTATTTGGGAGGAAGGACGAGGAGGTATGCAATAAATTATGAAAGAAAATGGAACTGATTTGACGTCTCTCTCTTTAAAAAGAATCACTTGAATTCTTAAAGAATTACAGTAGACAAAATCCTGAAAGAAACGACTGAATAGGTACCATTAATGTGTGAAATATTAAGCAATTTTCTATAATAGTAAGTTGTGCTGATGTGGGGTTTTATGATGCAAGGTCACTAAGACCCTATCCTTCTCACTTACACTAGCACACATGAGAAACAACTCCACATGAGCTACACTGGTCTAAAACTGGTGTTTTCATTTAACCCAAGTCTGATGCTATTCTCCAATGTTCTTTCAATAGCTACTGCCTTCTGCATTGTGTAACAGCTGCTTGCTGTGTGCTTTATCTTCCTTCAAGGTTCCTCAGTGTTTCCACTGTTAGTACATCTTTAGCCCTGTTTGTAATTTGCAGTGATATTTGTATCTAGAAAAACACTAACTTTTAAGCTTCCAGAGCTTACTTTCTTTGTTTTATAGTAATGTAGCCTACTGTGACTGGAACCACTACCTCCTCATTTCCCATTACTATCCTATTATTTAGAAATATGTCTGATAACCATGCACTTTCTGCCAGACCAAAAGCAGCAAAATTGATTAGGCACCCCTAGAATGCTGGTGCTCCTAGGCAAGTGCCTAGTGGAAAATCCAGCCTTGTCTCCTAAAGTTATTTATTATTGGGGTAACCATCTGGATAGTAAATATTGGGCCAAATGCACCCTTGTTGTGCCTCCCCTGATTTCAATAAAATTACACCATGGATGAATGTGGTCAATAGACTTCTATTTAAAAAAATAGTCTAAATTTGGTTTGTGTTCACATAATTCTTTCCCCATTTACTTGGAAAATCTCACATGAAAATATCCTTTTTAGGGCAGATCTGCATCAATTTACACCAGATGAGACTCAGCCCCTGTGTTTTCCAGAGTCAGATAAGTGTATTATCAGATGTTTTGCAATTCTTCTGCAGCACGCCCAGTCTCTAGAGAATACCACCACCTACTGACTGCTAATGTTCTCATTTTAATATAATCTCGTTCCCTTAAGTGACCTTTTTTCTAAAAAGATAGTGTTACCTCTTTACAGAGAGGATAAAAAGCAAATTGACATACAGAATCATATTGTCTCTTCTGAGCCAGTGAGTGCTTCTTTGGCTGCTTTAGGGATGAACTCCCCTAAACACTTTCCCAAGAGAACCAGAACGACACTGGAACATGAAAGTTGAATTTACTCTGCTGACTTCTGCATAATACTTACAACACATGTAACGTAAGCTCATCTAACCTCTCCATGCACTGCTTTCCTGCTTTCATCTTTACCCAGAAAGTGAAACTCCAGATTATTTATCAATCATTCCACCATTACATTATTCATTCAGCTAGGACAGTTACATGTCAGAAAACAGTTACGTATGGATCTAGCCCTAGAAAATGGAGACAAAATGTGGAATAAGATGAAGAAATGCTGAAAAAAGAAACATAGGAAACCCATTAGCTCCTACACCATGGAAAAAGAGAAAGAGGCTCTGTGAACTGTGAATGTTCAGTAAAAAAGTGTTTTTTTAAAAAAAAATTATTTGTATTGTATTAACACATAGGAGCCCTAGCCATAGACAAGCATGCCATTAGGCTTAGTTCTGTACAAAAAGACAATCCTTTGCCCCCAAAGGGCTTACAATCTGTGGTGTGCTTCCTGCTCTTCTATAGTGTTTTCTTGACTCATTTTCCAGTGAACTGACAAAGGTGCACCCTTTTTTCTACTTTGTATCAATTCTTTAACTTTGGGAAGATAATGGGCTCTGACAATCTTAAGATTCTCATATTCCAAAAGGTCTTATTTTCCTATAATACACAATGACATTGCTGAAGAGTAGGACGAGTTGGAAAACAAGAGTTCTGTTTCATTATTCTCCCATCCCACTCCAAACTGCCAAAAGCTTTGTGATTAGGGCACTCACCTGAAATATGTCTTCTGTATCTGAGGGCTGTTGGCTTGTCTGGGGATGGGGTGAGGATGTCTGGGCATGTGTGTCTCTCAGTTCCATCTGGGACTGTCAAAAGTAACGTGTTTCCACAAAGAGAGTCTTAGGTTTTTACTAATTTGCATTTTCCAACTAAAAAAGTTCTGTTGAAAAATTCCTAGTCAACTGTACTGAGTAGGGACAGGATGAAAAAAAATATACTGGTGTGTGTGTCAGAGACAAGTTAAACAGGGTCAGTTCCTGTGTGGGACAGCGGTGTCCAGAACCAGTTAAAAGTAGTGATTAAAAACAGTTGATCAGAACTGGAGCTCTAGGGTACACACCTGCAAAGCAAGCATTTCTTTTGGAATCTAAGAATCTCAACTCACTGGGAGTTCAAATTCCCAAACTACATTCCTGGTTCCAACACTTCCCCATTGTATAGTTTTGGGCAAACTCAGTGCTTAATTTGTGCCAGGACTGAGCCTCAGCACCTCGAGGCTCGGCAGTTCAAAGCGCCAGCACCTTGGGGCTTGCTGCACTAGTTATGAATGTAAAAAACTGGCTTGAGCACCTCCTTCATTACAAATTAAACACTGGGCAAACTACAACGTCACTGGGCTTCAGACTTCTGAGTGTAAAATGGCTTAATGTTCCTGAATTTGTCTGAGATCCTTGGACAAAAGGCACTAGGGAACTGCACATCATTTCAGATTTGTTCACTAGACATCACTGCATTGTAAAAAGGTATTCTTTTAGTTGTTTGGGGATACTGAGAACTTGACTATTACAGTATATTCTATTCTACATAGATTTTTATACAGCGTTGATCACCAGAGTATCTGAACACTTTCAATATCCAATTCATGAAAGCCCTTTGAAAGCAAAGGAGTCACACTCTTCCTTTCTGAGTTATGACTGAATTTGCATGAACAACAACATTAATCTCTCTCAGTCTTTGTTTACAGTAGGAATTTGTAGACCATCTGAGAACATACTTTTTCCAACCCCACCGTGTAGCCTGCATATAGTATTTGGATATATTTATTATAATGAGCTTAAAGTGTTACTCTGTCTATATTCTGGATTTGCTATCAATAAGAAAATGGTAAATTCCATGAATACAGATGGTGGAATAAAAAAAAAACAACTATTCAAAATTTACTTTTCAGGGTTTACAATCATATGACTTTGCATACTTTTAGATTTGCTTAGTATAAGCCTTCACACTGCTAATGTGTTTAAACCTAATATCATAAAGCTGCTAGTCAAATACATGATGTTCACTAATTTGGCTGGATCTCTTTGTGGGGTTGCAATTTTTGATAGCTGTTTCTCTTATACTTGGTTATGACAGGGGAGGAAGCTATCAGAATGACAACAGCCCTAATTAAGTTAGTGTTGCAGCACTATGCCTTAAAGTTATACTTGCTGTATTTAAAATAAAAATGCCAAGAGAAAAGGTTATTTTCACAAATAGACAGAAGATGGTTCTCAAAAAGTAGATTTCAACAGAAGTGTCACAAAAAGCTTGAGATATAGAATCAAAGAAATTAGAGATGGAAAATCCTATACGGTCATCCAACCCATCCATCTCCTTGTCACTGGAAGACCATTCCCTACAGAATACTCAGATGCTTTGTCCAGTCTAGTTTTAAAATACCCAGTCAACTGTAATAGAACTAAATGGCTCAAGGGATTGGAATGAATACAGTTACCATCATCACTGGTCTGAGTCTAGTAATGACTGACAGTGGTTACCAGCTGAGAACTGCTCATTGGCCATTATAAACAGTAGGTGGTCTTCATGCAGGTCACAGTCGACAGATGATCACACCACTGAAACCATCATTATAATGGATACCAATTCTCTTGGCAGGAAGATGGGGCTCAAAATGAGTATGAGGCAGAATTTATCCTTTGATCTATATAAGGAATCGCTCCAGCTCAGGTTTTAGGCAGAGTAGCAGATCATTTTGGAGAAATTGTCAGTGCTGTTGCCCGTGCAGCACTGGTTCTGTGGAAAGTGCATTTTCCTCTCTGGGCTAATCATAGAGCTTTTTTTCCAGTAGTACATTCAATTTTAAATTAAATGCGTGTTTTCTGTAAAAGCTCTGTAGGGAAAGGATAAACACAAAATGTTTCAGCCTCCAAAGGAAGTGGGCCTAGCAGCTCCAAAGCAGTCTTCATCCACTCTTTGAATCCTCCAGAGGCCTCTCTTCGAGAACTCGGGTGTAGGTGAGGTGAACAGGAAGATACTAGCTGGAATGGATGGATGCAAATTGTTCCTTTGGCTTAGCAGAAGTTAGTCAAAAAAGATAACATGATTATATTAACATTTCTGCCAATGGGGGCCAGGTCCAGAGCCAATTCAGAAGCAGCTAGCCCTAGCCTCCCACAGGTGGTCCTGCCCAGTGTGGGGACATATCCTGGGTGTGAATTCAAAAGGAGATCTTCTCAGATTGTTTCTTAGGGCAACATTCCATTCCATTCTGAATTGAAGTGGGCAAGGATTGGATGCTGTTGCAGCAAATTCTCTGGAATCCATGAACCCCTGAATGAAAACTTGGGACCTTATATATTAGAAATATTGCATTAGTCAGAAAAACCTCTAAAGTGTATCTTAGCGTAACAGGTCAGGACAACAACACTTAATATCCGATTTACATTAAATATAGTATGTTTACTGAACACAAATCCAATCTTTTATAGCTGTTGCTATAGCTACAATTCAAGGAAACCATAGCAACAATATTGTATTATGTACAGCCTTAATTAAGGATAGTTAAATCACGTCTCTTACTGCAAACTACTAAGTACTCCCATATAATCTAGTTATATTTCATTTTAAAATGTTATTTTTTGCAAAAAAATATTTCATGTCATTATGTTACTAATTCCAACACACAAAACTAGAAATATCCCTTTTGCTGCCACATTCTGATAGATGTTCACATTTCAAAGTGATATACATGCATCACCCTTCAAAATTTACCGATTTTGTGATAGACATGTTTACGTTACCACTTACTGATTGCATAAACTTTCCTATTACGCATCAGTGATAGCTTTAACCTTAATTACTGAGTGACTACTTTCTCACAACATGCCCAATTTTCCAAGTCCCATCACATTCAGTTAATCCTCAAAAGAAACCAACTGCCTGAAATTTCACATGCCATAGCTCATCCCACAGTAGAGGGTTTTTGGGGAGAAATATGGGAAACATCATGAAAAATATCTTAAAGTGTACGTGTAGAGTTCACCTTTAAACATTTTGCTCACCTTTTTGTCTTGACAGATGATTGAAATTGCATGGCATAATGTGCTCTGTTTTGCTGTTTTACTCAAGAAGAGTGTCTTTCAGGAACTCTGGGAAGGCATGGTACTAGAGGATGTAGGCAAAGTAGTATGCAGCATGCTCCCTTGCCTCAGAATGGGAGGCTGTGGGGGAGACAGGTGGAAAGGGAATGGAGTGGGAGGGGGCGGGGTGAAAGAAGTGCAAGGAGCTATCAGAAAGACAGAGCATAGAAGAGAACGTAGAATGGCAGCAGACAAAACTGGGGGATCTGATGTGGTACAAGGAGACAGGTAAGGATACAGGGTGCATATCCCAACGGTATGGGGTGGGGGGAAGAGAAAGACAGAACGCTCGAAGTTGTACATTAGCAGCACAGAACACCACAAGAACCTCTGAACTCTGAAGTTAGAGGGAATTGAACTCAGCACCTTGTTGGAGGAGACATCATCTGTTTTAGGATCCCACCAGGCAGAAGTGTATCTGATCATTTTAATATATAAGGTCCAGCATATACATACATTTTCATTTATACTTCCAATGTATTCACTCTAAAATAAAAACTATTAGTCTAAAAAGGGAGAGAGTTACAAAGACTAGCAATATGAAAGCTTTCCACAGAGCCAACACAAAAAAATCTCCCTCATACAGGGCATAATTAATTCAAGAGCAGAGTATTCACAATTAGCAAGGCATGTTCAGTATCCTCCTCATCACTGTTAATTAGCAAATATTAATGTAATCTGCATGTTTGAGCGGGAAAACAATTAAAGCTACTAATTAAAAAAAATCCTCCGTGGCCTCAGCTACATTGCGAATAATGTCTTGCTAATCGATTAATCAGTCACTGACTATCAGACCATTCAATTCCATCTCCGATGTATGGGCTCATCTACATGGGATTCCTAGCGCAGACACTCAATCTATGAAGCTAAAACTAGCAGTGTGGCCATAGTGGCAGCTCATGCTAGCTGCCCAAGCACAGCCCTGCCCGACCCCCTGGAAACATATGTGGGTGGCTAGCCTGCACAGCTGCCTATGCCACTGCAGTCACACTGCTCTGTTTATCACACTACCTCATGCAGAGGTGGTGCATGTCTCACTACCCTCACTGGGAAGGACACCTCACAGCGACAATGTAAATGTACCTTTGACATACATTAAGTGAACAATCAGTAAGCATGGAGCTACTAGTGTTTTTACATCCCACATCCAGGGCTGGCCTTACCATGAGGCGAACTGAGATGGCGCATCAGGTGCCAGTCTGTGGGTGGGAGTCGCCACTAGGACTGAGTGTGTAGAAAATTGTGTCTGCTGCTGGTGCAGATGTATTCTCTCTGCTCTAGATGCACAGAGATGGTGGAGTGCTGTGCTGGAGGAAGGAGGGCACAAGAGACCTTTCAAAGTTTTGGCCCAAGTGAAATGGTAATGGGGCATCATTTGAGCTCCCTGCCTCAGGTACCAAAATCTTGCGGGCTGGCCCTGCCTGCATCTAATCTCTGGGAGAATGAACTAGTTCAGGGAAACAGCAATAGGATGTTAAGCCCTACTCCTCCAAGGCTGCTGGTTTGAATCCAGCTCAGATTGGCAGCGACCATATGATTTTGGTGGCTTAATTTATATGAGTTGGTGGCTTCCATCCAGTTCAGAGAGTGTCTCCATCTCGAAGCCACCACCACAGTTCGCAGTCGGCAACGTCAGGAGACAGGCCCACCTTATTAGCTGGCATGGGAAATTATTGACTTCAATGAGGCCAGGATTTCACTCACTGACTCAGGAAGACTTCTTTCCCGCTGCTTGTTCTGTGCTCGTTCTGTTGGCAAATGCACTACAAGGCTCTCAGTTCTGAATCTTTCATGAACACTACATTAATTACAAATGTTAAAAGCTTTTGAAAAATAACTCCCCTACAAAACTACAATTTCTTGCTTTGGTTTTCACCTTTGACACTATATTGGTGAAACAATTAACCTATCCAGTGCAGTTAGAAAACTAAATGAAAAACAGCTGCACTCACAAAGTGGGAAAAAATACCTTCATTCTCAAAGAAGACATATTCAATGTACTCTGTACATGAATATAATAATTATTACTTCCTTAAGCAAAATAAACCAAAGAAAATAAGAAAAAGTGACTGTTACAGCATTTTATTGCTTACCAGTGTGAAAAAGGAATAGCTATCAGGAAGAGCTTGTAAAACGGATTCGTGTTTTAATGTTATTGAATTTATTTGAATGATTTGCACTTACACACAGATAGCAAACAAATTCTGAAGACAGAGTGGAGAAGATTTCAGTAAAATAAAATATAACAAATAAATAATACAGGAATAATGCCAGGAGTGCCAATAGCATCAGAGTCATTAACGTACTGGAGTTAATGTAATCTGGAATTTTGGCAAGATGGCTTGTCGTCGAGACCCAAACCAAACATTTTGCAAATGATAAAATACTGTAAGTTAAAACACTATATGATACACAAGTGGAAATGAAAATCCAACAATCTTCAAAATAAGCTGACATGCTGTAAACTAAGAATTAATGCAATATTTCAATTAAACCCAACAAAACACTAATCTGATGCTCGTTTTCTTATTCATACACTTTTGCTTAATGGTGCACTTCTTTCCCACCATCTCCCGAAAAGAACTACCCAGAATTTTCAGTTCAGTTCACTGTTCTTTTAAAGCTCTGGTTATGGAGTTTAAACTATCCGAATTTTTAAAAGGTTCCTTTGGTGCTGAGAAACATTACTTGCTTAGATTTTAGTTTCTGTCAGGACAAGTAAAACCCTGATCTGGGGCCAGTGAGATGGGGATTTTTGAGCACATGGTTTGCTTTATTGTTTTTTAAACGCTTCATTTAGTTCCCAAATTTATTGATAGCATACTTTCTAGTCATTGCTCTAGTAGAAGTTCTTACCTCTTGTGTTTCTATATTTATATATCCATAGTGAGTTCTGAGAGGCCACTTTTGTTTGTCAGAAAACAGCATCCATTTCCCATCAGTTTGTCCAAAGCAGTTTAGAATCAAAGGGAAGTTTACTTCATTTGTAAGGCGAAAAATGACGACGAAGAGGAATGCTGCTACGAAACTTATAATAATGGACTTTCTCTAAAATTGGAAAAAACAAAAGCATTTTACTAAAAATATAAGGATCAGTTTCAAACAACAAATCTACATATGCAATATCCATGGTAAGTACTCTCGTCCTTTTTCAACGCTTTATCTGCTTGTGCCTACTGCAGGGAACTGTAACTTCTAATGCTGCTAGATCCCAGTAAGATAGGCAACTGAATAATTTTGCATCTTAAAACTTGAATTTCAGTTGTTTTAAGAGTTTTGCCTAGAGCTGGTTGAAAAAATAAAAATAAAAATCTAAAAATATTCATCTGATTTTTAATCAAAATGGCAAAACTATTAACCAGATATATAGCTGGCTTAAAAATTGGATGCATTTTATATGAAAAAAATCCATCTTGGAATGTCACTTTACAATCAAAATTTGGAAAGTTTCAATCTGTAGTTCCCCTGCATGACATACATGACTGATACTCCCACTTTTTCACAAAGCTGACGCACTGAAACAAAATACACAATATCATCTGTATAGGCTAAAGTGATATATGATCGTCCCTTTCTCTTAACAGATTCTGATGTCATTTATTACATGTTTATTCTAAATCTTTCCAATAAAGTCAGTGGAGTTACCTTGGATTTACATACTGTAATTGAAATCAGAATCTGACCCTTCCATTCCTTACAATGAGTGGACCAGACTTTCTGCTTCTTTCCAGGCTCACTGATTTACAAAGTTGACCTCAACTGTTAATAATTTAAAAGATCGAGTGTCCACTTAAACCAGGCCTGCACAACTCGAGGACCATATTACTGGGGGAAGTAATAAAAAAAAAAAAAAAAAAAAGCTGCGGGCCAAAAAGCTCCACCCTCGCCCCACCCCTGTCTGCTTCCCCTCACCCCACCGCTTGGCTTGCCCCACCCCTACTCGCCCCCTGTGGGCCGCACAGTGAGCCTGTGTGGGCCGCATGTGGCCCCCGTGTCGCATGTTGTGCAGGTCTGACTTAAACACTGATTTTCACCTCTAATGCACCTAAACCTGAACCCACCTAGTCTTCTAACCAGGAAAAAGTATTAATTACAGCTGCAGGATGGTGACACATTTCAACATAATGACTTAACATATAATGTGATGAGCCCTGCACTTTTAACAAGAGCAGAGAAATGGCTTTAAAACTACTTAGGAAAAAGCATGCTCAGCTAGTGCAAGTGGCTAAGGACTTTAGACACAACAGAACTATATAGTTTACAGAAAACATT
This sequence comes from Dermatemys mawii, assembly GCA_007922305.1. Taxonomy (NCBI): domain Eukaryota; kingdom Metazoa; phylum Chordata; order Testudines; family Dermatemydidae; genus Dermatemys; species Dermatemys mawii. The sequence continues at coordinate 28,282,359 of ML677352.1, forward strand.
GTTTTAAAAGTTCCGTTGGAGGAATATGCCATTTATAGGCTTGAGGTATCTATATATTACCCCCATTGGATTATTGCTTTACCTCATTTGCTTCTATTTAATCACTTTAATCACCAAAAGTAATTCTATCATTGTAAACAGCTGTAAAAATGGAAGAAATAAATCAAGCCCTTTGAGAAAGTACATATTATCTCTTAATGATGGATGTCAAAATCTTACTGCTAAGGTCTGTATTTAATTGCAATCCAGAATAGTTGAAACTAGCACAAGCAGCATATCTATGATGGGTATTTACATGTGGATGGTAGCTGGAGAGATGGAAGAATGAGAGGACAAAAGACAAGTATATAAAGATATAGTCTTTTCCTTGTCTCAAGTTTCATTTGACTATAAACTGATTCAACAGACTGGAGAAATTAAAATTCAGTTCTGGGTAATGTTAGTGTTGTGTGTTTTTCTCCTTACACAGAAACCATTATGTAAAAGAACCACATGAGCTTGGTGGGGTCCAAATAACCATGTTTACTGAATATATACAACATGCAAGGACTGGCTTAATATATACGCTACTAATCTTGTAGTGTTCTGAACACAGAACACAGTGAGCACCATTAGAGGGCTCACAGATTATATAAAGAGCTACTGTCCTATTCCCATATACACTGCAGTTAGCAGTATAGTTATGGTGGATTTATTAGATGATTTGTCTGTTTTGACATCTTGGAACACAGTAGTTTTTTGAGTAATGGGAGGCAAGACAGGTTGAGATAGGAAATCAGGAAAAATAGGGTTACTGAGGGGAGAATGGAAACTAGGAGAGGTGCTCCCTCCAGTGATGAGTTTTAGTGAATAAAATAAAAGGCAAGTTATTCATAAACCATTAAAAAAAAGTTAAAGCAAGCAAGTTTGAGGGGCAGAACAGGAGTATAATAAAATAGCGGATCTAACTTCCAAAAACCCTAAGAGCCTGTGAAGTACTCATCAAGTGCATTACAAAAGATTTATATTACATTGCAACAAGCTGGCTAGCATGGGCACAGGTGCCATTCCACTGTTCCAAGTGGAACAGAAACTGTTAGGTTACATATGAAAGCTTTGAACAGTTCTGAGTGGCCAGGCTGTGTAGCACAGTGATATTCAGGAAGCAATGAGAGGGGTAGAAATTTGCGGGATTATTTACTCTATATAGGACTTTTCCCCCCACTAAATAACGTAACATTTTAAAGGGGACTTCCTGAATTTATTTGAATGCATGTTTCAATCACATCTGTAAGCCTGTTTGAATACACCACACTACAAGACATGGCATTGTATTCTATTCCACCACCAACAGATGTCACCAGTAGATAGCTGTGTACCTTCCAGCTTCACTGAAGACCTTTAATCATAGACACTGACTCCATGGGTGCTCTGGGACCCAAGCACCAACCCACAGTGCCTTGGGATCCAAGCACTAACTGTTCAGCACCCGCAGGGCTGGATTAATCTTTTGTTGGCCCCAGTGCCCAGACTGTGGCCCCGCCCCCTATTCCGCCTGTACTTTACCCAAGGTTCCGCCCCCATGCGGGCTCTTCCCCCAGAGCCCTGTCCTGAGGTCCCACCCATGCTCCATCTCAAGGCCCCAACCCTGCTCTGCCTAAGGTCTCACCCACTCTTGGCCTCTTCCCCCGAGACTCCGCCAACACTCTGCCCCGAGGCCCTGCTCCTGCTTGGCCTCTTTACTCTGAGACCCTGTCCACGCTCCACCCCAAGGCCCTGCTCCCACTTGGCCTCTTCTCCCTGAGGCCCTACCCCTGCTTGGCCTCTTCCCCGAGGCCCTGCCCACCACTCACACGGGGCAGGGGGAAAAGGGGGGCAGAGAGGAGCACCACTCAGCAAAAAAATAAATAAATAAATAAATAAATAAAAATAAAAAAAAAATAATCAGCAACTATACCTTTAATAACTCCTTGGAGGGAGTGTGAAAGGTTCAACCAGGCCATGAGAATCAAGTTATCACCATTTGCAATCACCCCCAGCTGGCTTTCCTACAAAGACTAAAAGGTTTCTTTTAAAGAAGTCAGAGTGAGGAATTTTTTTGCATTAGAAATGCAGAGCATGTCTTTAACCAGAAGAGTCTACAGTGCCATGACGACCTCACAAGACAGCTGACGGGATTTTTAATCGAACTATTACATTTGGATATTTATTTTATTTTTTGTAACACCCATTTAAGTGTATTTAGCTTTTTGCTAAAGATTCAGCATATTCATTTATTTCATTAAGGTGTGAGAAGCACGAGCACCCATTCTCTGAGACACCCTCCTACAACAAGAACTCACGGAATACCAGAACTGAGAGCCCTCAGAATGGCTCTGGTTAAAAACCAAGCAGAAAAAGATCCTACCAACCTAACTTTCAAGCTTTCTTAAGAAGCAAAAAAAGGGCACATGATCAATGCTGGGGTGGCCAACCTGTGGCTCCAAAGCCACATGCTGCTCTTCAGAAGTTAATATGCGGATCCTTGTTTAGGAACCGACTCAGAGGCTGGAGCTACAGGCGCCAACTTTCCAATGCACTGGGAAGTACTCACCGCTCAACATCTGGCTCTACCACAGGCCCTGCCCCCACTCCACCCCTTCCCAGCCCTTCCCCTGAACTGCCGTGCCCTCCTTCCTTTCTTGTCCCGCACCCCAACCCCCGGAGCTGAAACAGCTGATGGGGAAGTGTGGGGAGGAAGGGGAAGGTGCTGATCGGTGGGTGGGAGGTGCTGGGAGCGGAGTGGGGAAGCAGATAGGGGGCTGCTGACGTATTGCTGTGGCTCTTTGGCAATGTATATTGGTAAATTCTGGCTCCTTCTCAGGCTCAGGCTGGCCACCCCTGATCAATGCCTAAAAAAATGCTATGCCTGTCACTTTAAACAGAGATACTCCTCAAAAGAGGCTTTTTTCCAGCCACTCAGGAACATTTTTCATAGGAATTCCTCCTGAAGTGTTCCTTGTAAACGCCCCCGCTAGAAAATAGACATTGTCATCTCTCCTTTCCTGAAATTTACAATTTACAATTGGATTTCAAGGCTTTTAAGTCACACTGGGTCACTAAAAATACGGATGGAGCCATATTTATAGCTTATTGCACAATTACTAATCTCAAATTTTATGCACATCAAAATTTTAAGCACCTGCAAATCCAATCATTTGAAATTTTGCCGCACCAATACAGAATTAAATTAGCAAATTACAATAGGGAGAAATCTTGTTCCTGCTTTATTTTTCATTTCAGGTACTTGCAAATAGCCCTTTAACAATGGAAACTTTTAGAATCTATTTTCTCTGACAGGAATGCTACCTATATGAAAATCACAGTTCAATCTATAAACTTTTCTAACAAATTTAATATAGGCACTTATTATAGATACACTTGGCATTTTATACACAATATAGATGCACTTGGCATTTTAATTAAAAGATGTCTAGTTTTAAACATGTTTCATAGCAAGGTATAGCAGATAATACATTTTTAACAGATTCATAGCTGAATGACTTCCAAGCTATATTAATTTTCAGATGCTTTTATTCTTTTTACAACAGTGCTAGACTTTAATCTAGCAGGGAGTTGCTAGAAGAAAATCATATCCTTTACAGTGGACAAGAGGCTTTTGTTTGTTAACTTCACTCAGTAACCAAAGTAGATGCTCACTGAGGGTAGAATTTATGTGTAATGGCTACTCTGATCCAATTGGATGAACTGAAGGGATTTGAATACATGCGGTGCAATACTTGTGGTTACCACAGACAGGGAAGTTGCTGGGCACTAGCCATTTTTCTTTTCTCTTTTCATTCAATATCCATAATATAATCCCAATTTTTGTTTGTTATTTCTTGGCAATCAGAATCATTCTGTCTAGGATGTATTTCAAAATCAGTAAGTATCATGCAGTAGGCATGATGAATCATTCCTTCTAGGCTTGAATTTATATATATTGTTATATAATCACAGGAAAGTCATACTATGTTGCTGGTTGGGATTCAGAGGAAAGCTCCATGGAAATAAAACATTATTGATGAAACTAGTATGTGTGCATCTATATTTGAGCGTATGGTTTCTAATGTGGTTTAACATATATAACCATTTGCATTAACCATTTGCATTTTGGGGATTTACCAGTTACCGGTGTGACTCGTTAGTTTTATTTTATTTTATTTGACAGTTTCTGAGTGAGGTGGAATTGTTTTTCTTTTATGATCTGATAAGGAATATCGATGTGACAACAACATTTTACAGTTTCATCATTTCTGATGGATTGGTAACACATTTAAGTGGATCTCTAGTATTTTGTGCTGTATACAGTTGTCTAACAGTGTAGTAATAATTTACAGGTTTAACAAAAAAGGAAACATTTTCAGTAAGACAAAGTAGTGTCACAATTTGTAGTAAATTCAACAAAGGTCTGTAGTAAGTATCTGCTTTACTGTGTTCCCTACATTCACTATCAGATCCAGAACCAACCAGTAAAATTTGTCACTTGAAGAACAATATATGGCAAAGTCTCTCGAAACACTTATTACTTGTAAAGTCCCATAGTATCCCTGTGAGATACAAAGCTATATGCTATTCTATCCATTTTACAGATATGTAAACCAAGGCTTAAGTGACTTGCCCAAGACCACACGGCAAATCAGCAACAAAATCCAGTCCCCTAATCTAAGCACTGGTCCTAGTCTCTCTCACATGACAACTTCTATTATTATTTTATCATCTGTAAAATGCCAACAGTGAGCTTGGTGCAGTACAAAATATTAATAAAGACAATTCCAAGCCCCAAAGAGCAGTTTAAAATAATACATTTTGGGGAGAAATTTATTTTTATAGACCTTTTTCTAGCCACTATATTCATGAATACATGGCAATAGTGAGCCTGGAAGGACAAGTGAGAAGTAAAGATTAACATGTATGTTTGGAGTCTCAAATGACATGATACGGTGTAATATTGTACTGGTTTCACAATATTTACTTCATGATAACGAAGAGCTCATTTTTCTTTTAAAATACTCCTGCACGTTGTACTACTTTTATTGCAGTGCTGCAGGTTTTCAAGCTTCATTTGATTTTTACTCAAGTATACTTCGAACTGAAAACAATAACGGCTACATTTACCGAATTTGTTTCATTTTGTGAACTACTATAGGTAAAACCAGATATATTTTATTTTGTCTTTTATGATCTTGAGCACCTTGTTCAAGTGTCACTCTCTGTCACAAAAGACCACAGACTGAAATTCCTTTCATCACACCTCACTGATTTCTGTTCTTGAAAACAGATCTGCTTTCCAGACCTCCCTTCCAGCATCCATCTCTCCTTGCCATCGTGGGAACAGCTGCCTAGAGCTGCTAATGGTCATTCAGGGACTACTCTTCTTGAGCTCTCCAGAGATATAATCTCAACTGTAACTACTAAAAGCTATAACAGGAGTAACATTGGAAAGTGGCAAATGCCATAACCACAAAAAATCCACATCCCCGCCCCCTGACAGACTCCCCACCGGGACCCCACTCCCTATCCAATCCCTCCTGTTCCCTATCCCCACTGCCCCGACCCCTGTCCACAACCCCACCCTTTGACAGACCCCCAGGACTCCCATGCCTATCCAACCACTCCCTGCTCCCCATCCCCAGAGTGCCACCCCAGAACCTTTGCCCCATCTAACTGCCCCCTGCTTCTTGTCCCCTGACTTCCCCCTGGGACTCCCTGCCCCTTATCCAACCCCTCCCCTCTCTTATCATGCAGCTGAGAGCATCAGGAGCTCGCAGTCCCACCAACTGGCCAAAGACAGCGGCGCTGCCCATGTGGCAGCGTGGTTGCTGGGGAGGGTGGACATCAGGGGAGGGGTCGGGGGGCTAGCCTCCCCAGCCAGGAGCTCAAGGGCCAGGCAGGATGGTCCCATGGGCCGATGTGGTTCGTGGGCCATAGTCTGCCCCAGAATATGGCAGTGAGCAAAAACAAAAGATGGGTGTCGGAGAGCTGGAATGGTTTTTAAGTCTTTGAAGGAGCTATGCGTAATAAGACAGGAGTGTGTTGATAAAAAGGTTTTGAATCATATTAAAACAGTGGGTAAATAAGCAAAAAATAGTAATACAGATTCAATTCTGCAATGTCTTAAGAATTAGTCTGCTCAGAACCTTCATATGACCTTTCAAATACAGTAAATCTTCCATTTTATACTTAAGTTGTATTTTCCAGATCTCTCTTCTATCTACAGTTCTGCTTTAAAATTTCCCAGTTTTCCATTAAACAACTAACACATTACTTAAGCATGTATGGTATTTCCTATAGGAACATCGCACAAATTTAGTTATCTAAATGTTATTTATTTATTTGGGGCTAAATTTAAACAACAATTATCCTACATATAACAGTCAATGCTTTTAAGATTGATCACTGTACATCTTCAGTTCCTTGGACAATGACAAGTATGCCAGACTTCTGGGTCTCTCAGTTGTACACAGATGAGGCAGAGGAGATCAAGGATCATATCTTTAGAATTGTGTAGAAGCTCAGCAGTGACAGTTTTACTGATTTTCCAGTGCTCTCTGCAGAGGTCAAGGCTCTTTAGTTTGTTTTGCTGGCACAGATGAAGTCACGTTTGTATGATTCCTACTGCTTTCCTTTGCATGGGACCGTTTTTTGGATTTAAACACATTGAGCTCCAGCCCCCAGCCTCTACTATGGTCAGGTCACCTGCTGCAAGATGACTTGGTCATGCTGGTCTCAGGGATAACGCAAAGGTGTGAGGTGCTCCAGCTTCTGCAAGAAAATCTCTTGCTTTGTAAAGGAGACAAATGCCATTTCTGTCCCACTACTTGATACTTCAAGGGACTTTATTTAGTTCAGAGTTAGAGGAGTATCCTGAGGTCGTTGGCCACTCACAAAATGAGAGAGGCAGAACCTTGTTTCATGAATGCAGCTGAACTGACAAGAGAGAAAACAGATGGCAGAGCCTGCTGGGCAAAGCTTTTGTCTTTGAATGTGAAGGGGTTACTGACTGTAGTAGCTCCAAAGGGGTCCTTGCTGCCATGGAATGTACGAAACTGGTCACCATGCACCCTCAGTAATGTACAAGTAGTCAGTCTTCAGGCAAGCATCTGACTGGGCACAACAGCTCAAAAACCCCAAGAAAATATCCTAAACCAGCAAGGGCTACAGAGCTTCCTCCTTCCTTCCCTGATAGTCATCCACAGTCTGACTCCGAGTCATCTTTGTTGCAAGATCCCACCCTCAAGGAACAAAGAATAAAGAAGCACTTAGTGCCCAGGCATCTTTTTTCAGCCAGTGAGTTCAGTATTCTGTCACTTTGACAGTCCATATGGCATTCATTATAGCAACCTCTTACATACACTGAAGATTTGGAAATGGGGAACTTGTCCACTAAGCCGCAGTTTTACATATTCCATAATGACAAAAATTGGCCCCCAAGGCAGTACATCATTCCACTGTTCCCAAGAGATTATTTTGCCATCTTGTTGCCCAAATCCTCCTCAACTGAAGAAAGTGTTGTTTGTTACAACTGATGCAAGGAGAGTCACAGGATTAAAACAATAAGCCAAAAAAACCTCATGTTGATTTTATCTTTAGTTATCCAAGGTCTGATATTAGAAAGATGGATAATATCAGCCCTTGTTCCTTCTCCTGCTCTTTTCCAGGCCTCTTTTCATGCTAGCCAGCCCCTGCTCCAGCCTGCATCTTTTCCTGCCTCAGGGTGAATAGCTGATGAGGGCACTTTTGGTAGACTGGTTCTCTAGCCCATATTTTGTTTTATTGCAGTTTCTATTTCTATATAAGTATTATTGGGGTATTTCTGCTCCTTGCTCCAGTGCTTCCCTGCCGGTCATGTTCCAGGAATAAAGCATGGCAGATGTATGCTGGTCCAAAAATACCCTTTCATCTTGTCTTGCTAATTTATATTCTTAAAAACAGAGCTGTCTGCCAATCTCACAGACAGTTTTCAGTGAAACTTTCACACCTAGATGCAATGCAAATAAATCTCCAGATACAGATTTGTTGCAAGTGGTTACTGACATGCAAGTATATTTTAAAAAATATATATCTTTACTAGTTTTCACAACTGAATCTGCATGACAACCCCCCCCCCCCCAAAAAAAAAAACTCACCTGCATCGCCAGAAGGGCAATCTGAACTTTTAAACAAGACAGTCTTTCCATCAGTCTAGTATTTAATTTTTGATTATCTGTATCTGGAATATGTCCACTAACTTAAAAGATATTAGTTTAGCACTTAGAATCTAACATATTAAAATGGCAAAGAGTCACATTTTCAAAGTTGGGCTCTGGAAATACATGCACAAGATCTGTTTTTTCATAAAATAAGGTTGATATCAGATCATTCCCCTCATTAGGGGTGATGTGTCTGAATTTTCTATTGTTGAGTAATTGATGTGCTGCTCCTGCAGAAGTGGGCTGCAACTTGATCAGTAGCTATAAATGCACTTTGCACAGATATTAACATGAATTCTACATGATGCTGCAGTAAGCAAGATGTGGTACTACTAAAAAAATAGCTTCTGCAGCACAGCTGCCTTTTGCTCGGGATTAGTGCCCACTTATCAACAGTCTGACAAGCTTTCAGACACACATACAAATTGAAGAACGCTCCCTGTAAATAGAAGTGCTGGTACAAGAATTTGTGGATCTTTCAACCTAGCAAATAGTTGCTACCATTTACTGAAGACCCAACTGATTGTAGCTATTTTTCACCTGCTGAGAAACAGTTTACAGAAAAAAATGCCTCCCTCTTAGTTTTAAGACTTAGCTTTCCAGAAATACCTTATTTTGTGAGCCGCATGATTCCTGTATAGAAGTGTGTAAGTTTTTGTGGCAGACAGCGCGTTAAGAATCAACTAACTACAGTAATTGACATCTGTTCTATATGCTCTGTCAGATGCTTGACTCGCAATTTTGTTTCTGCTGAAACTTCCATAAGGTTCCCTTTCAAAAAGTTGAAATTTGCTACCAGAAATGGGTCTGACTGTATTGGCAGGATCTGAATTTTAGGGCCTCTGACAAGAAAAATGCATTACACAGACAAAACAGATCAGATAGAAGGGTAAGAGCTGTATGCAGCAAAAAAAGAGAGACCGTACCATTATTAAAAGCTTAATGTACTTCTGCACAACTAATCGGTGCTGGATAAAATATGAGAGATGCTGAGTTGTGTATTTATATGAACCCCAGTGCTGAGGGGTTCATATACAGGAGCACCTTTAGCTCACCTGGTAGGAGGTCAGTGCTTTAGGAACAAGAGAATGAGAGGTCTATCTCCATTTGTGACTGAAGTCCTAGCTGGCTTCTGTGTGTACAGCAACAGCAATGAAGTCTTAAGTGGTCAGCATTCATGACCTCCTATCTGAAGCTATGCCAAATGCTGCACCGAGACAACCCCCACATATACTAGGTTCTGTACAAACACGCTGAACCAAAAAACAAAGTAAATATGGGACAAATAGACCTATAGACAGACAAAAAGAGGGGGGACAAAATGCTGCCATGGCCCCATGTTTATATAGGCTGTAGATTGGTGACAAAATGCCTTTTGCTGGGGAGCCTCATTTGACCCCAGCTTACTTCTACCTGCTGTGGAAAGTTTATAGCAAAAAGAAAAGGAAACAATAAAGCCAGAAATCAGGACAAGTGAAATTTACTGTGTACTGCCAGCTGGAAAGCTTGTACTTTCTGCACGGAAATATTCTATGTTGGTTTATTCTCTGACAGCCATGTTGGACTGGAAGCTAACAATGAAAATTGGCCTCCTGCCTCATTTTCTTTTCAACAGTGGAAGAAATGGGAGGATTTGCCCTGCCTGTTTGGCAAAAATTCTGTTCTGGCTCTTCAAACCAGTTATGCACCACAGTGCACTTTGGGAAATCAGCACTTTTGAAAGCTAATTCTGGACACACACTCTGCCGCAATACAGCAGGGATGGTGGGGGGAGCACCTGCTATGTGGTAGCACTAATAAAGAAAACAAGTGGTCAGTTTTCGTGTTTTGCCTTAAAGGAGGCCACATCCATCAGTCAGTGTCCCCAGGAATTTTAAGTGCAGATCAGATTAGTAGTTTATTCTAGAGCCGGGGTTCTCAGACTTCATTGCACCACGACTCCCTTCTGACAACAAAAATTACGACCCCAGGAGAGGGGACCGAAGCCTGAGTCCACCCAAGTCCTGCTGCTCCAGGTGGGGGAGCCAAAGCCTGAGCCTTAGCGTCCCAGGCAAGGAGGGGATCAAAACCCACGCCCAAAGACCTCAGCCCCAGCCAGGGGGCCTGTAACATGAGCCTTGCCCCCAGGACTGCGGACTTGGGGCTGATGCCAAGTCTAAGCCAGCCTTGGTGACCCCATTAAAATGGGGTCATGACCTCCAGTTTGAGAACCACTGTTCTAGAGGGAGAGACATACCATCCGATTTTTGTCACAGATCTCATTTGGGGGGAAAAAGGGAAGACAAAGATAATTATTTTGACTTCAAAAAGAATTGACACATTTTCTTCTCATAAGACAATCAAATTTAGCTGTCCTTGGACAAGTCATCTTTGGATAAAAACTGTTCTAGCCTAACTCACGCTTAAACAGTCCCTGCTGGCACATTTCATTAGAAATGTGGAGGTACTACTAAAAAAAAAAAAAAAAAAAAACATCTACACCAACTTCACACCAGGCAAGAAAATCTGGTGGATGTTTTGTCACTCCTTGGCTAAAAGCAACTTCCACTTCTGGCATATCTGCCTGAAATATCAATGGGCAAAAGTAATAATTTACAAGCCTACAAAAAAGTGAGACCTAATTATAGTGAAATTGAAGCCAAGACTGGTACTTGCATAGTATGAAGTTGCAATTCTTGTGCCATATGATTTATATCCTGCCATCTATATTATTGAAGAGAACAGTGTCTCATATATATCATTCTAAAATTTTAGTGTCTCTCATCTTGAAGAAGCCTAAAGTTTCTTCTTGCTGTTTTAAACAAAAAACTTAAGCTGGTAAAAAAATTAGACCTCAAGATCACTTCATCCATCACTTTTGAGAAAAGTGTCACAGCTCTAACTATTGCACAAAAGCAATGCACTGTGGCTTAAACAGAAGAAGTGTAAAATTTCAAATTTCATGGGAAATCAAGGTAGCAAGAACGTAACCACCAGAGCTTAAATTTGACAAAGGCGACGGAGCTAAGAATGATGGTCGAGATTTTCAAAGCTAGGAATTAGATGCACAAATCACATTACTTCAAAGTCATGGGATTTTAAACTTGACATATGCATTGATTCGGGGATGAATACAACAACCAGTATCATTAGCAGTTGCCTTAGCCACATTAACATCTAATTTGTGTGTGTTGGCTCGTAGTGCCCCAAAACTTTGATGAGATGCCATCATCGGTAAAACTGCACAGAGGGCTATAACAGATGAAAACCTATGGCACACAAGACTGGCATTAGTTCCAGTAGGTGCTAATAAGCAACACCCACTTTTGACTAGACGATCTGCTGCCTCCACAACAAGACCACACACACTGCAATTCTTGCTGATTTGCCACAATTTCTCTTCACAACATCTTTCTGCACTGTCATTCACGTATTTATATCCGGTTCCATATGAACAAAGGCATATCAGGCCCAGCAGCCATGTTCTTACAGGGTGGCAGCAACTCTGGGATAGAGAGACGAGCTTCAGAAGCCTTAATTTACACCCACCTCTTTGCAACCTGTGATGCAAATCCTGGACTAGACTTAACGGACTGCCCACTGGGGCATCCAGAGTGGCTGCCACAAGGCAGAACTTTGGCTTAGCTCTATCTTCATGGTATGACTGTGGGGCAGTGATGCAGATGGTCAGACATGCGGTGGAGGAGCCTACACTGACAAGATTGGAAAGTTGATTGCAACACTTTGCTACCCTCAACGATGCAGAAGTTAGATGGCTGAGCAATTTAGATATCGACATGTGACAGACAGGATTTTTAACTATGCCACACTTGTGGGAAAATGGAGCAAAAGAAGGGCTGATGTTTGTGGGGATAGGGATATTGTTGGGGCTTGATTTTATTTTGGTAGGTTACTTTCCCATTTAGAGGTAATGTAGTAGCTGTTGGCCTAACATTTGATTTGATTATATTGTTACTTTTGGACACAGGCATCTAGAACTCAGGATTGACACTTTGTTGATGTACACAAGAGAAAGAATCAACTAATTAATATTATTTACATTTCCATAGATCTTGGAGGCCACGATCAAGCCTGGAGATCCATTGTGCTAGGTACCATATACACGTGCACATGCAGCATTGCTGCCCCTATATAGCTTTCAATCTAAGTAAATAATAAATAAAATGAGGTAGTCAGGACCTAAATTTAAATGTCAGTTGAAAGAGAGCCCACCCATAAGTACACTGTACCCCCAGCACTTTGTTCAGTACTGACAAAAAAAATAAGGGAGATCCATCCCCTGAATCACTCATACTATTTCCTATAGCACCTCCATGTTCCTTAGAGGTTTCCCTTTTGAATAGAGCCGTGGCCTCGCCTTGCTTAACTTGTCCTTGCTGATATGATTGCAAGGGAAAGTGGCATAGAGGCAGGAGCGTAAGCAAAATGTCTGGCCTGTTGAGCACAATTTTGTTCCTTTTACTTGTTCATTTTTCTCAGAAGACAAGAGCTAAAGTAGGGGTAGGCAACCTATGGCACATATGCCAAAGGCAGGACGTGAGCTGATTTTCAGTGGCACTCTCACTGCCCGGGTCCTAGTCACCGGTCCCGGGAGCTCCACTGCTGGCCTGGGGTACTGGCCCAGGGCTCTGCAGATGCCTCCAGCTGTAGCCCATTGGCCCCAGCCTGGGTCAATAAGGGGGTGCAGCTCAGCACCCCAACCTTAAAAAATTGTTCCAGTACCACTGTATTGGGATATTTTTGAGTCCTGATTTGCTGCTTACATCATTATCACGCCACATGGAACAGTGCACTGCATTTGACATTTGAATGTACATGCAAGAACTGGAATCAGAATTTTCTGACAGATTTCCAGATTTCCAGCAATTTGGCCCAATACTTCTTCTAATTAAACCTGAAAAGTTCAAAGCAAGCAACTTGGATTTGTCTGTATTTCAGTGGATGTGTGTTGAAGATTTCAAAATGCAGCTCATTCAGTTGAACAGCTCAGAATTGTGGGCATCAAAGTTTGGAGATCTGCGGAGTGCACTTGAAGCTACCAAGAGAGATCCTGGGGCCTCTACTCTAACTTAACTCCTGGACCTCCCTGCCAGTGAAATTTAACTGTTTGAAGAAATTTGAGATTGAAATGCTTTCATCATTTGGATCCACATATCTGTGTGAACAGGTATTTTCAAACATGAAATCTGTCCTCTGTTCCTCTCAGAGCCAGTTAACAATTGATCACTCAGAAGCCTGTGTGCAGCTTAAAGTATCCCAATATGTGCCAGACATTGGAAAGCACAGCAAGGAAAGGCAGGGGCAAGGATCACACTAAACTGATAAGATCTGCATTTTAATTTAATTTTAAATGAAGCTTCTTAAACATTTTAAAAACGTTATTTTCTTTACATACAACAATAGTTTAGTTCTATATTATAGACTTCTAGAAAGAGACCTTCTAAAACGTTAATATATATTACTGGCACCCAAAACCTTAAATCAGAGTGAATAAATGAAGGCATCACTTCTGAAAGGTTGCCGACCCCTGAGCTAAAGGTTATCACAAGTCACTACAAGGGAGACTCTAGATAGCTAAGAATATACAGTATTGCAGTTACAGAACATAGTAACTACTCAGATATTATTCAGGAAGTTGATGACTTATATTCCAGTTTACTAGGGAGCTCCTTAAATCAAGGTTCTGAGACTGAACGAAAGAAATAATCAAGGCAATGAGGCTCAACTGAATTCTGACTAAGGCCGTATTCAGTTTGTGATATCATAGAGATTGTGGATCCCACAATATTAGGCTTCCACAGCAATTTTGAGAGCTGGATTCCCCACTCTCAGCCCTGTGCAGCCAACAGTGGAAAAAAAACATAAAAAAGCAATAATGGGACTTATTACCACCAATAAGATGATCCATTATTACTTTTCTGAAACTTTCCATGACTTGTCCGTAACTCAGCTGCAATTTTTGGACAATCATCCCATGATTCAAGTATGGCCTTAACTGGGAGCTTTACTGATCAAGTCTGCACTTTGTAAGCATTCAGCACTAACTGTACTCCCAAGGTCCTATCCTAGCATGCATGAGGCTCAGGGTGAACCTGATATGGATGTTCTAAAGCTAACGGTTCCAAATCCTTGTCCCAAATCTAGAATGGATGTTTCTAGGCCATGACCCTGACCCACATATACTCAAAGCTGATTCATAGGGAAACTATATCCTTCCACCCCACAGAGTGTGTACAGATTACCTTATTTATCTATTCAAAGGTCAATTTAAAGTTAGAATGATTGCAACACAAAGGAAAATTAAAAATGTCTCCACAAGAGAACATGGAGGCAGGATACAGTTAAGTAAAACACTGCAAAAGGTTGAGCCACCAATCCCATGACACAAGCTTTGGGCCTCTCAGAGAAAATGCTTCAGTGAAACCTTCCTGAAATAGATTAAAATTACAGGTTTGTTTATAAGTGGTCTCATTTATACACTGCCAGTTACTGCCCAGAATGACATGCTGGAGCATTTCCCAGTAAGAAGCACAAAAATTCAGCAGTGGTGAACTGGTTTACATCAGCCTGAAACAAAACAAATTTTCAGTTGTACAGCAGAATGTACAGGTTTTTTTAAATATAGATAATTTGGGCATATTTTCTTTATTATTATGTATACCACAGCAACACAGAAAAGCCATGATCAGGGTCACAGCTTCACTGTGCTTAAGTTCTATACAAACATGATTTAGTTATTTCTGATACATCATTTCAGCAGATCATCTCAATAAGAGAAAAGGAAATCCTAAAAATTAACAGAAGTTTCCAAGGAAAATTCCTCCAGGTAGTAAAGTATACTCCCTCTAGAGGGATAACTGATTTGTTATCCCACGAGAATGGTACAAGGATAGTAACATGTATATCCTACCTAAACACAGAGTCTATCATCAGATCACACTATTCTTGACTCTGGGTGAGCTAACTGAATTGAACTCGACCTTCAAAGCCCTTGGAATGCAACAAAATATCTCTGGTTTTTGACATTTATGAGTGGCTTTTCTGCATGGCTGCTTTTATTGCCTTGAAAATAATGGTGAAAGCTGTGTACACAAACCTGCTATAAACACTGACAAATCACATGAAAGGATGACAGATTTATTCGGTGTAGGTTACTCAGGGCTAATCTAATCAAACCTAAGATTTTCATTTTTTAAGCAGACCATAGCATGCAGGCAGTTTTTTGGACGTGACAGACTAGTACTTGAATTTTATTTTAATGGGACAACAATTTAACTGATTTGGGTTTTCGTTGTATGCATTTTCAGTTCAGAAAAGGTATGCTGTATATTTCTTTTCTAAGTGCATCTTTGCATATACTAATGCAGAAGTGAAATCCTGTGGAAAATCCATACACTGGACAACTAATCTGTCTAATAAGGTTTTGATACAAAGTCTGTTTGGACTGTTATTCATTCTAGAACCTAAGAAGTACTAGATATAAAGAAAATGCATCTCATTTATGGACTGCTCAAACTTCGAAATAAATCACACTTGGCGAGTGTGTCCCTCTATACCTCAAAGTAGCACCCTAGAGCCCCCATATTCACCACTGTCATATTATTATGATACGTTTTGTACAAAGTATAGCTTGTGAAATATCATTTTAAAAGTCTTGAGCGGTTGACCATTAATATCCTGTTGGATTGTATGTGCTATCATTATATGTGAAGTTATGAAGTATTGCTACATGTGTTACTGAAATACGTTGTAAGGATGTGAACACCCACAACCAGCCTTTCAGTTACAACAAAGGAGTAGCCATCAACAGGCAGACAGTGACCGACAGACTGCCTGATCCCCATGTCACAGCAAAAGACTGTCCAGCAAGCTCGAAGAAAATATAGAGAAGAGACAGTGACTTTGTAACCTGGCCTCTCCCACATTTCCCTCACCCACCCCCCACTCTCCCGCCGCATTTCAAACACCTGGGGCTGGTCTTCACTAGGCAGGGGGATCGACTGCAGATACGCAATTTCAGCTGCGTGAATAACGTAGCTGAAGTTGGCGTATCTGCAGCCGACTTACCTGCGTCCTCACGGCGGCGGCATGCGGCAGCGCGCTCCCCCGTCGACTCCAGCTTGCGCCTTTTGGCAAGCTGGAGTTATGGAGTCGACAGGGGCGCTGCTGGCGATCGATTTATTGCGTCTTGACAGGACGTGATAAAT
This sequence comes from Dermatemys mawii, assembly GCA_007922305.1. Classification (NCBI taxonomy): domain Eukaryota; kingdom Metazoa; phylum Chordata; order Testudines; family Dermatemydidae; genus Dermatemys; species Dermatemys mawii. Next base: position 28,298,776 of record ML677352.1, read on the forward strand.
CGATTGCCAAAAGACCGATTGCTACTGCGCATAGTGAAGAAAAGCCCCTGGAGGACAAAGACTTTGAAGTGGGGAAGTTTGGTTCCAGGCTGGGCGGTTATCCTAGCCTGTGTACTGAGGAACTGTAACCAGCTTGTAACATCTGACAGGGTGAGAAAAAGCTATTTGCTTCAACACTTGCTTAGACTAAAATTTAGGATTTAGAATGCTTCTATTTTTATCTCTTAAAACTCTCCCCAACCTTTATGCCAGCCACTTCTCTCTTCAAATCTATCTTTCTGTAGTTTGTAAACTTATTTGAATGTTTTATCTTTACCAGTGAGTTTGTCTAAAGTGCTTGGGGAATCTGCTCAGGTTACAAAGGCTGGTGCGTGCCCATTTTTCTATGAAGAAGTAGAGATAAGGAGGTATTAATACAGGGGAGCCCCAGTATAATGCACCCCAGTATAATGTGAATCCGGATATAGCGCGATTATACTGTGGTTCAATATCTTGTAGGATTGAGCTACAAAAGGTTTTTTTCTAACTGCCAGCTGTGCAAATTCAATCTAGGATATGAGAAGCAAGCTGCATCTTTTCAGCCTGTTACACTGTCACTGGTAATAAGCTTCATCGGTTCATTCTACACTTCGGTTGAAGATTCAGAAGGCAGATTCCATCTACTTACGTGGCCTCTGTCACTGTAGTATAAGAATGCCCCACAAACATTAATGGACCCCAGATCTCATTTACATTCAGGCCGCTTTACACCACTACACCTAAAGTAGTAGTATAAGTGACAATGAATTTAGCCTCAGAATGCCCTGTCTGGTAAGGGAGTTTTATTCTTGTTTCACAGACAGGGGAGTGAGGTGCAGGCAGATTAAATATTTGGCCAAGGTTCCACAGGAAGTCTGAAACAGAGCCAGGATTTGAACCCACCTCCCGAGGCCCAATCCAGTGCTCTAACCACAAGAACATCTTCCCTCTAAAGCCAGCTCACACTTCACAGTTGGAGCAGTGTTACAGTACTAATGAACGGAACATGTTTTGTCAGTAACATTGGTATGTCTGAATGGCAGGTAGTCATGGAGCAAGTACATCCGATTTCTGGCCACTTTAAAAAGCAGAACTTTTTAAAAAAATTTTCTTCCAAGCATCTTCATTTGTATGTGTAACTGTGGCTTAGTCACAGTGCTGCTGCAACAGCAACTCTTGATAAGGAATCTAAAAAGGGTAGCATGCTCTTTAAGACACTGGGAGGGTGGCCATCAGCCATGTTCAAATTTGCTGTCAGAATATTAAATTTTTTGAACTAGTTTGTACACTCATTAAAAGCTACAGGAGTATTTTATGGTCAGCTCCTACTACCACAAATCATAAAAATTATCCCCAGGCACTCTGAAAATAGTAGTGCAAGATTCCCTTCATGAGCCATGAGTCTTTTAGCCATAAATCTCAACAAATAATGCTGTTTGTTTAATTTAAGTCTGCTATACTGAGAAAGATTAATGAGACAAGGTGTCTGCTAGTCAAAGGAGGAACACAAGATCTATCCTATCTCATTTCATCTCCAGGTTTAATCTTTGTAAACATTATGTAATGTGACATTCACACATTACTGGAGGAGTTAAAGAAAAACTGCATATCACTAATCAGCTGATCATTTTTCATTTGCTTTCAGACTCCAAAATTAATGATGCCCTTCCTTTTTCATTAGATTTTTTTTTACCTTGTTTCATTAAATAAGAAATGGAATATGCTAGCAATCAGAATATCTGTTTGCAATTTCTTTGGTTTTCCATGTGTAACAACCTCTTTTCCCCCTGAGCCAGAAAATAGACCTAAGCAGCTGGAGCTCTAGCTTTGTTAGGCTGCTGCCAAGCTTTTTTGGCTAAAAGTTGCAATTTCAGACTTGTATGTTCAAAGAGACAATTCCATTACTTTCTATTTTGCATTATCTTGTTTCTTCAAGTAGCTCTTTTTTGCCAGCCATGTTACCACTTGTGTTTCAGCTGATTTTGCTCCCTCCCTGTTGACTCAAAGCACAAAGACATTTTTTTTTCTCCCGGGCCATTCCACAGCTTCCCCAATTATTCCAAAACGACATGGCACTTCTCAGTTTTGCTATGCCATGGTATTCACGTGTCTCCCCAATGGCTACTTACTCACCTTTAATATTGCTTTAAAACATTCACTGTTTCATTGAATCCACACTGCTTCTGTTCCTCTTTCTTTTCCAGTTACTCCCTATCTTCCTGTCTGGTTCCTTCATCTACTCATTACAATTCATTCTTCCATTACTACTATTTCTACACTCCATTTCCTCTTCTCTCTCTTACCCACTCTGTTTTAAGTCCCCTCTCAAAAGGATTCCCTTCCCTTCAATTTAATCCTGTTTCTCTGAATTATTTAATCTCTTCTCGTAAACCCACTCACTCTTTCCCACTCGGGACCACCAGTTCACTTATTTGTTCTAGTTGTTGACTTTTAGCTAGGAATTATTTCTGTGTTCTCTTATTACCTGTACTCTTAGTGCTCTATTAATACCTTTAACCTTGCATTATCCAAACCCAATTGTTTGGATTAAAGATGCTATATAAAGAAAATGTAATGCATTGTTGTAATCAGTTCTGATGGAGTGTCCTCTACAGACAGCAGGAAGTATGTTGATCGTTAATTTATTTTGCATCTCTAAAGCTCCTCATTCTAATTAAGAATAGTAATTTGCTTCAGAAGGTTATTTTGTTGTTTTTAATGGCCACAACACCCATGAAGTCTTCAGCAACTGGGTGATTGATTTGATACTAATAATAGTATCAAATTGGCAGATTTGATACTAATAATAATGGCAGATAGTGACTGTGAAGCCTTCTGAAAATCTTCCCCAGAAAGTTTTGTGAAGAGCTCAGCACCCAACAGTTCCCAGTTCCCACATAGGAGGTGCTGCTCCCCCTTCCTTTTCTGGGGATGGCTCCCTAGGTGTCAGAGACTGCTGTGCAGCCCCTTCTCCCCCCCACTGCCCCCATCAGATTCAGCACTGTGCTTGAATTCTGATGCCAGTGGTGCTAGGGGTGGCTCGTCTGAGGCAGGCAGGGAGAAATGGCGGGAATACAGGACCATCGTGATAGGTACGCCCCTCAGTTTCCAGTATGGCTATTGAGAAGGCCATTGTCCCTGATGCCACTTTGCCGCTGCTGTGCTGGTCTCACTAGTCAGTGGTGATTCACCCTTCCCTGGTGAGGGGCTGAACTCCTGCTCCAACTTGGACCATTGCCCCTCCGGTGATCAGGACAGAGCCGTGGAGGCCTGAGTCTGCTGACTGACTCTTGTTAACAAGCAGTAGGAAGAGGGTGAGGATTGGTACCTGCCCAACAAGCAGTACTGAGGTGGTGGAGACCAGAGCCATGACCAGAAGTGATCCTGCACCAAAGGGATCAACACCTGGGAGACCATCGATGCAACGTGACCTGCGCTGTGGCAATCTCTGGCAGGAGGCTCGCCGGTACTGAGGGTACAAGGACCAGTGCCTTGATGCTAGTGTGCCATGCCTCATAGGGGGAGAGCATGGTATCAGAAATCAGGATCTTCTGACCAGAGATGGAGGCTGCAGCTCCAGGGTCCTAGGCTGTGGTGATTGATGTCTGCGATCAGGGGACCGAGGATATTCCGTCGCCTTGTGGGACGGCCCCACAACCAGCTTGCCCTTGGGGCCTTAGCTGAATCCAGAACCTGGCGTGGCATCTCCAGTGCCAGCCAGCCTACTTGTCCTTTAATTGCCAGGGCTGCTTCAGGCAGTGAAGGCTCTAGGAGAAGCTGGAGTCCCCTACTGCTCTTAAAAGTCAGAGGTGGATCCCTGGCTTGGCTAAGTGGTCTGACCATAGTGGTTATTCCTTAGAAGCTCTAGGGCAGGCACATGTCCTGTAACAGTACCTTTTCCTGAAGCCCCCTTCTCCTCTAGTGCCAGGAAGCCCTTCTTCCTTTGCCTCTTCTTAGGCACCAGTGAGAGCAAACAGTGCCAGGCAGGGCCCGGTGCCAGCGACACGCTCTGCACCGATGCTGAGATGCTTGACATGGAGTCTGATCGGGAGGGTTCTGATGCAGGACAAAGCATGAGGAGGACCCTCAAGTGGATATCCTGCTCCTTTTTGGTTCTAGGGTGAAAGTTTTTGCAGATCCTGCACTTATGCTTTCTATGGGACTCCCCCAAGCACTTCAAACAGTTGTTATGGGGGTCACTGGTAGGCGTCAGCCTGCTGCACGATGAGCATGGCTTGAAGCCTGGGGAACGGGGATGCCCCACTCCAAAGTCCCACAGGGGACTCTAACTACTAAACTAACCCAACACTTAAGTTAATGGTCTAACCAGGTACCTATGAACTACATATAAATATAGAACAAGGAGTTGTAAAGCATCGCTAATGCTCTTGCAAAGCAAGACAAGCTGCTCTGACCAACCATCACGGGAAGTAAGAAGAAATGGAGGACATAGGGCTGACAGTGCCTAATATACAGTACAGGAGTGCGGCACGCAAGGGGGCACCACAGCCAACCCTACAGATTCCGCTAAGGCAAAAAAATCTCCAATGATTTTTCACATGGGTGCGCGCACACCTAAAATGTTAACTAGTGCAGGGAACTAAATGTCAGCTCTCCTGGGTACTATCGCCATTTCTAAGAAACCACTAGGAAATCATGTGGCCTTGGGCAAGTCATTTAACTTCTAATAATCTCTGGGTTTAAGTATATGCAATAGAGAAAGATTAATAAAAACACTGTGGTGTAACTTTGCTATTTCTTCATTACTTCACATGCCCTTCTTTTTATATCCTTTTCCCACGCACTTAAAAAGCAGAGTAGATTGGGTTGGTTTTTTGAAAAGTTTGTAGTTTTTTTTCCCCTAGGAAAAGCTGTAATTATCAACTCTAGCAAATAATACTTTTGCTATCTCTGTGGGAAATCTACCCAAGTGAAATTGGTTTTCTTTATTAGCAAAAGCTATCAAGTGTGAGGAACTGTAGTGACAAATGGGAAGCGGGCCACAAAGAGGAACAAAACCATTTTAAAATATCCTTTCTTTGTTGTTCAAGTGCTTTTTGAGCATTAACATCTGTGTGTGGGAGATGGAATGTGTATATGCTACATGTGCAAGTTCCAGTGTTCAAGTAGTTGTGTGCACAGTGTTGTGTGCGCATTGATAGAGGCCACTCCTAATATTGTTACAAGTCTGCTCCTAATATTGTTAAATGAACAAAAATGCATTTCCTGTACAGTGTGAAAAACAGCATAAACCTGCCTGTCTCAATCAAATCATGTCTTTCTGTTGGTCCCATCTTAATAGACAACACACTACACTCAAGCTCAGCGGTACCTGATCAATATAAAGAATTCTCAAAAGTTAGGGGTTTGCAATCAAGGGAAAGAGATTTTCCACCCACTCTGTTCCCCATTTCTTAGAACTCCTGCCCGAACTACTACTTTTCAATGCACTTCTGTGCTTTGACCACTCCGGGCTGCCCAAACACATTTATAAATATAAATTATTGCCATAAAAGGCATGCCCCCTGCACTTCCGAAGTTACAGGAGGAAAAAACAACCCAAAACTACAAGGTCTCTAATGAGATCTGCACATTACTACTACAAAGCAATCAGCCCTTATTTTGATCTTTTGGCCTTTTGGAAAAATTGTGCTGCTTTTCTGGATGGTCTTTTAGGCAGTTTGATAGATATCTACTGAGTACAATATTTTAACCTTCCAGCTTCGAAAATGCGCTAGTGCACACTGACAAAATGAATAAAAGAGGGTGTGTGGAGATTGCAGGCGGGGGGAATCAGGAATTTCATATATAGCAATGGTGCCATGAAATGAGACGTGAATTCCTAGAAGCATAATTAACAGAGTACCTTATTCTTTTAGCTCTATCTTCTTCAGTGGTTAGAGTGAACAGAAATTCATATACAAACCAAAGTGTCTTTCACTTCAGACAGTTACAAAGCATAGTATTTAAATAGGGAAGTCTCACAGGAAAAATAACTGTGCTCTGTATCACCTACACACAGCACTGTAATAATGGAAGTCAAATGCCATCTTGATTTCCAGGTGGATCACAAATTAGAGAAACAAGTAACAGATGCGGGCGCACACGCACTCACCCTACACATTTGCAATTATTTATACAAGATCAGAAGCATCCCTAAGGAGTCAGGGTCAGAGTTCATATGGATGATAACCATTCATTCTGACCTGGCATTTTCTTGTAGTTAGTGGCTTTGGTGATATAATGTATTTGAGACATATTGAGGAAAATATGCAGTAATGCTCTAATTCTGGCCTTGTGTTGGCTTTGGTAAATACTGTAACAAATCCAGGGCCACAGAGGAATTGAGAGTTTTAACTATACTGCACAGCATAGGCACAAATCACTTAACAACAAGGATAGAACTTCTGAGCCAAAGGAGATTTTCCTTGAATTACTGCCCATAGAGAGTCCATGGTACGCAGTTCTAATTCCATCCAGTAACAGGCAATGGTACACAAGCATTATTAGTTCATTACGATACTGTACACGGAGACAATAACTACCGGAAACAATGTTTCCAACAGAAAAGCTTAATGCTGAAATCATATGTTGATGTTTGTGAGACAAATGATTATAATATACATATAGATGATCTTAAAGTGAAATATTTTGTCTTAACTATCACTTCTAAACAAATATAGATCTGAAGTTCTCAGTTTCTCAGGATGTATCTTTAGCTCAAGCACCCTCAAATGTACCATTCATTTGAGAAGTGCACTGCAAATTTAGAGTAAAAAGTTGTAATGTAACGTACATGAAAAGTGCAAATGTTTCTTAAACTGTGTGGCATTGGCTGGCAAATAGCCAAAAACTGCATGAGCGTTCACTCAACATTAAATTTTAAGATAGATCCTATTCTCCCTTCACAAATATTAGCTTTCCATAATGTAATACCATTGATTTCCATGGAGTCTCTCGATTTACAGCAGTGCGAACGAGGAAAAGTCAGCTCAAAAGGAACTTCAAGCGAGGAGGGGATGGAAAATTTTCAAAAATATCCAACATTTAAAACCTCCCAAACCAAACAGTGAAAAGTTAAATATATCATGTCCCTGCAATTTGTAGGACACTCAGTAGTGTGAACCCCACTAGACTAAATCATCTTCTAGATCCATGGTCAGAGTTGAAAACTGATCTATAATGGATATTAGCTAAGTACAAATATGGATTATTAAATTATGTAAGCACCAAGAGAGTTTCCATGCTGCACTGCACCAGAAACACAGGGGACACTTGCAGAGCACATTTATTCACCATAATTTCAGATTTCGTGTGCCAGTAATACATTTCAACGTTTTTAGAAGGTCTCTTTCTATAAGTCTTTACATACAACAATAGTTTAGTTGTATATTAAAGTAAATAAGATTTTTTAAAATGTTTAAGAAGCTTTACTTAAAATTACATTCAAATGCCCCTCAGACCAGTGGCCAGGACCCAGGCAGTGCGAGTGCTACTGAAAATCAGCCTGCGTGCTGCTTTTGGCACCCGTGCCATAGGTTGCCTGCCCCTGGTCTATAAGGTGCTACAAGACACTGTCGCTTTTGCAGATCCAGACTAACATGGCTACCCCTCTGATACTTAATACACTAAGGATCTAGATACAAATACTAACTTCTCACCCTAGAGGTTCTCTCGGGTACAATCCTTTTTAGACCAATGTTGTAGTTTATGGCCTGGGTCCAACAATCACTCAGCCCCCCCACTCCCTCCGCACAGTTACAGTGCTTTGTTCCAGTTTCTTTCAGGCATCTCTTTGGGATGGAGAGGCCATCTTGTGAGCTGGCTGAAGAAAAAATGGAGCGGCTTCCAGGACCTTCTATATTCTCCCTCTTGTGGGCAGAAACCCCTTTGTTTTGCTGTGAAAAATCACAGTAACAAGCTGGAGTTTGTAGTCACCTGGGCAAGTCACGTGTCCATGAATGATTCAGTTTTTTGCAGACCAATACCATTGTTTATGTGCTAGTTTGAACATTCCCAAGAAAGTTCAGATGTGGATTGGCATCTCCCAGAATTGACTGTTAATTAAGTACTCCCAAAATTACTTGAATAGTTCTTTCACAGTATATTGTATTTCCTTCCTTATGTATTTCCTACAGCAAACACTTCAAATACAAGCATAGAGCCAATGCTCATAACTTCAGATATAAAAATGATACATCCATACAGATAGGATGAATAAATTCAGTAGATCATAACCTTCGCAAATATATGTTATGTGGCATATCTAGCATAAACCATATTCCTGTTATATTTACACTTAAGCATATTTTCATAAACCTACAGAGTGCAACGTCACAAAGCTATAAGCCAAAAACTAGCCAACAAGCAACTCACAAGCCAATTAAGCCCCAGCCCGCCCCTCCCACCCGGGCCAATTTTTGCATTTTTTTCCATGGGTTTGGCATGTCTGCTGCAGGAGGTTACTTTTAAAAAAGCTCTTTGAAGAGAAAAATTCTAAATTTGAGGACATTCAGCACATGTTGAAAGGGCTACATATGTTCCTATTATCATGAATGTGCTATATATATCCTCGAGGCTGCTATGTGATTAACACCAGTGAATTGAAATGTTTTTTGAACAGAAGCAGATCCAGTTCAAATACATGAGAACTGAGGATGCTACAATGTTCAATATTTAATTAATCAAGAAAACAGAGCAATTCACTGGAGACGATTCCCATGCTTTAATAGTTAACTTAAAAATGCTCCTATTGTTAAACCTAATCTAAAGAGGAAAAAATATATACATGCAGGAGCCTGACATTATTCAATTTGTGTTTTCGTAGAAGAATGCAACAATAGCATCTTGAACAAGCAGGCTTTAACATTCAGGGATATGCAAGCTCCCGATTGGTTTGATGAATTCTGGAAACGCTGTCTGATTATACTTTAATGCAGCTTTCTCAATCTTGTGGGCTAAAGGATTACAACCTACAGACTTACATTTCTTATTTCTACAACTGCTGGAGGGCATTGTCGAGTGAAAATGTTTTGTGAGGGTGCAGTAGGTGCATCTTAAGTGCTTTCCACACATGAATACAGCATGCCTGCCTACCAACATGGCAAAGCCAGAACCCAAGCATTTTAGAATCTGTTTTTCTTTTCTGTACCACCCATGAAAGCATTCCTCTGACACTGTGGAGGCCTGTTTGATAAAGCAATTTGATTGATAACTGTGCTGTGCCTCTGAAGAGTCCACACGAGTGTCTCAGATGCCAAGATAATCTGCTGTACTTTTCTTGCCCATGAACACTGGATCAGGCATTCAGCCCATACAGAAGCCAACAATTTTCAATCAAATTCACTAATGGGGATTTTTGAGAAAGAATTTCATTCACTTGCATTATGCACACTCACTCTCTCAAACGCACACACTTACGCTTTCTTCTCTGCTGCATGCTGGGCTAGATTTCTACAGTGAGAACACTGGACTTTTCTGCCATGGTGATTCTAAAAAACATGTAGACTTGTGTCAGATTTTGATAGTGATGATAAAATCACAACACGGGGGGAAAAATAGTCACAAATGACACTGAATTATAAGTGACTTAGCAGTAATGCCTGGAAGATCATGGAATTGAGCATCCATTCCAGTAATCATACTTTAATGTCTTTACAATATACTGTACCAGCCTAGTAATACAGTATCATTATGTTCTGCCATTCACTGTCTAACTAGAATAGCTGAATTCAATTACATTTTATAGTGGATTTGTGGAGTGAGGCACCCAACTCTACAAATAAAGTAACTATTCAGCTGTACTGAATGATTAGATAAATTGGAAAAATAAAGTACAGCCTAATTTCTATCATTCAAGCTATTCAGTGCAGCTGTCCCTTAAAAGGGACTGCGAAATATACCGATCACAAAACAGATGCATACCAAAGAGACGGCCAGGGCTACAGTGAAACAAAAGGACTAAGCTGAGAATGTTCCTAAATGTCTGACATGTTTATAAGTCACGGGGGGGGGGGGGGTTAGGAGAAGCATTCTGTAAATTGGCAAAAAAAATATTCCGTAACCTGTTTGTATATTTAAAAGAGCTATTTATGCTCTCTTCTTTGGCCATAGAGCTGAAACTCTCATCCATGCTCTTATCTTCCTTCTCTGGCCTCCCTAACACCCACATATCCTTTTCAGTCCAAAGCCACATCTTCTATAAACACCTTCCTTGCCTGCCAACCTGATCTCATCAACCTTCTCTTTGAATGTCTCCATTGCCTCCTACTTGTCTAGCTCATTTATACTCTTCTCTTTGCTCAGCTCTGTTTCTGCCCAAATGCAAGACGTGGGGTAACATTTCAAGAGTTTTTATGTCCCATAGAAAGTCAATAGTATTTCTTGAAAATTTTACTCTTATTTTTACCACAATGCCCTTCCCTCCATCAACAACACTCAGTTTGTCTGCTTCCCCCACAGTTGTTTCAATGACTTGTGTAAAAAGTTGATCTAGAACAGACATGGGCAAACTACGGCCCGCAGGCCACATGTGGCCCGCCAGCCATTTTCATCTGGCCCACGAGCTTGGGCCAGGAAGGCAGGGCCAGCACCGCAAGCACCGTGCTCCCAGCCGGAGGGCCGGGCCCAATGCCGGAAGCCCCGCAGCTCCACACTTGGGGCCGTGCCCAGCACGGAAAGCCCCGTGGCCCTGTGCTCCCGGCCGGGGGGCCAGGCCCAGCGCAGAAAGTCCCATGGCCACAGGCTCCCGGCTGGGGGCGTCTTGCCGCAGGGCCCCGTGCCCTGAGCCGGGGTGCCTGGCCGACCGCAGCAAGCCGTGGGGCTCTGCACTCCTGGCCTGGGGTTCTGGGCCGAGCGGGGCAACCCCAGGGCCCCGCACCCCAAGCCAAGGTGCCTGGCCAACCGCGGCAAGCTACGGGGCTCTGCGCTCCTGGCCCAGGATTCTGGGCCAAGCGGGGCAAGCCACAGGGCCCCGCGCTCCCGGCGCAGGGTGCCAGGCGGAGTACGGCAAACACGTGGCTGGGCGGAGCGCTGTGAGCGGCGGGGCTGAGCAGATAAGACAGTTCGGGGGGGCTTAGGTGGTGGGGGTGGTCTCGGGGGGGCAGTCAGGGAACAGATAGCGGGGGGACTAGATAGGAGGTAGGGCAATTACAGTGGGGTGGGTCTCGGGGGGGCGATCAAAGGACAAGGAAGGGGGGAGTGGAAGAATTGGGATTCTGACGGAGGTAGTCAAGGGGCGGGAAATGGGTGGGGGACGGACAGGTGGTGGGGCCTTCCCTACCTGGCGCTCTGCACAATCTTGAAGCCCCGAGTGGCCCTTGGGCCAAAACGTTTGCCTACCCCTGATCTAGAAGTATTGAAATTTCCTCTAAACTCGCTCATCAAGCCATTAACCTGCCCTCATTCCAAGCCTCTTTCATACCCACTTCCTCCACAATGCTCACAAGATGTGGGCCAACAATTCTTCCTCAATGAAAAGCATTGCTCCATCATAAGGTGCAGATGCCCTACTTAGTAACCATGTGATTTTATTGCTGTCACTCCTCTTCTTCCTCCCCTTCATCTAGTTGTCATATTTAAACTGGAGCACAGGCTATGGGTTCATTATAAATCCACTTTACACCATTCTAGCAGTGTAAAGGGGCTTAAAGTGGGGAGTAAACATGAGAGTTACACCCACTGTAAGGCTGATTTACACTGCCAGAGCAGACAGTGTAAAGCAGCACTAATGTAAATGAGAACCAGACCCTCTGGATTTTCATCGCTGTTGTGAGATGCCTCACACACATTTGAATATTGTAAAATCTCCTCCTCCGGACAGGTAGCAGTTCAAATATACAACTTTAACTCCGTCATCCCCAATTATGTGTATGCATTAGAATGTGGTCTTCTATTGCACAATTACATTTTTTATTCTTAGACCCCTTGCCTCAGTCAGTGTTACACACTGAATAAAGTATGAGGCAGGCTGAGGTAGCCAGTTGATCTGGGATCCTGAACAACCTGCAGAATTTGTATGGTGTAAAGCAAATGAGACAAGGGGCTACTGGAAAAGCAAGACTGCTCTCATAGTTAAGTCACTGGACTTGAGATCGGTGTTCCTGTGCTACCTCGGAAACATACTTAAGAACTTAACAGCCATACTGGGTCAAATCAAAGGTCCATTTAACCAGTATCTTGTATTCCAACAGTGGCCACTGCCATATGTTTCAGAACATAGGCGCCAACTCCATGGGTGATGCAGGGCTGGAGCACCCATGGGGAAAAATTGGTGGGTGCTTTGTAACCACCAGCAGCTCCCCCTCCCGCCTCAGCTCACCTCCACTCCGCCTCCTCCCCTGAGTGCACCGCCGCATCCTGCTTCTCTCAACAGTTGCTCACGATGCAAGCACTGAGAGGGAGGGGAGAGGGGGGAACATGGCGCACTCAGGGGAGGAGGTGAAGCTGGGGCAGGGATTTGGGGAGAGGTCCAATAGGGACAGGGAGGGGTAGAGTTTGGACAGGGATTTTGAGTCAGGGGTGGAGTTGGGGCAGGAGGGTCCAAGCACCCACTGGTGCTGAGAAAAGTTGGCGCCTGTGCTTCAGAGGAAATGAACAGAACAAGGGAAGTATCAAGTGATCCATCCCCTGTTGTCAGTCCCAGCTTCTGGCTGTCAGAGGCTTAGGGACACCCAGAGAGTAGGGTTATGTCTCTAACCATCTTGGCTAACAGCCATTGATGAATCTATTCTCCATGAACTTACTTAATTCTATTTTTGAACCCAGTTACACTTTTGAACTTTAGAACATCCCCTGCCAATGAATTCCACAGTCTGACAGCGTTGTATGAAGTACTTCCATTGGTTTGTTTTAAACGTGTTGCCTACTAAATTCATCAAGTGACCCTTTGGTTCCTGTGTTCTGTGAAGGGGTAAATAACACTTCCTTATTCACTTTCTCCATACCATTCATGATTTTATAGACCTCTATCTTATCCTCTCGTAGTCGCCTCTTTTCCAAGCTGAACAGTTCCAGTGTATTTAATCTTCCTGCATAACCAGGGTAAATCACTTAATCTCACCATGCCTCCATTTTGCCTCTGTAAAACAGGGGTGATAATAATAATGTCTGACCTCACAAGGGGTATTTCAAGGATGAACTGGTTCTTTGTGAAGTGGTCAGATACTATGGCGATGAGAGTTCTATCAGGAAAGACAAAAGTAATTCTTAAGTGCAGGGGTTGGCCAGTGTATAGTAATAAGGCATGGGGCAACATACTGAACAATAAGGATGAAAGTAGATATTGAACAATTGCCTTCTTTAATAAGCATCATCTGTCCCGTGCACTGAATCAGACAAGCATTCAGCAGAAAAATCAAGTTTGCCATTATGGAATAGGCTGCATTTTAAAACCAATGCACAAGGAGGCAGAGTTAAGGTTGCACAGGCCACCTTAATTTTGTCACTGTTTGACTTCTGAGTGCTTCTCTTAGGAGTACTGTCTTAATATACTGTATTTTTGTATAGACTATACATCTAAACAGTGAAATTATTTGCAGAATAGGCTGCAGCATAACAGTTACCTTCTACTAAAAAAAAAAAAAACCCAAACCCAACAATCACGAACATGTAGTACCATTCTTGCCTTATCGATTTCAACTCCAAGGGGATTTTAGATACTGTATTATCATTTACATGATAACTCAGGGTGAAAATTCTTCAGTGAAATGCTCTAGTGCTCACCTTGGGACTTGATTCTGCCAGTTCTGTATCTCTTGCGTTTTTCACTTAGCCATCAAGTGCTTTTAAACTGCACCAAAGTGTACATATGGCTCCTCGATAAAATTCTCTAGAGGAGACCCCACTAGTGTTACGAACAACAGCGGAAAGAATATGAACGGAAAGAACAATGTGAAAAGGAGTCTCAGCAAGGCTCTGCTGACTGAAGTCTCTTTTGCACTCAGCATTTGAATTATGTACATTATTTATTGCCACCATCAAAAGCTTAATCCTTAAGGCATCTTTCTGCCGGCAGTTTCCTTCAACTCTTTGTAAGCACACAGCACCCTTGGTGGCTTAATTCCAGTTCAGTCACATACATTTTTAACTTTCTCATCTCCAGATACAAATGGGCATTTCATCAGGGTGCTGCCTTGGGTCCAGATCTTAGTGGTCCTCAATAATTTTCTTATTTCAGCTTCTTTTTATGCATGTTGCTAAGGGATCTTTCATTTGAAGAGCACACAATAGGTACAGAATGAATTTGTAAATTGAAGCAAAACTACAAAAAGCAGATATTTATCTGAAGGAAACATATTTCTGACCTTGATGTAAGGTTACATTTCAGAATTCTCTTCTCTCCTGCTGATCACTCATTCATTCAAAGACTCAGAGCTTTTTATAGATTACCTTACAAGTATCTAATTGTAAGGTGCCCTGAGAAAATTTACATACTTTAAGTGCATCATACACGATGACTAGGGTTATGATAAATCCCTCAGAGGAAAGTTTCACTTTTATTATTCATTCCTCACTGTGACTGAGTGTTCTCTGAAGAAAAAAGGCATTAGATTCTCTCTAAAAAATAGATGAGTGATCCTTCCATAGATATAGTTCACCTTTCTCCATTATCCTCACAGAGCTGGGTGTAGTGAGGGAAAGGTTATTTGCCAACACATTTGCCGAATCCAAAATGTGATTTGATCTAAACACATGGACACTCATGTGACAGTTTTTTTCCCCAAGAGTCAGTCACGTGACTATAAATAATCTTGCACAAAAGGGAGCATTTGCATCACACATGCTTACCTGGCCATTCTCTGGCTGTGTGTATATGGGAGTGAGAGCATTAGGAGAAACGGAGGTTGTAGGGGAGGAGGGGTGGTATGGATGCAAGGGATTAAAACAAAACAAATTCAATTTAGCAATCAATATGAGCAGCACTAAGTGGAAGATAGGACACATGGGATGCTCAAGAAGAAGACCAACACTGACCATGTTTCAGATCTGCAGCTTGGAGCTAGAAGTCTGTGGCATAGCCACATATTGGAGGCAGAGGGCACCAGCATCCAGGAACTGTCATTCTTTGAAACCACCTCTGCCCTTGGCACAAGGTTCCACATATGATCTGGCAGCCACATCTGGCACAACTTCCAAAGGCTGCTGACAGCCCCACCGCTGTTGCCAAAGAGCAATGGGGGCCCAGCAAACGGGAGCATCAGTGAGGAAGAAGGGGAGCCACAGCAACAGTTTCGAGATCACAGCAACAGTTTCAAGGTGGTGTTGCAGAGAGATCCTTGCTTTTGCAGTCAGCTGACATGTGGCTTCAATCAGGGATGGCTTGCAGCTGGGAAGGTGTTTTGGCTGAGCAGATGCATATTCAGAGTAAGAGCCTGCAGAAGTCAAGAGCTCCTGCAGAAGGACTTGGTGCTCCTGGCAGGGGGCTTTAGGCAACTTCTTGTGTAGCAGGAGACTAACACAGTCTGCATCCTTTAGCATCAGACTCATTTCCAGCCTATCCAAAAAATACCAGAGAAGCTGGGAAGAGGTCGATATTACTGCTCCTGTTCAGCTAGGTGCCTCTGGTGCTAATGGTACTGGGCACTGCATACTTGTGCTCATCAGGATCCGTTCATACAGCTGCTCATCAGCAGTGGACACCACTGCTTCTCCTGAGGGCTGTCAGGAGGAGGACATGCCCCCTTCTGCATGGGTTCGGGGAGCTGACAAGAAGCAGAATGAATCAGCAGCGATTCTCCTCCTACTGCTGGGGCTACTAGGGAGTACAGTTATACCCCACCACAGGGATGGACTATGCCATTTAAATTATACAACATCATATCAGGTATAAAACCAGTGTTTTTTAAAAGACAGATTTGGGGTGAGGAAATTTTAGAACTGCATTTTAATTTACATACACCTGGAACATATGGGTTAGGAGTAGAGATATAGGGAGCCTGATTCAAAGCCCACTGAAGTCAACAGAAAGACTATGGTAGAATTCATACCCCAGAAAAAATACTTATAAACATGTATTCAGAGTCTGGATGACTGCTTAGTTAGCCTGAGTCTGTGCCTCCTGTAGTTTGTGGGAATGTTCAGAAACAAACAGAAACTTTGCAAAGTTTTTTGCCTGTTCTCTGTACAAAGATCACAGGAGCCACAATTTTCATATGAAAACAGGTGTGTTTAATTCACTGTTGGTGTTCGTTCTCCCTGATTGGAGAAGTTTTCCTTCTATTGGGTAACTGAAACTACCAACCAACCATACACCACAACTAATCAATATGCCAGGCAAATATTTTGTACCACGACAAAAAGTCTGACATCTTTGTCCAAACTATTTGGAAAATACCTATGAACACATTAGCAAAAATCAGAATAACTTAATGAATGAGTCGCCAAATAAAACAAAAAGGCAAAATTCAGCTGGATAATTTTGCAACACAAAACATTGATTGACAATACATGACTTTAAGACATTAAAATTATTAAACCAGATTAGAGAAAATATAGGGTTTTAAAATATTGCTAATTCCTGAGTTTTGTCTGATCCAAAGTCCAATGAAGTAATAGAAAGACACCAGTAGACATCAATGGGTTTTAATCAGGCCTTACATTAGAATAGTTTTTGGTTTTGATGTATAAACAGCACCAAAAATATTCTCTTCTGTTTATAACAGACATCATGACAATTCCTTTATAAACTAAACTAGAACATGTTTGGCAGCAAAGCAAGCAATATGTACCCAGTAATGTTGGAAGTATTTGCATGTAACTTTTTGTTGCATGAGCCTTTAAAGGACACCGATTTTTGAGAATCCCAACATTAAAGAATTACTGAGTTTTTTGGTTTGTTTTGTTTTAAGTTATAGAAATTTGAGCAGTAGGGCCTTTTCTGGATTTCTGCAGCTAATCCGCTGAAATACCTTGTGGTCTCTTTCTTTCAAATCCCAAATAATTTGGAGTTAAGGGAACCCCTTGCGAGCAAAGTGAGCAGCACATGGCCCAGTTTCTCACCGATATTCTTTTCATCTTGATCTTTGAAGAGAAGCACAGAGATTTCCTCTATAATTTTCAGTGCCAGTTACACTATTCCGCACACTTACTACTTAGGATATACTTTCCATAGTCAAAGGCTTTACTACACTTTTCTAATTCTTCCTCAAACCAGCTCAGTGGGGGTAGGAATTATCATTTTTTTTTTGCAAATGGAGAATCTAAGGCAAAGAAAGATTAAGTAATCTGCCCAAGACTTTGGAGGAGTCAGTGTCAGAGCTTTGTTATTTCCAGGCTGGTGCTCACACCTTTAGATCACATTCCCTGTTTTCATCAGACTCAGTTTCATTGCTTGCATTCATCCTATTGTTCTTAGCTGCCTTTTACTGCAGGCAACGTGAGTTCCACCAATTTCTTTTGCACACTTTTTTATTTTTAAATTTTTAAAAAATACCTTCTTGTTTTACAAAGGTCTTTCTTATAATGCGATATGTCATTACAAATCAGGGGAAGTATCAAGTTTTCTTCAAATCGCCGTTGGAGGCAGCATCTAGTTAGTTTAATTCTTCAAAGATCGCCTTGCTCTGTCTCTTCCGGGCTCTCTCTCTGTCATACGTTGGCTCGTTTAATGTCTGACAGTTCTTTTATTACCAGATTTCATTTGGAGCCTTATTTCTCCCATCTCATTACTTTCTCTCTTGCACTCTCATGTTTGTTCTCTTTTTGTGTCTGACAATTCTCTTAAGTTATTAGTAGATTTGGTTCTGCTTTTGTTTCATGTTTTCTGCTCTTATTCTCTCGTGTCTTATTTTTTTGTTCTTTTGCTTATTTTTTCTACCAGTCAGTATCTCTCTTTCATCCTGCCTCTCTTCTCAAAATATGTGGTTTTGCATTTTGTTGCAGATTACCAGATTTTAGTATGTCACTCAGCGAGTTTGTGGTTAGAGAACTACCATGCAGGAGACCCTGGATTTGATTCCCACTCACAACCGCTTTGGTGCAATGGTCTTCTTGTCAGTGTTGCAGCATCTTTAGATCGTTGGTTGTGAACAAGGGCTGACTTGGATTACTTAGCTATCAATTTCATCCCAACTATCTCAGGCAGGACATCAGGGTTCAATGTCTGATCCTAGTCTATTTTCATTCGGCTGAGAGTGATGCCACTGTGTGGATTTTTGTTATTTATTCTGGTGGTAGTGCCCATAAACTCCTAGGTGTTTACCACATTTACAAAAAAGAGTGAAAGAAGGCACAGGCCCTGCCTTGGCTTAGTTCTATTCTATACAGATTTTTATACTGGCCTCATCACCTCATTTTTAACAGCAACAGTAAATAAACATTAAATAATTTACCCGGGATCATGGTGAATTCTCTATCGCTGACACTTTTTAAGTCTTTCAAAGATATACTGTAGGTCAGGAGTTATTTGGGGGAAGTTCTATGGCCTGTGCCATATAACAGGTCCCAGAGCAAATCATCATAATGGTCCCTTCTGGCCTTAGAAACTATTTATGAATCCTAGTATCCTGTCACCTTCCAGGAGTGCATTCACTGACATGGCTATCGTTTATTATGTGTGAGTCATTTTCTCTCTCACTTGTCCTCTCCCCAGAGTATACCTATGCGTACTGTGCAGTGTAAGCCCTATGGAGAGAAGATCTAGTGAGGAAGAGCTCTCTACTACTCCCATTGGTGTAAAGGAAAAAGTGATGCCACACAGAACTTCATTTGCATATTCTACCTACCCACAATTCCATTATTTCGGAGCAAAGAGCTCCTTTTCAATCTGACAGGGCTCTTTTCAGAGGTCCTACATGCCTTTGGCTCCTCTCCCATAGACGGGCATGCTGCAAAGGATGGTACAGAGGAGAGTGGCGCACCTGAGAGAATTCTGGTGAGGTCTCACCTACCCAACACTTTTATGAAGGTGAATCACTAAGCTGAGTTAGGTAGTGGCGTCTTCAGGGAAGCAGCTCTCTTGAGACTAGAGACTGACCCAACAACAGAACTTTGGATACGGCACATGCTGATCCCAAATGTGAGTAGGATTTGGTGGGCAGATGAGGTGTTGCTGCCAAAGGACTATAACATCATCCAAGCTCCCTTGCCACTAGTGGGCAAGAAAGGAACTAGAGTACTACTGCCAAAAACACTGGGAGGAGAGGTATTGAACCAGGCCTTTTTATTTCCATTAAACTCCTGCCGGAAGAGTCACAGTAGTGTTAGGTTTGGGTAGGGCTTTCTGTTTTATTATGCCTGCTCTGTGTGTGTGTAATAGAGAAGGCCCAGTCAAAGTGCTCCTTGCACATGGAGTGTGATGGATCTTAGTATCTTAGTTCCTGTGGGAGTTCATCTCACAGTCTGGAACCAATTCCAGAGAATGCTCGGTCTCCTGCATAAACAACTTTACCTTGTGGAAGAAAGTAGAGTGTATATTACAAGAAATAGCAGAGTATCGGAGCTAAAATAAAAGTGTGGAAATGAAAATAAAGACAGAGTGCAATGTCATTTCCATAGCCCTAAGAGAGTTATTTCTGCAGAATGACCTGGCACTCTTCAGAAGGTCATTACTGCCCAGGACTGAGAAATATATTTCCATTCAATGACTTAATCAGACTGCATTTTCTTTATTCACTGACTTGAGAGTCTCCATTCAGTTCTCTCATTACTAAAGTACTGGAAATCTCTGAGCTTCTGATCCCATTGGATAAAAACAAAACAGAAGCAGTACTCAGTACAGTGTGTGTGTGTGTGTGTGTGTGTGTGTGCGTGCGCGCGCATAAAATAAGCACATCTGTGCATATACACCCTTTTACATTCCACCAGAGGTGAATACCAGTACAAATTTTGCATTGATTATATCTAGCCCTCAAAAGCTTCCTTTCACAGAGTTTAGATTTTGATTTAATATATTATGCATTGCCTAGGACTCTGCAGGTGAACACTGCCAGCACATATGAAATAGTATGTTGGGACACTGTATGCCTGTTATGCACTGGCACACCAATCCACCCTCTTAGTTTACAAACTCTGGCAACCAAAGGGGTGTGCGGCATGTAATGATATAAATGATGTGATACAACATCAAATGGTGCACGGCTGCATGCCTTGTGACATTATCCGCCAGATTTAAATCAAGGACATATGTTGAGATTGTGAACTGCAGCCCAGTGTGCCATTTGCCACATTTTCCTTCCTATTTGCAAATTTCTTACATTGTACAATACAGGTCCAACACTAAACACTGCCACAGGGAGCATGGAGGGAGAGCGGAGAGAGAAGGTCATAGGGAAACATACCTTTCCATCGCTTTTATGGTGCAGCAAAAGAGTTTATATAAAATGAAGTGATTGACTGAACCAAATCCTCATGGAGCTGCTTAGCAGTAACCATGTGATCATTTCACATCCTACCAGAGTGACTGATCCATCTGCAGATACAAGAGCTCTCCTGCTCTGTGACTTTAAGGTGCCCTCTTTCCACACCACTCAGTTTTGTTTTGTTATGTAAATTAAGTACATTAAGGCCAGACTGTGAACCTTTACTTATAAAATAGCCCCACTCGCCATTCTGAATAAGTGCTCACCAATACCAATGAATGGTCTCAATCTAGCCCTGAAAAGGAGACATAGCACTAAGCAATCAGGCAAACTGACTTCAATGGGAATTAGCCCCTAACCTGTTCAGGTGCTTTTCAAAAATTCCACTAAGTGCCATCAGCATCTTTAGGCATCTATATGTTTTTGGCCCAAAATCCTTAACTACAATGGTGAGGTGTACATTACAAAACCATAGACAAATGGAAAGATTCTGGGAAACTATTACATCCAAGCTCTGCAAATGGACCTCAGTACCACCCTATCACTAGAGCCATGAAAATCTCTCACACTAGGTCAAATCCTCCTTGTTACAAAGCAAAAGTGTTTCACATCAGGCCCGAAACCAAAAAGAGATTCAGGTTTTGTTTTTGAGAGAGGCCTGGTGCACCCAGGCTGACATCTTGGTATCTTCTCTAAACTCTTCCCTCCTGCAACCTGTGCTTTTCCTCTGGGTCTGTTCTACAATAATGAGTAGAATCAAACCCTGGCTACCAGGGCTGAATTTGGCCCTAAGTCTGTAGTTACTTTATTCAAATAACTGCACCTTGGTTAGGAACTATCCCCCAGGTACTTTTTTAGCAGGAAAACAAAGTTGTAAGAGTTTACATTTTTCCAGGCCAAGAACTGCTGGCTTTATAGTAATACCATTGACTGGTGAATAAACACTGTAAAAAGGAATGATAATATTCCTCTCAAATCATCCATCTAATGAATAGGGAGCAACCAAGGGGTTTGACGCATTGAAGACACTGGCAATTCAGAAAAAAACATTGGATACTATTGCCAGATAAGAGACTACAATACATGTAGTGAAATGCATCTCTTTTCAGTGGGTGTATCCCACCTCAAATACATAGACACAGTGCCACAGAGAGACCAGCAGGGAAATGCTCCCAACCCTAAACTTTGTACTGTCCTACTGATGTACTTAAGATTTGCATTTTCACTTTAGGTTCACCCCTTCCCTCCAAATTCTCACGTAGTTGCACATCTGCTCAAGTGCCAATACTCAGTTTAATACAACCCACTTTCAAAGAAAACTATAATTTGGCATAGAAGATAAGTGCTAATGTGGAAAAGAGATAGGACGAAATTTTGGAGTTTGGCCCTATTTTTTTTTTAAACTAGCTCTGAACTTTTCCAAAGCTTGGAAGTGTTTAGATGTATGTTTCAGCTTCAGGCACATCTACAGACAAACCCAGACAAGAAGGAGAACATCTTGGGCTGAAACTGCATCTTGTGTAGCAACCCATATATCCCACATATTTCAGTACGGGAAATACAAGACTAAAATATAAAACTATCAGGGTTGCGTAAAGTATCCACTTTCCCAAGATATTTCACATCAGAGACTGTTATAGATCTTATACCTCATAGGAATCTGATCTGATAAGCCGAAAGAATGTGTTTCTGCAGAAGTCAGTAACAGAGTAAACACTATTCACTCAGAAGCCAAAGATTGCACAGTCATACTTGTTCATTGCACAGTCAACTTATTGCCAATAAGAGAGTTGGCTATTGTTGTAGGGCCCAACACAAGTCTCATAATTAAATTCCGCTCCTGACTGCAAACAAATTACTTCTGTACTAAGTGGGAGTAACTCACCTGTATAACAAGAAGTCAGAAATTGAGGCGATGTGCAGAGATTGTGATTCCCTAGATAGAAATTACCTCGTTGGGGTGCTAAGAGGGATGTCCCACAATAATGACCAGGCTTGTTCTGCTAGTCTTAGTTTCTTTTTTTAAGGCTCTCAGGACCTTCCATGGCAAACAAACCCTCCCTCCAAAGTCAGTCACAGCAATTTGCTTCTTCCTCCGTGTTAGCCCCAGAGCAGTCCAAAGAAGTGTCATACGTTCGGGTCACATTCTCCATCCCTTTGCTGAGCAACAACAGACCATACAAGAGGCTCAAGATAACAGACCTGGAGATCAGGACCTTTCCAGCTGGAAAGGGGAAGCACACATTTTCCTGGCTACTGTTCAGCCCAGCGGTTCTCAATCAGGGATCCACCGTCCCCTGAGCAGGCCATGAGCAGGTTTCAGGGGGTCTGCCAAGCAACACCAGTGTTAGACTCGCTGAGGCCCAGGGCAAAAAGCTGGAGTCCTGCTGCGGCAGGGCTGAAGCCTGAGCCCAAGCCCCATCGTGCAGCCCTGAAACCTGAGCAGCTTAGCTTTATGGGGTCTGCTGTGGCATTGGGTGCCGGATAATTGCCCTGCTCACCATTCCCTAATGCCAGCCCAGCTTTTATATGCAGAAACACACTTGTGGTGGCACAGGCGGGCTGAGGAATTTTTATAGCCTATTGGGAGGTGCGGAGGGTTCAGAAAGAAAAAGGCTGAGAACCCTTAGTTTAGAGCAGTGTTTCCCAAATTGTTTTGGCCACAGAACACTTTTTAGCCTGGTAGAGATTTACGGAACACTTATAATATTATTTTGTAGTCATTTGGTTTTCAAAAAAAAATTGCATTATTTATGCTCAAATATATTTTATTTTATAAATTATAGTCATTCAAAAAGAATTGTGAAGTAGGCTTCAAATATGCCAGATTTAAAATTAAAAGAAATTTAAAGACCCTTTTTTAAAATTACAGTTCTTCCACAGAACACCTATTCATATTGTGCGGAACACCAGTGTTCCGCAGAACACAGTTTGGGAAACGCTGGTTTAGAGCCTTCCCCATCCTCCCTTGACCCTGGTCTCCCTTACCAAGGGTAAGCAGTCTCTGTTCATAGCAGGTGCTGTTTGCACTGCGCAGTCAGATGGTCCTTCTCATGTGCTCCCTGAACTCCATCACCTTGGTCTTGGAGCAGTATGCAGGAACCTGTGCCTGCACAACCTGCGACAATCCAAGTACATGGACAAGGCTGATAACTGTGGATAGCACCCAGTTTCAGGTCAGTTTGGGCTTGGTATAAAGGTTCAGGAGGATTTTTAATTTTGTCTGAAATAGTTCGTTCACCCTAAATAAACTCCCAGGCAAACGTATTAGTGCTATTCCAGCACTACAATTTCCTTGGTTTTAAATGTCTATTATTCGCAGAATCTCTAAAGAAAGCAGAAGAGCCTCTATTCATTGTTGTAAAGTAAAACAGATAGTATGGGAACAAATTCTATTTAACCTAATTTTTATATTCTTACTCTTTTCATCTGGAAACTCGTGGTTGGTTATGGAAAATAATTTCTGATCATCATTTCAAAACAATGATTGAATTCTTCACCAGCTACCATAAGGTAGACTTTATAGGCAATCTTTTTCCCCTCATAAGATTGCTTTATGAGCCACTGCATTCTGCAAATCTCATCTAAAACCGAACTCTGCCTCTGAACTATTTACCACAATTAGATCAAGATTTTTTAGTATAGTATCACCATAATTCAAGTGAGAAAAGACATTTCTAACTGGAATAAGACTTCAGAACTCTGCTGTATTTACAAATCATATATATCTTGTTTAAAATACCCTTAAGACTAGTTCCAGTAAAACTTTCAATTGCTGCAAAAACTTAATGGGCCTCAACATTTCAAGCTGCCACAAAGCCTAACTGTGATGCAGGAAGTATGTCTCTTCTACTTGACTCCTTAGAATATCATCGGACACAAACAGCCCCTAAGGGCAAAAAGTCCTATGCTTCTGATGATCTTTGCCTGCGCTGACAGTAATGACACCTATCCATAGGGAGAATTCCCAGGGGCTAAGTGAGTATACAAATGAAATAGTCTGTTTTCTGCAAGGGAGACACAAGTCTGGTTGTAACATTGATTCAGGCATTTTAAACACGCATGCAAACAAAAAGGTAAAGAGCAAAGCAGGCTGAAAAATATTGTGAAGAATAAAGAAGCTAAAGTAGTAATCCTGGCCTCCCCAGTAAACAAACACAAAGATGGGCACATATGGGCGGCGGGTATCCTAGGCAGGGGCAGGCTGTGCCTCAAACAGCCTAGTGTGGCCCCGCCTCTGCTCCACCCCCAGGCCAAGCTCCCTCCTGGGTTCCCAAAGCACTGCCCTGGCTAGCCTGCCTCGCAGCGGAGCTACGGTGGGGGTGCTCTGGGCTCCTGCAGGGGAGGTGGGCAGAAGGAAAGCAGCAGGGCCTTGGGCACAAGGGGAGGGCTGGGGGCTAGCCACCTCCAATGGCTGGGTCATACCAAGAGGAGAGTTAACAACAGCACTGTGAAAACCCTAGGGACAGCAACAGTCATGACATGGTCATTTGGCTAATGGGTCATTATCTTCACTCATCCAGATCCCCTGTTTGTGACTTCAAGGGAATTCCACTAAGTCCCAGCCATTCCCTGCTGTGCCAACAAAGAGCTAAGCCACAGGGCCTGCCAGTAGTTTGAGTTAGTACAGAAGTTTTCTTATTTGCCATAAAGCGAAGAAGAGCAGATGTCAGAACCAAGGGTTCAGTCCACACCATGACACGAGGTCTGCGGTTCAGTATATGGCAGCCTCAAGAGATGCCTTGTTTCCCAACATTTCCCTTGTCTCTTTCCACTTGTTGTGGGCGCTTCCAGGCTCTGGCTCTAGGACACTGCAGGATTCCAGAGCTCAGACCTCAGCCCTAGCTCACAAACCTATACAACACTGAAACAGCCCCACAGCAGATTCAGGCCCACGGGGCTCAGCTGGCATGGGCCAGCCATGGGCTTTTCTTTGCTGTGTGGATATACCCACAGAAGCAGACCCCTCCACTAAACATTTGCCTTTGTTCTGGGTGGAGGCTCTTATTGTTTCAGTTATCAGCTTCTGTAAAGGAGTTTAGAGGTTTCTAACATTTATCCAAAGTGAAGGGCAGTTCTGACACCCATGAGTTTCAACAAGGTTGAATCCAACCCATAATAATGTTTAATAGAATGGTTTCAAAAACCAAAACTACTGTAATTTTCATAAAACAGTGCTTTAAATAAAATAGCCTGGGGAACAGAAATTAAGAGGAGACAGTGGGAGTTATGTAGGAAGGGGAGCTAATCCCAAAGTTCTTCCTAGAAAGAAATTTCTGGTACTGAAGAAAAGCAATCTTAGAAGAGGAGTTTGATATTTATAGAAACCCAACTCAAAGGAAAGTCCTTTCATAAAGGCAATCCAGGTCCTTAGATTGCTTATTTATTCCAGCAAGACTTACAAGAGAGATACACACACAAAATACTTACAAGGAGTGGAAATTATAATTATACTAGCAGCAGCATCCTTCCTAGGAAACATCTTGAAATGTGCTTTTGAAAATTAGGGGCCGCTGTCTCGCTGCTTTCTCTTGAGCTACTGAAGAAATGTTTCTGGGTCCCAGCTTCCAATCATCCAAATAGGTGTCAACTATCTTCCCTATCAAAGTTGTTACATAGACTCATAGAAATGCAGGTCCGGAAGGGATCTAGAGAGGTCATCTAGTCCAGCTCCCAGCACTGAGGAAGGACTATGTATGCCTACACCAACCCTGAAAGATGTTTGTCTAACCTGTTCTTGAAAACCTTCAATGACAGGGACTCTACAGCCTCGTTTGCAGAGGTGAAAGTAAGCCAGTATGCCCCAGTATGCCATACTGGCAAGAGCCGGTACGCTGTACCAGACCAGCTTCCCCAGGCAGCAATTTAAAGGGCCTAGGGCTCCCAGGAGTGGCTGGAGCCCTGCACCCTTTAAATTGCTGCCAGAGCCCCTCTTTCCAGGTATTGAAGTTAGGCTGACTGGTCTGTAACAGCTTAGTGCCATGACCATGGTAGCCCCATATTAGCTCCCAAACCACCACCATCTCCTTGTCCTAAGCATCTTCTGCTTATTCTTCATTTCCATTCCTCTTTGCCTTAGTTACTTATGCTTTAAAAACAAATATATGCAGCATGGCTGAGTTAATCAGAGAGCAAGTTTAACTTTGGAAAGTTCTTCAATTCTGAGCCTCTGATCTCACAATCTCAGCATTACATCTAATAACATGTCAAATTATCTTTCTTTGCTTCCAGTATTGACAGTTAATGACAGTATTCTGGCACTCCACCACCAGGCTGTGGTACATCCTGCTTTTACGACCATTTTGTGCTATCTTGTTCAGGGTGAAGTCACCCATTTAGCCTCAGAGAATCTTCTCTCTCTCTCTTCAAAGCTATCAAGGCAAATCATAAACTGCACGGATTGGGCATTTGTACTTCTTGCTCCTTAGCTACAGGATGCAATTTCTGCATTTTCAACTGTGTGACTCACTGTCCATTTTTAAGGTTAAGCTTGAAAAAAATTGTTTGATTTAGCTTGTTAAATATTCTATTGTATTTGTGTTTTTATAGCTGGATACAGCCCGCTGGGGTGCTCTTATGAAAGATGCTTTAGACCTGTAAATGTGATTGATTAGATATTACGCACTATATTATTCTACTTGCATGGGGCCTTTGAGACCAAGAGAATGGAGATCTTTGTTGATGAATAGGTCCTGGGCTAGGTACTTCTCTCTCTCTCTCTCTCTCTCACACACACACACACACACACACACACACACACACACACTCTTCAATCCTTCAGAAGAAATAAGAAATGATTCTTATGCACAAATATGTCCTTGAAAGAGATCTATGCTGAAATTTCCTCAGATTTTAGTAACTCCATGAAACCACAGATGTTTCGGCTAGCTCAGTAAACAATGGAACAATTTTGAGATTCCAGTTAACTGGATAAGTGGATATTCATGCATCACGGAGATAGATCCATTTAGGTTCTTCAGTAGAAAAAAAACAGCAAACCATGCCATTCTTAGAGTATTCACTGCTGGAGTTTATGGAGAAGCACAACAGCAGCCTTAGAGTAGTCTATGGATGTGATACTGTGCTTGCTACTATAAAAAGGATATGGGCAAAAAGGTATACAAAATACACAACTATGCAATTGCTTATTCATGTTGCACAAATCATTCAATTGCCTTCAAAATATTTGTTTCCAAATGTATAAATGACCATGGAAATACCATTATCTAATAATGCGTCTTTTAAGAGGAATATATTCCTGAATTGAGCAGAAGGATCCAGAACTGAAGATACAGGACACCCCAAAATGAAACAAAGTTTGTTAATAAAATACAGAGAATTTATTATTGTGGCTGTGCCTTGAAGTCTCCAGTTGATTTCAGATTAAACAGATTTGTGAGGCTAGGTACTGCAATATGAATCCTGACAATTCCATGAGAATATTTTTGACTATAATTAATAGGGGAAACTATTTCCAAAGTGAGTTGTGTATTATACAGGGAGATATTAAAAGTAAAGCTTCTCAATTACTTGCTATCTGCATTTCACATGCACAGAATAAAAACTCAACAATGCACCCACAACAACAAGAGAGATGTGTGTAAACTGAAAGCAACAGCAAGAGTGCAATTCTCCCAGTGTACTGGTACGGCTCAGACAGAAGGCTTCAGAAGTTAAACTATTTTGGAGAGAATAGTTAAGATACACTGCCATATGAAAGCTCATTTAAAACATTCCAGATATTAAGAGTATGTGCATGCACTCTTGTGAGTTGCCAAAACACTAATACTGCCTCTTAACTCAGCCATTTATCACAAGCACTATTGCTGATGTATTGCATGAGTTAAGATAGTGATGGTAGAAGGGAAATGGACTAGGGCAGGGGTCAGCAACCTTTCAGAAATGGTGTGCCGAGTTTTCATTCATTAAGGCTAAGCTTGCCAGCCTGGGGCCAGCTTTGCCCCCTGGAAGGGGAAGGTCCTTGGGCAGAAGGGGAGGGGCTCAGGGGGTCAGAGCCAGCCCCAGCTCACCCTGTAGATAAGTGCCCCCTTCCTCCTTCTTTCCCCTCGCCTCCCACCACCAGAGTAGCAACAGCAGCGGGAAGTTCCAGGGCCCATTTAAAGGCCCAACGCTCCCGTGCCTCTACTGCCCCAGGCCCTTTAAATAGCTGCCGGAACTGCAGTGGTGGAGGGGCTCCGGTGGGTATTTAAAGGTCCCAGGGCAGTAGAGGCAGCAGGAGTCCCAGCCCCTTTAAAGAGCCCCTGGAACACCCAACTCCCCCAGCTACCTCAGGGGCTTTGGGGGCTATTTAAAAGGCCCAGGGCTCCCTGCTTCCACCACCCCTTCCTTTAAATAGCTGCTGGAGCCCTGGGGAAGCAGGGGCTATTTAAAGGGCCGGGACGGTAGAAGCAGAGGGAGCCCCAGGACCTTTAATTAGCCCCTGAAGCCCTGCCGCTACCCCAGATCTTTGGGGGCTCTTTAAAGGGCCCAGGGCTCTCCTGCTTCCACTGCCCCAGCCCTATAAATAGCCACCACTACCCCAGGGTTCCAGCAGTGGGGCTCTGGTGGCAATTTAAAGGGCCTGGGGCTCCAGTCATTGCAGGGAGCCCCAGGCCCTTTAAATTGCCCCCTGGGGAAGCCTGGCCACTCTGGTACAGCGCACCAGCTCTTGCCGGTATGCCGTACTGGGCATATTAGCTTCTTTTCACCTCTGCTGCCAGCCCCACTCAGCCCACTGCTGGCCTAGATGAAGGAAACCCCAGGCCAGCAGTGGGCTGAGCGGGGCTGGTGGCCAGGACACCAGCTGGAAGGAGGCTGCTGCTAGAACCCCAGACTGGCAATGGGCTGAGCGGCTCAGCCTGCCGCCGCTCTGGGGTTCCCGCCCCGGCTCCTGCTGGCCGGGGTCTCAGCCCACTGCCAGCCTGGGTTCCTTCACCCAGGCCAGTAGTGGGCGCTGAAAGGGGCTGGTGGCGGGACCCTGGTTGGCAAAGAGCCAGCAGTGGGAACCCCAGAACGGTGGCAGGTCGAGCCCGCCGCTGCATGCCACTTTTGGCACAAGTGCCCATAGGTTGCTGACCCCTGGACTAGGGACAAGTTGACAGAAAGCACTGTTCAAACTCCAAATTTAATTCTCATTGTGTGATCTACATAATTGAAATATATAGTATTCTCCACACAACTGTAACAGATACAGATGTAAAGCCAAAAGTTTTAGTGCCTTAAGCCAGGGACTGCATCTTTTTATGCAATTGGACAGGTCCCTAGCACAATATGGCCATATTCTGAGTTTGGGCTTCTGGGTGTATAAAAATATATCTGTGTTAAAAGAATATTAAATTGCAAAGTCAAGCACTCGAATATTAGGAAATGTCAATATTAAGGTTGCCTGTGAAACCTTAATATGAAATCACATGTCTTTATTATTCCTTGTGCTTCATCCCCACAATATTTAAACTTGGCAGCCTACAGTTAGGGCAGCAAATCAAGCAGTCCATTTTCAAAAGACCCATTGCTCCTTTTGAGACAGCACTTTGAAAATTAGGCAACTTACTTAAGACCCTAAACAGGGGTTATGTATCTAACAGTTAACGCAGTTGAAAAATTTGGTCTTAACTTTTGTTTTTGGCAAGATGTTTATTTAAACTATCTCCCGCTAATGACGGTATCAGTAATTAGCCTTATCTTGCATGAAGATCAAAACCAGAAACTGATAAGCAGAACCACAACATATATTAATACTGCATATTGAAGGATTGATCACTACTAGAGATCATCCCAAAACCAGAACTTTGGATCTCTACTCCGTCAAAACGTTGGATCTAGATTTAAATTTTGAGACTCAGTTCTACTCCCGAAAATAAACTTACTAGTCTATATGACATCCAGAAACAACTGTGAGATAGGTATCAGAGGGATAGCCATGTTAGTCTGTATCCACAAAAATAACGAGGAGTCTGTGACACTTCAAAGTCTAACATTTATATGGGCATAAGCTTTCGTGGGTTAAAAAAACCCTTCTTCAGATGCATGGAGTGAAAACTACAAATACAGACATAGATATACTGGCACATGAAGAGAATAGAGTTACTTTACAAGTGGAGAACCAGTGCTGACAAGGCCAATCTAGTCAGGGTGGATGTGGTCCACTCCCAACAACTGATGAGGTGTCAATACCAACAGAGGGAAAATTGCTTTTGTAGTGAACCAGCCACTTCCAGTCCCTTTTCAAGCCCAAAGTAATGGTGTTAAGTTTGCTAATGAACTGTAGCTCTGCAGTTTCTCTTTGAAATCTGTTTTTGAAGGTTTTTTTTGTTGAAGGACGGCTACTTTTAAACTATGAGGTAGAAGACTATTTTCTGACATTACTCCACACACAGAACTACCTTTCATGTCAGTGGGCGATTTCCTCAGTGACTAGGGAGTGGTATATAACCCAGTTGAAGGCTTCAGTAAGAATGGACTCAAGACCTATTTCTGAAGCTGACAGCTATAGGCAGAGGGCTGCACCAACACAGAGCTGCCACTGATGCCAACAGGGCTCTGCATGGGCATAGCTGTCTGTCCACACATTATCAATTGCAGGATAGGGTCCTATATTTGCACCTGTTCGCATTCCTGTATCTCTGACAGGGTAGGAGTGGGAACCAAAACCCATCAGTTGTGTGTGCTTTTTCAAACATTCAGTGCAAAACTAATTATTAAGTCTCCCTCTCCTCCAACAGAAGGTTTAAAAGGTTTTTAGACTCTCACATTTTTTAAAAAAAAGTTTTCCCCCTTGATCTTTGTCTCACCACCAGATTCATGTGCCTCGTTCTGTTCTTTTCCAATCTTTGTCATGAAAACGAGAGACGTTTTCTGAATACTAATGCCGAAATGTATTCATTGACATTTAGTAATGTGCTTTACTATTCTGGCCTTTGCACATTTTGTATTGCAACTGCCCGGTCATCTCTCCCCACTCTCTGCCCCTTCCCCACAGGTCAACGAGAGTGCTGTTGAGAGAAGCAAAACATTACCCAAACTGATGGCATAACTTGTTAATTTTCTTACTGCAAAGCCTTTGAAATAAAGGTTATAAATGGTGGCAACAACAAAAAGCAGCTCATGGCTGTTGAGCTAGTTTTCTTCAGAAGCTACTTCAGTGTTATTAAACAGTCCAGACTCATGGCAAGAGCATGCAGAAGAAATCTACACTGCCAACCCTTTTGAATACAGAGGTTATGATTTGGTAGAAAGTGAGGTCCAAGTCTTTTTCAGGATGTAATGTAAGATTCTGCTTTAAAGCCAGTTCCAGGTATTTTGATCAAGTCAATCTGAGAAAGACACTTGAAATTTGCAAAGAGCATTAATTGAATAGTAGATCTTTCCTGTCACTTCTCTGATGGATAACATTTAGCTACTGTGAAAAATAGCTATTGAAAAACCTGTACTTAAATGTGAAAGAGAGATATGCAGATACTTTCATAATCCTAAACACTGCTACCGATAGACTATTCCACAGTCTAAAATTCTTCCAAGAGAGAAATAAAATAATTATGCATGCACCTATTATTTTTCAACCCAAAGTGCTTCACATGTACATATTATTTTTCAGTGCAACGTGCTTCACAGACCATATCTGTAGAGCAAAACTGAAATACAGCCATTTTTATACTGGAGGCTGCAGTCAAACTGAGCAAAGACACAGAACAATATATTTGGAGAAGGCAGATGGGAATTATGATCCAGGATACCAGAACAAACTTTTATGCTAATGGAAAAGTGACATAGGAGCCTTAGATCTCTTTTCAGAAAAGACAGACAATATTTTAATGGCCTTATCTGAAAGTCTCTTCTCTTGAAGAAATCTTTAAAAGTAAATTGGAATATGTGATAGAAAATATAGTATTAGTAGCACCCAGGTGATAGCATGGAGTTGGAAAAGATGACCTAATACCAATAAGCCTTTTTCTCACCTAGGGTAAAATACTGGCTCCACTGACATCAATGGGAGTTTTGCCATTGACTTCTATACAGCCAAGATTTCACCCCAAATATTTATATCTTGGCAGGGGAAACCCTTAGAGAAGTTTGTTTCGAATCTTTCAAGACCTCTCATGGGAAGGTGCTCTCTTTGAAATAACCAAGAAGATTATTCCTTTCCTGGAATAACAGGCTATTTTTTCCCCTCTCTGATCTCATTAGCCTGTGCACCTATTGCTAGGTAGCATTGCCAGCTATTTTGTCATCCACATCTCATAAGGAGACCATTCTTGTCACCTTAATTCAGGCAAATCTCCCAGTCACTTCCACAGGAATTTTCCCTGAAGTAGAGAATGCAGCATGAGGTCCATACTAGTACCTATTATAAATTAACCAAGTTGTTCCGGGGTAGAGGACAAAGAGTCCCATGTGTGAAATTTAGTGTTATGTAATTTAATTCCAGGGTAGTTCTACAGAATTACCCAGAGACCATATAGATTACTGATTTATTTTGGAGAGCTATGTATCTTATATATTTACTGCAACATAGATTTACAGATTTGCTGCTCCTATTTCATAATATTAGATGACTAGACTAGTATTTTTATGTTATTTCACAGCTGGGAAAGAGAAAAGAATCATCTGGGAATCTACAGGGGGTTAGTGAAACCAAATAAATGTTTTGCTATTCAAATCTAGACAGATTGCAAGCAAAATCCGTCATCAGGAGTGCTTGTATAGATTTTGCAGGGAGAAGGGGGAGGGGACTCTTTAAATGCCTTTCCTATTAACATCATCATATACATGCCAATATGTTTTTTCATACCTTCTAAAATGTGGCATTAATAATCAAGTAGGGATTTCTGATAATTCATTTTGCAACACTCAGCACATAACATTTATATGCCTGATTTGTCTTTCGATTTTATACTCTAATGATCTCCAGGGAAGATTAAAAATAACATGTTGCTTAGAGAAATTAATATATATTAATGATCGATGAACACTTTTCTGTCAGAGTACATTATACCTATCTGTAGTTATTTGCATTAAATCTGAAATGTAATAAAGTTTGTACTGGTAGTATGGTGCTCAATATTCTGAGTTAGATACAGTAAATTCATTGAAGAAAACCGGAGCGGTTAGAAAACAAGGAAAAGAAAGTGACTGGGAGAGAACCTGCTAGCAGGGTGTCTGAATTCCCCTCCTGAAGAATAGGGATTACAGCTCTTAAAAGATTGTTCTTATGTTTATACTAAATACCAAGCTCGTCCTTTGCCATGAACATACTCCCTTTTCTATCCTAAACTATATATTTTTAGAAAAAATACGTTAAGTCAAATTTCAAAATATTTCTAACTCGGTTTTGCTAGTGTAACTTTAGCACCCTCGTGGCCGAGGTGGAGTCTGCTCTCCAGGCAGCTCTGGCCAAGAGAAAGTGCACACAGGGATGCAGCAAGGAAATGTCCTTCCACCCCAGGGGCACCTGTTCCAACACCCGCAGAGTGAACACACCCGCCCACAGGGAAGTACAGTGGATATAAGAAAGGGAAATATTTGTTTACAGAGGAATAAGAGGAGAAAAAACAACAAGGAGAAATATAGGGGGAGCGATAAAAAAGGGTTGTATTCAAGCCCAGACTCCACAAGCCCAGTGGTAGCACAGTCCGAAAGGGCAGACACTGAGCAATGTGTCTGCACACAGAGTTCAGGACTCCTGAGCAAAGTTCTAGGTCAGTGGTGAGTCTTGAGTGCTCCTGGTCGCTAGACTGGGTGGAAAACCCTACAGTGGTGCTTTAAACCAATAGTCTTGGTGCATTTGATTTACTTTCAAGGAAACCATCCTATCTTCCTGCCAGGAGTGCAGGGCACTGGACTAGACTAGATGACCTCTGATGGTCCTTTTCAGTCCTATGATTCTATCTGGACAGAAAACATACATGTCAATGCAAATGTTACATATTAGCACCAATAAAGTCATCTGCTATGTTTTTACACCAGCAAATAGAAAAGGAATGTTGTTAACCTTCACAAGGATTAAACATGGATTTTCAAAACTGAAGATTAATTGGATGGCTTCTCTTCTAGTTATCATGGAGAGAAGAATGAACTAAGCACTAGACTAGGAGTCAAACTAACCTTTGAGTTCCAGTCTTGACATTTTTCACTTTCTCCCTCTCTCACCTTGGCAATATCAGTTAACCTTTTCTGCCTCAGCTTCCTGATCAGTAGTAGTAATTGTAATAATAATTCACAAGCAATGTCATGAAGATGCATATTTCTACAGCTCTTGGGTGACAAAGCATTTTAAATCCATTTATAACAATTTTCACACTTATAGTTAGGGAAAGAGGGATATTTTGGAGCAATATTACCACACAAAAAAACCCAAGAAGCTAGAAAATAAACACTTCTTTTCAATTTGCTTGTTTTTCCCAACCTCTTTTGATTCTCTTCAGTTTGTATGCTGCCTTTCGGTTTTGATTCACTTTTGAACTTTTGCTATTTATTTGATTACATTTTTTAAAATTACTAAAAGAAAAAAAGTCTCCCATCGAGTTTTTTTTAAATAATACACTAATAGAAAACTTCCCCCCAAAACAAGCGAATCAGGATAACAAAAGAGAGTGGTGTCCATCAAGGGTTCTCTTTATTAGACATTACCAGCAAAAATGCAATTTTATAAAATTGTTAGAGATGATATTGTATTAGGAGCACTGGAAAATGGCAATGTTTGTACACGTTTACTTACATTCAAAGGACCAAATGCTGTTCTGATGTATCCACAGCTCCTGGCTGACATCAGTGGGAACTGCACATTGGCAGCCAAGGGCTCCATTTGATTATGACCCATATTGTGCAATTCTAGTTCTGATACTGCTATGGTACTGCCAAGCTCTTCACTGAATGTATTGCCTTATGTTCGGTTTATAAACCTCTCTTGGGGAGAATCACATCGCTAATATGTGACTAGTGTTTCTACATATGAGAAGCCTACTACACCACATTACAATGTAATGGAGAATACCAGTTGATCAGTTACACCAGATGAGCATGACTTTAGCAAGGGCTTTCATGTACATTCTGCATCATTAGAAGTTTTAGCAGAAGCCACATGTACTAGAATAGGAAATTTGGAATGGATGAAAATGATGAGATTTGGCCATTTCTGAAAACGAAATGACAACATACCCTGATGAAGAGAGAAATGGTTCCTATGAGGGCCCCAATCCTGCTGGCACTTGTGCTTGTGAATAAGTTTGCATACATGAATAATCCCACAGAAGCCTGACCTGAGAATTTAGAATGCTACACAGGCCTTTGCTAGTGCTTGATATAGTCACATTGAGTTCAGTGGTGCTATTTACATGTGTACATTTTTTCAGCATCCAGACCTAGTAGTTCTGTCCACTCAGCCATCAGCAACAGCCCAAACATGGGTGAAACATAGGGCAGCAATTAAAACACAAGAAAAAGAAATATAATACTGTGAAAGAAGCAATACAAAATTTGTATCTGTTGCACATAGTGCCTATAATTTTCTTTTTTCTCCATTTGTTACGTCAGTTTAAAATTTAAAAATAGGTTAAGATAGCAGGACTGTGCAGGACAAAGCAAAAGATGTCTAACATGAGCCCACATGGGAATTATGGCTTGATTTTATTCTAAAGATACTGCAGCTGGTAGAATATACTTCTGAAACTGTTTTACCAAATACCTCAAAGTTTATATAGGGCCAGTCCTGTACCCTTTGAAGTCAATGAAGTTTTGCTATCAACTTCAGCAAGAGCCAGTTGAAGGCCCCGTGTCTGTTTTCAGAATGTTATCCATCATTTTTGACATGCAGCATCAGGAAAGATCTCTTGTTTCACGGAAGACCACACAAAGTTGATTTAGACACTATAATTGATGTGTTCAGGAGAGAGGCAGATGGAAAAGGGAGAGGAGGAGAGAGCAAAAGAGAGACAATATTTCCGATATAGAAATTCTTTCTAAAAAATACTGATCTGAAAATAGTACAGCTATTTAAACAAAATGGAATGACCTGCATGGATTAAAATGTTAGCAATAGGTTTCTTTCTTAGCTGACTCAAGCTAAACCAGAACAAACAGAGAGGATGTTAGTAGGAAGAACCGTGGCTACGAACTTCTTTACCACCAGAGAGAAGAATGAGCCCATACCTTACTATATCTAGAGCTCACTGCAAGATTAATCTCTATAAACAGATTTCTCTTCTCCTCACCTCTCTAATGAAGCAAACTAAGGAACCAGCAAAGTCTTCCTGGATAACAAAACAAATGGAGGAGGAAGAGTGAAAATATATAGATTCTATTTCAGACAGCAATCAAAGTGAATCTGAGATTTGTATCTTGCACCTAGACATCATGGTTTTCAGATGCATTAAAAATGCAGATACTTTCCATTTGGTTAGCAGATGTTTGTATTGTGGTTCTTAAAGAGCTCTTTTAAAATGTATCTAAAAAATTAAAGAGGTTGCTGAAAAGTATATGTTTTATTCAGTTGCATTGTGCTCAGTCATTATGTTCTTTTGTTTTAACTCAGTACTTTAAGCTATAAGTTTAAGTAAACAGATGTGTCCAGCCATAATGTCTGTTTATATCAGTCTTTGATCAAGCCTAAATGCAACAAATTATGAAGAACCTTCAAGTAGTAACTACCTATATTATTACAAAACAAAATGTTTGCATAGCCCACATCCTTATCTCAAACCAAACCTACCAGAGACATTACCTGAGCCATTATGAAATCACATAAATCTAAAAAGCCCTCAGTAAATCAGAGAGGAGAAAAGAAGAACTGGGCAAGAGCCAAACAGGGAAAGGGACAGGGTGGGAAGGCAGGCAGCAGAGAACAGTAAATTCTACTCTAAGAATGATGAAAAGGGGAGATCCTAAGCATTTAACCCAGTCACATCTTATGATATTGAATAACTTCCCTTAACACTGGTAGAAATTGCAAACAACTCCCCAGAAAAAACAGGAACAGAATATATTACAATTCTTATTTCAGTATTTGTGTAGACTCCATTTTAAGATTACTATCCACATCTACCTCAGGATTCATTAAAAGAAAGAAATTGATTAATATATTATAAACTAATGGGGATGTCCACTTTCCCTCTAAATGTCTTTCATATTTAAAAAGGATTATTAACCACAAGTGCTATCCAGAAAGGGTTACAGCCTATGAGAGTGCCATTTGCCCATAATCCCAAAATGCTCATCCTTGGTAAACAGCAAATATCCTCCTGCCACCAAGAGAAATGGAGGAACCAAAGTCATGCAATTTAATTACAAACAAGAAGAAAACAAACTCATTATGCCGCATCCTTATATATCAGGAAGCCTGAGACTGGCTGTTATGTAAAACGACAGGGAGGAAAAAAAAAAAGCATGGAACTAAAAGTGAGGGAGTCGTATCAAAAACGCTCTGATTGCTTCTTTTCCTTTTTACCAGCCTGACTCCCCCGTCAGGAAGGAGTTA
The DNA here is from genome assembly GCA_007922305.1 of Dermatemys mawii. Classification (NCBI taxonomy): domain Eukaryota; kingdom Metazoa; phylum Chordata; order Testudines; family Dermatemydidae; genus Dermatemys; species Dermatemys mawii. Next base: position 28,336,558 of record ML677352.1, read on the forward strand.
AAGAGCTCCTTTGGACAGAGTCAGCTCTATCCCAGTACACCTCTGAGGCCTGTCAAACCTGGATCGGGGTAATTCCTTTAAAAAGGCAGATCCTAGCCCAGTAGAGGGTGGCTCTCTACCCCACAGCACAGGGGCAGCTTACCAATAGAATGGCTGAAGAGCCTCTCCCATCTGGACACACTGAAGTAGAGCAGTGGTTCTCAACCAGGGGTATGCGGCCCATAGGGGGGCCCCTGAGCAGATTTCAGGCACCTTGCCAAGCAGGGCCACCACTACACTTGTTGTGGTCCAGGGCTAGGGTGACCAGGCAGCAAATGTGAAAAATCAGGACAGGGAGTGGGGGGGAGGGAAATAGGAGCCTGTATAAGAAAAAGACCCAAAAAACAGGACTGTCCCTATAAAAATCAGGACATCTGGTCACCCTATCCAGGGCAGTAAGCCGAAGCCCCACTGCATGAGGCTGAAACCTGGGGTTACAAGACCTGCCACCCAGGGGTGACGCTGAAGCTTGAGAAACTTAGCTTCAATTTGGCCCTGGGCAATGTGGCCCCAGTGAGAGGGATAGCTCAGTGGCTTGAGCATTAGCCTGCTAAACCCAGGGTTCAATCCATGAGGGGGCCATTTAGGGATCTGGGCCAAAAAAAAAAAACCAGATCTGTCAGGGGACAGTACTTGGACCTGCTAGTGTAGGCAGGGGGCTGGACTTGACCTTTCAACGTCCTTCCAGCTCTATGAGATAGGCATATCTCCATATATTATTAATTGCCCTGCTTGATACCCCCTAATGCTGGCCCTGGGTTTTATATTCAGAAACACAGTTGTTGTGGCACACATATACCATAGATTTTTTTTATAGCATTTTTGGTGGGAGAGGCAACTCAAAGAAAAAGGTTGAGAACCTCTGAACCGGGGGACCTTCTTTACTTTGTTTCCTCTCTTTGTTTATAACCCAGGATGCTCAGCCTGGGTCCTTTGGGCACAAATTAGGAGCCTAAACCCTCTTTACAGAGGTATCTGTCCTCTTACTTTGTGAGGAACTGCTGAACTCACACGGTTTTGTAAGCTGCAGTGTTATTTGGTTTGCCCTTAGATTTTGGCCCTGCTTTATGCCTAGAAAGGGATTGCCACCTCCCTAAGACTTACAATCAGAGAACCACAATCCACTCTAAACTGGCTCTACAGAGTTGCTTATAGCCAGAGACGGTCATCTGTGATGACAAAAGCGTCCACCCTCATCCCACGGGGGTGCCCTACAGGAACCACCTGTGACACAGCCACAGTCAAAAGGTGACACTCTTTTTGATTACAGAGGAGCTTTTCCGGTCTGAAATATACACCAGCAAAAGCTGATCCACGTATCAACGAAAAATTATCAGCCGCTTCTATGGTATACGAGTCTTTGTTTCCTCAGTTCTGGCTATCAATCACACCACCACTTCATGCTGCTGCATAAAATTAATTCTGCTAGTTTCAGAAATGCTTCATTTCCTTAAAAGAAAATTACTGTTACTTCAGCAAGACTATTAACATATGTCTACAGCCAATCCTTATTCAGGGCTGAAGGCAGTTTTTTTAAATTACCAGTGAAGCTGTTATTTTTTTTTTCCTAACAAGATTTGTGGTTTATGTAGCAGGCACAGTTTAATATATGTATGATTTGTCCTCCTGCTGCTAATTGATGAAAAAGCACTTATTTTTGGTACTTTAAAGAAAAAAACAAACATTGCTTTCCAGTACATTATGACCTTTACTGTACACAAAATGGCTCAGAAGAAATAAATCTTACAGTAATCTGCAATACATTTTACAATACTTTTAACTTTCACACTCTGGATTTTTCTGTTACATGTCTGTGATCATTTAATATAATCTCTTTTTTGTATGTAGATATTTATATGACCAAATAGTAGAATGTTTTATGTGGCTGGAATAACTTATTTCTAAACAAATATTCAAACTCTGAGTATTTAATGCTTTGCTGAAAGGTGTTTTTCTAATATGGATAATTGAAGAAGACACTTCTGCATAAATAGGAAACCACAAATACAAAACAATCAACTTAAAAAATTATGAATGTCTTCCCTTACATTGAAACCCAAATATTGCTGGTCATACCTCTCCAAGAACGTGTACAGCATTATTGCTACAGATGATAAGAACTGGTATAAAGGTATTTGTCTCCTAACATTTCAGCTGAACTGGAGAAGAAAAAACAAGGATTTGCCTCTCTCTGTGAATCTGAAGTACACAGAGATGACTGAGAAAGCTGGGCTAATACTGTGAAATATTTCTGAAAATAGTCTCTTGAATTTTTATATTGAGACGTAACTTGCCTATCATCTTTGACTTCTCTGTAGGATCCACACATTCAGGCCATGTTTAAATGCATCCTTTCCTCTTTGTCTGCAGAGGTGGAAACTCATTCAGGCCCTCATCATTTTTATCTTGATTATTGCAACCTCCTCCTATCTGGCCTGGACTATCACAATCTTACTCAGCTCAAGTCCATTCAAAATACTGCTGCTAAGTTCATCTTCCTCGCTTATCGCTCTAACTACATCAGCCCCTCATGATTCCCTCTCATGTCCAAATCAGATCACCAGTTTACCTTTAAGGCCCTTCAAGACCTAGCTTCACCTTTCCTAGCTGATCTATCAGTTTATTACAAATGTCTCCTGCTTTCCTTCCAAAAACCTTTCCAGCCTTTACTACCCACCTGTCAGCTTCTCCCATTACTACTTCCATGTTTCTCTTGTACAGTTCCTCATGTTTGTGGGAAAAAAGTCACTGATATAATCCACACAGCCATACCCTTGTCCTCCTTCAGATCCTCCTCAAGACTCACCTCTCTGATGCCTGAAAGCCCTGCCTGCAGACAATTAAATAGGGTGGTGATGAACTGTGATTGTTCTTCCCTTCTTTCCCCTAGTAATAGCCCCTTCTTTACCATTCCTCCCCCTACCTCTACCTCCCAATTAAAAACCACCCCCAAAAATGTATCACCATTACCAGCACTACCTGGAACTAAGCTGGCCATATCTTCACCATTTCAGTTGTTGTATTTTAGATCCCCAAACCATTCCCTTTCTCTGTGTTTTATGTCTTGGATTGTAAGACTCCAGGACAGCGACTGTCACTTATCTATGTTTGTACACCTCCTTGTACAATGAAGCCCCAGTCCCAAATCGAGCCCTTGGGCACTACCATAATAAAAACATTTAGTAATAATCACAACCATAATGAATTCACTTTGGCCATGCACGTGCTTCTTTTGTGCATTTGCCTTCTGCCTGTATTTGAGAGATGTAGTTTTACTGATACCAATTTTAATGAAAAACAGATTTCAAAGTTATGGACAAACCTATTTGTGGAAACGCAATTTTACCTTTGAATGCACAAACACTCATGCTGGAAGTGCTTCAATGGCTCACCCAACCAGAGAACCGAAACTATGACTTACAACTTATCTGGCCAATCTCAACTAAGCAACACAGCTCACATACTGAATATCAAATACTGACAGAGAACAGATCATGATCAATATATAGAGAAAAAAATTCAGCTCAACTGGAATAATGAATACATTTGAATAAATCAAGATCTGTTTACACCACTCAAAGAAAAAAAGATTACGCTAGTTAGAGAAATTAGTCATGAATAATTTGCTCTCTTCGGTTGATCATGAAAAATTGTGTACAAATAAAAAAACATGGTATTTATATTATTGGGTAAAACAAAATACAATTTCATAATTTACTTTGGAGGCATCACATTTTATTTTCGAGGGTTCCTAGGCTCTATCACAGACAGTGGCATCACCATAATTTATAAAAATAATTATCAGGCAAAAATAAGACCTAGACAACATATAGAAAAATCAACACTATTACCATATTTCATATCAGAAAAGTCAGATTTGCAAAGGAGCCTCAGATTATATTTGTACTGACATGAATGGCAGCAAGTCCAGCAAACTGTTAACCAAATTTGGTGTGTGCGCACAATCACCTGCTTTCTGGGTACTAATTTTGTGGGCACAATTTAGGAACCTTCTCAAACAATATGCCTCCTAGAAATACAAGGGGTGTAATAAAATGAGTGATTACATCAAATTTTTTCACCCAGGAAAGAGGGTGTCACCTAATTTGCCACCTAATACTGCAAGCACCATAAACAATTTAGAGACTGCAAATTGAGGAGGCCAATACGCCTTAACAACCACACACAAGATGACACTAAGACAAGTGCTTGTCTGCACATGCAGCACTACTACTGCATTGGTGCAGCTGCAAAGATGTTACTCACACCAGCGGGAGAACTTCTCCTGTTGGCATAGTTAATCCACCTCCCCAAGAGGCGGTAGCTATGTTGACAGAAAAAGCCCTCCTGTCAATATAGTGCTGTCTACACCAGGAGTTCAGCTGGCATAACTCTGTTGTGGAAAATCCACACCCCGAGTGACAGTTATACCAACATAAGTCTGTAGCATAGACTAAGCCTAAAGGAAGCTACTGAAGAGATGTTTATATATTGATTCAGGTAAAGAGGGCCCTTAGAATTAGTGAAAATCCTTACACAAACAAGGACTTAGGGCTTGGTTACACTGGCACTTTATAGCGCTATAAAGCCCCCACGAGCGCTATAACCTCCTCCCCGTCCACATTGGCAAGGCACGTAGAGCGCTATAACCGCAGAGTTATAGCGCTCCTCGTAATCCACCTCCGCATGGGGAATAAGGGCTGTAGCGCAGCTGCTGTAGCGCTACAGCAAGAATGTGGACACCCACTGCGCTACAAGTGATCTCTTGAGATGCCTAGAGCCATTTAAGGCAATTGACGTCTCTTCCCTTTGTTTTGAACTCAGCTGGAGGAATGCGGAAGTATCTCTTTAGAGTTTCTATCTTAACTTGGCAGATAACCAATGCAAATGTTTAAGGAGGGAGCCTGTGTGAAAACAAAGCCTTCTGTGAATGGAGGCTCGCTGACAGGCTTTCAGAAGAACGGAAAAACCACTCGCTCTCTCCCTCCACATACACACAATGCGTCCGCCCTCACCCTCCTCGTTTAAAAAGCACATTGCACCCAGCTGAATGCTGGGATACCTGCCCTAATGCGCTGCCCTTAATACCGCATTAAGTGCCCCAAATGTGGCCATGCTATACCGCTGGCGCGTCTGAGTGTGGACATGCAATAGCGCTATACATATTACTGCATAAGGGGACCGCTATAACCAATAGCGCTATAATCTTGTAAGTGTAACCATACCCTTAGACATATGCATCAGGAAATCCAAGAACTCAGACCAGCTTGCACAAAGAGAAAATGCTCTCTCAAGATCAGAGATGGAAACAGCAAACCTGAACTTTGCTTGATTAAAAGAAACATGATCTACTTCCAAAACGAAAGACCTTGGCTCTAATCCAATGAGATTCGTTGAGGATACTGCAAGCATAATACTACCACATTTATTTTCAGAGAGAGACTAATAAAAGAGCAAGAGAGTCAGGAAGCACCTCACTAAGCTTTAAGTGGGAGGTTAATTAGAACGATGAGGAATTATGTTTAGGCAAATGACTGACATAAGAATTCGCAAACAGACCACAGGGCAAGAACCAAAGGTTAATTGTTAAGTAAGAAGATGTCCCCTATTCTCCTTTCAGCACACATCTATAGTAAAGAGCCTGTGCAAACAGCATCCTACTGGAAGGTCCGAAACAGGGACTGCTGCTACTGTGACATGCTCTCTGTACCGTCAAAAACCCCTTCCGCCCCTGGGGCTCTGGAAAAGAAAGCCACGTAGGGACAGGATGGGAAACTGGCAGCTTTTCACTGATTCATCTACCCCAGCAGGAAACAACAGTAGAACTACAGAGCATTGAGAGAATCTGCAATATCTTGTAATGCTTCTCTCTACCCTGGCTTGGAGCCTTCCTTCCAAGGGCATTCCAGCTATAGTCGGAGAAGACGTTCAGGAACCAATTAGTGCAGAGAAGGAACCTCCATGCAGAAACATCTCACCTGCAGGGATCCCTAGGGACCTGCAGATCCAGTGGGATGGAACCCTCACTTTTCCATGCAACATGCCCCTGGCCTCTTTCAGAAGAATTACAAGGAAACTCTGAACTGAAATTTGGAGACCCTACTTGCCTACAGCAGATTAATCCACATACAACATGGCCCAACATTTCTAAGGAGCTCAGATCAGTCTTGTCAGAGAATGGACATCAGTGTTAGGAATCAGGACAGAACGTAGTTAAATACAAACACAGAAAGATATGACTTTTAAAACACCGAATGATCATAAATAAGTGAGGATAACCAATGGGAAGGAAACACCACTGAAGTACAGATGCCTGGACTAATAGTAAATGCAGTTTAATACTGGTAAGGTTCAAGCAATATCATTTTATAGCAAAGAATTGGTGAAATGGATAGATGTTGATGCTGTTGCACGCTGACCAGAAGATCCCATATTTTGCTGAGGGATGGGGGAGAAATCAACTCAAAGTTCAACTGCAATAATATAATAAGTTTTTTAATAAATAATAATAATAATTCTTCAAGGTTCTCCAAGTATTTTACAGACATTAGTTAGTGAAGCCTGAGTACATTCCTTTTACTGATGAGTTAATTAAGAAGAAAAATATTTAAGCACTTTTCGGAAGGGCACTGTGTTACGATAGGCAGCTTTCCAATGGGGGTGTTATAGTATTGTGACATGCCTACGTGAAAGGCAATATCTAAGAACCTAGAAAACTTTCTATGTTTAGAAAGTGCCTGTTGAAGAGCGGATATTATTATATGGAGGAAAGAATAAAGCCTGAATGTTACACTGTCTTGTCTCTCTCTTTCTAGCCTGAACACTGTCAGAAGTAAGTTGGCTCCTGTGAAATCAGAAACTATAAATATTACAGCACAATCATGGCAGCATAACAGATTCCTCTCCCCAAGCAGATGGACTTGAAAAGGGAAGTATTAAACAACCAGATATTCTTTAAATCACAGCAAGAAAGATACATATTGCAACAGGGCTAAATAAAATTGAAAATGAAATAAGAGCAGCCACACTATTAGCTGCAATGAGCAAATGCCACATGTTCCAACAGCATCTGGTCATGTCAGCAGCAGACTGGGAGGAAAACAGAGAATCCTAGAAGCACTGCAATTTTTAGCACATAAAAACTGTCAAATAAGAAAAGCATTTTTTTCAAACTATCTGTATCAAGTACTTGGAAAAGCAATAGATCAGTATATTGTCAAACTACACAAAATGGCTGGTTCATGCAATTATCAAATCTTAAAAGATGAAGTAGTTCATAATAGATCAGTGATAGGGACAAAAGATGCAGGAGCTTGAACGAAAATACTTAGAGCCCACAAACTCTACCAAGAGCTATAGCCATGTGTAAAGCTAGTAAACAAGCTCACAACCAGATTGGGTGACCAGATGTCCTGATATTATAGGGATAGTCCCTATATTTGCGGCTTTGTCTTTCATAGACACCTATTACCTCCCACCCCCTGTCCTATTTTTCACACTTGCTGTTTGGTCAGCAACCAGAGCTTAAGTGGAACAGGCACCAAGATAATTCAAGTAATACAGGGGAAGGCAAAAATACTAGGCAAAAGCAAAATGCTCAGAAACAAAGCAGAGGAGATAAATGAAATGTAAAGGGAGAACTGTGAGGAGAGTAGAGAAAAAGTTAATAATGGTAATGCCTTGCACATGGGAGTTCTATGCAATAATTGTAGCAAGAGAAATTATGCCAAAGCTGGCAGACAAGAAAATCAAAGAAAAAGTATCCAGCATATCAAGGAAGCAAGCAGAGATTCAGAGGATGAGATTCTAAACTTACAGCATTCATGAAGTACAAAACAGAAGAAAAAATGGTTTGTAAAGCTCAGACTAGCACCAGATAAAGACAAAGCAGAAGCTCACTAACACACACAAAATGGCCAAAAAGAGGGAAATTAGTGCATGTGCTAGGCTACAAAGATTTCCTCAGCATTATGCAAGGGAAGAAAGTGAAATTGCAGCCAAGTCAAGTCTAATTAAAGTGATGACAGCACCATCACAGCAGTTACAGAGAAGGCCTTAATAACAAACTTGGTATAACGTTTGAAGCCAAGACTCGCGTGTACCTTAGTGTCGATAGCTCTAGCTGTACGACAACAAAAACAGCAAGAGAAATGCAAAAATCAAAACCTATTATGCCCAAAACACTTGTGAGGGCCAACAATTTCCTCAGGACAGATCATACACTTGGAAGCAAGCTATGTGTATTGAACAGATAAATCCATGCTCATATAACATAGTAGTGGATGGAGATTTACTTCACTGAAACAAACACATTCATGCACTACAAACATAAGACAAACATCACAGATGTGGAGGATGGTGAGATACATACTTCTCTGAGATTTGATCAGCAAGACCCAGAAGGTACACTGGCTGAGAAGCAACCAGCAGGTATCAGAACAGATTCTCAACACTCCACCATCAGAAGAACCAAGTGCCAGGCAGCCTCCTCTCATCAGAAGATAGATTTGTGCTCACTCAGACATCAAATCACTTACAAGGTTTACATAAGACTTCGTACAATATTAAGACATGAAAAAGAAACCTTCACAAATCCAGAGGAAAATACTTTGGTTCCCAAGCATGTTCAGAGTTAGTAAAAAATACCAAAAAAAAAGTTGGGATTAAGTTATATATCTGAACACAGATTTTAAGGGAGTGTTAGAGCATGTTAAATATGTTTTGGTATTCATTGTGACAAAGCTCTGTCCTTATTTTCGTGGATTCTGCGTTTCCTGGCAGATTTCATTAGCCTCAGAGGCTCACTGTGACCCTCCACGTAGCCCTTCTCTCTCTAGAGACAAGGTCACAACCTATTGAGCCATTTTCATCATAAGCCAGTGAGGAGAGGCTCTCTTTCCTGGCACAGTCTCTGTTGTCTCCCAATCTCAGGCCCTGGTTACACTGGCACTTTATAGTGCTATAAAGCCATCAGGAGCGCTATAACTCACTACCCATCCACACTGGCGAGGCACGTAGAGCACTATAACCTCGGAGTTATAGTGCTCCTGGTAATCCACCTCCGCATGGGGAATAAGGGCTGTAGCGCTCCCGCTGTAGCGCTATGGCGAGAATGTGGACACCCACTGCGCTACAAGTGATCTCTTCAGATGCCTGGAGCCATTTAAGGCAATTGACGTCTCTTCTCTTTCTTTCGAACTCGGCTGGAGGAATGCGGAAGTACCTTTTCAGCGTTTCTCTCAACTCGGCAGATGAGCAATGCAAATGTTTAAGGAGGGAGCCTGTGTGAAAACAAAGCCTGCTAATCTTCTCTGTGAACGGACATGTGTTGACGGGCTCTCAGAAGGATGGAAAAACCACTCGCTTTCTCCCTCCCCATACACACAACACGTCTCCCCTCACCCCCCTCATTTGAAAAGCACATTGCACCCAGCTGAATGCTGGGATACCTGCCCTAATGCACTGCTCCCAATGCCGCCTGAAGTGCCGCAAATGTGGCCACACTATACCGCTGGCGGGTGTCAGTGTGGCCACGCTATAGCACTATCCCTATAGCTGTATGAGGACAGCTATAACCAATACTGCTATAAACCTGTAAGTGTAGCCATAGCCCTAGTGATTAATTAGGGGAGGCAGAAAAGTGGGGGAGCCTGGGCCTGCGTTCTACTCCAGGCTCCAGCCCAGGGACCCTAATAGTATCAGCTAAGATGGCTGACCTTTTAGCTACAAAACATAAAACAATTCCCTGGGCTACTTCCCCACAGAAGTCCCCACTTCTTCAAACTCCACTTCACCCTTACCTCAGGGCCTCCTTCCTTGTGTATGATATGTCTACCACTCAGTCTCACCAATAGCACAACTACTTCCCACAGCTCTTGACATCCACACCCCCACCTGACTAACTGGGAGGCTTTTAACTGGTTTCAGCCAGTCCCTGATTGGCTTCAGGTGTCCCAATCAGGCTGTTTCTACTGATTTCTAGAAGGTTCCAGTGGTACCAGGGATTTGTTTAGCCTGAGACTAATATATCTGTTCTTCAGCACTTACCTATTGCCATCTGGCCTTGCCTCATCACATCATGTTTAATTTTGCTCTCTGAAATGTGACAAAAGGGATATTATGTTTACACACACTGCCAAGTAGGTTTTCAATCCCTTATGATAGCACACTTCTTTCTGGTGTATATAGAATTCACAGACTTTGTCATGTGCGTGACAGGTTGGGATCACAGAAACCCCTTTAAGAGCTGCCGCCTGATGTGCCAAGGCTATCCCTGCCTCTGTTTTCCTGCACTGGCAGCTCGGAAGTCCAGAAATCTTGTCTGGCTTGAGTCAGACTTGCTAGCCTGCTGCAAATCCAGACCCAGGTCTGAGCCATGTCCCCCAACAGTTGTGGACTTGCCTGGAAACAGGTTAAGAAGTGTTCCTGCCTCTAGCACTCAGGTGCTCAACTCCCAATGGAGTCCAAAAAAATCTGTTTTACCCTGTATAAAGCTTATACAGGGCAAACTCAGATTGTTCACCCTCTGTAACATTGACAGAGAGATATGCACAGCTGTCCCCCGCCCCACCATACTAACTAATTAACCTGGAGTATGTGTAAGTAAAAAGTGATTTTAATAAAGACAGAAAGTAGGATTTAAGTGGTTCCAAGTAATAACAGAACAAAGTGAATTACCAATAAAATAAAACATGCAATTTAAGCCTAATAACACTGAATACAGATAAAATCTCACCCTCAGAGATGTTTCAATAAGTTTCTATCACAAACTGGACACCTCCCTAGTATGGGCGCCATCCTTTCCCCTTGTTCCAGCTCAGGTGGTAGCTAGAGGATTTCTCATGATGGCAGCCCCCTTTGTTCAGTTCCACCCCCTTATATCTCTTTTGCATAAAGCGGGAATCCTTTGTCCCTCCCTGGGTTCCCACTCCTCCTTCTAAATGGAAAAGCGCCAGGTTAAAAATGGATTCCAGTTCAGGTCACATGATCACTGTAAGACTTCATTACCCACTTGCCAGCACACAAGTATACAGGAAGACTTACAAGCAAAACAGAAGCATCTACAGTCAATTGTCCTGGTTAATGGGAGCCATCAAGATTCCAGACCACCACTAATGGCCCACACTTTGCATAATTACAATAGGCCCTCAGAGTTATATTTTATATTTCTAGTTTCAATTACAAGAATGATACATTCATACAAATAGGAGAAACACATTCAGTAGAATATAAGCTTTGTAATGATACCTTACAAGAGACTTTTTGCCCAAAGCATACCCCAGTTACTTTATATCCACACTCATTAGTATATTTTATAAAATTATATAAAGTGCAACATCACAATGTGATTCTGCCTCCTGCTAGTGGTTTGGACCCAAAGTTAACTGCTTGCTACTTATCCCTTCTGGTTCAGGGAGCTCTTCTTTAGTCAAATTACATTGTTCCTTTGGTGCTGATGTTCTCAAGTTTGTTCTCTGCTGACACACATGGGGACTGTGTTTATGCAACCATGGTTCATTACACACTCACCTGTGGAGTTCTCCTGTCCCAATCTCCTACATTAGCTATTACAGAATATTAGGAAGGACAAGAAACTGGATAGCCTTGGACAAAAATAGTACTATCATAGAGGGTCTGCTCTACAGACTTGCACATGGCATGGGAAAACTGAGAAGTTCGGTTGTCTAAGTGTGGGCTTATAACATTAAAATTTATCTGGTTTAAACTCATTTTTGAGCAATAAATTAATCCATACATCATCTCACAAGAGCAATCATCTGTTATACATTTCCAATCTTATTTTAAGATACAAGTTTAAATGTCCAGTGCTGGGGATTTCAGTGGGCCAAGTCAATGAAAGGCTGTGCTGCCCAAATGCAGACCAGAAGAAGCATAAGCGTATTTTTAATAGGAGCTAATTTCACTAGCATGTGTCTGCTACCCAGAATGCTTTGCCTCTGGCTTGTGTGCGCTTCACACGTGCAACAGAGCACTGAAGCACTAAGTGTCATGGTTACCTCTCATTTAGAATTACTCAAGGTGTTAAAGGGACTTCAGCCTTCTTTGGGAGATTTGGCTCTTGCCAATCAAAGTTCCTAGTGGAATGCAAGGGAGAGTGTCTTTTCAAGCAAAGGTGAAGCCTCATTAGGAGAGGGACAAGGTCCCCTGATGTGAAAAAGTTTACAAATGCCTATCTGTGTTTGGGTTATTATTAATCAGTTTCTACCTTTACATTTTTGACTAAGGCCTTGGAGAAATGAAGCAACTGCAGGAACACTTAAGCAACACTGATTTATATGGCACATTTCAATCTGGTTTCAGGGACAGATCAAGTACCAAGTCCGCATTTATCAGAATTGTAATATGGGTGCGACACACAGGAACACTGGGGAGAAACAGATATTTATTTCCTTGTCTCAACATGATAACAGCCAGGGTTACAAAAGGTCAGAGTTAAATCTTTGCGGCACAGCCCTGACTGCAGCGGATACTGTTACAAGAGTCACTAATGATCTGCTTGGCACAAAGGATAGGCCTGGCCTTGATGGAACTAGATTTATTAGCAACATTTGATACTGTTCAACAGATCCTGCTGCACTGCTTAGTGATCAGTTATGTATGCATGGCTGTATTTTGAATAGGTTGTGGCCATGCCTTGGAGTGATCTCAGCTGGTGGAAATTAGTTCGTTCTGATCAGACCTTGCTGGGTGCATGCAGAGCTCCCCAGGCATTGGTGGTGGCTCAGACATTCATCAGCTTCTGTGCTGCTTACTACCCTCTTCTAGGATAACTTTGAGCTACGCTGTTGTGTGTGAATGATACCCTTGGGTGTCCCAGAATCTGAGAGGATTATTGGCTGTCTTGACAGGGTACATCCCTGAATTACAGAACTGGGGCTTGAACCCCAGCAAAACTGAAGTTGTGCTGACTGGATCAGAAAGAAACACAGAGTGCCCACCTCTGTTGCCTGATCACAGGGAAGGATTGGGGGGGCTTGGCACAGCTCTCAATCTGAGCTGATATTAGGAGATCTCAGGGTGCCCATTGTCAGAGAGGTTTCTTTCAACACCATGTTGCAAGATTGTTGCTGGTCCTCTCCTAAATGGATTGGATGACTACGGTGCATGCCTTTGTAGATATGTGCGTAGGTTAGACTACTCCAATAACTCTACGGTGGGTTTCCTAATCTATTGCTTCCAGCCAGTGCAGCAGCTGGAGAGGTGAGCAGAGAGTGTGCTGCCTACCAGCTGCAGCATTCTCCATTCAACTGAGTGCATGGGATTAAAGTCTGAAAATTTGGTTTTTAACTTTTACAGTTCTTAACGGACTGAATCCCATATGCATTATTCAGGTCCTGGTCCCCTATATGCCCCCTGCCATTCCACCCTGTGAAGCCCAGGTCACGTGGAGTGAAATCTTGGCCCCACTGAAATTAATGCAAGTTTTGCTGGTAGAACTTAGGGTTCATAAAAGCAGGAATAATATTGTGTGCAGGTGAGAGAGTCATCCCCACTCCAGCCTCTTCACACTGTAAAAGGTCCAGCCTGGCATAATGGAGCCCTAAAAGACCAGTCACTAGAGGACTCTGCGACTAGCACAGTCACTGTGTAGGCCCCTTCGCAAGGCCTGGCATAGAGGATATGCTGAGTACAAGGGGACACAACATGGGCTGTGCTGCAGAAATTCTAGAAAGTGATATAGTCTGTCCCGTAGTCTGGGGCTGCTCTAACCAAGACTTGCCCCCAGGGACAAGTTATGTCAGAGCCTCTTCAGCCCCCAGAGCAGCCAACGATCAGAAGTGCACAAAAGATAGCAGAAAGCCAGGTTAGCAGCACGCTCCTCCCATCACTTCAGCTGCAAGTGCAGCGCTGCCCAGCACAGAATCTCTCCCCACGTGGCCTGGGGCAGATACCCTGGTTGGTCAGTGCCACCAGCTACTGTGGTGACCCCCAGGACAGCTACACCAGCCGCTGCTCTAGCATCCCCGAGCAGTGCGAGGCCCCAGGTGGCTGGTGATACTGGCCTTCGACACTCCACCTCAGCAGTGCCCCCGCACCCCCACGACATGATTTAATCCCAGATATTTTTTAGTGTAAGTCATGGGCCGTGAATTTTTGTTTATTACCTATGCCCTGTCCGTGACTTATACTAAAAATATCTGATTAAATCATAGCTTAAATCATAATAATTGTTTGACCTCCACAGGAAAGGATAATACTATTGATTATATGGGTGCCAATGTGAATGTGTAAAGAAAAGAGCGAATGGATCATATAATGGTCCCTTCTTTTATATAAAACATAAGACAACTTAATTCAACACCAGGATATAAACTAATACTCACATCTGAAGTTTTAGAAAGTGGTCTAATCTCCTCTGGAATCCCGAGTGTTTAATCTGTTAAGTTACCACACACAAATTTTGTATTTACTGACAAGTATTAATTCTCTACTCTTTCAAGCATAAAAATCATGAGGAACAGACAATATTGTTATGGAAATATACTTTTTATGAGCTCTTGTTTTCACAGAGAATTCCTGCTCTATTTTAGTTTATAAAGAAGCAACCCAGCCCCATTGACTGAAACCTTACACATAGCATATTATCTGTGTGTCACAGAGAAAGTACCTTGGACATGAAAAATATATCTGCTCCAGATTTAAACTTTATAGTTTGGGGATGTTTGGATTCAAACCTCTCATAGAAGCAGAGTAAGTGCTACCTTTCAGAACCAGCTGGAAGTTCCTTGCTATAAATGGCAGAGAGCTACTGACAGAGTATTTTCTGTGAATGCATTTTAACCCTGAAACTTGCTCCCCACAGAGCTTAGATTTCTTACCATACGTCTGTGTTCGATGTATCGAGGATTGATTTATCGCGTCTCATCTAGACATGATAAATCGATCCCTGAATGCGCTCCCAGTCGATTCCTGTGCTCCATCTCTGCAAGAGGAGGAAGCGGAGTCAATGAGGGAGCAGCAGCGATCGACTCATTGCCATGAGGACAGCCAGAGAAGTTGACCCAAGATACTTCAACTTCAGCTATGCTATTCACATAGCTAAAGTTGCATCTCTTAGGTCAATTCCCACCCCGCCCTGCTCCCAGTGTAGACCAGCCCTTAGTCTTCCTATCTTTTCGGGCCCTGGGGGATGGGAGTTGAATTTATATTTATCATTTGAGGCACTGGGGGAAAAGTTACTTAGTTGCCTTTGCTGGAATTAATACTCTTATTGTTCATTATGGTGGACAAGGTAGGAGACTGATCATTTAATTATTGCCAGGGCACTCAGAGAACTCAGGATGGGCATCTGTTAATTAAAATGATATCAATGTATAAGAGATAATCTACGATATTGTGGAAATTGCAGATACCACAATATTAGGCTTCTACCGCAATTCTGATTTTAATTAGCTTATTTTGCACAGTCCACAATTTTGCATACGTTTTGAGTATGCAATTAGAGCTGCACTAACATTCAATGACTGCAAAATGTAAAAGGCTAAAGTGATTGGACTCAATTTCTACAGCAGTTGTGTTAAGACTTTTCGGGCTGGGCTACACTACGGGGGGAAGGAGGGGATTGACCTAAGATACAGTTATTTGCATAGCTGAAGTTGCGTATCTTAGGTCGACTTACCTGGCCGTCCCCATGGCAGCGAGTCAACTGCGGCCGCTCCCCCACCAATCCCACTTACTCCTCTCACTGAGGTGGAGTACAGGAGTCGACTTGGGGATCAAGCGCTACCCACTGTATCGGCCATACCCTTAGTCTTCTCAATTTTATATTGTACCAGTCACTTTTTTTAATGAATGCAATATAGTTGCAGCAAAATCTCTCATAATCAAAGATATTAGCAGGCATAACATAATACTTGACTGTTTACATCATTCCAGCAAATTTTCCTTAAACAAATAGGTCTGGTCTGGCTTTTCCAAATTACAGCTATTAATAAAGGTCCATTATTACTTTTCCGTGATTTTCCAGGTCTTATCTGCAATTCAGGTGCAATTATCTGACACTCATCCCATGATTCAAGTAAGGCCTTATGGATGGAATAATGAAAAGAGACACTTCCCTGACACATTCTGGAGTGCAATCCAGACCAGTGAGGGGTTGTCTCACCCCCTGTCCTGGAATACTGAGTGCCCCAAAGTGCTCTACTGCTATAGTTCTCTATCTGGACACTTCCCGCTCACATACAAGTGAGCGTGTCTGTTCTGTGCAGCCTTGGTTTGCCACTCTGACCCCAACATTCTGCCTATAACCTAACAGCCCTCTCTAATTTATCATCCAGTTACCATAAGCGGGGTAACCCCAACACTCTCCCTGTCCCGAATCTTCCCAAAATCATGTGCTCTGCAATGTCCAGCCCTCTCCCAAACCATTCAGATTGACATTAAGGTTCCTTTATTTCTTTAAAGGAACAATATACAGCAGTTTGCCACGTTAACTGGAGTTAACATTCACTTTAAACAAACACAGCATTGTGTTAGAGTAAGTGCTTAATTTGTGCCCCGGCACCGTTGAGCTTGCCGCGTCAGTTACAAAAGTAAAAAAAAAATTACTTGAGTCCCAGCATCTAATTGCTTGAACCCTGGCAACTCTTTCAAATGAATACAAATGAAGCACTGGCTGTTTTACATTAAAAGTAAAACAAATTTATTAACAAAAGGAGACAAGATTTTAGTGAACTCGGGAATAAAAAATAGAGTTAGAAGTGGTTACAAGCAAACCATTCCCCTGGTCACGAACTTCCACAAAGTCCAAAGTGTTTGGTTCCTTTGTCTCCGTGGTGGAAGATAGCTTGGGATTCATGGCCTTGGGCCACTGCCATTACCCTGGGGGCTCTGGCAGCGGGGCTCTGGCCGTGATTTAAAGGGCCAGGGCCCCAGCTGTGGTAGCAGCGGCTGGGAGCTCCAGGCCCTTTAAATCACCCCCGGAGCTGCCGCCTGCAAAGGCTGGGAGCCTTGGTGTTCGGGGGTGATTTAAAGAGCCTGGGGCTCCAGCTGCTGGTACTGCAGAGGTGGCCCGAGCCGTTTAAAGCTCCACCAGAGCCCAGAGCCCTGGGGTAGTGGCAGCAGCCGGGAGTCCCCGGGGCTCCTCTGCAATAGCGGCAGGCCCTTTAAATCCCCCCCGAACCCTAGGGCTCCCAGCCACCTCTGCAGCTGGTAGCTGCGGGGATGATTTAGAGGGCTCAGGGCTCCCAACCGCCGCTACCACAGCTGGGGCCCTGAGCCTTTTAAGTCCTGATTTAAAGGGCCTGGGGATTTAAAGGTCCCACCTCTTTCAATTGAGGCCACACCTCTTCCGGTTGAGGCCCCATCCTCTGCTCAGGACTCTGTCATACCAGTAAGTCCCATTTTCACCCCTGCCTCCTGGTGAAGGAAGTTTCATTCTGTCTTCTTCCCCTGCTGGTGTTTACTAAAATGCAAGTTGATCTGTTTCCCGCAATCTCTTCCCTCTGCTGTCCTGATGCTTCTGAGTGCCTTTTATGTATCTGCAAGCCAATTGTCTCTTAACCTTGGAAATACCTCTTAGGTGACCACATTCCTTTTTCTAGGGAGGCCTACCTTTAGCCCTGCCTGGCAGACACACTTTGATAACAATTTCCAATATGTTTGGAATTTTGCCCTCCATACATACACCACACAATCATATTACAACTAGTCTTATTTACAGATACAGACTAACACGGCTGCTAATCTTAAACCAATCATATTAAGGATCAGTATGTTACTAGCTTTCTACTGATATTTTACTTAACACTCCTAGATTCTGGTTACGACATTAGTGAGTTTGGGGTACATTCAACTGGTCAGGCCAGCTGATGCTCATTACCAGATACCAATGAGTCCCTTGCCCTCTTGCACTGGGTTGCTGTTGGGTCCCATTCCCTGCTTCACTTTCTATTAGAGCTATTAAATCTAATACATCCTCCAAGAGGGGTGGCACAGTAACACAGCTGCTCTGACAGTCATTCCACAAGCTCATTTCCAACAAACAATAACTACAGAGTGATCAGGATTTTATTTTTGCATCTTTACCTCTGGCACATCCCTGCACATGACAATCAGCAGGAGCCCCTTGGTAAGATCCTGTCCCCGAACTGAAAAGAGGGTCAGGAAAGTCACACTGACTCTAGTGGGTTAAATCCCTCTCTGGTATAGCTAAAGCATCCCTGCCAGAGGAGACACTAATCCTAGTTCTTCTGCAGAGAAAAAACATTTGAAATCCATCAAGTGCCAGTTATTTTGAAGACATTTTTGCAGGGAAGGATCCTCCCAGAACCCCCATTCTCTCATATTATAGGAAACAAATTATATACTTCAATGAACTCAAAATAGATTTCACAAACAAAGGCAGAAACATTGCCAGCAAAGTGTATTTAAGTACACTTGTTTGCCAAGTGCTGTTGCCTCCCTTCGGATTATGAGAAAGCATTCTGTTTAAATGGGAAAACTAATAGATTCTCCAGTTTCTCACGCCTTCTCTCTGCAGAATTTAAATCCTGGCATTTAAATCACAGGGTAAAGCAGAACATTTTTTGTAGGAGGCCCTTGTTGAACTATTGGCAGCACATCACGGACCATGTGACCAAGTAGCTACAGAACTGGAATAATCTCCATTTCCATCCATATACTCTGGTCTCCCATCTTACAGGGCAATTTCCTTAGGTGTTCTACTGGGTTAGCCACCACTTAGTTGTAATACGTTTGGTGGATTTATGCATATTTTACTTTTTATAGCTTTATCTTTTATAGTCCATATAAATTTGTATCATTTCATCATACCCTTATGCCCCATGTTCTGAGAAACCCCAAATTCTTCTTCAACTTCTATTTTCAGGGAAAGGGCCAGTGTCAAATTTGGATTCTTCCTTCATCTACACATTTGTTCAGACCGTTTCTGACCCAACTGCGCTCAAGTGGTGGTCAATTGCTAGGCCTACCAAGATATTAAGCTCAGCTACCAAATATTTTCTTTTGAATAAGAATGTCCTAGCATTGTAGTCAATTCTTAAATGTAACAGATAATTAATGTCAGCTATTATGTATGGCTTTACATCAGTAGATCTCTTGTACAAAGAAAGGATTATTTTCCCCATTTTATAGATAGGGAAATTGAGAGACAGAATGGTGAAGTAATTTGTCCAAGGTCACCCAGCAGGCTAGTAGCAGAGCCACAAATAGAATCCAGATCTTCTGAGTCCCTGTCTAATACTTCATCTATTATATCATACTGCCTATAAGGTCAACTGAATATCATTTCTGGCAGAGTGTTCGTGTTAATCAAAGCAAGGGTGATACATTTATAAAACAGTTCTGTTCAAGTAAGAAGAGAGCATCAAGGCTATGTGTTTAAGGGGCCTGTCTGAGGGAAGGCCAAAATAAACTCTTTAACATGAAGGTCACACAATCATATACTTAACTCAGTACTCAGGTTTTAACTCACTACAGGAAACCATCGGATACTTTGCACAACGTTACTACTACTGGAAGATTCATGTCATGTTGCAGCAGTGAATGATTTTTATATGCTCACTGAAATATTTAGAATGTTAGCGTGGCAATAATGTAACTGTCCAGTGTTCATCCAATTATAAATAGCAAACTTGAACAGGACAGCTTGCTAATTGGGCGCTAGCACAGAACTTCAGTATCATGTCCAGACATGCTTTTCCCTTTTAGTATAACAGACAGTGTACTAAGTGCTGCATTAATATGGAAAAAGTACTAAAACTGCTGGGCAGTGGGTGTTGATACTTAAAAATAAATGCAATTTAAATGAAATGTTAAAATAATTTCATTAGGGCTGCGATCCTTATTAAAGTTACAAGCATGGCAGATGCTTTATTGACAGGGTATGAAACAGGCTAATTTGAATGCCCTGCATTTTTCTAATCAAGTTAAAGAAAAAAAAAGCTATTCTTTAACTCTGTTCTGAAAATATTCTAAGATTATCTGTATATATGTCTAATAGACTTGCACAAATTCAAATTAGTATCTTAGTATCTTAGTCTGGACAAGCAAAGATAAATAACAATGCAGCATTTTAAAACTGTCCCAGGAGTTAGTTACAAAACTTCCAGGAGAAGTCAAGTAGCTAGTACTCCTTGAAATGCACAATCTAGCTATAGCCTGATTGCGGACAGACACTTGCAGTGTTATTGTTATTGACAAAACTTCCACAACAGAGACACAAACTAATAAACCAAAAGAATCAATTATCTTTCTCTGTAGCATATTTCACCTTCCTTGTCCTCTGCTTCCCCAAGCACAGGCCCTTTAAGTAATTTCTTCAGAGGAAGTGTCAGACACTGACAGACCATCCATAGAAGGGAGAATTCCTGTATAATCAGCCTCCTGAAGTCTTCTAGAGCCCAAGACTGACTCAGAGTCCTACTGCCTGACCTTATGGTCCGTACATAAAGTTTCCAGCAAGCTCTGAATTAGTCCTACCAGTGTTTCTGCTCTCAACCATTCTTCTGCTATAATGTCTCTAACTTGGATAGGGTTTGCTCATTGCTGCATCAGTTAGTGTGTGTAATTATGTCTCCATGGCTTCAACGAGAAAAACTTTTACCTACTCCTTTTCTTCAAGTGATAGGACCTGTATTCCCAATGCACAAGCCCTATGTTCAGTGATAAACCAATACCATAGTGCCTGCATCCATATGCAGCTACCGTGCATTATATCAAATTACTGGAGCACCTGAAAAATCGAAGCACTGAGACAATAGCCGTAATATAGTTATGATACTCAGTTGTCATCTCTTTTCTGCACACAGAGTCACACAGTAATGACTATGTTGCCAAACTCTTGTCCCAACATGCACGGGCCTCAATGTAAAGCCTGGAGTTTCCTGGAATATTCTCTTTAGTTATTTCAAAGTCCTGGTAAAAATCCAAGAGATCCTCAGAAAATGCCACTTACAAATCTCATCCCATACCATCTCTCCATATCAGTAAGTTTTATCTCAGTGCCAGGCCACAAGGTTCTTCTCACTATTTCTATCAATATGCTCGAACTAGACAAATGAACTGTTTGTTCCAGTGAAATATGGAGATATTTCAGATCTCAGTCCCATCTCTCAGAGAATAAAACAAACTAGGTAAACTCACTCACCTCATTCATTGGCAATTGATCAAACAAATTAATGTTAAAACTGGACAACAGAAAGCGAAGTCCCTCAGATGGGCTTCAGATTTGATCACAACCATTCAGCCAGCCATACGCAGTAAAATAGCGGTTAACCCACATTTGAAGCAGAAATCAAGTTGAGCAAAACACACCATGATTTCTAGCATAGACAGGCCTGGGTGAGGTGCAGAGTACGATAGTATTTCCACTTTATTTTTTGTCAGACTCATTAATACTGAACAACCAAGCAGCACTGTTTGATTTGAGCCTTTATGGTGCACTACTAGGTTTACTCTTAATGGAATTCTTACTGGAAAATTACCTTTTGGGGAAATTACAAAGTGAGCTTTACAGGAAAAACCTGAAGAGAAAGGATCAGTAAACAGAGGTCCTAAGTTCTTGAGTCACCTGGCTAATACAATGATTAAGAAGTAGGCTAGTGGTGTAAGCACCAGGTTGGCAATATCTAGACTTCCTGGAATCCTGGGTTCAAATGTCGTTAGGATTGATTTCCTCAGTAGATAAACTGAACTTCATGCAATTTACTAATAAGAACCTTAAAACCAAATGAATGAAACCTTTACAAAATAAATAAATAAATAAAAGATAGGTAGCAAACCGTAGCTGCCAAGTTTCACACAGCTCTACGCCAGTCCTATACAGACCTATGTATAAAAGAATTAATTAAACAATTGATCTGCCTGACGAAAGCTAAGTATGTTATTGTGCAAACAAGAGCAAAAAAGTCAGTGTTAGCTTTATTCCAAAACCATATTGTGTAATACAAAGAGAATGATTACAGAACTACTGGATGGAAAGCAATCATGGTATTTTAGTTAAAGAAGCTGAGATTAAGTAGTATAATGTACTCATCTGTAGTCTGTCATAATGAAGGCAGTAATTTGTTCCAATACCATTAAATAACTCAAATCATTTAGCATGCATAGTAAACTTCACAAATACAAACAAAACATTTTAAAAGCTATAATTTGTTAGAAATCAGAAGACAGAAATAAAATGGCAAGTATGGGGAAAGGTTAAAGTGATACAATTTTACTTTTAGGATTTGTATGAGCAGTTTACAGGGCAAAGGACAGAATGCCACTTTCTTGGAAATGAGTCTACATGCATTACTGCAAAATGTAATAAGCATTCAGAATTACTCTATGGAGCAAATACAGTTTTTCTACTTGAAACTGGATGAGGGTTATTTAGAACTTAAAAACCGGTGATCTCTAGAATATTCTTTTGAGAATTATAAAGGCTGCTCTAGAGTGGAGATAGAAGCTGAGAGCTCATTAATGCAAACTGGAGCACCAGAGGGGTGTCATTATGGGATTACATGTAGCTAAGGCTACAATGAGTTATGTACACTATTTCTTCTGACAAACGCGAGTCAAGCACGGATCAACCTTTGGCAGGGTTTGGGTTATATAGTCTTTATCATGAGAACAACAAGATCTGGGAGTAGGCCACATTTTCTTCAGCTTTCAAATATTTTACACTTTTTTGGTACTGGAAACATTTAAATAAATTTCCCTTTAACAAATATTCCTTTCATAAGGAACTCATGATGCATTCACAAGGGGGAGAAAAGAGAGAGAGAGACTCCCATTTAACGAGAGACTTGGATCTGAAGCAAATTTAGGGGCAGCACTTCCTGAATCATATCCAATGGACCAAAACACCTGTGAAGTGGATGCAGGAAGGCAGCTGCTGATTTTCTGTCTAAAATTTAGACTAAGTAGTTGGGATGGGCTGTGTCACAGCTCCACAGCCATCACCAGACGAGGGCCCTGATGCTGCAAACACTTATGCACAAGCTTAACTTGTGAGGAGTCTAATTGAATTCAGTGGGACTACTTGTGGTAATAAAGTTTCCATCTTCTAAACACTGCAAAGTTCCCCACACATGACCCAAACGGAAATCAGTCTAATCTATGACAAAGGCCTCGTCCTGCTTTCACTGGAGTCAATGGTAAGACTCCCATGTGATTTTTAGGATTATATTCCAATGCAGAATAGCATGATCCAACAGGAAGGGAAGACGAGATGTGGAGAAAGATTATTTAAAAACGGTAAATATTTTAATGTGTATATATGCAGCTAAATTTTATATTATACAAAAAACAAAAAGAAATGTAAACCGTTTTTGGGTTTTAAGTCACACGTTTGAAAGTTTCCCAGTCTGAAAAGTCCCTCTTTAAATCAACCCCAATAAAGAAACATATTGCCAGACGCAAGAGATAAAAATACAATAGAAAACTGATCTACCAAAATGGATCTGTTAAATATATTTATTTTCTGTTAGTAAACTCCTAAATCTATCACAATGCTTCTAAATATATTTTAAAGGTGTACACCTTATTGGGAAAATGAAACACTGGTATCAAGTTTATCCACTTCATAAGCTACTGAGTGACTTACCATTTCACTGACTTTTCTTATGACATTCTCTTACTCAGTAAAATGAGTAGAGGAGAGTAAACATTGCAAAAAAAATTGTTAGTGAATAATTATTCACATTCAAAAGTAATTTTTCATTTCACTGTATTCACAACACTTTTGGTGTTTGCCTTCCATGAACATTAGCAAGCTAGAGCCATAATAATGCTAGTAGTAGCAAAAAACTGAACTGCGTATTAAACTGCAAAATATACAACTAGTAGCATATTATTTAGTTATGTAAGTCTTCCAGTTTGGGAAAAGAAATGCCACCACATTATTTGAGAATATTCATAATATAGTCAGTTAATGACAATTTTTTTTACTAGAAAAAAATTTTTACTTGAAAAATTTGTAAAATTTCAAAATCAAGTAGATTTATGAATTTTACAATGTTTGCAATACAAAGCAGATAAAGTTAATAAAACAAAAATTCCTTTTAAATTATCTTGTCATCTCTAATAGTAAGACACTTCACTTAAAATTCATAATTTTAAAATATTGCTAGAGTTCAAACAAATTAAAAATTAGTGAAAGTGACCAATACCAATGAACCCCACAAAAGAAATTGCAAACTTAATTCATTCTTAAGAAAATCTTTATCATCACATACAATAGTTCTCTTCAAATACCAACAAATGGAATATGGTAAATTAGTACAAGAGCTATATTATCAAAATGTATTAAGGAGAATACGAGTCAATGTCTAGCTTATTTACTGTGAGAAATATGGTGACCCAGCTATCACCCTAAGTATACTGGAATTGCATCACCACCATAATAAGAGGCTACAATTTACAGCACCACATATTTCTCATTGTTAAGAGTGTTCTGAGACACAGTATCTAGCAGAATAAAACCCTTAAAGCATACAGTATTGTAGATTTTTTTAATGTCCAATATAAAGTCCTTAATAGTCAGCTGTGAGTAAAGAGAATCCTAAAAATCAGATGAACACTCAGACTGTCTATCCACTTCGGTGTCAAGATTTACTGTCATCACATGGCATCTTTTCACAATCAAACAGCCTACTCTAATGTTCATGCGATGAGTTGTAGAGGTTATGAACTAATCCAAAGTATCTTCCTATTCGTTCCCATTTAAGTGTTTTCCCTCCTCCATCTATTCTAATCCTCCCAACTCACAGTCACAACTTCTAACACCTCCCAAGACTGGATAGGGTGGAGCAAAGCTTTTAAATAATGATGCACCTCTAAGAATCCTACTCTTTGCTATCTAGGTCAGTAACCAAGAGTGATTAAATTTCACTTCCGATGTATCAATGACTGGTATTTCAACTCTGATAAGAGCACTCACGTGGCACTTTGAACATCTAAAGTGCTGTATGAAATTCAGTTTGTCTCAACTGCAATGTGAAATACATTAAGCATTATTTAATACACACACAGAAAGAAATTAAGGATAAAGAAGTGATTTACAAAAGTTTATGTGGTAAATTAGTGCTGAGTCAATAGTGCTGTTCAGTAACCAGGATGATTTCTTTAAAGCTCTTTACAGTTTCACATGGTGACAGTAGCCTTGTATCTGTCCCCCACCCCTTCTAAAATATTTGCAGTTTATGCAAAGTAAGCTGGAAGAGGGAACAAAAGTTATCTAGGAACCAAAATTTGTAAACAAAGACTCCTACATGCTATTACAAAAAGTAGTAAATTGTCTTAGATATTTATATGCAGAGCAGTAACCAGGGTATTTTAGCACCTGGGGTGAGCAACCATATTTGTGCCCTCTGCTATTTTCTCCCCTTCACTTTCCCATCCCATTTTTCTGCCCCTGCAGCTTTGCATCCTGGGCAGTGGCCTCACTTGCCCCGCCCTGGTTGCAGCCCTGCTTATATGGCCCCCGTCACTGTAATATCTGTATTTATCCTCTACACTCTCGTGAAGTAGGGTAATGCTATTGCCCCTATTTTACAGATGGGAAACTGAGGCATGGAGAGGCTAAGTGACACTGGGAATCTGTGGTAGAGCTGGCAATTAAATCTGGGTCTCCTAAGTACCATGCTAATGCCACAAACACTAGGCTATCCTTCCTCTCTAGATAGTCATCATATCTAAATTTCTAACATTCAATATAATTATATAGGTCTCAAAACAAAAAGTAAATCCTATCAAAAATTTGTCTTGTCTTTCAAAACTTCATTATATACCGTTCTGCTGTATTCAGTACTTTTCCAAATTTCTAGTTATATTTGTAGTCCAACACAATTGCTACCTCTACACCCTTTAAGTTAAAATATTTTTTCCAATAAAGCTCACAAGGCCAGTACCTGTAAGAGTCCGTTGAATACAAAGTCATTTTTAATATCGGTAAAGAGAAATCAACTAAAAGCCAATAGTCATCAGTTTGCCCTGTGAACTGCCAGAAGTTCTTATGAGTTCATGTAATCATGAGACCAATCCTGAACACTGATTTATATAACCCCCACCCAAGAATAAAATCAAATACTGACCAGGAACTCTTCACCATCAGAGTTCACAACACACACTAAACACTGCTCTACAGCCAAAATGCTTCTGAAATAAACGTAGTCAAACTTTACTAATTCTGGGTCACTGAGAACGAAAATGATGCTTAAAATTGTTGATTGGCTCTAGTTTTCAAGATATGCTATTGGGTCAGTATATACGACCCTTGACATGGGAATGGTGGAGGATAAGTGAGTTATAAAGGGAAGGGATCTCAATTTAAACCAGAAATGACTAAAATACATCTTTGACTGGATCTATGAATAAATCTATGACTGGGTTTGGACAGTACTTGCTTTTTAGGCAAAACAATGAATGATGCAATCTGAAGCTGGTATTGCGTCATACAGGATATGAATTGCATCGTGTTATTCCTAGAAGTCATGGATGATGCAATCATAACGAAGCTTACATCACTCTGGTGAACAAATTGCCCTATATCAGCTCTAGAACTCATACAGTGTCGTGCTCTCTTATTTGTCAGTGTTTGATTTTGCAAAGGGACACATTTCTGTTTAGCCAAAGTGAGCAGAGATGCCTCGTACTTGTGTGAACAGTGCCGATAACGTCTGCTATGTTTGTGGTGAAGTGACTTTTGCATCACAAAAGCGCAGTATAACCACTATGGTTAAGAAAGCCTATCACCTTTATTTTGGCTGCAAAACTGGAGATCAGGACAAGAGGTGGGCCCCACACATGCTGCAACACTTCTTTGCCAGTGGTTGAACAGGAAAAGGAAATCTATGCCTTTTGCAGTGCCAATGATTTGGAGAAAGCCAACAGATCATACCAGCAATTGTTACTTCTGCATGGTGCCTCCAGTTGGGAAAGGTGTGTCAAAGAAGAAAAAGTGGACTGTGCATTATCCAAACATTCCATCAGCTATACGCCCAATACCCCACGGAGAAGGATTGCCAGTTCCTGATGCATCAGAATCATTCTCACTTGAGTCAGATGAGGAAGAGGAAGAGGAAGAGGATGAAACTTCTGGTCCTGAACCATCAATGTCACAGGACCCACATTTTCTCCCATCCTCCTCCTCTGAACCACACCTCGTAACACAAGCTGAACTGAATGACCTTGTCAGGGATTTGGAACTACCCAAGAGTAAGGCAGAGCTGTTGGGCTCCAGACTACAGCAATGGAATCTCCTGGCAGGTGATGTTAGGGTTTCCATGTTCCATGACCGTCAAAAGGATCTTGTCCCATTCTTCTTCATGGAAGGTGATCTTGTAGCCTGCAACAACATCGATGGTGTGATGGCAGCCCTCAACATCGTTCACGATCCAGATGAGTGGAGACTCTTCATTGATTCATCGAAGACGAGTCTTAAGCTGTTTTGCTGCATAATGGAAATGTTTTGCCATCAATTCCAGTTGGTCATGCAGTCCATATGAAGGAAACCTATGACAACATGAAACAACTTTTGAGGTGCATAAACTATGACCAACATCAGTGGCAGCGTTGGGGCGATTGGAAGGTTGTTGCTCTCTTGCTTGGTCTGCAGACTGGATACACAAAGTACTGCTGTTTTCATTGCGAATGGGATAGTCGTGCAAGAGATTCCCGCTGCATCAAGAAAGATTGGCCACTCCGACAGTCATTGGAGCCTGGGAGGAAAAGTGTTCAGCATCTACCACTTGTTGAATCAAGGAAGATTTTGTTACCACCCTTACACATCAAGCTGGGTCTGATGAAGAACTTTGTCAAGGCCATTGACAAAACACAAGCAGCTCTCAAGTACCTCTGTGGAAAATTTCCAAGGTTAAGTGAAGCTAAGATAAAGGAAGGTGTCTTTGTTGGTCCTCAGATTTGTGAACTTCTTCGAGATGATGCATTTGACCATGCACTGCGTGGCAAGGAGAAGACGGCATGGAAAGCCTTCCAGACAGTGGCAATACATTTTCTCGGAAACAACTACAGGTTGTTGGTGGAAAACCTCCTCAAGGCATACAAAAGCCTTGGTTGCAACATGTCACTAAAGATACACTTTTTGCACTCTCATCTAGGTTTTTTTCCACCGAACTGCGGAGCAGTGAGCGACGAGCACGGCGAGCGATTTCACCAGGACATTGCAACAATGGAGAAACGCTGTCAGGGCAAATGGAGCCCATCAATGCTTGCAGACTATTGCTGGACAGTGACAAGAGATGCTCCATTTAATGAATACAAGAGAGACAAGCCAAGAAGCGCCGAGTAGACACTGAATAGGACTGAACTATGTACATAATAGTTTGCCTTTTGTTTCATAATACATTTTATTCATATAACCCTTTTGCTGATTTTTAAAGTGTTACATAAACAGGACAGGTGAAATATCATGTAAAGCAACAATAAACACATGACAAGACCTAGGTTTACAATTTATGATTAAAACTCTACTATCTACACAATATACATAGACATAAAATGGAAAAACTTAAATATCTTAGAAACAGTAGCCAGATGTTTTAATTGTCATATTTGAATTCAGCACATCAAAATACATAATAAATATCACATTTTATCTCTGAAGCGGACGACTTCTAAAAAATTGTAGACCAGTGTAATTGGTGAATTTGAGAAAATCATAAGCTGCTCATGGTTATTCCATTAACAGGAGAGGGAAAAAAAGGCTAAAAGTCATCCAGTAAAGATATTTTATTACTAAATTATTTGCTCAGCTCCTGTCAAAAACTTCTCACTGGAACTAAGGGGAGCAAGGTGGTCTGTGACAGAACAGATCTTAAAAGAGCCACAATAGCATGGGTTTGAGAGAGGGCAGATTAGTGTGTCCCCAACTCTCTTTCAAACCTCCCCTCACAATCTACACAAGTATTCTGATAGTTCCAGGAAACACAAAATGCTTCCCCCTATGATTCTTGAAGTAGTTTTCTGAGGCTGTGCCTCTGTCCTTGTTCCCCGCTGTTCTTACGCCAGCAGACCTCCCATTGGAGTCAATTAGAATTTTCCATGAGTGAGCACTGCAGGGTCTGGCCTATTGGCATTAAACAACTCATCATTTTTAATTGGCACTTTAAGTTCCATCAGACTACAGAACACATCACACTGCCTTAGTAAATGTTTGCATAGGGTAACAATTTGGTTCATTCATGTTAATAGTCCAAAGTGATCCAAATATATACTGGTTAAATACAAGGGCTGGTCGAACTGTCTGAGGGCAGAGATGGCATCTATATTTTTTTTAATCAGTACCTATTTTTAAAAGTTAACCTCGTTGTTGTGATCCAATCCAGACCACTATATCTAATTATTCTGGCCCAGGCTCACTTTCTCTAGATAGTATTTACCTGGGGTGGACCAAACCGTGTATCCTGGGAAGTTTATAAAACTATTTTCCATCACCAAATTCATCATTAAGGACCTGTTTCTAATGTCATTATTTCTCTCTTGAAGACTGTAATCACAGGCTAATTTATCAATACTCTATTCTAAATAGCCTATGCATGGCTATACTTATCGGTTATCTGAAAAAAGGGAATCTGCTATTAGGATTAGGGCTTTTTGTTTGTTTTTCATAATACCCTCACACCTAGCGCATCTCTCCCAAAAAAGGAACATGAAGAACAAGCATTTGATTTCATGTTTTAGAGATTTTTATGCACTCAGGAAGTTTATTCTTTGGACTCAGATAGGCTGAAATATGAGAATTTACATAGACATCAGCGGGCAGTGCGCTACATAGGATCAGATTTTCTAAGATTCTAAACCAGTTAACACAAAAGACTTTGCTTTGTTGGCTTATCCCTGGGGTGGGGAATATGTTATTTTTTATAAATGTCATATGCACCTGATATCTGTTTGATATTAACTTGCCTGACAGCCAGGAGTTAGTTCAAAGAAGGTTTTAAAGGGGTAAGACACAGGAAACAAAGACAATGGCAAAGATAAGTCACCTTGAGGAAACAATGGCTGGACCATCAATGGTAAAGAAACTACTTGTCTGTCTCCATCCAGGCTAGAATGGTTTACTCTTTCTAAGACTAGAGTCTGTGGTCAAAGGGGATCTAAAATACCCTAGAGAATGCAGGGCTTTGGGGGGCTAGGAAAGGTCACCTAGGGTATGTCACGAGTTAGCCTATTAGACCCTTGTAGTGTAAAGTCCCTGAGACAGGGGCTATATCTCATTTTTACATATTATTATTATTATTATTTGTGGTGCCTAATGCAACAGGCCTCTGGGCACTACCATAATACAAGCAATAAAACGAATTTATTGTACTAAAATTAAATCATGCTTAGAGTCAGGATGGGCAGTGACCCAAAGGAGTACAAAAGAACATGCAGCATTATATTAAATGTATTTGTCTAAGGACAGAACAACAAGTGAAAATGCTTCAGTAGCAAGTCAGGTGGATTTTTTCTGTGGTGTCCTAGAGTTAAAAGGAAAATTACAATCAGTCCCTCAGTAAAATTGAATTTGACACCTCTTTTCTATTGAGATTAGGAATTATCTTGCAAACCTGCACTTTGGAGCATCAGTGTCAACCTGTCTGGAATATAATTTAGATTTTTCAGCAACATAAGATGCCTTCTCTTCTGTAGTCATTAGTGGCTGGCATAGATACACTGACAGAATTATAAATGAAGACCCAAACAGTTTGCACCACTCATCCAATGTTTTGCCAGTCGCTCTAAATCTCTTTGTGAAAGGGAAAAATGCACCTCTATAACCAGGGTCTATACATTTTCTTGGTTCTTGAAATCAATGTCTACATTTCTTTTCACAGAACCAAATCATTTCAATGAAATTGCTGGAAAAGACATAGTATGGTTATAAAATTAGGAGCACTCCTGTGCAGATTTAATTCTCTCATCATATAAAAGATGAACTAGCATATATTAGCAGGTATTTCTTGGAGAGCAATCTGAAGCCAAGGAGGAAAAAACGTTCCTTTTGAAATGGAAGCAAACTGGGAACTCTCGTTCCCTCTAGTGACCACTGGAGCTTAGATAACGGACTCAAGTGTGTGAGCTACGTCCTTTTGCTTGATTTATGGAACAAAACTGGGTCATGCTGTGCTGTCACATTTTAAGCAGACCTCCAGTGATGAAATAAATGGGAAGTTCTGCTTCAAACTGGTGGCACAGTGAGGCCCATAGTTATCTAGGGAAGATTCCTCCCGAGTGAGGACAGAAATGAGAGAGTCATCCTCTAGGAAGAAGGAGTATGGGGGTAGGACTTACTTTAATGTAATGTAACATTTTGATTGTTTCTCATGTATTGTGGCAGACAGGGCCATGGATCAGAAAACGGGGCTTAGAGACCAGAAACCTCAGTAACTGGTGCCATTGATGGCGCAAACTGGTGCAACACAGGGCATGGATGAAAAAGCCAAAATATTTTAAAAATAAGATCACACTGAATGCAGCAGGTATTTAAGACAGATGGGATAGTCTATATGAGCTTCAAGACAGGGATTTACTGCACTGGGCTCATTCCAATTTTTGCTGAGGAACACATGTTTAGCCAGTAATGAGGGAAGAAGCAACATCTGGGTACAATGCAAAATTATTTAGGTAACCAGAGAAGACGGTGCGGAACTTCAGAGATATCTGTCCAGACTAAGTGAATGAACAACATGATGGCAGATGAACCTGAGGGTATGTCTACAAGCTGCCCTCAGTACGTAGCCATCCAAGATGCTATGTATGTATTCAGGTGGCTTCCCCTTCCCGCCACTGCAACTACACCCTATTTTTATACACTAGCTGGACAGACCTAACATGAACATGTGTCCTTGAGCTGGGAATTGTGTCCCCAAAAGTACTGACATACCCTGAATGTGAGGCCTGGAAGATGTCTAAGGAAGGAATAATTTGCACCCTCCGAGACATTGCTGGGTTCTAAATTAACGGTTAACTAGCCAAAAGGAGTATCAGAGTGGTCAGCTCAAAAATGAAGCAGTGATTAAAAATAATCAAAAAAAAAAGGGGGACTATAAAGAATGGGCTGAGAGAAATAATACTAGAGTATTGTACCGCCATTACATATATCAAAGGCACACACTTACTTTGAATATTGTATTTGGTTCTGGTCAGCCCCTTTCAAAATAGCTAGAGAAGTAATAGAAGGTGTCCAGAGATGAGCAACAAAAGTGACTGGAGTCATGGAAAGACTTTCCTATGAAGAGAGATTGAAAAGATGAGACAAACTGGTTTATAGAAGAGACACAGGAGGAGTCATGATAAAGGTATACAACACAATGAGTGGTATGAAGAAGCTAAACTGGACACTTCTACTTACCTTCTCATTATACTAAAGCAGGGGTGGCAAACCTGAGTCTGAAAAGGAGCCAGAATTTACCAATGTACATTGCCAAAGAGCTACAGTAATACGACAGCGGCCCCCGATCATCCGCCTCCCCCCACTCCCAGTGCCTCCCACTCTCTGATCAGTGCCTCCATGTCCCCCCCTACATCTCCTGATCAGCTGTTTTGTGGTGTGCAGGAGGCTCTGGGGTGGAGGGGGAACAGGACCTGTAGCAGAGCCAGGGACTGAGCAGTGAGCACCCCCCGGAACATTGGAAAGTTGGTGCCTATAACTCCAGCCCTGAAGTCGGTGCATATATAAGGAGCCACATATTAACTTCTGAAAAGCTGCAGCTGGCTCCGGAGCCACAGGTTGGCCACCCCTATTAAAGCAAGGGTAATTAAAGAACAATAAAATTGAAAGTCAAAAAATTTAAAAGTAGTAAGCAAACACCCTTTACACAGCACAGTCAGCCAGTGGAACTCCTTGCCACAGGATATCAGAGACCAGAAGCTAAATTTAAAAAAATTGATTATTCAGTTATATTAATACTGAGAACATCCTATATTTGTGTGTTGCAACATTATCACAAGAAAGGTGATTTTGGGCCCTGCTGCAGACAGTTTCACAATATGAAAAGCCCAGGAAAAGGCAGGGTGGTATGAAATGGGAGGAGGAGGTAGAGACAGAAAGATCAAGAGAGACTTCATCCACAACACCCACAGACTGAGTTCTAGTCCTACTTCTTCTTTAATAACCCCCCCCAAGTGATTGTTAGATACTATATCGCAAAACATTGTCTTTAGAAATGAATTTGGAGATTGCATTAATATTTGTTTTACTGTTGCATTTTTAGGGTTTGTATTTTGGCTAATGGGAGCTGTGCCTTTAAGCACAGAATATGGCAGACTGAGCACATTTGAGATGGACAGCAACCTGTGGGAGATTTTGCCTGTTTCCAGGAAGTAGACCAAACTGCTTGTGTGAGCTCCAAAAGGTCAGAACTTGATTTAATAAGTGCATCTTTCCAGAAAGCAAGCTTCATTCTCAAAAGGGTACCACTAGCACTTACAGGAGACTAGATACCTCAGGGTGACATTAATGAGCTGTAGATTATCAATTTGAATCCTACCAAGATCAGCTCAGATTAAAAACTGCTCTAAAAGAAATTTGGTAGCCTCTAAAGGAGATGAATTTGGAGAGTCCTAGTTCCACCATGTCACAAACTCATCACTATGCACACTGTAAGCTATTCAGTGCCTGAACTGTCTCTTGCTATGTGTTTGTATGGTGAGAACTCTTCAGTGAAGCCAAAATTGTCTTGCTATACATTTCAGAGAGTTAGCAACACAAATTTCAATACAGATTAGGGATTGGGCAGGGAAGGGCCAAAAAAAAAAAAAACAAAAAAAACACACATCACAACAGACCAAAGAACAGGAAATATTCTTACAATCTCATTATCTTTGAGGTCTGATTTAAGAATTTGAACTTTGGACTTGTCAACAATGTATGTGACATGATTCTAAGGACATCAGGAACCACTATCTGATAAGGCTAGAAGACATTTCCTTTTGGTGGGCAGGTTATTCCATTAGATCCATAAAGATCAGGCTTCATACATGATGGAATTAAAAGAGAACATGTCTAAACCCAGTGTAGTTTGGGTAGCTCAGCCATATTCCAGTAACATAAAATTAGGCCGTACTTATGATCAATATTCAAATTTTACACTTGTACATGCAGATGATCTATCATCATTTACACAGTTCTTATCCAAGTATGTTCAGCTTTCTAGATCAAAACTGTTGGCAATCGACCATTTTTATTAGAAAGGTACACCAGTTAAAAGTTGCAATTTTAAAATATACTCGTATTACACAATCTGACACAAATACAGTATGAAGGGGAGCACTAGATCCTCGATCACAGCTTTCAAGATGTGCTAGCGACTCTGCACCCTTACTTTATTAAATAAAAGGCCCAGCTAATTTCTTCTTAATATTTCTTTTAAAATTCCAAGAGCGCCCTCTAGTGTGGAAAAAATGCTCCATATAATATTGTATGCCATAATGAAGCATGCAAAGGTGCGTGTGTCACTGTATAAACTTTATAACATAGCTACATTCTTCCATATGACCTCTAATGCCACAACTTTGTCTGCTTCTGACATTTTATTTTTTCCCCCTCGTTCCATTTCACTGGATTTTTATCAGCACAGAGATGCGTGAATGAACATTCGGAAAGTCCAAGGCAAGTTAACAGAGAATCTACTCTGGTGAAGAATTGTTTTGTCATAAGAAAAAGAAGAAAATGTTCACTATCCCTGTAGCGCTCTGTGGGGATCACCCTCCTTGCAGGCTCAAGTACTGATATATACCCAACTCTAATTAAAAAAACAACCAACACTTTTAAGCTACTAGAAAATATTTTGAAGACCAGAACTAAACTGAAAAGCGTCCTGACTCTTTGCTGTCCACCTCCAAAACAGTTGGTAGTGGGAAATTTCCAGATGATAATGGCCTATTTACTCTGGAATGTCAGGAGAGCATCATTTGGCAGAGAGGAAAATGAAAAGTGAAAGACATCAGCGATGCTCACCCTGAGGTAACAAATTGAGTAGTGCCACAAAATTTCAAATCTGCAAGTGCTCATTAAAAGCCACAAATGTTACCAGTCAAAGCGAAGCCAGATTTATGGGGGGGAATGCACATGTTGCTTGTTAAAACTGCCATAATTATCAGAATAAGTAAAGCAGAGTCAGCTATCAGGAGAGGGAAAATAATAATAATAAAAAAGACTAACAGAGCAGGAACTTATCTGAGGTTGGAAGATGAAAAAAAGGAGGGGAGGGGATTTGCTGACTGAATCCAGACAGGCCATTAAACCCCCACCAATAAACAGTGTGTTATTTATTGTTTTAATTGTGTGCCTGCCTGGAGCTTTCCTTCCTCTAGCAATTAAGCTGAATGCCCTTGACAGTTTGTCTTCTGCAGTGGCGCACACTGAAACTAGTCATTGTCTTCAGTCGTCTGTGGTCCCCATTGTATTTTAATTTTCTAAATCCAAAATTTACAGAAATGGTGACATTCATCTCTATCCACTAAAATGATAGCGCATCGTTGGTTATAAATATAGCTTCAAAATTTTTTACATTTTTAGCCAAAAGGTTGACAGAGAGGGCTTAGCCTTCTTCTCATCATTATGCTGCATAAGATGGGTTGTGAATTTTATGAGTGCTATCTCACAGCGTACATCTTTAAAAGCTGTCTGGCCACAGACATGATTTCCCTCCCGTTTCTTAAACAATAGGGGTAGTAATTAGCAACTGTTAACAGCCTGATTCTCAAATGTGAAGGGAGAAAGGACTATACATTGAAAAAACAATGGAACTAGAAACCCAGTTAAACTTTTAAATCCTCAAAATTAGAGCCCTGAGTAATAAATGCCATGTGAGAGGAGATTTTTCCTATAATGGTTCAATTATTCTACAACTTTCACTCTGCTTTTTTAAGCTGAAGTATATATAAATTTTGTGAGAGCCCACCCAAAAATATATGTAAGCAATTATTTAATTTCTGAAAGAATCTTTTTAGTTAAAGAGACAAGAAGTGGCCTGGTGGAAACACATCAAGCTGAAATGTAGGATCTCTGAACAGCGTGGATCATAAGAAAAAGTCTCAAACACCATCCAGTCTTGTCACCAAAAGCCAAAGTCCTGCCATAATGATCTAGAACCTAAGGTTTTAAATACAGTTATTGCCTCAGAAAAATGAGGAAGAGGAAAGTAACCAACATATCTTGTCTTCTAGTTAAAGTAAGTTAACCTCCATTTAATATACCAAGCAGTTTCAAAGCATGCCATTTGGCTGTATTTCTATCTGGTGCTCCAAGCACCTTCAGGGGTAAAATAATTTTTTTAAAAAAAGCAGAATTATATATTAACCCAAACCAAACATCTTTACAGAGGAAGATGGCATATCAGGCACTGGAAAGTTAACTAAGATTAACTTGCAAATCTGTGCTCATTCTACTATAACAATATTTGTAAAAAGAGAATTAAGTCAAACCAAGGAACAAAATTACTGAGCCAACACAGACACTAACTCAGACAAGAGGGCAGCCATGAAAAAAAGAGGGAAAACAACTGAAACTAAAACATAATGGACCTTCCTCACAAGAACAAATGTGTGGAATAATGGCAAGGTTGGATGCTGAAGCAAAAAACTAAACCAAAAAAACTCCGCCACTAGGTTTTATAAAGTATATGTGATTTCCCAAGAACATGATAGGAGACTAACAAGTATATTATATATCATCAAAGTGATTTACATGTACAACATGTACACACAATATTTCTAATCTTCTGGTTACATTGCTATATGTAACAGAAGATGTGTGCATAACAGTAACAGTCTAATCTACTTTAGAAGTGCTTTTGCATGCCAGCGAAGTTGTGCCTTTCAAGCTATAGGATGGATTCTCTCTTACTGAGGGAAATTTCCAAGCAGAACACAAGAACTAGTATTCCGTATTGTTTATAAAGTCCTTTCATAAACTCTGGCAAGAGCTGGGATATCAGCATCATTTTTCTTTTGATGCTGAAAGGAACAAATCCTAATGGAGTTATCACAGAGAGACCACCACCACCTTCATCTCTAAATCCTGCTTCATCCACACTGTTCTTGGCCAACTAGAGACAACTTGACATCTAAGGCCATGCCTACACTACAAAATTAAGTTGACTTAAGTCAACGTACAGCCACCGCAGTAATTTTAAATGGTGTTTCATATTCACGCCATGCTCCTTCTGTTAGCAGTGCATGTCCCCACCAGGAGCACTTCCACTGGTTTAATTGTGTAGGGTATTGTAGCTCAGAGCCCAAGTTGTCAGTCCTGCCGCTCTGCAGCTCATGACAGGAGCTCCCTTTCCGGCCTCACTCGGGCTGTCAGCCCCAGGGCAGGAGAGCTCCAGCTGTCAGCCCCACGTGGAGCTGACAGACAACAGGCAATGTAAACAACACAGCATCTACACAGACACTGCATCACCCTATCTGCAGCCACCTAAGTGCCACACTTCTCATGGGGGTGGAGTTAAGTCACTGTAGTGGGCAACTTACATCAGTGGGAATGACATTTTAGTCTAGACACAGCATTAGGTCAACGTAAGCTGCCTTACATAGACCTAACTCTGCAGTATAGACCAGGCCTTAGTATTTCCCCTTCCCCCATCCATACTTCATAGTGATTGTCATCACTCCATCATCATATCCCCTAAAATCCTTATTACTCTCTTTCTCTTATAGATGGCCATGGTTACGTAAATCGTAAAGGTTGTATGGATGAATATTCTGATGTCACAAGTAGTATATTTAAGATATTAAAGTATTTGATCCCAACTGAAATTTTGCTTTTTTTCCACCTCCGCCCCAGTCAGTAAGAAATTTCACTCTTCTGCAGATTGTTGGTTTGCATCCAGCAGAAATTGCCCACATTATTTGCAGAGGAATTTAGCCACTTAAGTTAATGATGTTTTATTTTGCCTTTGAGAATGGCTTCTTGTTTGTGTTTAAACTTTGATGCAAGGAAAAAAAGAAACGTAATTTCTTCTATAAATGGTAGCCCGTGACTCTTTTCTAGTTCCCTCAGTGGAGAAGACTTTTTCCCTACAGCTCTGAAAATGCAAGTACAGTGGGAATCATTCTCCAACCAAGCCCACCCAAGGAGCATCTCCAGCAGTATTGCTCCAGGGATTGGGGACTGACACAGGGTACACCAAACAGCACCCATTACTTTGTCTGCAAACATTTCTAAGTGCCCAGCATCACCACTGTCACACATGACCACCAGCAGCCTGAAAATCAGGTCTCTTAGAGCACAATACACAGTGTTATCACAGCTCATCGGCTGTCAAAGAAAATTCAATTTACACTTTGATTTATTTATTTTTCAGCTGAGATCAAAGTTGGGTCACTTCCCAGGGAAGTAAGATTAATAATGAAGCCACCTGAATCTGTCTTTCCTAACAACACTGTAAGCAAGGAGTTAAGTAAGAAATAACCTTCCCTTCATGAAAGGAGAGAATTTAAGGCTTTAATAGACTTAGATCATCCCAGCAATCAGTCCCAGCTGGCAAAATCTAGGTCAGTGAAACCAAATGGAATCCAGAGAATGAAACACTCAGTTGTTAAGGATTAAGGAAGAGCTTAAGATCAGGGTCAGAAACAAAGGTCACCACACTACCAAATGGAACCAAGCAGCATAAACAGCTGAAAAAGCCCACAAAACCTCACATGCTTTTGTTGTTTTAAGACAAACACAGAAAGGTATTTCAGACAGCAAATATATGTTTATAGGTATAGTTCCAAGCTGTATAATGTACTACAAAGACCCAAATGTTGCCAATTCTCATGATTTTATCATGAGTCGCACGATGATTTTTTCCTTAACTCCAGGAACAGGGCCTTTAAGTGGATATGTGACGATTTGAAGTTCATTCTTAAAGAAAAGGTCAGTTTCTAGCCCTCGTGGCTATGGAAAAAGCATCAAAATGTGACCCCAGTGCACCCTAAAGACGCAAAGAGCAGAAAGCAAATAAAAACATCAATCCTTTTATTTTTACATAAACTCGTGATTTTAAAGCCAAACTCATGATTTTTGAAAGTTTGGGGTTGGCCATAGCGGATCACAGAGCCTTCATTAACCTTTAGTGTTAATGGAGTTAGGTACACTATATTTGAAATACTTACAGTATTAGTAAAAACAGGAATCAGTTCTTATCATAGACAGTTCTTCCCATTTATGAGGGCCAGCTCCAGGCACCAGTGCAGCAAGCATGTGCCTGGGCCACAAGTTGCGGGGGCAGCTTGTGGCGGCAGTCAGGTGGCCTTCGGCAGCACACCTGCGGGAGTTCCACAGGTGATGCAGATTCGGCGGCATTCTGGCAGCGGGTACACGGAAGTCATTGCACCGGTGAACCTCCCATGAAAACGCCACCTAATCAGTGGGGCCAGTGGACCCCCCGCAGACATGCTGCCAAAAGCAGCCTGGCTGTCGCACTTGGGGTGGCAAAAACCCTAGAGCCACCCCTGCCATTTATCTTTAATAATGGTCAAAATGTTATACATAACATGTATAGCCTAATCCATATTACACAGGTGGTCATGGTCTGCAACACTATTTTCCTTTTGGAGTTACAGGGATACAAAAGAGGCATGGATTTCCTGTATGTACAAGTCAGGTGCTGGATGGTTCTATTAAGCACTCTCTTTCAGGCTTCAACCTTCCACCTAGACACTGCATATTTTAACAACCAACTGATAAAATTGTGGAAAATAGAGCTTCTAACAGGAATGCTGACAGAACCCCAATTCTAGAAGATTTGGTGAATGTTACTGGAGTCTATGCAGGGATTTCCTGGCCAAGATGAAATGAGGTAATTAAACTAAACGTCAAAGTTAAGGCATTTCCAATAAAAACATGCTAATTGGAACCTATAATGTTTCAGCAGTTTCATTGTGCTGCATATAAACAGAATGATAGAAGAAAAGCCAACCTTAGTGTGAGTTGCCTATTAAATGTACTTTTGAGACACCTAATTATTTTACTAGCTGCTTTCCACTTTCTCATTTTTTCTACCAGAACTTAAAAAAAAATAATCAAACATTCATGCTGCTTTCAGATTTAATATACGGTAATTTATGAACTGATACAAACTTTCACTAGCAACCCTTTGGCCATAAAGAGAGTGCAACAATTTATAATAAAAGGTCTGGACAAGAGTGAAGATACAAAGACTCTTAGATTGTGAGCACGGTCTATATTATCAAGATCTTTATCCTTCATGACACCTATAAACAAACAGACGCCTGTTGTGCTCCGTGTGATACTGTAAGAGTATAAAGCAATACCCTTCTAACCACTTCTAATGCAGTGGAGCACAGCACCTACAGATATCTTTAAAAAAATATGGGGGCTGGAGTTTTACTTTGTAACCACATTCTCAGCCGCATTCAGAAAAGCTTTGGAGTAGGTGAGGAAGGAGAACTGTAGGTCATTCCTTGCAAGAAAGATTAGAGATGCTTAAATGATAGAAAACATTTGGGATCTATATCTTGTTGTGTCGCCCCCCACCCCCATCTACAACCAGATGTACAGTAATTTTATTGTTTCTCTGGGCATTCAAATGCAAAGAATCTGCACATTATTCAGCAGCATAAATAGAAGTATATACGACTTTGCACTTATCTAGTGCCTCCTAGAACAGACTCAAAATTTCTAAGACTAATGAATTAAGCTGACACAGATATGGCAATTTCCTGCAATACTCTCGGAAGACATCACTGTATTAAGTTCATGTATTATTGTGGGCTGGGATTGTATAACACCTCTCTGGGGGGAGATGTGACAGATATCAGACCTGGGAGTTCAAAAGACTACATTTAAAATGTGCCAGATTTTGGGGATAAGCAG
Organism: Dermatemys mawii; assembly: GCA_007922305.1. NCBI lineage: Eukaryota > Metazoa > Chordata > Testudines > Dermatemydidae > Dermatemys > Dermatemys mawii. The sequence goes on from ML677352.1 coordinate 28,377,398, forward strand.
CATTTAGTGGATTTCCTAGAGAGAGGTTAATGCAAATTCCCCAGCACCAATAATGCAAAAACCCAGCCTTTCAAAGCTACATCCTTAAGAGAGGGTCATTGCTGATTACCTGTTGCAGAAAGACAAAGTCAAAGGCCCTGTATTCCCACCGAACATGGTGCTGCAATAATCTTTGTACAAAATATCTCAGAGATCATTTGAAAAATAACTCCTCACTGGTCAATAATGATTAAACTTGTGTAGCAACATTATATATAAGTTATAAACATAAGCGGAAATTAGGTCTCAAATGTGTTATCAAACAAATCTGGACAAACCAGTTTCTCAAAGCCAAGGAAAAAGCTGATGACTGTAGCCAGGTGTCAAAGTTTATGGGCAATGACCTACCAAGTGGCCATTCTTTGATAGGGAAGGGGAGCATGAACAAAAGCTGATCTGCATCTTAGCAAACAGTGTGAAACCTCTCTCACCATGACTCCAGCCTCACAGCGAGAATGAAATTTATGTAGGGATAACCCTTGGAAAAACTGATTTCAAAAGGGGGACTGAACTATAAAGAGAGGGGCAAACACACCCCAAAAGGTGCATCTTTCTCGTTCACCTAAAAAGACAAAAGAAACAGCCTATGGACTTCAGGAGCTGAAACTTGGTCAGCCCTGCTGCTGGAAGCATATGGTAAGAACTTTATCTTGAACCAAGTCTAGTTTTTTAAGTTTTAACACTACAAAGCATCTTATCTTTATTTTTCTTGTAATCATTTCTAACTTTAATGTCTTATACTTGTACTCACTTAAGTACAAGGAGATAAGTATCGTTTTAGTCTTTAATCACAACTAATCCATTGTTGTGAGCTGTGCAGGTAGCAAACTGTTGTAACTGTTAGTGATCCCCTAAAAGGTAACAGTCCTAATATATCTGGACTGTCCAAGAGAGGACTGAACAGTGAAGAGCAAACATTTTGGGGGGAAATCTGGGCCTGGAAGTGTGTTGGGGTCACCCTGCAAGTGATAACTAAGGCTGGTGGAAGCCAGAAGGTGCCTCATGTGTGTCTGGAAGACTGAAGCTACACACGGATATGCAGGGCGTGACTAGCATGTTAGAAGGCTGTTTGTGAGTGGCCCAGGTAGGAGCAACATCAGCAAAGCACTGTCAGGCACCCCAAGGTGGCAGGGCAGGTGTGACAGCCCCTCACTGGTCAGGGTTGCACCCCAGAATGTCAGAGGTTAATGCAAATTCCCCACCTCCAGTTACGCAAAAACCCAGCCTTTTGGAAGCACATCCTGAGGAGAGGGTCATTGTCCGCTGATTACCTGGTACAGAGCGGAAAGATCAAAGGCCCAAACTGAATAAAGAAATGGCTGATCAGCCCAGTCTTCAAGTTCTGGATCTAAGATGAACTTGTAACCACAGAAAAACCCAATCAGGGGTTTTAAAGGACTGAAATCTACAAAAGTCCTATGCCAGAGTTGGGGGTGACCTCTGATAAGCCTATCTGCATGTATGCAAGTTTTTATTGTTTCAATGTTTTCTCTAATGCCTTTACCTTAAAAATAAGTGGGCTTGTTTGGAAGAAGCTGTGAGACAACTTATAACTGTGGGCAATACATTGGTCATAGCCCTTGAAGAGAAAGCAAAACATGGGCTCCAGCCTGTTTAGGCAGTCTGTGGATGGGGATAGCAAAGTGTAAGGCGGGGAACTGTGCAGCCGTAAAATCCCCACTCAGGAGGCAGTGAGAAGTGAGACTCTGCCCAACAGTGGTGACAAGTGGGAGCCAGAAGCCTAAAGAAGATGCTCTGGGTGGACCACAGAGAGGGAAAATTAGGTGCAGTTGCCCTGAAACTGTGACATGAACCTTACAACAGGTCTGTGTACTAGGAAAGGAAGATGGGAATATTGAGATCCCAAGAGGCCTTATCACTTGTCCAAGACCACAAAAGGTATCACCACCTGCGGTAGGAACATGAACAGAAGTCACATCTCCCGCTTCTCATTGTATCCTCTAACAAGATGGCCATCATTCCTGGGGTCTTGCAATGAAATATGTGTCCATATCCAACCAGGATGTTCGATACGGGCACATTTAATTATCTAGGCATAAACTGTGTACTGTAGTGCACAATTCAAAATATTAGCCAAGGAAAACATACTGGTTAACTGAATTCCTCACTCGTTATTTGTATTACACATTTCTAAGATCCATCCTCATAGTGTCTGTTCCCCAGCAACAAACCACCCAAGCCAAGGAATAATGGATAGAGTACAGCAAGTTGATTTCACAGCAGAACAGTTTCCTTTTTCCGATACACTCAGTACCGTCTTGCCTATTGTCTGGAAAACGTCAGTTACTGGAACACTTAGGAAAGGGGTCAAAAGGACACATTGAAAGGTGAAGAAAATTCATTTATTTATATTTCCCAAAGTACAAATGGCTAAGAGTTGCTACTCAGGGACACTAGATATTGATGCTTAGTTCTGCAGTTATTATGCCCAGTACGGAAAATATCTAGCTAAATAAGATATTCTCATACCTTTCATCCTTCCAGACAAGGAGAATTTGGTAGGACTGTCTGAAGTTTGTGAACACGGCTTCAGGTAAAGAACACACAGCTGTTAAGCAATGCAAAGTACTCCCTGATATTTAAGCTTAATACACTGCCTCTGAAGTGCTCATAGCATCTACTGAAGGTCTCCGAACACACACACACACACACACAGTGTGTGTGTGAAAAATCCAAAAGTAAAAATAGTTCCAGTGAAAGCAAAATGATTAGCTCTTACATAGTCTTTCATGTTATAAACACTGTCTAGTAAATCCTCTTGTATGTCTTAGAGATACCATCCACATATTACAAATGGGGAAACTGAGGCAGTGCAGAGAGCCATTGTCAGAGCCAGGATTAGAAAGCAGGAACTGCAGATTCCCAATCTGGTACTTGACCCAATAGCTCAGATACCACAGTGACAAGTCTCTCTAATGGCCAAATTTCTAGCTTGAGAGAGACAAGGCCCCTCATCAATATTAAACTGTGATGTTACCCACATAGGTTACTGAACAATGTGGTATTGGTTTTTCATGATCAGGAAAAGTTTAGTGAACCTTATTTATACACTATTATACATTATATATAATAAAAATTTATGCACCTGGCAAGAGCTCCTGGACTGATATCCATCAAGAAGGACCCATTAGCCAAATAAGACGTTCACCATGGAGAAGCTTCCCACACTTCTCAACCACTGTAGCTCAGTCCAGACCTGAAGGGCCCACCAGAATAACTGAGGGCAGCTTCAGCATCGTTTGTCTATTTGTACTACAGTGGCACCCCACCTCGTTACATTTGAGATCCCACTGTACTGGGTACTGTATACTCATAAAACAGTCCCTGCCCTAAGGAGCTTAACAATATGATCAAGGACATGCCACGGCAGAAAGACACAGAACACACACACATGAAGATTTTGAGAGTGCGCGTAAGGTTTGGGTTCATAACAGGAGGATCTTCAGACAATTGCCTCATAACATGTTCTAGAGTCCGTTTCAAATATAACCACTCTCTACCACAGGTAAAATTTTCAAAAGCATCTGAGTCATTTTCAAAAGTGATTTCGGTGCTTTTGAAAATCCCAGATGCCTAAGTGCCTGACCCTCATTGCAATCAGTGGGAGTCAGGCATTCGGCACCTACACATTTTTGAAAATCTCACCAGGCACCTATTTGCATCCTCAGGCACCTAAATACATTTAAAAATCTGGACCTACGTGCCTAACTCACTTTTGCAAATGAGACAGGCATTGCAATGTTGAGTGGAGCAATGCCTAAAACCTTTAAAAATCTCGGCCACAGATGCTCTTGAAAGTGGTACCATTAGGCCATCAGGAGGCCAGCTCCTCTCTCTAGTCACTGACCCTGTAAATCACGGGTGGGCAAACTTTTTGGCATGAGGGCCACACTGAGGTTGCAAAATTGCATGGAGGGCCAGTTAGAGAAGGCTGTGCCTTCCCAAACAGCCTGCCCCTACCATCCGACTCCCTCCCATTTCCTGCCCCGACTGCCCCCCTCAGAATCCCTGACTCATCCAACTCCGCCCTGCTCCTTGTCCCCTGACTGCCCCCTCCAGAGACCTCCCCCACCCCTAAATGCACACACTAACTGACCTACATGGACCCTGCTCTCTCTCACACACAACACATTGCTGTTTGCACAACTACATTAACATGCAGTAGAGAACTTTTAGTGCACGCCAGCACAGTCCACACAGGCCAGTTAGTGCATGACACTCTAGTGCGCACTAGAATTTACACCCTTCTAGTGTGGACTAACACCAGGTAGATAAGCTCTTACATTCAAATTCTGAAGCCAAAGCAATGGCCCTAGAAGGCTCTGTAACACAAAAGAACAGGCTCTGATCTGGTGTTTGGAGCAGGGCAGGAGGCAAAGAGACCAAACAACTGCAGAGTGCAGCTCTGGGGCAGTCTCCACTGCAAACCCAAGGAGGGGCTTTCTGAAGTGGGCCAGGAGAGGGGAAGAAATGTTGCAAGAAGATTATAATACTACATCTGCCAACTGAACCAACCTCTCCCCCATATACCTGTAGATGCATGAACAGAATGTGCTATGGAGCAGCTAAACTACTGCTTAGTGGTCTATGGGAGACAGAATGTCTCTCCTCTGCCCCAGACGCAACCCATTTACTCTATGAGAGGATTCAGGTCCAAGTTATTGAGACTAATATTGTCATAAATCATTTTTGTTGGTCTACTTCAGTATTTTGTGGTTGGGGGACACTCTCCCACTAATACAGCTACCACCGCTCCTTGCGATAGTTTAATTATGCCAACAGGAGAGCTCTCTCCCATCGGCATACAGCGGCTACATGGAAAACCTTACACTGTCGCAGTTGCATTGGTACAGCTGTGCCCGTCAGGTCTTTAGTGTAGACTTAGCTTAATATTACATTATTCTTCAGCTTAAATATTCACTCTGTAAAACTGTTCTGATCGTCAAATTGTGACTAGGAATTTGTTTTACTTCCCCGTCGCATTTTGTATTCTACCTGAATTTCACTGTGCCTGTGCGAACATCTTATCTGTGCCTGTGTGGAACAGCAACTAACCTCCTGCTCTTTGATACCCTCTCTCTCAGTGATAAGTATTGTGTAAGTGATACATGATGCTTTGGCAACTACCATCTCCTGCTGATTTCTCTCTCGAGGAGACATTGTAGGAAGATGAAAGATTTCTAATATTTACTGCTTATTTCTTCTGATACATACTCTGTGCAGTATCTTACATTTACAAACCTGAGAAAGGCTAGCTGTTCTTTGAGATACATATGCCTTTTCTGTACACAGCCCAAAAGAAAATCAAACTCAAAATATTTCCTTAAGTCCATTTATGGTAATTTAGTTTTTTTAGTTATGACTTTCATCACATCTTTTTAGCTAAAAAAAGGAGGAACCAGAAGTCACACCAAGCTGTACAATGTAAGGCGCATTCACTCAAGGATTTCTGGTCCAATACCACATATCATTACTATTTGCATGAGCATCACACTCAGAGCCGAAAAAGCTTATATTTTATAAGGCCTATTAAGATCATACAACATGCACCTACAACCCTCTACCTCCCCTCAGTCAAAGCTCCTCTTAAATTTTTGTTGGAGAACGTGAGTTCAACACCCACTAGAATTTTAAATACCTCTCTCAGATCCCAATCCTACAAATGGATCCACACACAGGTCCTTATTCCAAAGGTGCAGAATTCCATTGGCTTCAGTGGGTGTCGGTGGTAAGGTACAGGCATGAAAATGGTGATTTCCAGAGACTACAAATAAAGATCTAAGGCTCTTGGCCCAGAATGATCGCTGAATCAGAGCTTACCTAACGAGGCACTTCTTTTTGAGGGTCCTGAATATTTTGCTTTTAGTTTTTTAAAAAATGCTGTTTCTGTGCCTCAAGTTCCCATTTGCTTTTCTACTGCCCTTGTTCCTCCAGCTGGGCTTGACTAATTTGGCTCTTAATTATTAGAAGTCCGTTACTGCCACCATTAGCGTCTACACAAGAATATGCATTTGCCTTGGCTTATTTGTCCTTTTTCTAAATTTTCTGGAAAGGAGGGAGAAAACGCTGCTGCAGTTAAAGGAGAAAGAAAAAAACACACAACACAGGAAAAAGAACTTCTCCTTAAAGAGAAAAAACAACAAAAACAGTCTCTCTTAAGGTCTTTCTAAACACTGAGCGGCAGCAAGTCTTGGAGTCTGGGTTGACAGACTTGGTCTTGTGCTACAGGTGTTCTCCCACTGACTCCTCACGGTCAATTATTTTGTGTTAATTTCTTGATTAAGGTATAGTCAAGGTCCAGACTTTAGAGAAAAAATAATAAAAAAGATGAAGATGGATACAGTAAAAAGATTCCAGGGGTTAGTCAAAAGCATTTGGCAATCCAGATTTAGCCCATGGTCCACCTATTGACTATGTATCCAGTCATAGCCCTCTTTCCCTGCACCTCATGCACCATGACCCACCCGCAATGCCACTTCTAGCAACGTTTTAACATTTTAAATACAAGCCTTAGAACAATTACTTTTTAAACCCACGCACAGTCAGTCAATTATCCACCTAAACCACAACCTGTTAAGCCATTCTCACTAAGGTGTATGAATCACAAAACCACGTTTTATTACACCATTTGAGAAAGATGATATTACTTTATTATTTTAAAGATCACCTACAATGAGTTCTAAAGAGCTGTGCATAAACAAGTACTTTTAGATGATGCACCGTAATTTACAAACCATTCAAATAATTTACAAAGTGTTTATAGCATCAATCACCACTTGAAATGAATCAGTTCTAAGCTAACACCTCTCACTGAAATGGTTTATGTAGAGGTTCAATAAGTCATTTATAATAAAGTGTGCGACCCTTAAGATAAAATAAATGCAGTGAATTCATTTTTAAAGCAGTTATTGACCAGCTGTTTAATAAAGCATTCATAACAGACTGTATGAAGATGTTATCTACAGTGCCATACTTACTAAACTATTTGCCATGGCAATATGCAACCTTTCGGGTAAAACACTGTGTAAATAGTTCTAAAGATTGTTGACCTGTCCTACTAGTTAAATAAAATCATAATACACTAATGAAATATTTATTCTGAATATGGAGCCCTTAAAATAAATGCATTTCTAGGGCTGTCAAAGTGGCAGATTTCATTCTATGTTGTAAATATTTTGTAGGCTATTTATAAATATATTGGCTCAGTGTAACCCACAAATTAATAACACAAGAAACTTTGCAGTGGGTGTGTGCTAGGAGATAAAGTAGAACTGAACATTTAGGACAGAGAAACAGAACAGGAGCAACCAGCAAATGCGGAGACTCCGCTCTACAAGCTCCAAGCTTTTGGCCTGAAGGGCTCTTCTAGAATGGTTATCTGGGTACTGGTTCTCCTTACAAGATTATGGGCACACATCTGAACTGCCTAAAACGTGTTTGTTTTACTTTGCAAGGGTTCAAATGTTGCCTTCTGTTTTGGTGTGGGTTCAGGCCCCATGTTTGCTCTGAGTTCTGGGTTTAAAGTGGCAGGCGGATGCAGTGTGGTCAAGTGGATAGGCCATGGGACTGAGACCTACGTTTTATCCCTGCTCTTCTACTGACTTACTCCATCTTTCTGTTCATGCTTCCCCATCTGTAATATGGAAGTAACAGCACTTATGATCCTGTTTTGTAAATCGTTTCGAGCTCTGCAGATAAAAACTATGATAAATCAAAATTACATAATGGTTAAAAATCTACAAATCAAAAAACAGATAAAACCACCAGCATCACTATGTTTGGCACTGACAGTGTGAAAGCAAAATTTGCACATAATATCAGTGTAAAATCATAATTCTTCCCATGTTCATGGGATTGGCTGAATCCTTCAACAAAGATGGTCTGGATTTGAGGTTGTAATTGAACCTGATGCCAGGACAGATTTTGCATTTCTTTGCAAATATTTTGTGCAGTCCCATACACATCACTTTGCAACTTTAGTAGCCTACAGAAGCTCTGCAGAGCCCAATTCTGCTCTCACTTACCCTGGTGGAACCACACAGGTGTTCATAAAGTTGCACCCATCCAGGCAGAAGTTTGACTCTCAGATTCCAGGTACAAAAGAAAGAAAGAATTTAAAGCAAAGAGTTAGTTATCTATTGGAGTCTAAAACCTCTGTTTGTTGCATTATTTATACTATTGAAATGTGTTCCAGTTTATATAAATCTCTCAGTCTATTTGTAAAGCCACAGCAGAGTTGCATTGACTGCTTTGAATACCGAACACTCAACTATATTTTGTTCATATCCTCCACACCACTCTCTTTTGTTCCTATTCCAACAAACTTTTTCACACTCTTCTCTTGAGAACAAGTTTTACTTTTAAAAAAACAGCAACTCTTTTTACAGCTAATAAAATGCTCAAAGCAAAGTGACTTCCCTAACTGGGTCCTTAGTGATCTGGTTACTGAAGGGAAAACAGCCCTTTGTATGCCTGCTCTGGAAAGCAATTTTGAACTTGAGGTAAAACAATCCCCAGGACTTGACAATTTTGTATTGAGTTCTCAGTCAGAGGGGAAACACTCTTTTCTATGCAGGATACCTCATATCTTTTTGAAAAAGAAAAAAAATCCCCTCCATTATGTACTCTCACGAAAAGGAGTGCTTGTTCTAAAGGAATGCAATTCTCCCTTTAGGGCAACATAGGTGGAGCCTCACGGCGGAAGGCAGGCTAATTCCATCTGAGCAGAACCACGGTTAACCTTGGAGGAAACACAAGCAAATGCACACACACACAGGAACAAGAATTGAGAGGAGAGAGTTTTTTAAAACCATTTAGGAGGGAAAAAATCAATCATTCATTCTATTCAGTCAGAAAAAATACAGGAAAAAACCCGAAGAGAATTTTCCAGACAACAAAATAAGACATCACACTATTTGTGGACACTACATTGATCTAGGTGCTTTGGATCCAATGAACTAGTCAAATAGAGCCATCAGAGAATTTGCCACTGATAACCTCACTGAGGAGGCTTACCCTTAGTATGTCTGCTCAGTAAATTCTACCACTTTGGCTCCATCTAAAAACCAATGAACTAAGGATATTATCAAATCAACTGGGATTAAGATCAGTTTGGCTGGTATCAATTTCTTTGCTTAAGGTGTTGGCAGTTTCTACAGCAGCTAAGGTTTAGCAGAGCAGAGGTTGATAAAGGAAGGGAAGAAAGCCAGACAGTTTGGGGCCAGTTCTCAGTTAGTGCAAACTGACATAGCTTTCTTAAAGTTAGTGTAAATCGGTGTAGCACCATTACCTGAAGATCTGGCCCTTTATAATAAAGGGATTAAAAACAATGTTCTTCAGAGAGAAAAAAGGCAGCATCACAATCTCTGAATATCATGAGAGTGACAGATAATTGTCCTTGAGTGCTGTGAACCAGACCAGGAAAAAACGTTCTGGTTCTCCCTGAATGTTTTAGTAACTAACCCAATAAAGAAAAAGCAGTGCTGTTTATTTACAGCTTTTGCCAGATGTGCCACAGATCCTTTCATTTGGAAAGCCAGAACATTTTGCTGCTTTTGAACATGGAGCTCCAAACTGCAGTAAATGAAATTGTATTCTAGTCACATGCAGTAATCTGTTTATTGCCTGCAGTCTGTCTCAGACTAACCCCAAAGATATTAAAAAGTATTGCGTAAGTAGCAGATCATGTTTGAGAGAGAAAATTAGGAACTGGCAAAGAGACAGGAAAGAAACTGCACATGAAAAAAAAAGAAAAAAAAAAAGAAGAGAATTCAAAGTACCGTATAAAAATCAATAGATATATACACACACTAGATAGGCCATTTATAATACTGACAAAACCCTGGGTAAAATAGTGTATACTTGTAAATTATAGTGCATCTGGAATAAATAATACCACAACCACCAGGAGGAGTCTACACTGGAGCTGAAAGTTGTGTGCATGAATACATCAAACCCCAGAAACAGCACAAGACTTGCCGGGGTTCAATCTTTGCAACAAAGAAGTAATTCTGCCCATTTTCATTTGAGGATTCACAGAGCTGCGTGGGCTTGTCAGGTGAACAGGGTCGATAATCTCACTTAGGACCAAAAGCACACAAAATCCATTGTTTCCACACAGTTTGGCTGAGAATTTGGATAGACTGAGGTTTTGACTGATTTTTGCCTTAAGTCTCCAGATACTGTAAGCAAAAGGTCACGGGGTGGATAGGAGAAAGGAGGTCAGATGAACCGTCTTGGATGACAACTGGAGAAAATTATCTTTATTTCCACAAATTAGAGCTGGGGGAGAACTGAAAATTCGATGACAAAATTCTGCGATTTCAATGTTAGAATGAATTCCCTTTGCCAGTGTTAGTGCTCGTCTTCATTTTCTGAGACTCTTTTAGACTGATTGATAAGCACGCATTTTAGGAGAAACAGTTTATTGTAAGCTACTGTTAATGTATTTCTAATTTATATTCATTTTTAGAAATCAAAAACAAAATGTTTACCTCACCATCCTGATGTCATTTTTTCAAAGGCATTCAATTTAATATTTGTTGCCGTTGGTGTCTAATCAAAACATTCTAACATTTGCTTTTAGCCTTACCCAAGCTAGGCTTGTTGCATGTTGAATAAGGTATTACTTGTAGGTCTCTGGACTATGCTGTATGTGACCTCGTTCCAATGAAATTAGTGTTGCAAAACAGAAGCAGCATAACCTTGTAGTGCACATTATGTGCAGACCTCAAGGGTTAAGGTGCATAACAGAAAGGACTGTACTGGAGTGCAGCCCTTTAAGGAAGAAGAATAGGTATGGATTCCAACAGAGGCAGACAGCTGGAACTAATCATCCCTGTTCATCACTCTCCACTCTAATGAAGGCCTTATGCATCAAGCATTCCCTCATCTCTCTCTTAACATTTAATAAACATCATGGAATTTGTGCAACAGTAATGAGCTACATACCTCACTCAGGCAAAGTCCCTATTGTATAATTTCATAGAACCTTATTCTCTTGGTGAGAAACTTAATCATCCTGAATATGGACTTTAAATAGGGCCCTTGGGAAAGTCAGGGCAGTGCTACGACTCAGTGAGCTGAATCGGAGAGGTATCTTCTGTGCTCACTGGTTATGCTCCAGAAAGAAAAACTAAGAAAAGATAGCTGGACCTTATATTTAGTTTGCAACAAAACATCACATTATTTCAGATACATAAACAAGCTATAAGGAGTTTTCTGGCTGAAAATAAATGTGCACACTTGGAAATGTACAGAAGGTGAAAAGCTGCACTTCACAGTGGAAGACAACTGTTAAGGTGCTTCACGCGCTGGAAAAATAAGATGGTGCTAAATGATAAAAAGCAGCTGTCACTGAAAGTTTTCAGTGAACACATTTCTGAGCCTTTTTCTAGCAATCACAAACTGTAACTCTCTTCAACTTTTAGCCAATATTACCTCACACTTTATTGTAGAAATACTAGTAAAAATATCAATTGTTCCAGAGTCAAGAACTGAACTACACAGTAGGCTCTTCATCTCCTTAACTTCAGGGGCCCCCATCAAGTTACTCTTCAAGAGCAGGGCAAACCAGTTTCAATGATTAAAAGGTACCTCCCATCTATATTTAAACAGCACATCCTCCAATGCCATCATCTGCTGGGCATAAAACTTAGTGTTCCATTTTAGCAAGTTTAGAAAGACACAAGAAGTTTGACCTGCTATGACACTCCCAAGGGTATTCTGGGTTGTAAGGCATCTTATCCCTGGACTGCTCAGTCTCTGTTCCACTGGACACACTCAGTACTTACAGATTCACCACTCCCAAAGGAACAATATACCTCAGCTTACCAGTTTCACCTCAGGATCATTGTGCCACTGAACTCACAGCACTTACATTTGTTGACAGTGAAAGCAAATATAGATTTATTTACCAAAGATCAAAAATTCAAGTAGATCGGACTTAACAAGGTACTCTCAACATTAGATTACCCAAAATCTTTCTCCCAGTGTTTAACCACCAGGCTGGCTATAACCCTCCATTCCTAGAACAAGCATGTGGGCAGCTTGCTCCCTAGGGTGGAAGATATTATGGTTTGTCTCCTTGTATTCGCCTGATAAACGGGCTCATTAATTGATCTTAGTCAAACAAGACACTGAGTCAAGCTCTGAGTCACACCTGCACACTGGTAAGTGTGATTCTACCTTAACACAGATGTTCGCCCCCTCACAAAGTACAGTGTGTGTCAGACTGCAGTGACCATTTGGGTTATCCTCATCGCACCACCACTGCTTCACTAATCACCTTGTGTTTCTTGGAACCAGGACATGTGTTGTTGTAGGAGGAGCACTCAAGATTTCTGTACTGTACAAGAGAGGCATCACCGGGACTCCCCCGCCCTCCACCACCACCACCAGCTCACTTGTGATTTGGTTTGAAACTTTAATTTCATTTTTTAAAAAGCACAAAAACCCCCACACGAGACACCAAGTGACATTCTGCTCTTGAAAGGATACGAGCCTTGGTTTTTCCCAATGGGCCATCTGATCTTGCAGTCCATGAGAGATTACCAATCACCCCTCTGTAGTAGGAGGTGGTAGAATGGTGGATCCCAAACCCATTGGGAAGGGCAAGACCTTGATGCCTACCCAATTTCCCTTTCCCAGAGCATTATTCAGGAAGAGAGCAAGCTTAAAAAATACCATACTAAAGAACTCCTGTTTTCAAGATCATCCTTAATTAAGCCAAATGACAAGCTGTCATTGGGAGAAGCACCATAGGGCCAGTCACTTGTACACACAACCCAGGTGCAATCCATTACTGATATTCAGAGAGATGGTAATACCCACACAAACCCAGCTACCATAGTAAATCAACTCCTGCTGTGCAGTCCTGTGTTCTTCCGATTAGTATTCAGGCCACATATGGAGCCTTCCCACGTCACACAATCAAGCCTCCTGTGTCCTTATTGCATGGAACAACGTTTGCTTCAACTGACCAAAGGAGTGGAACTGCACGAGTCAGTCTTGCCAACTAACATTTATAAACAGAACAGCAAATGTTACACCCAAGACAGCGTGGGGGATGAGTGTGTTTTTTTATAATCACAATAAAACGATTTAAGATGCATTAACTGGTGTTGATTCAAACAGCATTAACAAGTCTGGGCTATACACATGTTGTCTCAAAACACTCTTGCTTGGAGAGTGAGATATAGAGAGAGTTAAATATTTAAGTGAGCCCCAAGCATGTATTCAGGGTGGGGTCTCACTAACACAACTTTGCCATGACCCATATCCCCTTAATCCAAAACAGCCACCCTAACTCAGGCACTCCCCCAGCAGAGGTAGGTGCTGTACAGAACTTGAACAGAACAGAAAAGAGCCCAGGCCATCCTCCTGGTGCCTCTGTCACTTCCTGGTAGTAGCAGACAAGACTGGCTGCTACCACTGTATGCTGTTCCCGCCAACACACTACTAGCAATACCTTCTTACTTCCAAGGCTGCAGGAGTGGCATGGAGAAGAAGCAGACAGGCATGATAGTGGCTTCAGAATCTGCCACCAGCGTTTCCCTGCAGGGGAGGCAAGAAATTGGCAGCTTTCATACTAGACCAACCACCTCTTCTCCATCCACTGGTTCCTCACAGGCCAAGAGAGGAGCAATCATTTGATCTGTGCTCTTTCCTCTGTGTAAAAATTCTTAAGCCCCCATCTTTCATTCAGCAAGGCTTTGCAAGAAAAGAATATGTCCAATGCTGCTAGCACTTTCCAGGCAGTGTTCTTTGGCAATATAGCCAGAAACAATTAGCTGAGACACTTGACAACTTTTATACTTAACACTGCTGTGCAGGCAGAAATGAATTAGTCATTGGCATTCTGCAGCGTTGGGAGGCACTTAGAGCAGGTAAACAGCTTTCAGATTTATGCTGAAAGTATTCCTGTTTGAATCAGTTTTTCAGAGAAATATGGTACGAGGGAGCTGTGAAAACTCATAAGATGATGCTAAAATTAACGTGAATTTCATATTCAGTCTTTCACAAAAGAAATCCAGACATTGTCCTGTTTATTGCAGAAGCAGAACTAATTTAATAGTTCTTGATAAAACTGCCTGAACCTCTCAAATCTCTGATATTCTTATACACACACACACAAGCCTCTTTACACCTGTCAAGTAGCATTTGCTAAATATAAAGCCACTTGATTTCCTGACTTCATACTAATTAGTGCAGATTTTGCTACTATTCACATGTGAAAATTTATCAGTGCAGATAATGAATTTGCCAGATGAACCATGTGATATGTGATTCTTCTACAAGAGCTGGAAGAATGTCTGCCTGAGACATTCCTGATCTAATTCCTCCTGCCTTGAAACAGATGTTTGGGATAAACCAAAGAAGGGAATTTCACTTTTTCATTTCTGGCTACAATGCATAATAAATCAGGAAATGCAAGTGACACCCATTATAAACCTAGAGACCCAGGGAACCAGAGATGCATTTGGGTAGGTTAAAAATTCATAAAAGCAAACAGATGTATTGAGGTATTTATTGTCACAGGAGCTCAAGAATCAGAAGAAAATTTCAACAAGCCATTTTTAAAAACATGGTGTTAATTATGTATTTGTAAACCAGCATCTTAAAACATGTGTTACTTAAACCTGTCTTGCTGCAGCACTATGAATCTGCTATTATACTTCAAAGACAAAGCTTCCATTAAGCTTCATTACTTCCTCCTGTGACTTTGGACAAAAAGCAGCTCCTATTATATTTCACTGCCTTCCCTTGTGGGCTGCATGTCAAAGACACATAGTAAAGGTATAAAAGACAGAGCTACTACTAAACAAATACGATATACATCGACGCTAATATTGAATATGTTTTATAATAATTTGGGAGCATATCTTACTCCCTACAAACACAGGAGACATTCTTTTAATATTAATAGGACTGTTTCCATGAGCACAATTAGCAGAATTTGGCCTTTCGGCTCTAGTTTATAAATAACGTTTTAAATTCCTGTGTGAAAACAAAACCACTGAACACCAGGATAATTTCTATTTTATATTCAAGAACAGTGTGCTAAATGACAGCATCTGGACAATGAGCCTGTTGCCAGTTGTTATATTACTCTATCCGTTACTTACAGAAATACACAGTGTT
This sequence comes from Dermatemys mawii, assembly GCA_007922305.1. NCBI lineage: Eukaryota > Metazoa > Chordata > Testudines > Dermatemydidae > Dermatemys > Dermatemys mawii. The sequence goes on from ML677352.1 coordinate 28,392,599, forward strand.
GCTCTATGTTTAGTTTTTTTCAGTTAATGGTCAGATTACAGCACCCATGCCTTAGTATAGAGAATCAATGAAGCCCGCAATCCTTGAGCTACTCCTACTGCCTAGAATTTGGAAAATGGAAGATGAGGCGAAAGCAATGACAGAGACACTTAAGCAGAACAGTTCTTCCCATTCCTTTTGGACCAGTCTCCCCTTGAAGCACAACTCCCACTCATGTTAAAATGCTAATAATCATTGTGGAGACAAGGTGTGTGAGGAAATCTCTTTTACTGGACCAACTTCTGTTGGTGAGCAAGACAAGTTTTCAAGCTACACAGAGCTCTTCTTCAGGTCTGAGAAAGGTACTTGGTGTCCCAGCTAAATAAAAGATCCACTGATAGTTTAGTGTAAGTAGTTAGCACCCGTTCTAAGGTTAAATATAGGAATATTGCTAACTACTTAATTTAGAATATGTGCTAAGCTAAGGTAATTAAGTTAGTTAGCGATATTCACAAATTGAACAGTCCCTTAGAACATGTACTAACTACATGTGCTAGACTATCTGTGGATCTTTTATTTAGCTGGGACACTAAGTACCTTTCCCAGACCTGAGGCGTAGTCTACACTACAGAGTCAGGTTGGCTTAAGGTAGCTTACATCAACCTAATTATGGCAAAGTCAACACTACAGAGTTGCTTCTGCCCGCTACACAGACATAACTCCTCCAGCTCCATGAGAGGCACAGGGCTTATGTCTGAGTAGTTCAGGCAACATAGTGTCCATGTAGACACTGTATTACTTACATTGGCTGGTGGCTGTCAGCCCTGAGTGGGACTGACAGCTACAGTCCCTGCCCTCTCCTGGCACTGACCGCCCAAGCTGTCAGCCAGGCACCGGGCTCAGAGCTGGGTCCCCCCTTCCCCAGATCTGACAGTCCCATGGCAATGGGTCTTCAGCTGTCAGTGTTCCACAATGCCCCATATCCATTGGTGGAAATGCTCCTGGTGAGAACGCCTACCACCACTGACAGAAGCATGGCATTGATGTGAACTACCGCTTTAATTACTGAGGTGGTTGTACGTTGACTTTACTTACGTTGACTTAACTTTGTTGAGTAGACAAGCCCTGAAGAAGAGCTCTGTGTAGCTCAAAAATCTGATCTCTCTCTCACCAACAAGAGTCGGTCCAATTAAAGATATTACCTCACCCACCTTGTCTTTCTAGTATCCTGGGACCCACACAGCTGTTGGAACCATAAAGACTCTTAGAAATTGCTGGTCGGGTTTACAAACTGGAAAACTCTCTTTCTTCTGGCATCAGAAAAACTGTTTCCTCATAATATATAATTTTTAAAGCAACTGGATAATTCCATGTTCAGATTTATTTTTAAGACCTCCCCTGGTTACCCCTAAATTGCTTATGAGTCTTCTGTTTTCCTCACTACAGAGATATTTATGGGAAAGTTTAATCCATTTATGAAAATAAACTGTTTTAGAGCATCTTTCATGCAATGCTTCACAAAGCAATTTATAGATGAAGCTACAGTGGCCGTAAGTGTTAATGGTGCCATTAGCAGGAGATGGCTAGTCATGGTAACTTGCATTTAGATGCATCAGTAGTTGTATACTATAGAATTTATTCACACAGGGCATGACTTTGCTTTTGAGAGTAAACCTTGACAAAGAGACAAGAAAGTCAGAAGGGAGGCCCCTCTGTCAGGCCCCTTTTCTTTTCAATTTTATTGAAAACATTTTCCCGCAGATTTTGAAGACAGCATAGCAGCTGCACTCCGTTTGCTCACATCCATGACCTGCTGGGCATACAGGCTTGAGAGAGTCACTCTGATACAGAGGAAAAATCCTATGGTAGTTAATATCTAGGTAGTAAACATACTTTCAAAACTGAAGATCAGCGGTAAAAAGCGAAACACGGAGTATGTGACTCTTCGAGCGCTTGCAATTTGCATTCAAAATAGTTACTCTGAAGCCCATCACGCCCATTGGAAGCAGTGAATGGCTCATCGTAATAAGGCCCAACATCAGATTTCATGGGGGAAAAAAGCACATTCAATCTCTTCTTAATTCACAGGCATCACTACATACAACATTGGTTCTAGCAGGAGCACGAAGCAAAATTTTCAGAGTTCTCTTTTTCATGAGCATCACATACACTGCAGACACACAATACACCAATCAGCAAAATAATAAGCTGCACAAGCAAAGCCTTAAAAGAAAAGGCAGCTCACTTTCTCGTAGTGTCTTGGGTAAGAGCCTTCTGCAGAACCTTCACTAGCTCCCAATCTAATGTTCATGGTCAAACTTTGAAGTCATCTAGAAATTTACTTCAATATTTTTCAATAAAGTAGCCAGGCATTAAATATCTTCTGATGTCAGTAAGATGTGACAGGTAAGAGCAGTTTTAAAATTCTTACTGCCCTTGACAGGCATCAATATCAGTCTTTCTGTACTGTATAATCCCATTTTTCTTTTTTTGTTCGGAACATAGCAGCAAAAATTTCTTCAAGCCTCATTCGGCCAGATCCTCTAATAAAGTGGTGTGGATTTAAGATGACCATTTCAAGATCTGAGTGAATTATATATGTTAGTAATCTATATTTCTTATGTATTGAAAAGAGAGATCCAACCACAAAGCTCAAGTTTCACAAAAGAGAGTATAGGATCTATTACCAAGGCAGGAAACAGTTAGCTGCTTGTTTCTTAATGGCAAAGATCCAGAACAAGAGTTTAGATATACAGAAATATACTGATGTTCCCAGAACAGAGAAAGTTTGAAGAACTACATGGACCAACATCCAAGACAAAAAATCCAGCAGATGTCATCATTAGCACTGTACACTAAATTACAAATGTTCAATTAGAATCTGATTCTTTAGACAGTTGTAACAGTGTATGGGGAGATTCTGACAAACCAGTAAAGTGCCTGAAACCACTACTGCTTATTGCTAAAAGCAGCCATGTCAGCAGGCCGTAAAGTGGTCATGCAGCAGCCTTGGCTTAACCAAGGGGTTTGGGGTGCCACAGAAATAGTAGCTTGACCCCACATCCTTCCTGATAACAATTGTGTTGAAATCACTGATTCATGCACTTTAGGGGCCTCAAGGCGTGCAAACTCTGAAACACACACATCTGGTTAATCAATGACCAGAAGAAAACCTCTTGCTTGACCTCTGAAACTGCTTGCATTACTAATGTACAAATAAAGGGAAAAAGTTTGAGGTAGGGAGACTCTCCCTCTGGATGCAACTTGTGTCTCCCCCGGCTGCCGCTGTGCCACTCGAAAGCCACACTCAGCTTCGGTAATTATCAAGGGTGGGGGTGTTTTACTAACCTGTTGCGGACGTGTGCAAGTGCTTGAGAGTAAGAAAAGTTTAGCTTTAAGTGAAAGCACTCGTGTTGTTCTGTTTGTGCCAGCCATCTGTCAGTTAGATGGCCGCGTCTCTCCTGATTTATTTCCTGACACCACCTCACACAGAACAAAAGTTACCAAGTGCTTTGGTTTGAAAGAACTCTGGGTAATAATAGCATTGTTGCTTCACACATTTTTCAGGATGTTCCCTTGCCTACAGTAAAGCACGCAAATGAGCTGTACAAATATTTTATATACATGGTTGTCAGGGCAGGACAGGAGGGTGAAGAATGGACCTTTTTGGAGCATGAGCCTGTGGAGACATGCCCTGCACAGGCTAGCTGGATAGCATGCAACTAACTCAAGTGGAGGATGTGATAACTAGGAAGTGGGGTCCTCCACAGGGTAAAGATCCAACATGATGCTTCAGAGGACCAGGGGAACATTCTCTCCAAAGGAATGCAAGAGAAGTAGACGACTTCCTGAAACACAGCGATAGACATGGGCAGTTCCATGCACTTAGCATGCATGCCTGGATCCATCTAGTCTCACGTCTCATAGTCCAGGCGACAACAGCCAGGACCAGAATCTGAAGCACAACACATTAAGTCATGAGGAACCATATTGACTGTCCACATGGATGATCAGCAAGGCTGGAAGAGAGGAGCTTTAGATCTACAGCACTGACCTCTATCACTTCAGCTATGGAGCAACTGGCAGCAGAATGAGCTATTATCCCTTATGTGGCCCAGCTCCTACAGGGGGACATGACATACTTTGCCAGTGGGTAACTATTGGTGAGACAGCAGTGGCATGTTGGTTATGTGGATTCTATTTCTGGCTCTGGGCACAGAGTATGGTCTAGTGGTTAGAGCAGTACTTACAGGCAGGATAGCAGAGTCCACAGATTTAGCACAGTCAGAAAGATCGTGTGGCCAAGTAGATGAGACTTGGCTCTGTCAGGTTAAAAATCCAGGTCCTCCACTGCCTGAAGTGACCCTGGACAACCACTAAGGGCAGCATCTGCACCAATGCAACTGCACTGCTGTAATGCTTTGATGATGCTCTATGCTGAAGGGAGAGCGCTCTCTAGTTGGCATGGTTAATCCAGCTCTCTTGTAGTGACATAGCTATGTCACTACATCACTCAGGGGTGTGGATTTTGAGAACTACTGCTCTAGACTAGAGAACTTATACCCGTATAGCTATACTGGTCCTTTTTATAGCTATATATGGTTTCTAAATAATATAGTTATATTTGTGAGCTCTAGCTTGGATGCAGTTACACTGGCTTAAAGGTGCTTTTTCTAGCATAGCTTATTTCATTTCCTGAAGCAGAATGAACTAGATCACTAAGCACTTTTATACTAGTACAACTATGACCACAATAAAAGGGTTTTGACATTAAACCAGAGTAGTTGAAACAGCAAAACTTCCTAGTGTAGACAAGCCCTCAGAACAAGCCCCACAGAGAGGCAAAGTTCTTAGGAGTTTAAAGGTGCAGTACTTAGGAAGCAAAGGCACCCATTTTCACAGTAACACACATCACTAAAATTTAATAATTATTAAAATACCCCACGTGTGAGTTTTAATGGTCCATTAATACATGCCTTGAGTTGCTTCACAGTGCTACTAAAGCGTGTATTAATGAGCCAATAAAACACGCCCTGTCATTTCTTGATGCTATATTATCCCATTATTTTGGTAATGAAATGCTCTTAAATCCGAATATACTATAGAGATGGAAGTAGATAAAACCACTGGTAAGGAAAAGGATGAGAAATGGCAGGAAGGCAAGAAACTAACATGAAGTTTGGTTTCTGATTTTTTATGTTAAGACTTCAACACCAACCAATGGGAAATAAATCCTCATCTTAGACCGGCTCAGCAGGACATTCCTTTGCTATAAACCTGTCAGGCTTTCCATAGCATAGGTGTATGGCATCAAAGAGAATTTTAAAGAGGAAGAGATCCAAGACCCCTGTTCCTATACTAGATCAACATGCAAGGAATGTGTCATTAAAAGAAGAAAGGGAGAGTATAAATATTTCACTCTGCATCCCTTCTTCACAAACTGCTGTGCCGAGGATGTAAATAACTTTTTCTAGTTACTTCCACTTGCTTTTTCAGGAAAGTCTCCTTGGCTAACCTTGATCTTTGTTGAGTGCGCTAGGCTTCAACCACCCATTGTTAATGCAGTGAAAATGTGTCAGTCTTAAGGAGGCACCTGCTTCATTTTACTATTAGTGATGGCAGGGCTACACTCAAAAATCTTGCATCAGCACCAATGCAGCTGTAGCACATAAATGAAGAAGCACCTATGCAGATGGGAGAGCTTCTGCCATCGAAGTAGTTAATCTACCTCTACAAGAGGCGGGGTAGCAATGTCAATGGGAGAAGCTCTCAGGTGGACATAGCACTGTCTACATTGGGGTTTAGGTTTATGTCACTCATGGATATGGATTTCTCCCCTCTCCCCCACCCCTGAGCGATGTAGTTATACTGATATAAATCTGTAACATAAACTGGGCCTAACATTCTCTTCATGGTTGTCCCCATGCCACACACAGCAGCACATCACATGCATTGATTAAGTATGCAAAATCTACCCCCCTTTTAATAAAGATTGTTTTTAATGGTAAAAAAAAACAAAAAGGACCCCTGCAACTCATCCAAAACTTTCTCCTGAGCTTTGCTTGTTCTTGGATTCTCTCCCTGTCTCTGCCTCTACCTTCCCTCTTTCTCCTGGGGATGGATGAAATGACTCAATATAAGCATGTTTGCCAAATGCTTTTGCTAAAGTGATCTTTAGCAAAATCAACATTTTAAATATAATTATGCCTGGTCTCCATGTAAATTTTGTGAGGGTGTAACTATTTTAGTTGGGTTGAAATAATTTAATCAAAACAGTTCTATCGTTACAACTCCTAGGGTGGATACAAGTTTACTAGTATAAAAGTAGCTCATACCAGTGTAGCTTATTCAAGACGCTCATCCATCCCTCTGACCACTACCCATCCACATGGGCACTAATGACCCTACGTAGGTCAGCAGTGACTAGAGTGTTCTGGAAGAGAGGGTGAATGGGTCAGGGATGACAGCTGTGTTCTTGTTCATCCTCTCAGTTGAAGGTAAGGGCATCCTGGAGATGAATGCATGAATGCGCAGATGGTGTGGACAGGACGGCTTTGGCTTCCTTGACCATAGAAAATGAGGTCTGCAGGGAGGAGATGGGATCCGCCTGACAAAGCAGGGGGGAAAACATCTTCACACACCAACTTGCCATCCTAGTGAGAAGGGCTTTAAACTTGGTTCAAAGTGGGCAGGTCAGAAAAGCCCACAGGTAAACTCACCCTTTTTGTACAGAGGCCTAGATGTTTGGAGGAGGATGAGGACATGGAAAATTACAACAGGGGCATAGGAGCAACAAGAGTGAAATCATTGGCAGAATTTGCTCAAAAACCTAAATGTCCATAAACAAATGCAAGGAGTGTGGGGAATAAACAGGAAGAACTGAAAGAGATTTGTACATAAGCTAAATGATTATTTAATTGGCATCACAGAGACTTTGGTGGGATAAATCTCATGACTGAAGTATTGGTATAGAGGGATGTAGTTTATTCAAGAAGGATAAGGTGTTGGATCATACATCAAGAATATACTTCTCATGTCCAGAAGGAGGCAAGAGGCAGACCACCTCAAAGCCTCTGGGAGAACTCTCTGGATCCCTTCCAGCACTACATTTCTTTGATAGCTCTCCTGAAAGATACAAATTCTTCCTATATTTTCCACACATGATAACCTCTTCCACCCCTTGTGTATTCCATTACCACAAAAGTACAACTTAAAAAGAGTCTTACTGACCCCATCAAGTGTGGAAAATGGCAGCTTTAACAACTGAAAACTCAGAAGACTGATCCTTTACATTTGTGTGGCACATTTCATCCCTAAAGATGCAACCATATACTCATGGGAATGGCTTCATTCACCACTCAAGTACAGCACCCTGCCAAACTACACATGATTTTAGGACAGACAGCAGGGGAGAATTACACACTAAATTAAACTGCAGGGACCACAGGGCTTGTTGAGAATCCTCTGTGCAGAATCCAATCGTATGGAAGGGAGCCACCCCCCTTGCTATTTTCCCTTCCCTCTGGACACTGCACATGGGTTGAAGCACCATGTGGAGAAGAAAGCAGATAGTGGGTGAGCCAGGATGGGCTGTTCAGCCTTTCCCCCAAAACCCTCTCCAGTATGCAATGTCCCCATCCCCTTCCCTTACAAACACAGATCCCAGCAGGATGCCAGGCCCCAAGACAACATGGATTCACATGGATGGCCCAACCAACTGCAGATCCCCAGGAGTGCATGGGCCAAACCTACAGCCTGTTCTGCAAGGTGTGAGGGGGGAGGGAAGTGGTGACACCAAACACCACACCTCAGACAATGCAAAAGTTTGGGAGGAAATATCTACGAGCCTCTGTTTGCAGAGTTTCTCTCATGGGAGGGACAATCAGGTCCTTAATTAGAGGGGCAGTGTGCTATCGTCTAAATAGCTAAGACACCAGGACTTACTCCCTTTGACAACCTTCAGCTTTCTTGCCCCATTAAACAAGCTTCTACCAAGTTGGGCAGTTCAACAGATTGAGCTCGGCTTTGTTATTGTAGTCCCAGGTATAGATTTAGCATTTGCCTGCAGATATTAGCATTATTTATATTGCAAGAGAATCTAGAGGCCCCAAACAGGTTCAGACCCCATGGCGCTGGGCACTGAACACACATGGTAGGATGACAGTTCTGGCTCAAACAACTGACAGTCTTAGGTTAAGAGGAGATTCAGCCTGGGGGTTTAACCAAACAGACCGATGTAGCAGGAGCAATAGAAGAACTTGGATGCGGAGCCTAGCTATTGCCCCGATCCAGCAAAGACTTGAACATGTTAGAGCTTGTCTACACTTACTGCACTGCAGCAACGCCTCTGTAGGGGGCTTAGTAAAGACTCTACTTACACCAATGGGAGAGCTTCTTCCACCAGCATAGGTATTCCACTCGTAGCTATGTCAACAGGAGAAGCCCTCCCATCAACAACACTGTTTATACCAGGAGTTGGTCGGTTTAACTGTCGCTCCGGGGTGCGGATTTTCCACACCTCTGAGAAACATGGTTACACTGACATAAATCTGTAGTGTAGACCAGGGCTAAAATGTGAAAAAAAAAATGACTTTTTAAAGGAAGTTTTAAACAACAGCTACGGATATCAGTAATCCCAGCTGGCCGCCTGCTGGCATGCCTTATGAGGGGAAATGTACTCTCACATTGCACCATGTAGAAGTGATGTCCTCAGAAAATACAAATCCTTCTATAAACAGAAGATTTTACTCAGGACAGGCTTCGTTCTCAATTTCATATATGATCACTGAGGCAGCACACCCCCTTCCAGCAATCAAAAGGCATGCATGAAGTAATCTCTATTCACTGTATTGTAAATGTGCATCATACATAAGTGGGGAGGAAACCTCTTTCTAGACCTAGAGTCTGTATTTAGCTTTTTGCTGCATAGTTGTGCAGGACCAGAACAAGTCCTCGGCCCACTGTGCCTGGAATATAGCTTTATGACAAATTCTACCATAACAGCCCTATCCACTAAAAATAATAATTGTGCCACAAAAACAAACACACTCCCATGAAAAGAGAGACAGTTTGGGGAGAGGAATGGCATAATCCATAAAAAATACCCCCTGATTTCCCCCCTTCAACCAATCTGCCTACTCGTAGACATGTAAAAAGCTGATGTTCATATTAAGTTATTTCTTAACTTGCTTTAAAATATTATGACTCAACATCCTCCCCAAGTGATGTCAATACAGAATATAAATAGACTTCACTAAACATTTGTATAGTCATTCTTGACGCACTTTCCAATACCAGACAAGCACAAATTATGACCTCTCGAAGTGAGCAGAAAGTGGTGCTTGTCTGAAGTCATTTCCTTTATTTGTTTATAGAGCCGACCATTAAAAAGTCAACATTTACCACAGTTGACACAGCAGAAGTTGTGGCCTCGCAGACCTCACCAGGGATAAATGGCACTTTTTAAAATGGCAACCATTAAACTTATCCAGTGTTCATTGCCATGGCATGTGGGAACCACAGTAACAACTAAACACAAAATAAACTGGTTGTATCCAAGACAGACTAAGTGAATGAACTATGGGTCTGCCATGGATTTTAGAGACCTGCAAAAAAATAAACATCCCTTGTGCTTTGCTCTACAGCTCAGTAATTATGGACTCTGACAGATCACTAGGAGGAGCAAGCGTTGTTGGGTCCACCGAGATAGAATGTCCCACTGTTGATCTGAAGGTAAAGTTTCTGAAACCCTTAGCAGAGGCAACCCACCAGATCTTAACTGATGTGACAGGACAGACAAAGACTTAACAAAATGGTGGCCACTCGCCAGAGATTACTCACTCAGTATTTATACTTTGATAACCTCAGGATTTGCAGCATCTAAAGTATTTCCTACAGTATGAATAGTGAGGATGCGGTATTTTTTTTTATTGTATATGAAACTAGCCAGTTTCTAATAGTCACCATTGTCCTTTGTTCTTATACAGTTATTTGGATCAGAGGATCCCAATGCACTCTACAACCATCAATCAAATCTCCAGACCCCTATGATGCAAGTGTTACTCCAGCCTTCCTACAAACTGAGACGGACAGTTACAAGAGTTAGTTGTGCAAAGTCACAATCTGTAGCATAACAACATTAGAACACTGGCATCCTGACTCCCACTCCACTGCTCTGCCTGTATACAGCTCTCTTTGAAACCCCACCCCCCCAACAGACAAGCAATCCTCTACCTACCCGCCCTCCAAGACATCAGGGTACTGACTACCATGGAGCCAAAAGAGCTATATAAACATGAAAACCAGAAAGGCAGTGTACAAATGGGGGCAGGACAGGTGTAGTTTCAGAAAAGGGGTGTGCTGAGTGCAACTCACAAGTTTGGTACATATTCCGAGTTTCATCATCATGTTGAAATAATTTGCGAAGTCTCTTTGTGGTGTCTACTGCTTTCCTTTTGTGCTGGGTCTAAAAAGTCCTATCCATGTGATAAAACAAGTGTTTGTAGTTTGGAGGTTGAACGAAAAACTTGTATGTTGAAGTGAATAATGAATTATTTCTCGCTTTAGGCAATTAGATTACTCCTGTAGCTTCTCTGGCTGGAAAAGTCATGCCGGCTTTACTGCAATCCTAATCGCCACATCTCTCTTTCACTTTTTATCCTCACACCTGCCTCTTTTAACAAGATTAAGAATTAGACCAGTTGTCTGTTAGAGAACACTAGCTGTTCTGTGGTACCCACTGATTTAAATTTAAAAGGATCAGACCCCAGTGGAACTCAAAGGTTTTGGAAAAGCAGGATTATATGATAGCCTATTAAGGAAGGCCTTGCCAAGATCATTTGTGTGCAGACTGACTCCGCAGAAGGGGAAGAATGCTGCCACCCATGGTAAAAGACTTTTGATTCTTCCTGCAAAGGGGCCTGCTTATTCATGTTTCAAGCCAGAGGGAAAATTCTTGCAGAAGAACTTTCCTACTAGTAAGGAAAAGTAGTGAAGCTCATGATCTAAAAATATACATCTATATATATTCTGGATGGGTGGCAGAAATGACTACCGGTGACATTTAAGAGGAAAATGCATATTTTTATTTTAGTGAATCCAGGGCCAATTGCAAGAGCTTATATTTCAAGTTCCATGTCTTAATTTATCAAATCATTTGTTTCAACATTGCCTATTCCTGGGAGTTACTGGGACACTCCAGGCAGATATTTCTGCACCTCAGGCAGCTTTCAACATATTTACTAATAAAAATTGAAACAATCTACACATACTTGAAAGCAAACTAAGACATATGCACATACTGTTTTACAGAAGCACTGGGGCAGGAAAACAAAGGACAATAAAGGGGTTGTTTGTTTAAAAAAAGTTCAGATAAAAACAAAATCATGATATGAATGTCATTCTTGGAGAAATAAGGATTGTTAGTATTTGAAGAATATTGTAAGTTTAATATTTGTAGTTCAGCAACTTTACAGATATTTTGGAGAAAGCTGCTCTATCAGGCTGTCCCAAAGCTTGGAATATCAGTCCTTTGTTAGAGGACTAATCAAATTGAAAATAAGGGATCATTTTCAGATAAGTCTGCATGCCATGCTTTATTTACTTGGTTGAACCATGCCATGCATGTGTTTAACATATAGGTATGGAAAAAGGTGGGTCTGATGGACCTCAGTCTGCCATCAGCTACTTTATATTTAACCATGGAATACAAAACCCAAGTGTTTGATAGTGACTCTCCGTTGGTGAAAATAATGTAATGAAACAAAGTCATTGTTTTTAATCAGCATGCGCTTCCACCTTGTCCTATCCGATTCAGTTCTTCTGTGCTGCTATAGAGATGCTCCCATCTACAGAATATATTGTTTGTGAATACTTTTCTCTTAGTAAAGAATGCAGCTGGGAAGAAGGTGTCTGACAAAGATGTTAGTGCAAGTTAAGTGTCTGTGCATATTTGTTGGCATAAAGGGAAAAATCCTTAAAATAGTGACCCTAATTAGTGCAGTTTGGCTCTAAAATGTAGTAGCATATGGCTCTTATGTAAATTCAGAAGGGGAGTGTGCTTAAGGAGCAACTTGGTGCAGCTTTTGTAAGGCTGCAAGCTTTTCTTTAAAGCAGTAAGTGCTGCACGTTGTGGAAAGAAAACAGCTTCCCCGATTTTGTCTTTTGTATTGCAACTCTGTTTCCCTCATGCTATAGCTGCTGAAGGATTTCAGCTCAAAGTCAGCTAAGACAAGACAGAACCCTGCACCCCCTTCCTGCCTTCCAATTATTCTGCACACAGTCCCTTTCCCACTAGCTGATAGCCTGCAGTCCTGACAATGCAGGGCACAAGGAAAAGAATGGCAGAACAGGGTAGCAGAACACAGCTGTGCGTTTCAGACTCTCTCCATATTCATTTGCCAAACAAAACCAATACTCAAAGAGACAGCTAAGATTAAGATGCAATAGGACCACACTGAATCCGTGCTTCAGAGCAGCAAGGGGCTCCTTTTAACAATGCATTCAAGCAACAGATAGAGATTTACCTTCAAAATGCAGGCCATGTTCTTTTTCTATCCTTCCTACCACAAAGCAGCAGGATTCTACTTTGTCAGAAACAGTTCCAGTGTGAGGCAAAAGGCTGGTAGAGCTGCAAAACTGCTATAGCCTACATTCTTGAAGATCCAAATAAGGATACCACAATTGTAAGATCCGTTACTCCTATTAGTCTTTTCATGCCCTGTTTGTTCCACCCATCAGCTTCTGCCACTGGCTAGAAGCCAGCTCAGCACCTCCCCTTAGTCACATGACTGAATTTGACTCATGACTCTAGCATGGTTTTTTTTAAGCTCTTGGATGCTTTCTATTTTATGATATATACCAAATGGCAATTTTATAGTGTGCAGATGTCTGTGGTATTTGAAAAGAAAGCTGCTCATTTACAGGGAATTAGTCCCTCTAAACAGAGCAGCAGCAAATATTTCTCTCAGTCATTACAGAAGAGTCCAAAGTGTGCCTCTGTTATTAGGACTGTAAAAATCTTTAGGTCGATATGTAACGTTTGTTTACATTTTCAAACCTCTTTGTATTACTGGAGTTTGCCTTTTTCTGGAACACTAAAAATGAGCCACTCAAGGGGAGTAGCCACCATAAATATCGCCTGAGAAATCCTTCTATTGTGCTGTGTGCATCACTTTGTATTATAGACTCATGTATTACTGAAAGGAGTAGGAAATGGTTTTTATTTGGGTAAGTCTGATGGCAGCTCTTTGAACTGTCTCTGACATTTGTTTGAGCTTACCTGGACTGCAGAGAAATAAAATGAAAGCTGTTACTGATGTCATCTTCCTCCATCTGCACACAGGCTATTTTTCTACCTCCTACTCCATCAGATTCAGACTCCTCTCTCACATGCAAGGCTCTACATAATATTGTCCCCACATTCACCTTCACTGTTTCTGCCCCAACACTCCTCCCACTATTTATAAGGGCTTTTCCCTTACTTCTCCCTCTCTCCCTTTGTCACCTGTCATCTGGATTCCTCTATAGGTGGAACAGTCTCCATGTTCTCTTCGCCTAAGCAGCCTCATTCCCATTCTAATCCCTCGTTAAACCCACCCCTTTGAGAAATCCCTCTGACTGGCTTACTCGTCAGTCAGTAAATTCAGTGTCTTCCATCCTGTCACAGGGTCCGCACAGGTCTCTGTCTTAACCCTGTGTGTTGTGTTCTGGCTGGTGAAAATAAAGGCTTTCACACCAACTTTCAGTGCTTCACCCAAGTGTCCTTTATTTATAGTGTTGATTGCCCGGCTCCAGTGCAACAAACAGTGCTCACCCCTCTAATCCCCCGGTCACGGTTCCTGGGTCTCCAGGCCCCTGAGGCACTTTGCTAGCAGTGAGGACACACTATTACAGCCTCCTGTTCCCTGCCTGGCCTCCTCACTGACCATGAGTCAGGGCTTTTCTAGCCCTTTCTCCTCCCTGCCTCAGCTGTGGTCAATTTGTCCAGCCTGGGGCTGTGAGCTAACCCTCATTAGGGCTTCCAGCTGGTCTTTTTGCAGGCTGCTCCCTGCATCATCCCCAGGCCCTGCTATCCACAAGCAGGGTTTAGCCTGCAGTGGCAGGGCATTCTCAGGGTTTTTACCCTTGCCCTGCCACACATCTCATCTGGCATTTGTCTAACACTGTAACAACCTGCCATGTTTACCTGAAATAAGCTCTTCTAGGAGTTGATTCTACTGGGGAACAGTAAGCACAGACACAGGCAGATAGCTCATTATTGCACCTGGATGAAAGGGAGATGGGAATGGCTATCTGGAGAGAAGATCTAGTTAGTGTGTGCACCGAGCAATCTGGAAGGATGAATTTTAGGACTAGCCAAGCCTGGGAGAAGATTCGAGCTCAACTCTGTTGATGTGTTAATAATAAAAACCCAAGCCCCAACCAGGGAGCAAGTCTGGACTCTACACAATGTGTGGACTGTGTCTGAGAACAAGCTGGGAAAGCACCTACTCATGCATAACACTGACCCTGGTCGTTGGCAGGCAGGAGCTCTGGAGCTAAATGCATGAGCCTCTACCACATGAGCTAAAATCCACATGGCCCATAATGAAGGCTGTAGAGCAGACTTATTAATCTCTAAGAGGTTTTGGTGCAACTAGATGGGACAGAGCACCACATGGGTTCAGGGCCGGTGCAAGGATATTTCGCACTCTAGGCGAAACTTCCACCTTGTGCCCTCTGCCTGGAGAGCCTTGTGGCAGCTCCCCACACACACACTCCCTCCACCTAGGGAACCCTGTGGCAGCTCCCCGCCCTCCCCTCAACTTGGGGAACCCTGCAGCAGCTCCCCCTGCCCCAGCTCACCTCTTCTCTGCTGCTGCTCCACTTTTCCCACCTCCCAGGCTTGCGGCGCCAGTCAGCTGTTTGGCACGGCAAGCCTGGAAGGGGAGGAGAAGCAGAGTGGGGCAGCGTGGTCAGGGGAGAAGGCAGACTGGAGGTGAGCTGGGGCAAGGAGCTGTTCCCCTGAGCGCCCCCCTCCCCCTCCGTTACTTGCTATGGGCAGCCCTCCTCGTGCCCCCCTGCCCCAGCTCACTTCCACTCCGACGCCTCCCCTGAGCATGCTTTTTGGCGCACCCAATCACTTGGCACCGTAGGCGGCCTCCTACTTCGCCTAGTGGTCACAGCGGCCCTGTGTGGGTTATATATGCACAGAGAATAAGCGGTCTAGAGCAGAGAATACATCAATCAAGTTTAGAAAGAGCCATATAAATGTATTACCGGAAGGGTCTGACAATAACAGTTAATCGTTGAAATTCAAGGACCGAGTTTCCAAGAGAAGGGTGGTCAGGGTACTAATCCCACAATGCTGCATTTCAGCCCACTAAAACTACAGTCAGAGGACAATGCCAGTCTTCTGGCACATCCCTTTTGCTTTTAAAAGCGGTTGTTTGGTGTGGAAGGCAGAGCTTCCAGCAGCTGAGAGTACAGGAAGTGGAAGAACGTGTATGGAGATTCTGAGCCCAATAAAACAAGTTAGTTTTTCCAGATAGTCCTTTCAGAAATCATTTTATTTATTTTTTTTAAATATAAACAAAGCAGCAGTGAAAGAGCCAGTCAAGCCTGAACTATTTACATATAAACACAGATCTAACAGGCTGCCTCATTATTCATCTTGGTTCACAGGACTCTGGTTTATAGCTTAGAGTATTGGTACGGTGGTGGGAGGATCCTGAGCCAATCCCTGATCGCATTCTGCTTCTTTGCTGTTACAACTCCTGCTCTTTCTAGTTCACAATCCCTCATTCACCATGGAGCTGCCTTTCTGTGTCTGCCCCAGGAACACACCAATCTGCATTGACCTTCAAACCCCATATCCAGACTGCTAAGGTTCTGTATGGGCCCTGCAGCTTCTCCTTCTTGCAAACTCCCCTTTGTACCCTCAATAGCAACCCCCCACCCCTGCCTTCTCTTTTCCCGACCACAGTACAAGAATCTTTTGGCTGTAACTGTAAAGAAGCTTTGATTTTTTGACAACACAAGTGTTTCATTAATTCTGTTAACATTTAATTGTTTATTTCCCTCTCCATCCTTCAAGCACCCAGTGGCTTCTGGAATAGAAGAATTCTTTTGTTAGGCTCGGCTGAGGACAGTCATATCTCCCAGAACCCCCTCAGAGGGGGCTGGACCCTCTTGTGTGTGTCTGGGCAAGAGGAGTGGCAAGACCCATATCAAGACCTTCTCCATCATTTCAGTCATTATTCCTGACACCCTGGAGAGAACAAGACACTGCAGAACATGAAACCTGTAAAATTTACCTTTGATATAAGAATGGCACTAAGGTACTGCACTCACTGTGCATTAGGTATGGGGATATCCTCCCCCACACCATGGCTGAAGCTGGTTCGGTTCAATGCTCACAAACAAGGCAGCTCCACAAATAAAGACTATTACAATTCTTGATGTCTGATTTGTTTCCATTGGTTTGTTTGCACAGACACTATCTGGTTTGGCCAATGTACATGGCACAGGGGCATTGTTGACATATGACGACATATCACATTGGTCCATGTGCAGGTGAATGAGCCCCTGATGGTGTGGCTGATGTGGTTAGGTCCTATGATGGTGTCCCTTGAATAGATATGTCCACTCCATCTTGATGATCTTCTTTCCTGACACTTTCATCCTTCTCAACAGCACAGAAGCTGTCAGAATGTGGGTAGGATTGCTCTGCTGCCTCCCTGAAAATCTTGTCTATGTTCCTATTCATCTCCCTTAGCTACTCCAGTTCAGCCACTCTAGTCTCAAGAGGACTTGCTCTCTGAAGACCATGAGTTGTTTGCACCAAATGCACACATACACTACCTTCCCTCAAGGCAGGTAATCGTACATGCTGCATTCAGTGCGATGAACTAGATAGCCCCCATTCTGCTGCTGGACTTCTGCCTGCATTATTTTATTGTTGCAGGGATTTTGTTCATTCTTGGTTTGTTTTTTTGCGGAGGGTGGGAGTGGTAGGACAGTTATTGGCCTATGGTTAAGTCCATCACTTAGTGGGGAAGGAGAACTAAACATCAAGAAGGCGGAAGTGTTTAAGACCTGTTGTGCTTCATTCTTCACTAAGAAGCTTAGTCATGATCAGATACTTAACACAATTAATATTAACAGCAAGACGGAAGGAACACAAGACAAAACTGATAAAGAACAGGTTAAAGAACATTTAGATAAGTTAGATGTAAATTTATCCAAGGAACTAGCTGATGCAATCTAGGAACCATTGACAAGAGTTTTGTAAGTAAGACATGGGAGGTAATTGTCACCTTTATTGTACTTGGCACTGGTGAAGCCTCAGCTGGAGTACTGTGTCCAGGTCTGGACAACCTACTTTAAGAAACATCTGGATAAACTGGAGGAAAATCCAAAGGAGAGCAAAAAAAATGATAACATTTAGAATACCTGACTTATGAGGAAAGGTTTAAACTGGGCATGTTTAAAATCTTGAGAAAAGACAACTGAGGGAGGACCTAAATGTTAAGGGCTGTTATAGAGGATGATGAGCACTACATATTTCTACTACTAAACTGGGGTATTGTGCGGTAATCACTTGACACTTAGCTACGGAGTTGACTGTTGTAGAATAACGAGGAACCCTGTTTCACATCTCAGCTATTTGTAAATATATTGTATTAAGACCATTGTCATTTGAAAATGTAAGGAAGAAGCCATGTTGCTCACACAAAGAAAACATCGTCCATCTTCCCCCAACAGCTTTTCTCTGATTAAAAACAGACCATGCAGCTCTTCAGAGTGCTGTGTATGCCACCAGCTGTTTTGCTCTGTAGAAACACTAAGGAAAACCAAATGTGTAGCTTACTGTGGCCTCTCTCCTAGAAGGAAATGTAATAAGATCTCTAAAGAGATTAAAGCGCCAAATTATCTTATTACCATTTCAAAAACCACAGCTGTTAGTAAATAGGTACCTCTTACAACCTCCTTGCACTAGAAATATGCAAGTGTTCATTTGGTTTTTCCTTTAATAACTTTTCACTTATTTCATCTTTAGAAATGGCTACACCTATTCATCCTCTGTTTAGATTTTATCTCAGAGACTAACACTCCACATAAACTGGAGCTAAAAAAAGGAACTGGTGACCATTGCAACCAACCTATTTTCTGTCCTAACAACTAGTATGTGATCATGTAAATAAAGAACATATCTTATCAGTGTGCATGTGCATTAAGGTTGCTGAGCAACTTTAGTTCTGGTATTTCCTAACTTTTGAGTCCTTGACATTGCAATCTTAATACTATTTTAATGGGTTTTGATGTGTAATTTCCTATATTTTGAAAAACCCTAAAAATTCCGTGATGTGGCATCATATTAACAACTACATGGTTCATCAGCCTGGTTGGAACCTTTAGATCAGGGGTAGGCAACCTATGGCACACATGCCAAAAGCAGCACGCAAGCTGATTTTCAGTGGCGCACTCACACTGTCTGGGCCCTGGCCACCAGTCTGGGGGGCTCTACATTTTAATTTAAATACATTAAATGAAGCTTCTTAAACATTTTAAAAACCTTATTTAGTTTATATACAACAATAGTTTAGTTCTATATTATAGACTTATAGAAAGAGACCTTCTAAAAATGTTAAAATGTATTACTGGAACGCAAAACCTTAACTTAGAGTGAACAAATAAAGACTTGGCATGCCACTTCTGAAAGGTTGCCAACTCCTGCTTTAGATCCACCACACAGACTTCTGTCCCTTGAGCTAACAAAATAACTGATAGCAATAGGGGGTTGTCATCCCCTATGTGAACCAGCCCTAGAGGGAGCATGGTCAGTTGCTCTGTGGAGATGGCACATCCATAGTCCTGTCACATATGGGAGCTGTGAACGCATGCTTAGCAAAGATAGGCTTTTCAAAGATTTTAGCCACTAAAAATGTACGAATCTCTGAGTTTGTACAAACTGAGGGTTATTTCCCCTTCAAAGGCTGATCGATTGGTCAAATTTTCACAGAAGCAGCAAAAGTCACATTGCTGACACTATGGCCACTCCACGGTCAAAATTTTAGGTCCCTGCACTAGAGCTTCTCAAAGAAAGTCACTGGAGTTATTTTCGCATTGCAAAACAATGTTTTTGCTCCAGCCTCATTGTCAGAAATGGCTAAAACCATTTTGGCTGAAGCTTTCAAAAATAATTCAGCCCGAGACATCCAGCCTGGAAAATTTCAGCCCAAAAGTTATAAACAATTGAAAATAGGGTGTTACAATACAAGGTATTACACAACCTTAATACTAAACAGTGCTATTAGTTCTGTATATAATTAGATTGCAACTTGTGTTTGCATGAATTGAAATAATTTCTGACATTTGTAAAGAATCAGAAGGGTAGCCGTGTTAGTCTGGAATTGCAGAAGTGACGAAGAGTCCTGTGGCACCTTAAAGACTAACTAAAAGTATTAAAGCATAAGCTTTCGTGGGCTAATACCCACTTCATCAGATGCATGCAGTGGATGACATTTGTAAGTGGCAGAACATTTTTATTTCAGACATGGTTTTAATCATCTCTAAAAGTTTGTTTAAAAATAAGAGCAAATAAGAATTACAGAGTTTGTAATACGTCTTCAGCATCACCTTCCTCAGAAACAGATTTTTTAAATTAAAGTAGAGCCTTCCTGAAGTGTAATGATTTGTGAAAGTCAGTAAGGAATTTTTCACTGGCTGTGAAATAGTTGTTTGGTATTGAGAGTTGACATGAGGACAACTAGTCAGAACATACATGCCTAGATAATTAGCTATACTTGACAGGAGTATGGCTGAGTTTGATCATTTTTAAAGGCCCAGTTTTGTAAGCAATGTGGGCTTGTTCCAAATCCTTCTGACGTCTATAGGAGTCTCTTTGTTGACTTCAGTGATTATGGATCAGACTCTTATGTGGGCTAGAGTAGTGGTTTTCAAACATTTTTTTCTGGGGACCCAGTTGAAGAAAATTGTTGATGCCTGCAACCCAACGGAGCTGGGGATGAGGGGTTTGAAGTGTGGGAGGGGCTCAGAGGTGGGGCAGAGGCTAGGTGAGGGCTATGGGGTGGGCTATGAATGAGAGGTTCAGGGTGTGGGAGGGGGCTCTGGTCTGGGGCAGGGGTTGGGGCGTAGGAGGGGGTCAGGGCTCTGGGATGGGGCCAGAGATGAGGGGTTTGGGGTACATGAAGGGGTTCAAGGTTTGTGGGGGAAGAGGGCTAGGGCAGGGGATTGGGGTACGGACTTAACTCTGGCAGCCCCTGGTCAGCAGCGCAGCTGGGTTGCATCACAGACTGCACTGTGCCCTGAAAGCGGTGAGCAGCAGGTCTTGCTCCTAGGAGGAGTCATGCAAGTGGCTCTGCATGACTCTCGCTGTCGGAACCCCCCATCCTGTTCCCATTGGCTGGTTGCTGGCCAATGGGGTGCAGAGCTGGTGCTCGGAGCAGGGGCAGTGCAGGGAGCCCCGTGGCCCCCCTGCCAAGAAGCTGGACCTGCTGCTGGCCACTTCCAGGGCACAGCACCGTTCAGAAAAGGTAGGCACTAGCCTGCTTTAGCTGGGAGCACCGCCGACGGGACTTCTAACATCCCAGTCAGTGGTACTGACCAGAGCGACCCAATGCCTTCCATGCCACGACCCACAGTTTGAAAAACACTGGGCTAGAGACTTTGGCATTTTGGATAACAGGAAGAATTTAGCTTGCAAGGTTTTATTTGAAGATAACTGCATTTGTATAGGAGATTTCTTCTGTGTTCACATCAATATACATGCAAGGAGATCTACACCTTTATCTCCCCAAAATCCTGGTGTGTAATATCATACTAGAGAATGGCCTCAAAACAAATTCAAGATCCCTGTGAAGGTGCTATTATACAAGTGATGTCAGA
The DNA here is from genome assembly GCA_007922305.1 of Dermatemys mawii. Taxonomy (NCBI): domain Eukaryota; kingdom Metazoa; phylum Chordata; order Testudines; family Dermatemydidae; genus Dermatemys; species Dermatemys mawii. The sequence goes on from ML677352.1 coordinate 28,413,467, forward strand.
CATACCTATTAAAATTCCTCAGTAAATTCCTAACCTAAACTACACTATTATGCAACAGTAAATGAAATAAAACAGTTTTTCAGTGTGATATTAAAACTCTCAACATTGAGAATTTTTATGACCCATATTATTGCATTAAAAATTGCCCAAATGTATGGGTCTGTTGATTAGAAAAGAAATTTTAATCATGTAGTGCATTGTTTCCTGTTTAATCCACTCCCCCCCCCAATTTATTACGATAATTAAATGTCATAATCACTGTTAAGCTACAGTAAGTCTTTCAGCTCACCAGAAAGTTAAAAATATCCTGTAATTTGCTGTAGGTGCTGAAGCACACTTTTGTAAAGTGTTTTTAATTATTTTCAAGCCTTCCAAATAGTTTTCTTCTCAAGACCTGATAGCAGCATATTCGTGCACATAACAAAGCTCATGTGGCAGGGTGGGGCTGAGGGGTTCAGCGTGTGGGAGGGGGCTCATGGCTGGGGCAGAGGGTTGGGGGCTGCAGGCTCTGGGATGGGGGTCTCAGGGCTGTGGCAGAGGGTTCAGGTGTGGGCTCTGGCTGGGAGTGCAGGCTTTGGGGTGAGGCCGGGGATGTGGTGTTTGGGATGCAGGCTGTCCCAAGGCTACGGAGTTGAGAGGGAGGGGGGACAACTCCCCCACAGCAGCACCTCGGCTGGGGGAGGGGTGCCCCTCCCTGCCATAGCAGCTCCAGCTGGGCTGGGTGGGGGGAAGGACTCCTCTCCCCGGCCTTGGCAGTTCTGACAGTGGGGGGATGGGGAGGTACGTGTGCAGCTCCCACTGACTGAGTTAGGGCAGGGGAGGAACTAGCGTGACTCACGACTGCTCAGCAGGTGGCTGTTGAGGGGTCGCGCGGTGCACACCTCTCCTGATGCTGCCCGGCCCTCTTCTCCTCACGCTCCTCATGCGGCTAGGCTCGAGCTGCGGCATCTGCCCTGCGGCAAACCATCGCTGGTACCCAGGAGTTGGAGGTACGTGCCCCATCTCCAAATACTGCACCCCCATCACTGCATCCAACCCTGCCCTAATCCCCCTGCTCTACCACCACCCCCCACCATCCCCCTCCACTGAATCCCTCCCTGTCCCCTGCTCTCCCATCCCCCGCATCACTGCATCCTTCCCCACCCATCCCCCACACCTACCCATCCCAGCTTTGTACTCCTTGCAGCTCTGTCCCACCCATCCCCTCCACCTTCCAGAACCGCCAGCCCCATGTCCTTCACCCTATAAAGTTATTACTCAGCACATGTCACACAAAACATTCGTGACTGTTCTTTTTCTGCAGGATGGTACGGTCTCAGACAGGAAGCAGAAGGAATCAACTGACAGAACTTTTGCTACCATAATCAAATCGTGGAAGATCAGCAAAAGGCAGCTTCTGAAATAGACACACAAAATATGTATTCTCTGTGCAACCTGCATGGATTAGTCTAAGAAATACTGCTTTAGAGGGTCCATTGTTACTATTCTCAAAATATTAGCACAGTAGTTTTACAGCAATTGTGAACTTCTTCCAGTGATAAACCCCAAAGATGCCCCTTAAAACCATGCTGTGTTTTAGGGTTCCCCCACTTATTTTTAGTTTGAATGGGCTTTACATTGTATATACCAGGGGTCCCCAAACTTTTCCAGCCGCAGCGACTTATCACGGTCCGGCGGCCACTAACGGACCCCCGGGGTATGTTCGCCGAAATGCCGCCGCAGAAAGCGGAAACTTCCACTTTCCGTGGCAGCATTTCAGCAGGACAAAAATAGCCTGCGTGGGAGTTCGGCGGTCCCCCGCGCAGGATTGGTGGCAGCGCCGGGGTCTTGCGCACCCTAGTTTGAAGACCACTGGTATATACTATTGGTTTCCTTATTTCTATTTATAAACAATGAATATTATGAACAAACATTTTTATCCTTTTCCTTCCTTAGTTTATAAGTTTAAAATTGTACTTCTGCCATATCCAATTAACCCAAAAATAAAAGTGGATGGACTTTTATGTCTATACCCAGGCCTGTATGAGAGTCATAATTCCCTGTAGATGCTCTTTTTGGTAACTATGTTCTACCTCTGAACAAAGTTATATAAAAAGATAAAGACAACAGACAGGTGAGATTCATAATGAAATACAGGTATGTTTTGGTTACAAAAGGGAAGAGAAAACAAGCATTGTATGTGTGTATTAAAACAAACTTTATATTGGGGATTCTGCTTTTATGGTTCTAAAGCCAAGAAACCCCTTTCAAACAAAACACATTTAGAATGAGTGTAGGAACTTAACGAAGAACAGTAGCAGCAACCAAAAGAGAACAAGCTAGATCTACCATGTGAAATCCCCATCTTAATAAACAATGCTTAAAGAATTCACTTTAAAAAGGAAACTAGAGGCTTGACTTTGAAAGATGGGTATAAACAATTGCGAGGCCATAGTTTAAGAGACTAAGCACTGGATAGGGAGTCAGAACTTTCCAGTTTTAACCACAGTTCTGCTATAGACTGTCTGGGTGGCTTTGGACAATTCATTTCCATCTACTGCTAAGGGGAGTAATAAGGATTAGGGAGCATTTGTACAGTTTGACATACGACTTTCCAAGTCTTATCGTTGTGCAAGCATAAGTGATTAGTTATCAAATGGACATTGAATGTGCAAATGACAGTACATGACTGACTGGTCATGGTATTTGCACAATTGAATTAAGTCCACGCAATTGCAAGGGCCCCTCCCTTGAAAAGAAATCAGGCCTTTAAACTTGAATAGCCTAAAATTTAGCTTGAATACGAGCAGGCTTTTAGTCATATTTCCTTCTTTTTGTCCTAGAAACACACACAGTATCCCAAACCTAAGAAGGCTGCAATACAGGTAAGGTTCCAGCTACATAAGCCTAGAGCAAGAAGCCTAAGGAAATGTCTCTCTTTGACTGTAAACACATACGGATCTCATTCCATCATGCCACTCTGCTGTGTTCTTACAAATTTTAGTAGTCTGGTCACCAATGACATAGAAAAAATATAGTGAGAGCACTGACTGAACCAGCAAAGGAAGGAGGAACCAATGGTTACAGCATTCACCTGGAACACTGAAGAGCTGGGTTCAATTCCCTGCCCCACCACAGACTTCTGGTGTGACCTTTGGCAAGTCACTTAGCCTCCTATGCCTCAGTTCCTCATCTGGAAGATGGAGATAATAGTGCTTCCCTACCTCACGAAAGTATTGAGAGGATAAATAACTTAAAGATTTATCTTTAAAGCATTGAGACATACTGATGAGAACTGGGTATTACTATTAATGAACCAGAATACAGCCATGTAGGTTTTAGCCCTACCAGACTTATCAAAGTCACTTTTAGTGTCTCAAAGAAAATGCAGAATGATTAGTGCATTACTGAATGGGAGGAAGTGATGACAGTCCAGGAAAGTGGTCTTTAATACATTTTTGGTTTTTATTGTGTTACTGCTTCTGACCATTTTTAACTCTCAGAGTACTTTGTGTGAGCAGTGTCAACAGTTTCTCCAAGGAGATGTTGACTTCCTGGTAGCAATGTAAACAGCACAAGGCCACTGACTGACATCTCACTTAAAACAGAATGGCATCAAGGTTGAGTGTGTAGCTGCAGACTTGACAGATGTGTGTCCAATCCCATTGGCAAACAGAAATGGCACGCATTTCCTTAATGTGAAATTGTGTTTTTAACAAGGCCGGGTGAGAACATGCCCTTGGTAGGCAAGCACAACCGTGAATCTTCAAAGCAGACTCTCAAAGCCAGTAGAGATTTCAGTGACATTTACATTTCTATAGCAAGCATGCTTTGTTTCTGTTTGATTTTCAGAGCCAGCCTTTCATTTGCATTGCTTGAAGCATTTTCTCTGCACAGAACAAACACTGTTAAAAAAGCCAAGCTTAATGCAGGGATAGGAGAATTTAGCTTTGAACATTTCATACGCTAACTGCACTGAAAAGTTTCACTTCGAACCCAGCTTTTGTGGGTAGGATCCTGTAGCACGTGTTTCTTTTAGAATTGCTATGAAGACAAGAAGTAGGATTGCCGCCCACTTCCTCTCTCTCTGAACCAGCCCAAAGTGGTAAATTACAGGGTTAGGGTGAATGGCTCAGGTCTAGAAGTACTCTTGGAAGTTGAAAAGTTAAGCTATGGCAGTGCAGGGGACATATTCATGTTAATGTACTTATGGAAGGTAGCATGCTGATAAATAAAAATAAGTGAATGAAATGCTTGGAGATACCAAAAACCTTGGCAGAAAGAGGCCCAGAAAGAGAGGGGACCTGAGGAGAAAATGATTTCAAGGCACCCAGAGCAAGTGGTCTGAAAAGTAGACATGCTGGCAGTAGCTGTCCATGGGCACACAGAAAAAAGGCTGTAAGAGAATGAGGGAAGGGCTACACTACCTGCCAAATCGGCGGGTAGTGTTAGATGTATGGGGGATCGACTTATCGTGTCTTGCCTAGACACGATAAATTGATCCCCAAAAGTGCTTCTGTCGACTTCGGAACTCTAACTCTGCAAGAGAAGTAAGTGGAGTCAACAGGGGAGCCACTGTGGTCGACCCGCCGCCGTGGGGATGGCCAGGTAAGTCGAACTAAGGTCCTTTGACTTCAGCTACACTAATAGTGTAGCTGAAATTGCATACTTTAATTTGAATTCCCCAGCTAGTGTAGACCAGGCCTCAGACTATGGGGTGAGAACATTAAGAACCTGAAAGAAAGATCTTGGAGAGAAAAGAGAACCCAAAAGAAGGGAGAGCAAACTGCTAGGTTCATACTCAGGACACATGCTCATATAACAGGAGTGAGAATCTAAAGCTTCTCTTTTCATTGACTTTTTCTTCTCTCTGCAAAATTTTATTTACTTCACATAGTAGCAGTGACTCTTTGTAAGCATTCCTCAGCCATTGGTAGAGAGCAAGCAGGCCACTGCAAGAACCTTCTGGAAATACACTGCTGGTTTCTAAGGGTGATGGCTCCTTATTCCTCTCCCCTCAGGGGCTCACTAACCCACTTAGGACAGTGGGCCCTGTGTTCTTTGCACTTGGTACCTCCATCTACCAGCCAGGTAAAGTAATGTTTTATTAGAGGAAAAAGATATGGGTAAATTAGAAGAAAGGAAGTGAAATAGACAAGGGAATCAAGGATATCAAATAAATCAGACCCATCCTGCAGCAACACCACAAATTGCCTCCTTCAACAGCCCAAAATCCCACAACCTAGTGAAGCCAAATTAATTGTTATAACTTGGGAGTACTTCGTTATTCCCTTATTAAAAGGGCCTGGCCAGCACACACTTTATTGCTCGCATCCTGCCATGACTTTTACTAAAAATATCCATGACAAATCTTAGCCTTAGCTATGATTAAAGAAAAACCCCAACTCCCACCCCCCAATCAGTGGGTTGGAAGCCCTGCTCAGTGCTACGTCCTTTAAAACATCCCTTTTTTTTTTCCTTTGTAGATTTCTGCACCCAACCTAAATTTCTCACTCGAGGAAACAAATTCATATCATCCTTTGTCACCTTTATATCCCTTTGAACACACTTAACATTGCTCTCTTGGTTTTTCAAGGCTCTGTGGAGTTGCTCTACTCTGCCCCTCAGACATCATAGCTACTCACTCACTCAGCTTTTATGCCCCATCTGTCTCAGCCACCTCAAATAAATCTCTGTGATACAGAGTCATTCTTCCTTTTATCCTATATAAGCTGAGGCCAGTTCCTCTTCCTGACTCTTGCCTTAACACCTTCTTTCTTAGTTTAGGACTGTCTATCAGTAAAGCAGTTTGCAACAGCGTGTGTAAGCAGAGTCCTGTGGCACCTTAAAGACTAACAAAAGTATTGAAGCATAAGCTTTCATGGGCTAATACCCACTTTGTCGGATGCATGCATACCGACAAAGTGGTATTAGCCCACAAAAGTTTATGCTTCAATACTTTGTTAGTCTTTAAGGTGCCACAGGATTCTGTCGCTTCTGCAATTCCAGACTAACACGGCTACCTCTCTGATTCTTGATTGTGTATAAGGCACCCTTAAGGAACTAGATTGCAGTGTATTTCACATGAGTATACATCAGTGGCTTGTTGGCTGTGTTCTTCAATGCACTGAAGTCTCTCAATTTTAGAACCGACCAAGACTGGGCTCCTAGTTGTCACTATGAATAAGTTCCCTCTTCCCTATACAGCTGGAGAGAGAGGAAGATTTACTGTGACTCCCCTACCTCAATCTCCCATTAAACCACCTCTTTTCATATACATTTAACTCACAGCTCTTCACATTACAAATGTCAAATGATTGTTTTTCTGACATGTACCACAATGCAAATTTGTACAAGTCAATCTAAATATCTGATATGGCTGTATTCTGAGCCAGGTAATTCAATATTAACTGACTACTTATTAATGTAAACACGGATAGCTAACACTCATGTTTAGTAATTTAATGGTACAGTGGCTGTGAATTGACTTCCTCTGACAGTACTGGGAAGCAGTTGAATAATGGCCTGGCACTGTAATAACTAAATGAATGGAAGTAGTATAAATTCATATCCCAGTCAAATCTACTATGCATAAGTTACAGTGGCTGGATATAGCTATCTTCATATTTCTTCTGTGAATCACTATGTGAATGATGTATGGTATCTACTTATCAAAGGGTTTGTTTGTGAGCTTCTCCCAGGAGAGGACCTATGTCAGGACAACCCCGCGTGTAGGGGACAACCAAATTCACGGTCCATTCTGGTCGATTTCACGGTCATGAAATTGTAAGTTTCATTGTTTCAGCTATTTAAATCTGACATGTCACAGTGTTGTAATTGTCGGGATCCGGACCCAAAAAGGAGTTTGGGGGGTGGGAGTGTTGCAAGCTTCTTGGAGTGGGGGGCTGCAGTACTGCTACCATTATTTCTATGCTGCTACTGCTGGCGGTGGCACTACCTTCACAGCCGGGCAGCCGGAGAGCAGTGGCTGCTAGCCAGGAGCCCAGATTTGAAGGCAAAGTGCCACCACCACCAGCACAGAAGTAAGGGTTGCACTGTATGGTATTGCCACCCTTTACTTCTGCACTGCTGCTGGTGGGGCATTGCCAACAGCCACTGCTCTCCAGATGCCCAGCTCTGAAGGCAGCGCAGAAGTAAAGGGTGGCAAGACCATGAACCCCTAAAATAACTTTGCAACCTCCTCTGCAACTCCCTTTTGGGCCAGGACCCCCAGTTTGAGAAACGTTGGTCTCCCTTATGAAATCAATGTAGTATCGTGTGCTTTTACCCTGAAGCCCAGATTTCACGGTCCGTGATCCATTTTTCATGGCTATGAATATGGTAGCGTCCTACCCACGTGCAACAGTAACTATGTCAGAAACTGCCACCCCCAAAGCCTTGCAATTGGAGCTTTGATTTTGTGCTCCTGTTGACAAAACAAGGAGAGCTCGCCTGTCAGAAAGTACCCTATGGAGGTACTCTAGGTATGTCTACACAGCAGCTAGGAGTGAGCCTCCCAGGCTGGACAGACTTGCAATAGCTCTGCTTGAATGCACATGCTAAAAATAGCAGTCTGGACACTGACATGCAGCTTGAGCTTGGGTGGCTAGCCAAACTGCCGCCCATCCCACAATGTCTGTACTGCTCTTTTCAGCACACTAGTGAAAGCAGCACGAGTACGCATCAGACTGCCTGGATTGAGAGGCACATTCCTAGCTGCAGTGTCGACGTGCCTACCCATATCATGACAGCGCGCTCCATCCAGGAACCTGGATAGACCGAATTGTGATTTTAGCTGTTTGGTACATTCAAAGCATGACAAATTACTTGGCTTAAGAAAATCTATCCTCAAAGGCTGAATGGTTACACTGGGAGTAAAACTATGTTTGAAAGGGAATACCAAGGCACTGAACCTCAATTGCTTCTCTTTACACTCAGTTTCATTTTGAGCATCCAAAAATATTAATATTTCATTAAATAAAAGTTCTCTCATTGTGGATTGTGAGCCATTGAAATTCCTACCCTGGTCTCAACAGAATACTTAGTCTAAACCCCTTTTGAAGGTTTACTTAAGGAAACCTTGAAGGAATACTTAGTCTAAACCCCTTTTGAAGTTTGGCTTTTTTGGTAAACCTAAGAAGCATAAAGCATAAATCTTCCCCATCCCAGCCACCAGTTACCTCTCATGATGCATATGCCACTATGAGTCAGCAATGAAAATAAGGTTTAAATGGTACATAAGCCTATGCTAAGCCTCCAAAGCCTCTTTCCACCAGTGAAGATTGCATCCCTAGTTTGGAGTCTTCCATTTTATTTCAGAGTTTAAACAATCCCCCTACACAGAAAATTCATGACCATTATTGATCGCTTCTCCACAAAGCAATTAGAAGTCTGCTAAGTAGCAAGCATTTTAGGTTTCATGCTGGTGACAATTACTGCATTTTCACTATATTTTACCAGAATTTGTATAAAATCCTTATCTTCAGTCTGTCTTCAGAAATGTTGGCTTTGTAAGCAAGTTTTTGGTTTCTTTTGCAATCCTTTTATGACATTCCTGTCTCAGAGTTTAATACAGGGATTATGCTAAAATCAGTTCAATTGTGGTAAAATATTGTTATGGGAAACAAGAAAAGTAACAGAACCAAAATATTTTTTCCAACCTCATAGTTAACCACAGAATCAAACAGGTATAAGATCACATTAATGCTGTTTAATAATGTGCAACATATTAGAGAAGCAGAAACAGTGCCTGATGTTATCCATTTAGACCCACATTAAGATCCTTTAGCCTTCATTAAAATATTACTGGTGGCAAACAAATCATTGTCAAATAAGATCTACAGTAGAAAATATTCAGAAACAAACCAAAAAAATCCAAGTATGTTTGCCACTTTGCAGTCATGAAGCTATCATTCTCATTATATACTATACTTGAATAGAAAACACAGCAAGATCAATGGCAAAGAAAAAAACCCACAAAGGTATTTTAAGTGATGACCACTGTATATAAAATGATAAATGCTAGGGTATTAACCTCCCTCACCAAAGACATTTCAAAATTAACAAGTCAGGTTTTGTGATAACTCAGTGACATGTGATCACTACAGTAGGATATTCTTTCTGTAGAAATTTTAAGTCATACCATACAACCCTGCTATAGAATTCTACCAAATTATATTGAAAGGTTATAATTCTCTATTGAACTCTATTGGACATTTCCATAAGAATGTGCTGCCTGGTCTTGTGTTTAATGTAAGGAAATCTTACTCTACTACACAAAGCTCAATAATAAAAAAGGATATGTAAAATATACTTGAGGTTGCATCAATGGTATTAGAAGCAGCAATCTCAGTCAGGAGTCAAATTAGGCTGGTTTACGGTGACCAAGCAAGCCCTGGACTGTTGTTGCTGCTTCTATCACAAACCCCACAAAAGCTTCTAAAGTAAGTACTTCATTCTGTATTGAGTTCTACAGGTTTTTAAAATAATGTCTATGAAACAACAGTTTCTGCATATTAATTTCTACAGGATGTGTTAAGAAGTTTTCCACACACAGTTTACTGTAAACATTTTGGGAAAGTTGAGTGTGACTTTCCTTTTAGCTTTGAACAACAGACTTAACATTATCTAACGTGTTGTCTCTAAAAATTCAATAGGTTGAATTTCCTTTGCAGTCTATCTTTGAATCTTGACATTTGCAGAGCATTTTATATCTCCAAAGCACTGTATAAACACTTTGCTAATCCCCAAACAATCTAAAGGCTCACAATTGTTCAGTAATTTGCAGCAAAGGGAAATAAATTTCTATCCACAGGGCCAGCCTTATGGGTAGACGGCGTGGGTGACTACCTAAGGTGCCATGGTCAGTGGGGTGCTGTCTGAGTGCCACAAGCTGGCAGGCCTAGGCTGATGGCAACAGGGGTGGGCAATGCCTCCTGGAGCTGCCAGCCTGGTGGGGAGGTGCAGGCAGCAGGACTCGCCCCTGCAGAGTCAGTTGGTCCAGGGAGCCATTTTCCCAAAGGCCAGCCTTGTCCATTGGCTACAGAAAGCAAAACACAGTTCTTGACAAAGGGCGAAAAAAATACAGTATGTAGCACATTCACTAAGTTGAGGATCTCTGTCAATTACATTGCAAGAGTGGTCAGAGTACTGTCGGAGGGTATGACTTCACAGCAGATAGCTTGATTATAACAAGTGGTGCCCTTAACACATCCTAGGTCCACACACACAAGTCTCTAACTTGAGTTAATTGGTGCCTTAAACTCAAGCTACATGGTGGAGGGAGGGTGGGTGTCGAAGCTCCAGTGAGCTGGTAGTACAGTGGGAATGGGACAGTTCTAGTTACAGCTCAGCGGCAGCTAATCCAACCACTCCGTGCCACTAAGCCAATCACTGTGTAATTCCAGAGTTGTGCTGCAGTGTGGTTGCTCTCCCTTGAGCTGGCCCAATTGTAGCCATTTGAACATACTAATTCCAGCTAAGGGAAGACATGCCCTGACTTTAGTGATCACAAGTTAGTGGGGTTTCTACTCTGGTCTTTCACTGGCTCTTGCTCTTACGATTGTGAAATTGAACTTCAAAACGGAAACTGAGTGTAGACAGGGTTCTCTCTGAATCTGCTGACAGCCTGAAACCACAGCATTGAGAGATGGGACCTTCCCTTGGGAAGCCTAACAATACTAATTTAAAATATCCACAATTAACTATTTAACTGCTGATCAGAAAGGAGAGGGACAGCGATGCCATGAAGATCTGCACTATAGAATATGAGTTGTCTCAAAAGAGCACAAAACCTATTGGAGCTCTGAAACACATCTAGGGTGACCAGATATCCCGATTATATAGGGACAGTCCTGATTTTTGGGGTATTTCTTATATAGTCTCTTATTACCCCTCACTCTCTGAGACCCTGAAGCCCACTGAGCCAGATCTGAGCCTCAAAAGCCCAGCCCAGCAAATACAATATTTTGAGAAATGCAGTGTTGAAAGTGGTGATGTGTTCTGGTGTCTCCAGGGGGCAGAGTTTGGTTTGTGGCCAGAAGTGGAATGGCACATACTGCTGCTCCACTCTAAGAGTTTGTCTACACTTACAGAGCTGCACCGCTGTAGTGCTTAGCAAAGAGGCTACTTATGCCAACAGGAACGCATCTCCCCATTGGCACAGATACTCCACCTCCCTGAAAGTTTTGCCAAAGTTTGCTGTTCTGGGGCTGATTTGCCAACCTGGAGCTTTGGACTGGACTATCTTATCTCATTCTTCAGTAATAACTATACCAGATTCCCAAACCCTGCAGTTGGGGCAAACATTTGAGTACTTACATGTTTGTGCTGGGAATCATTTCCCAATTTGTCAGATGTCTATTTGGGAATTTTGAGCACAGGTTTCACTTTCTCACGTCAAGTCTTCAATTCAAACTTTTTCCCCTCCCCGATTCTCTGCACATTTTTACTTCCTCCTGCACTCACATAAAACTTGGAAATTCATCTCCAGTTCATCCAGGTAACCACAAGAAGCACCGTTACTATTTCATTGTTTAACTTTACTTTAAACCAGAAGCTACAAAACTAATCTGGACAGTAGGGATCTGATCGAGCCCGGCAAACACTATATTTCTAAAGTAACTAGACTTTGTGGGTTAGCGCTCCATTACTTCCAGAAATATTGTGAGAGCCTCACACGTCTAATTCACAAATATTTGTTTCACCTTAAAACCTGCTTGACGACAGCAATGACTACTTTACTGTGTATAGCAGGGCTGATTCTGGCCCCCTACTCCAGCAGAGCATAGAGCCACAAAGTGCCACAATGATCTTCCTAGCCCATTCTTCCAATACAGGAGCAGGATAGGGCAGATATAAGCTGGTCTCAGCCCCCTTCACAGACCCTAGCATAAAGGGAGAAGACAGGGCTGGGGCAAAAAGGGGTTGTAATGAGCATTACAGGAATGGACCATGGTACAGCCCAGAGGCTGCCATAAGTTAGAAGAGCATGGGGACTGCTCTAACTTACACCAAAGGCAGCTTTGATACCTTCATCAGACCACAATGTGGGTGGTACAAATCAACTTAAGACACTTTTACCCTATGACCAGGCTGCACCTTCTCAGGAATTGCAGTGCAGCCTGTATCTTTTATGCAGGCTATATCCCCAAATTTGCAGAACTGAAAAAATAAAGACAAAGCGTGAAAATGTAAGAGGCAGAAGGCAATGATATGTTTCTTAAAGCGATGATGGAAGGGTTAAATAATTGTTTCACAGCATTCTGAAGGTGTGAAATGTTAAGCTAGTGCCAAGTTGTATTTTTACCACCACAAATTAGAGAGTCATGCTAGCAAGGCAACCAGGAAATAGCCAGACCACTCTGCCTGCTGTATTGACTTCAGCTTATTGTGGCTTGAATGTTCTATAGATTTTTCTATCAGTAGATAGCACAGGCCACGCTCACTGCTGCTAAATACTACATTAGAAAGCCCTTCTGATGTACATAAAAAAAATGATGCAGGAGAGAACAAAACATTTCTTCCCAAGACATTGCTACACCTTGGAAACCTGTGTCTGCCTTTTATGTGGTCAGCTGAATCTGTGCTGTTTTATTCCTGTCTGAAATGGTCTGGGTTCAGTTAGAAGACACATTGCTCTCAACCAAAACAAATAAGCACAGAGGATAAGAGAGTAATTAAAGTTTTTGAAGCCTGCAAGTACATCCTTGCTGACAGTTCAATGTGCAAACAGAGCACTCTAGTGCCAGCTCCCTAGCTCAGTCATGCTTGCAGACAGGTTAAGTAAAGTTATCACAGTGAAAAGTTGGTGCAAGGAGAAATTATATTTGCATATACAAAGCAGATATTCATTACTGATATAATGCACCTCACCATCTTTTAACAGTTGGACAAGACTCATTCTGCTGTGGTCTTCTGATTTCAGAAATATCTTATCTACACAATGTCATATGTCCTTAAAGTAACTTCTCCATACTATATGAATCACTCCTAAGGATCTCAGTGGGTGTGTGGAGGACACTATTGAACAACCAGTTTCTTACTAATGTACGATCCTCCTCCTTACACAGTGATCCCAGATCCAAGCGTCCTGCCTTAATCTACCCCTGGCCAGTTTCAGAGGCAGAATAAAGTAGCATAATTAAAAACCAGCAACTTACCAGGTAGGGATGGTATGTCCTCTGCAACCTCCTGGAGAGGCTAGGCCTGCATGTCTCCAAACAGTTCCTGAGACTGAGGAAGAAGTTCTATAGTCCAAGGCAGTGGCTTGGGCCTTGCTGATTTCAGAGGTCATTCCTCCCGGGACACAGCAACAGTGGAGGTCAAGATATCCATTACGTATCCCCACTTTGCATTGGGGATGCCTTACATAATATCATTGCTCTCCTTATAACATGGACAATACATAATATAGGCTTGCAGTCATCATCCTTGGACTTCCTGTAGACCACTTCTAGTCCCTTATGTTTGTTTTTTTTTTCTTTGCATTGGTTGTCACTCTACTGCAGGCCTGCACAACATGTGGCCCGCTGGGTGTTAGTAGGGGTGGGGAGCAGTGGATGGGGGCAGGGCAAGGGGGGCCTTTTTGGCCTGCAGCTGTTTTTTTTGTGGTAATATGGCCCTCACTGCTTTCTGAGTTGTGCAGGCCTGCTCTACTGAATTTTCAGGTTGGTGAGAGGTGCTGAAATTCTGCCATAAGCCTTGATGGCTGCTGCCAGTCAGCTGGAAATCTCTGCTAACTCTTGACACCAGTCTAGATATTGATAGCTACATAGTAGGTAGATGCTCAGTTTTCAGATGTATCATAGAATGGTTTGTCAAACAAAGTTGATCACCAGAGAAGCAGCTTACAACTGAAACACCTAGAGTTGTATCATGAAACTTTGACTGGTAGGTGGCTTCCAACAGGCATAAGTCTATTTCACGCCTCTCTCTCACCTATGTTTCCAGAGAGGCCATTGTTGCAATGCATGGGGCTTACAAGATACTAATATTTGTCCCAGTGAGTAGTTACACAGCTGAGCCAACATGATTCTGACTCAGTTATGGCCAACCCTAGCACACAGGACACAACCTATAGTAGGATTTCTTTTGTACTTGCACAGAGAGGGCATATTAGAGTCCTGCTAGTAGGTACACAGAATGTTAGATGCGAGCAAGAGAATATCTCTGAGAGAGACTAGTAGCCTGCACCCACCAGACTTAGGTGAATAGGACTCTTCTTTTTATTATTAATTATTGTTAGTTACCTTTCTTCTACACATTGGCTTCCCATTGTTCTCAGCATCCTGGTTTACAGGAAAAAGGGAAGGGCTGTTAAAAGCAGTTTAAATATTACCTTTTCCCTTCCTATACACCACAGTCCTCAACAGACAATCACTCCTGATGTACTAGGCTAAGAGAGCCTGCGTGCATGGCTATTAAAGTAGCAAATCAGCACAGGTGAGCTGGAGCCAGTGCTAACAAAGCGCATGTGTTACCAGTTAAATTCTTGGGAGCTGAGTTTCAGAAGTGCTGACTGTTCACAACCCCAGCTGAAGCCAATCGGAGTTGTGGGTACTCAGCACTTCTGAAAACCTTTGATTTACAGGCTTTCCTGAGTTATTGAAAGCATAGAAATGGGGGAAAACATTGGAAAACGTTGATTTTTCATTAAGAGTCAGGCATTCTGGGGAAGCCAGCTGAAGGCAATAAAAATAATCCCAGTGTGCCCCTGTTCAGAAAAACAAAACTCAGCACTCTACAAATAGTGAGAGAAGATACACTTGTGGAGAGAGAAAAGTGATGTGATCCAATAACATTTTAGAGCAGGCATTTAAGGATGAGTTCCAAGCAGATGTCTGACTGTAGTATCTCAGGGGAAAGTTGTTATATGAGCCAACTGGTAAGGCCCATCTCTGAGACTAAGAAGTGTAGTAATAACACTAAAAGGAAATAAAAAGTATAGCCAGATACACATGTACACAACACTTTAGCTTGTCTGCTCTACTCTTTAGCAATATATAAATGTGCATAAATATATTTTACTATGAAAAATTTTCTGTTTACTGGTCATAAATATGAGAGAATCTTGCAGTCTGGATTAGATAGGACTCCAAGTCCCAATATATGATTTGAATCAATAATTGTCTCATCCACTGAAGACTACAATGCTATTGAGAGGACCCTGGAGGTATCTATTATAGTAAGTGTACAAAACTGCAGTAGATTCTTTTAAACTAACTCCTAAAACTAAATAAACTCTCCCACTTAAGTCACCTGGTAACTGCAAAGTAAATCTGAATGCAAACATACAGCTCTTGCTGCCCAGTGTAGGAACTGGGAGTTGGGTAGGATGTCATTTACGTTTGCACAATGTAAATATTCTCATTTTTAAAATTCAAAGGGCACTTTCTTCTTGCTACATTCCCAATTGTTTGTTGATGGGGGCACAGTCAAAGTCAACCTTAGGCTCATGCAGTCACTCACAGTGTCCCTACATTAATGTCAAAAAAGAAATTCCTTACTTGCTGCTGTGCTGAGTAACTGGAGAGACATGACACTCGACCTATTTCTCTCCCATTCAGAAGCCCTCCCACAACCTTAGAGTGTTGCTTAAACTAGCTCTGGCCCAAATAGCCAATGCCCTTGCTGTAACCTGTTGCTGTTACTCGGAGTATCATTACACTTCCTGTGTCCCATTTTTCCAGTTAATTCTAGAAAAGATATTGAACACACAAGAGAATAGCATAGAACAGTCCTGAGTCCGAGAGCTTAACTGGACTGTAACAAGGGAGCAGCGTATCCAAGGACCCCGTTCTCCCCCATGCAGGTACAATTTGTAAAGGGAAAAGGAAACTGCAATTTGTAACTTGCAGCATTTCCTATGAGTTCTTCCTTTTTTGGTTTGAAAGACTAAGGCCCAGATCTTCAAAGGAAGTTAGGTGCCTAAATACCTTTGAGGATCAGGATCTAAGACCCACAGTCTGCTCCCATCACTTGGCAGAAATAAATAGAAGTTCTGCTGTCAGAAACCTGTGGATGTCAGAGAACTCAGGGGCATCCACCTGGAGACCCCTTGCTTCTGCTTTGCAGCCCCATACCTGCTAGCTCTCAGAAGCCTCTAGAAAGCATGGCTTTTGCAAGACTTATATTTCCATGTGCTCCCCTGACTGCAGCTGTTGTTTCCAAAACCAACCTAAAGGCAGGCTGTACCGTGTAGAGGGAGAATCAGTACAAGCTAATACAGGATCAGTTCCCCTTGAGGTCAATAGAGCCCAAATCCTGCATATTGATTTCCTGGGGGTCAAGGGAAGAGGGAAACATATGCCACTGGGGCAGAACATGCAGTTTTCCTCAGGCTAAGATCCCCCTCTGTGTATGGAAACCGAGGGAAACCCTGGGGCCCTAAAAGAGTAAACGGTACTGAGAGCAAGCGACTTAAGGAAAGCAAGTGGTAGAGTTTGTCATTTTCAATCAGTTCTCTGGAGAAGTTACTCTGTAGAGGGAGAGATGGTTCCCTGACTACTGAATCCCTTGTACTAAATTAAATGAGTTGCTGCCTGTTTAAATTCCCAATCTAGCAGTTTGTCCGCATTCAGGAAATCACTTTAGCACATGCTCAAGTCCCATTGACTTCACTGGAATATGCTAAAAGTTAAGCATATGCTGACGTTCTTTGCTGAATAAGGATGGAGTTAAGCACGTGCTTAAATACTGTGCTAAAGCAGCGTCTTACTGCTGGCTGTTAACACTTGTTACATGAACTCAACACATGGAAAATATATTTATTTTAAGATGTAGTAATATTGCATCTCACATGTACCAAGGTTGCAAACCTTTTTAAGGAGGGGATGTGCACCCCATACAGTCACCTCAAATTCTGCTCACCTTTGTGCAACAAAACTGCAGTGCTTCTACTGCTAGGGAGCTTTCCATGCAAACAGCAGGAAGGGGGTGGCTAAGAGAAATAAATAGAGAATTTCTTATTTATCTGAAAAAAATGACACACAGCAGTTTTCACTGTCATCTCTCAGATAAAATCCATTAAACTGCCTCACAAGATGCTTTTGGAAAGAAAAATGTGGGAAGCGTCTGGCTTGTCATATTCTGGCTGACTGGCTGAACAAGAGATGGGATAGTTGGTCAAACTCCATTACAAGCTGATTCAAATCAAACCTAATCCTGCCACCATTTGGATGTCTGTAAATGCCTGGCTAACAAGTTGTTGGCACTATCTGATGTGGAATCGGGAGCCATGAAATAGCTTCAGAGGAATGGCCACACTGGATCGCTCCTACTGTCTACTCCAGAAGTTTGGCGCAAGAGTGGCCAGTATAAACTGCATCAGAAGAAAGTATAAAAAAGTCTAAAGTGAGGAATTATGGTCTAACCTGCCCAAAGGAGGAGTTAATTTTGGATGCTGGCTTATACTCTACAGCATGAGCATTCTGATGTTGTATTTGCAGCCTGACCACCTCTGGGAAATACCAGTAATCTCACAGGGAGCCAGTTATGATGAGATTTTTGGAATGGAGGAGTTTCACATCAGCAGCTTCATTTCTGCCTGGTTATCCAGACTGAACCTCCAAATCTATTGGGTCAATCCCTAAACTGAACACCTTAGGAAGTGTTCCTCCTCATTGGCCCTTGCAGATCCAAGGGTGACACAGTTCTTGTACATATAGCTTCTAAAGTGCTTTGGGATCGAGTGGGATGGAAAGCAGGCACATAATTTGTTTTAATGTCTCTTGCAAAAGATTAAAGATTAATTAACAGTCATGAGATAGCAGGTACCGTCCTGGGTCAGTCAGGAGTCAAAAAGAACAGCTTTTCCTCAGAGTCCTAAGCATGAAGAGATATAAATAGTGGCACCACCAAAATTGATGCAGGAGCACTGTTGTTCATTATGATCCATAAAACTACCCTCAAATACATATGTACGGCTTCCATTGAAATTTGTGAGATTCTCATGTATCATTTAGCCAGAATGTGGCCCTATATTTGTTCAGTCTTCAGAGGAGCTGAGTAGCAGGTTGGTGAACTTTCTGGTGAAACTATGTTGCCTTAGTTAGTTTAGTTTTAGTTTAGTTTAAAAAAAAAGAGAATTTTGAAAAACTCCCACTGAGTCTAGGCAAAGTGAAAGAGAGCACAGAATATACTTGTGCCATTATAGACATGACCATATAGATCATTGTTGCAACCAGGGTTCTATGGTTGCCCCAGGTCTTGTATAGAGGAGGTCAAGTGCGGTATCTATGGAAAGGCTGTAGTTTGCTGGTTATGATTATGCTGTTTGTGTGTGTATCATTTCTGTATTTGAAATTATTAATATTGGCTATGTACTTCTTGAATCTCAATGTGTGTGATTCTAAGTAGCCTCAGTGAAGCATTTGGTCAGCTTCTTGAGAGAGGACTATTCTCAGTATGTGCCAGATCAATAAACACTTAACTGACAATGGACTTTGGGAGATGCCAATCCACACTTAAGCTTTTTGAGGAACAGTCAAACTAACATGTAAACAATGGCATCGGCCTGCAAAAAGCTGAATCATTCATGGACATGCAACTTGCCAAGGTAGCTACAAACTCCATCTTGTTGCTGTCACTTTGCACAGAAGAACAAAGGGGTTTTCGTACACAAGAAAGAGACTATAAGAGGCCTTGGAAGCCTCTCCATTTTGTCTTCAGCAGGTTTAAGAGGTGGCCTCTCCAACCCCAAGAGATGCCTGAAAGAAACTGGAAGAAAGGACAGTAACTATGGGGGTGTGAGTTATTGCTGGACCCAGACTTGGAAAGAGTCAAGTCTTTGAAAGAAGCTTATTGGAACATCTCTAAGGGTGAGTTTGACTTCTATGTAGTTTCTTAATGTATTAGGCTCAGATTCAGGGCACCAGGTGGCTGCCTGAAGGGATCAGGAAGGAATACATTCCTCTTCTCATAACAATCTCCCCTCTTCCCTCAATGTATTAGCCAGGTGCATTACCAGAGGCATAATTCCTGACTGTCAGGAGTTAAGCATTGCCAGGGGCAGAATATCAAACTTGCTGGTCTGATGCAGTACAAAGCCCTTCAAAAGCTAGAAAACAATTCCAGATGCCCTAAAATGGCTTGGTCAGAAGAATTTGCATTGCATTCAACATTTATTATGTCCTCTGGGCATTTCCACTTTATTTGTTTTATTTTAAACTGGCAACTGTAAAACTCCAGATGTCACACTCCCTGGAAGGGTATGAAGGAGCCCTGTGACAGAGGATTTGTAAGAAGCAACTGAAGGCCTAATTATGAAAAATGTCTGGGGTAGTGGGTCTGTACAGAGGGTATAGGATGTTAGGAGTTACCTGTGTGCAAATTCCATGCTCAGTGCAAAAACAAAATAAAGCCATATATTGTATCCAGGAGCATTCTGGTGCATTGCTAGCTAATTGATTGTTATTGTTTAGTAGATGTATAGCATGAAGCCAAATATTGTCTCCATATGGAAACACCATTTCAGTCCCTCATATGGGCTGTGGGATTAATCACCCAATAGTGGAAATCTGCCATATCTCATTTGGTAGATAGCAGAAGGGGCTTCCACCATGACATCACAGCCCATGCAGCTGAAATGAAGTAGGTAGTACAATTCCCCGAGCACAGTGTTTGCCAGTTGTTTGGTATTTAAGATGAAAATACCCAGAGTATCTTGTCTTTAAGAAGACCACTTCTGGAGTCCTTATTCCAATGTACAGTACTTTAGAAGCTTTGGAGATAAGATACTTCAATTGTTTCAAAAAGTGAACAAGCAGTGGCCTTTTCTTTAAATGGTTTAGTAATGTGGACAGATCAGTTCCTATGCCCCCCTGATGCAGCAGCTTAGACTCCAGATTTTACCTTCTGAACAGGTTTTTCTACTAAAAGCCTTGTCTTCTAACTTTTTTCCCCTTAGAGATGGTTGGAAAATGGGATGTGGGGAGGGCAGTGTCACGTTACTGAAATTATGTGGGATCATATAGATCATTGGTGCAACCAAGGTCCTGTAGGGGCACCAAATCTTATGTAAAGGGGGTCATATAAGGTGCCTATGACCAGGTTATAGTTTGCTGATTATGATTATGCTATCTGTATGTGGGTATCATTTTTGTAGTTAAAGTTATGAATGTTGGCTATATAATGTCTGTATCTCAAACATTTGCTTTGCTTCTGGATGAAATCCCAGACAAGTTGCTGGAAGCTTGGGCTGGCCTATTTGATAGCCCATTAAGAACCATCAGCCACACAATGGACCCATTAAGGGAAGGCAGACACACCCTGCGTCTTAGCAAGGGGAGCAGGAATTGCCTAAGTGACTCAAACTCCATTTTGCTGTAAGTTTCCACAGCGAAGGACAAAGAAAATTTCTTGCATCTGGGAAGGATATAAAAATGGTGGTACCCCATCTCCATTTTGTCTTCAGTCTCTAGCCTCCCGCTTTTCTCTTACTTCTAGATGGGACTTTGCTAAAAATGGAAATGCTGGCTAAAGGATTGATGACCAGTTCCTCCAGGGAGTGTATTCCAGAGATTTTGATTTGAACTTGCAGTTTATTCTACAACTGATGCAAGCCTGAACCAAGGAATTTGCCATTACTGCATGTAATTGACTTCTTTTAACCATTTCTAACCCTCACCTATATCTTTTTCCTTGTATAATAAACTTTTAGATTTTTAGATTCTAAAGGATTGGCAACAGCGTGATTTGTGGGTAAGATCTGATTTGTATATTGATGTGGGTCTGGGGCCTGATTCTTTGGAATTGGGGAGAACCGTTTTCTTTTATGGGGGTATTGGTTTTCATAACCATTTGTCCCCAGGACAGGTGGCTGCTGGTGGTGATACTGGGAAGCTGGAGTGTCTAAGGGAATTGCTTGTGTGACTTGTGCCTAGCTAGTGTGGCGAAACCAAAGTCTTTTCTGTTTTCTGGTTTAGTTTGCCTTTAGGGTGGAGGAAAAACCTCACCTCTGGGCTCTAATTGCCCTTTTAGAAGCAATTTGTCCTGATTTGGCACTCTGAGTTGCATCCCACCAGGAAAAGCACCGTCACAGGCAGATTGTGGAAAAAATTGTCCCTCTTTTTCCCCACAGGGAAATTTCTAAATTAGAATTTTTTTGACAAGCTCTGTTTTCCTCTATAACATCAGAGGCACCTCTGATTCATCTAGAAAAATAGTCACACACTGGCTACTCACAAGAGAAGGGACACAAACTGAAATAACTGGTAGAGGTCTCCTCAGTTAAGGAAAGAATTCTCAGTCAATTTTTATCTCTGATTTCTATGGGCCAAAGATCAGGCCCATATGAAATTGGGCTGGGAAGAAGGCCTCTGGCCTATAACTATGTGGATGTGGCAGAGGTTGCCTCATCCCTAGCTTGCTCCCATAGAGCAGGTCTACACTTAAAATGTTGCTTGCTCTTCACTGAAGAGCTTCTCCCATTGGTGTAGTTAATCCACCTCCATGAGGTTAGGTCGGTATAACTACGTCACCCACTGGAGTGGCTTTTTCATACCCCTGAGCAACATAGTTATACCAGTATCGGTTTGTAGTGTAGACCCAGCCACGTGCTCCTCACTCCAGGTCTTAGCAAATAGTTGTTCCTCAAACCCTGAGTAGGTGATCAAAGCAGCTCTGCTTCTCTGGTGATCAAACCCACCAGCAGAGGGAGCAGGGCGGCTTTCTGCAGCCACCACAAAGAATTATACTCCACTGTCTCTGCTCCTGCTGGCCGCCCTGCTTCTGTCTGACCACCGCTCTGCAGAAAGCTGGGTGTGAGGAGAGCATGCATAAAGGAGTAACAATTACAGGAAACAAGCAGTATGGGAGGGGTTAGAAAAATCACAGGCTGAGCAGCAAAAGGAAGGGAATGGGGTAGGGTTGCCAGGTGTCCGGTTTTCTACTGGAACACTTGGTTGAAAAGGGACCCTGGTGGCTCTCGTCAGCACCCCTGACTAGGCCACTAAAAATCTGGTGGGCAGTGCAGTGGGGCTGAGGCAGACTCCCTGTCTGCCCTGGCTCTAGGCTGCTCCTGGAAGCCACTGGCATGTCTGGCTCCTAGTGCAGTGGAGGCCACGGTGTTCGTGTGCTGCCTCCACCCTGAGCACCAGCTCCGCAGCTCCTATTGGCTGGGAACTGCAGTCAATTGGAGCTGCAGGGGTGGTGTCTTCAGCCACAGGCAGTGCACAAAGCCCCATGGCCCCACCACCTAGGAGCCGAAAGAGCATGCCAGCCATTTTCAGGAGCGGATTGAGGTAAGTGCCGCCGAGCCGGAGCCCGTATCCCTCACTGCCTTCTGCACCCCAACCCCTTGCCCCAATCCTGAGCCCTCTCCCACACTCCCTCCCAGACCCAGCACACCCAAACCCCTCGGCCCCAGCCTGAAGCACCATCCTGTACCCCAAACCCGTCATCCCTGGCTCCACCCCAGAGCCCACACCCCCAGCCAGAGCCCTCACCAAACCCCTACCCCAGCCCAAAGCCCCCCTCCCACATCCTGAACCCCCTCATTTCTGGCCCCACGTCAGAGCCCACCCTCAGCCAGAGCACTCACCCCTCCTGCACCCTAACCCACTATCCCAGCCTAGTGAAAGTGAGTGAGGGTGGGGGGGAGAGCGATTGGGGGTGGGGTCAGGACCTTGGAAAAGGGGTGGGGCCTCATGGAAGGGGTGGGGCAGGCCCCAGCAAAAGTATTTGGTTTTGTGCAATTTGAAAGTTGGCAATCCTAGAATGGGGCTGTGATGGCAGAGAATCAGGAAACAATAAAAAGAGGGAAGAAAAGTTAATCAGAGGGAAGAAAAAGGCAGAGCTACAAGGAAGGAAACAAAAGTGTCGGAGAACATGGTAAAGTACCAGCAAGCAGGCAAATGTTGTTCTATGCAAATATAGGAGTTAATGCCTTTGTGAACAATGATCCATAGATCATCTGAATTATATATACACATCATTAGCCCCTACGAGGTTCCTGGCCTTGGAAAGTGGAATGTGCTGCTTGTATTTTCCTTTGGGTTTTGCTGTTTTTACAAGGCTGATTTTTGGCATTTAATTTTGTATGCACAAAATTTTCCAGTGCGTCTGAGGGGAGATGCAGCCCACACTTGGGAAGCACTGAGGGTAGCCATTTCATGTGCATATCATTTCCTGGGAGTCTAACAGGGCCTTATATGCCATAGGCAGGTTAGTATTATATGGTTGGGTGTTTGGCAGGAATGCCTGGTTTTAAAGTTTCCTAAAGTTCCTGGCACTTCTGCACATGGATGTGGTTTGCTCCAGGTCTACTTTTTAGTCTGTCTGGGGATTGGAGAAAACAATTCCTAATGCTCCTTATTAGTAACTTCAAGAAAATTATGTTAATAGAGTGAGTACTTTGTTATATAGGACTACATGAATGGTTTAGTACAGACAAGTATCAGGACACTCAGTAGGAAGAGAGTAACTCATTCCCCTTTTTTTAAACAGTGGTTTGACTCCATTTGTTGATTAAGTAGTTTTTCAGCTATAAAGAGGTTGAGCATGCTAATCTATATCTTCAGATAGGGCCAGGTCCTGCTACAGAAACAGACCTGTAATGCCTGAAACAGATCATGCCACAACACGCAAAATAACCTATAAGAAACAGAACAAGAAAAGCGTTCCGTATTAACTTTTAAAAACAGTCATAAGAACCTACATTCCTTTCAGGCTGGCTGCTGCTTCTTTTTTGATAATGTTTTGATCGGTATCTAAACATTGTACCATAAAACTAATCGATCATCATCATATAAAAACATTAGACAAAGGCTGTGATTGTGATTCTCCTGTCCTGAACGCTTTTGAGCTTGTATTACATTTGAAGGTAGCCCCCAAAGGTACTTCAAGGCCACCGATGTTAAAATTTGATTATCATTTCTTTTGACAATACTGTTATTAAAAGACACAAGAGGCAGTCAATATTTCATTGTTTGTTGACCTTGCAATTTTTTTGATGATCTCTGCAGGCCCAAAGTATATTAAATGATTCTCTGTCACAAGCAGTAATCCTGTTTGTAACAGGATACGATGTTGGAATTGTTTGTTCACTGGATAATTTTTATCCTTGTGATCATAAAACAGCAAAGGAAGGGCATGCACAGTATTTGTCAAATCAGTTTTCTTCTAATTGACAGCCATCACTCTGGCTAATAAAAACACAAAGGGGATAAAAGTTTATGAAGTCTGCTCTTATGACTTGTTTGGGTCACATGAAATGTTGCATTTTCTTTAGAGTTGTGTATTAAAATAGTCAAGGCTTGCCATCCTCACAAGTTAAATGCATAAAATACTTTTGCTTGGCCACTCTATCTTTTTGGGAGGAGACATCATGAGGAACAGCTTATTTCAAAATCTACTCTATAATTACAGTAGGACTGTCAGTCCTGCTTATTGCAGGCTTACGCTGAAATTCTAGCAATTGCTATGTGCTAACTGATGGTGGTAATCAAGACTCAATAAAGACATTTCCACCACTATTTTTCTGGATTTTTGGGTGGCAAAGTATCAGTGGAAATTATTTATTTTGTATTATTAAAAATTGTAATACAATAGCCCACAGAGACCCTAATTAGGATCAGGGCCCCACTTCTTCTTAGCACATGCACAATGTGCCTCAGTTGGCATGTGATCAGGATTCATCGCTGAATTTTGATCATCTGGTTGGATCATTAGCTTCCCCTGCTTGGGCCACTACAGGTAGTGTGACATGAACTCTGACCCAAGGCACTAATCCTGCACAAACTCATATGAAGACATTGTCCTTGCCTCAAGGAAGATTACATGGCATTTTGATGGATTTGTGGAGTTTGAGGCCAGAAGGGACAATTAAATCATCTTGATTAACATCCTCCATATCACAGGCCGTTAAATTTCACCCTGTTACCCCTTTATTAAACCCAATAACTTGTGTTTGGCTAAAGCATATCTTCCAGAATGGCATGCAGTGTTGAGGACATCAGGAGAATAAGAATCCACCAATTGGTAGTTTGTTTGAAAGGCTGATCACCCTTGCTGTTAAAAAAAAAATTGCACCTCATTTCTAATTTGAATTTTTCTGGCTTCAGTTTCCAACCACTAATTCTTCTTATACCCTTCTCCACTGGATGAAAGAGCCTGTTGCTACCCAATAATTTCTCCCCATGAGGGTATTCATACACTGTAATCAAGTCACCTCTCAATTTCTTTTTGATAAAATACACAGCGTGGGTTGTAAGTTTCTCACTACAAGGTATTTTCTCCAGCCCTTGAATAATTTTTGTGGCTCTTTCCTGCACCCCTCTAATTTTTCCACATACTTTTTAAAATGTGGACATCAAAACTATATAGTATTCCTGTATCCATCTCACCAAGATTTGCTTCCTATTTTCAAATGTCCCTTCCAAATTAGAGAAGAAACTCTTCCCTCATAAAAATCTTTCTTCTTCAAGGTGTTGAGCATGCTGACTCTACTTCTGAAAAACATTTAAGTGCATGCTTTACTTGAAATACGCAGGGAGTCTCAGTGAACTCGGTGGAACTACTCATGTGCTTAAAATGAAAAGTTCAGTATGTCTTCTGGATTTTATTTTAATTTAAGATGTATAAAATAGAAAGTTATATGGAGTCATTTTTTTTCAATAGCAACATGAGTTCCAGAACCATTCAGGACCTGGGGTGGATGCCAGATGCTCAAATTAACAGCTGGCAAAATCCTCTTAATAAGTCTGTAGTTCTCCCAGTGGTTACAATATATATACTTAAAACTAATAGCCACATCAAATTTGAGTGGTCAGGTAAGCAAATGGAAGATGTGATCACTACATATACAGCTCAATGAAATAAACATATATATTTAGAATTTATAAACAAAAATCTAATCAAGTTTGAATCAGAAGCAATTTTCATTATGGGTCTGCAGCCTTAAAAACAAGCCTGTATAATAAAGTGTACCAGATATTAAGTATAGTAAAGGTTAAATTTTGAGCATTAAAGTCAACACTATGCTAATTGTAATTTGAATTTCTTGAGCTATCTACAGTAAACAATTAAAAGCCAAGTTTAAGATACCTATTTACCATTAGTCTTGCTACCACGCAAATTAATTTATGGATTTTTGTTATACAGGCAAAATAAACATTGGTCAATTTAGCTAGGGATCCTTGCGATTTGTAATAGGAACAAGCATGAAATAATCAGACAGATAATGAGCAGATAGATATCTTATACTCCCTAAACAGAATCTGGTAATTTACATCTTTTCTAATGCTAATAATACAATCACTTAATTTTAGCAGTACAAGACAATGGCATTTCACACAGTAGCTGAATACAAAATGAGAAACTTTTAATGTCTGTATGAGAGATGGTATTATTAGCATTCATAACTGTAAGTACCATATTGCCGTTACGTAAAATTGGTGTTTGTTTAATCTATTTGGTGTAATTCTGTTAGGGAGTGTCTGGTCCATAAACCCAACTACATGAACAAATTCAAGACCAACAAGGGAATGATTCCCTTTCTCCATTCACCGTAGTACATCTGGGATGGTACAAATGCTATGAACACATTGCTATTTAATTATTATAAGAATGCCATATAAAAACTAGAAATTAGCTGCACAGAGGAGTTAAGATGGGAAGGTTTTAATAGCATTCTAAAATGTGAATTTATGTTCCATTAACATAAAATTGTATTATGCAACTTTACCTGTTAGGAAACACTTTCTTGTAGCTTATCATATTTGAAAAGAGCACGGCTGCATTTTGTGCTAACAGAAATACCAAGTATGAATTAAACTTGTGGGCTTAATTAATTTAAATTACCCCTGAAGTTGCTAAATTAATAGAAAAAATCATGTTAAAATACCTTCTCCTCCTGTTCGTGAAAGCAGAGAGACAATAGTAATTACTTAATTTATTCCTGAACAAAATAATGAAATTACAACCGTTCATTGTTGGAAGTGGATCCCCCTCATCACAAAATCCTCAGGCTTCCCTTTCTCTCTCTCTTATACGCGCTCACCCCACCCCACCGCAACCATCTCTCTCCTCCTCTCCCAATCTACCTTTTCATCATGAGGCCCCATAAACTCCCTACCAAATTCATTCCCTGTACCAGGACTCCAAGAGACCCTCCCTCTCTCCACCACACACACAAAGAGAACCCACTCCCTCTTACTACATCACCGGACAAGCAGGAGCGCTGGGCAGGGAGAGCGGATCAGAGTGCAGGGGGGATCAGAGTGCATTTTTCTGGGGGTCCCCAATTGGCCAGGGCCCGGGGCATGGGCACTATGGGCCCAGTGGCTAATCCACCACTGCTAATACTAAAATCATTCACCCTATGTCTAAAAATCCTCCATTTCATACTTTATCCCACATTAAGGTTTCCAGCTCCATCTTCAATTCTAAATTATAAAGAAGTTGAAAAGAGAAATAACAGGTCAAATCATGGCTGGAATTTACACAGCACATACAGAAGAGGTATGGTTAGTAGGAAATTGGAAAATAAATATAATCTTGAGAATATTCACCCAGTGCTCAAGACCCAAAGGAGTCATTAAATAAAGGACAACTTATTTGTCATTTCGCATCAGGCCAAACTTATTTTTCTCCTGTTCTTTTTTGTACTCAAATTCTTGCTGTTAATTATGTGAATTAATCTGTACAGCAAGACACCATGCGCCAGACTTTCACCAGCATCAGTGCAGCTCCCTCAGTGCAATGTGGTCCTAACGCTGTCTTACTTGGCTGCAGGAGGATCCTGCCAGCATAAGAGAAATCAATGAGTGTGGTAGATACTCTAAAAGACAATGTAGTGTGCAAGGGAATTGGCTAAGGCATCCTGAACCCTGGCAATTCGGGGCTGCCATAGTGGCTTTTTGGAGCAACAGGCAGCCAAAGCAATTAGACTAGGCTCTTCTTACGTGTACCATGGGACAAGCCTGGCATAAAGCAGCCACAAGACTGGGAGAGCATAGATTCCAAGCTACCTTTGTCCCTCTCCTGCAGCATTGCTCAACACTCCTCAGAGTTTCATATTTGATTTTAAAATGACAAGTCTCTCCCTACCCCTAACCTTTCATAGCACATACCTACTGTACTGCCTGGACTGCAGCCAGAGAGGGAACAAAACCACCATTTCTCTCCACTCTACTCACCTTGAAGGAGTTGCATGGAAATCATGCAATATGGCCAGAGGTAGAGCCCAGGAAATTATGGGGGTTTAACGCTACACTTCTATAGATACAACATACACTCAGAATGTGTTTTGGTGCTTGGAGGGAGGGAAGAAGAAGAAGATTTAAATCATTCTTCTAAAAGTATGTCTGCATGTCGAGCTGGGCTGTAATTCCCATCTTGAGGAGACATACTTGTGCTAGCTCTAATTAAGCTAGCATGAGAAGTGAAAGTAAGCCGATCTGGTCTGGTACAGCATACCGGCAAGAGCTGGTACACTGCTGACTGTACCGGCTTCCCCAGCAGCTTGAGCTCCCAAGCCCTTTAAATTGCTGCCAGAGCCCCACTGCTGGAGCCCGTGGGTAGCAGCAGTGGTGGGGAGCCCCGGGGCCCTTTGAATTGCAGCTCAAATCACGAGGCTCAGGGCCGCCTCTGCAGCTGGTAGCTCTGGTGGTGATTTAAGGGGTCCAGGGTTCCCTGCCACCCCTACCGAAGCCAGAGCCTCAGGCCCTTTCAATACTGATTGCAAAGACCCAGGGATTTAACGACCCTGCCTCTTCTGGTTGAGGCCCTACCTCTTCTTGCTGAGGTCCCATCCCTCTGTTCAGGATTCCGGCAAACTGGTAAGTCCTTTAAGTTAGTTTCACCCCTGGCTAGCATGCTAGGAACAGAGTGTAGTCAAAGAAGTCAGAGGGGCTAGGTACCCTGACTGAGTAGGTTCCTCTCTAAGACACTAGGCACATTCTCTAGCTTCTCTGGCTGCCGTGCCACCATGGCTACACTCTGTTGCTGGTTTGGTAGCTCAGTGCACTAAGGGTCATCTATGCATTTTTACCAACCAGATTTAAATGGGAAGTCTGGAAAGTCTTCTCCTGGGAATACTGTGTGTCGAATGGGAAAACAATGTTTTGGAAACAAATTCAAACCACTCCATACGTGGAAAAATAATGAGCATAAAAGGGATGCTTTATTGGGAAACCTGTGAGAACAAACCTCCCCTTTTGAAAGAAACCTGTTTTAGGAGACTTTCTTTCCAGAAACAAAACATGTATTTTGGTGATTCAAATCATAGTATACAGCGCAACATAGTTTTAAAGTACAAAATCTGTTTTAGAGTGATGGTCTTGCCATATGTATGAAATCACAGGCAGTTATTCAGTCCTCCCACATAGAGCGGCAGGGTCTGAACTTCTTGATCTTCAGAGTCCTATCTTAGACCCTTACTATTAAGCTACAGGAGTAACAGCCTGTTTGTAGACCACCCAGTGGAGGACTTAACATGCATTTTCCCAGTGGGTTATGCAACTATTTCCTAGTTAGCAGTAGAATACTGGTGATCAGGAATCCTGGAATCTATCTCTGGTTCTGGAAAAGAAGGGTGGCTTACAGTGATTAGAGATAGCATTGACTAAAACCAGTTTCAGTCATTCTGAAAGGTCATGCGGATAAGATTGGGTTTGTCATGTTAGAGACTTTGACTCTGTCTCTGCAGTGACATTTGCATAAACTGCTACCTTATGGAGA
The DNA here is from genome assembly GCA_007922305.1 of Dermatemys mawii. Taxonomy (NCBI): domain Eukaryota; kingdom Metazoa; phylum Chordata; order Testudines; family Dermatemydidae; genus Dermatemys; species Dermatemys mawii. The sequence goes on from ML677352.1 coordinate 28,443,125, forward strand.
AAAAAAAACAGATAAGGAGGTCAATAGCTCTTCCCTAACTGCCTTTTACCTTCACTCTCTCCTTCCACAGGAACTGAGTAATTTGCCATCAAATTCTGTGTGTTCAGTTTGGAATAAAAATGTTCAGTTATGGCTAAAAAGTTATACTCTATAGACTAACACTACATGTGAAACTCATATTCTAGGAATCAGCACACGAGGAAACAACAATGCAGGTACATTGCGAGTACAGGTGAGAGAGTTTCCCTGGTTTTCCATTCCTGTGTCTGGTGCCACAGTGGACCCTGGCAGCCATGAGGTGCAATTACAGAAAATTACTCCCTGCTGCAGCATACTCAGAACTGATGGAATCTTTAGAGAATTTAGTTGCCAAAGTCTAACAATTCTCTATTGAGCATGTGTGAATTGTGATTTTTCTGAGACTTATAGTTATGCCAAATGTGGGCATATTTTTATGGGTACAGAAAAATGCACTTCCCTGACATGCAGGCAACACTTCCCCCTTCAGAAAATTTCATGTCTCATGGAGGTATTGAAGCGTCACAATGAAACAGTTGTAAGAATGTTTTAATGAGGGCAAAACACCCTATATGTCTCTAACTTTATTCTGAGAAATGCCTGAACTATTTTTGCTGTAAAGATCCAAAAAGAATCAACCTGAGGCAGACATCCAGTATGAGAAATTTCAGCCTAACATTTGGCAAAGTTATAAGCAACTGAAAAAAGGTCTTATAATAAAAAGTGTTAGGCAACCTTGCCCTGAAGCATCCCTACAATCTCCACCTATAATAAGGGACAAGTGGGCAAGAATTAATTTTCTTTTTACTTCTTTACTCACATTTTTTTCTACATCTTCAGTTTCAACTGTAAACTCTTTGAAGCAGAGACCAATTATGGCTATGTAAAATGTCTAGCACATTTTGGGTGCTGTGTGAATAAAAATAATCCATAAAAGGGAGGAAAAACATTGAAGAAAAAATGTATTGGTGATGTTTTCAACTGATTTAAAAATAAATATAAAATCTTTCATTGGAAGCCCCTGGGGAATTGAGGATTGTGAAGTCTGCTGCAAATTGCCTTCAACCAAAATGCTGTGTCTTTCATTTCTCTTTGTAATTGACAGCTATGACAGGAGACACTCTTGAAAAGGAAACCTGGGAGACTGAGTTTAGAAGGTTTTTTTCTCTTATTTTTGAAATATGTGCAAATAAAATATGCCCAAGAAGAAAGTAAACTACTGTAATTTAGAAAAGGCTATTTATTAAATGTTATACACACACTTAATAAACCCTTACACTATGAAGGGTTTAACTAACTTTTTATAAGCTAGACTGTGCCCCCACATGGTTGCTTAAAGAGAAGTTGGGCACAAGATTAAAGAGAATCCCTCCTGGAGCTCCCACTGTGGTGGAGGGACATCCACACTGGCCCCACCTCAGAGACGGCACTTGACCTTAAATTTGGCCACCTTCGGCCAAAGTTGTTTCCAGAAGTGTGGTAAACGGCCTACCTCTGACTAGTAGCTGGTGTCAATATTTCACTGCATGAGACTAGACAGAGAAACTAGCCATCTACATGAGAGTGAAATGACTAAAGTGTTGTCAAATGCATAAAGAAAACAAACAGAAAAGACAGAGCTGAAATAATACTTTCTCCAGTCTTTGTCATAATTATAAAGAAGTAATTTTAGATGTTATTTGTAACTATAGTACATGAAAAGCATGTTCAGTCAAATGTAGTTTTCATGTTAATTATATTCCTTTAACATGGTTAAGCCTTTCATTACTGATGCCTGAACATTAATGTACATGCAGTTTTCTGTAAAAAGGCTGAGGATGCTGGCTTTGCAGTCTATTGACTGACCTAGTCCACAGACAGGTGTCATTTGGTGAAAGGCCAAAACAACATTCACTCATTTGCCAGGGAGTTATATTCAGGAAGAGCAAATATGTTGTCTGCCTACCACAACTCCCTTTCTTTGGTTTGGTCCATTCCTTCTCTCCATACTGGGGCCATGCATCTTAAAAGGATTTAATCCAGCTCCAGGGGCTAGACAGATATACTGATAGACTCTGAAAAAGGGTTAATTTTCTGTTTTGAAACAAACCTATTCACCATCTTCTGTTGCAAGAGAAGATTAGGAATAGAGTGTCCATCAATCTCTAGTAAAATGGAGTGGGGCCTTTTGGCCATCACTGACATATCAAGAGTCTTATGAAAAAGACTGTTTGATAGTTATACTATTTCTACAAAATAAATGCTTCTGTTTAACATTTGCTCCAAAAAGATTCTTCAGAGGAATAACTATTTATTCCCACTTATAGGGAATGTGGTGCTTCAGTAGTGAATATAATTTATGATGAGAATCAAAGTTTTAAAATAATAAAAAACATTACATGTCAGTGATACAGAAAATAAATATTCTGGCCCTCACCAAATAAATTAGTCCACCAGTATAAGCTATAAATTACTATCCATCTTCAGTTTGTGCTTGTTCAGACACAGGACAATCAGCTTCATACTTTTTTTTCAGGCCCTTCAAGAATATTCGCAAACTGTCTGGATCCAATCGAGAGTTCCTTGCAGTCTGAACCAGCCTTGTTGCTAGATGGTATACAGCCCTCTGTCTTAATGTCTCAGGAGTGCTTCTTTGTTTTTGCTGTTCTTAAAAATAAACATATACATTAAAATCTGAACACAGATATTCATTTGTTGAAGTAGTAATGTTGGCTGTTTTCTGCCTGTCTCACTTCTATCTGCTGATGTACCATTTGCAGATTCTATCTAGGATTATGTATAGTACTTCATGATATTAATGACAGAGCTCTGTGTGGTCATTTGACAGTGATCTTCAACAAAACCCATTAAAACTGCTCCCAAAACATGTCTAGTTTTTTGACCTAACACCAGAATGACCTGAGAAATCTATTTGAAATCTATCCTATGAACTTCTTAATCTGTAAAATTCTGATGAAAGGTTACAAAGGTTATATACATAAATTACAGATTTTTTTTGCAACAGTTCATGGAATAAAGAAGCTTTTTGAAAAAAATAAAATAAAATCCTTCTAATTTCTCACTAATTTTATTAGCAAATTCGTTAAAAGTAAAACTGATTTTCTTTAAAAATTCCCAATAACCCATAACACAGTTGTCCTGTATCATTAGATCTCATTTTTATGTGCCATATTTATGTATCTCTGTAATATATCATTGAGCTATGTACATTTTTATAAAACAATAGACAACACATGAAAATATATTGGAGGTATATGTTTTATAAGACTATAAATTAACTACTGCAAATTACTACTACATACCAAAATTTGTCTAGCAATATGAGTTGTGATCTCCTTTGCATCCAAAATTACTGATGGTGGTAGAGAAGAAACTTCTGCAGCTTTTAATCCTAAATATAAAAAATATGAAGTAGTCCTTTACTGTGTGCCAGAATGAATGCTTCATCAAAATGTCACTCTAAAATGATTTTTTTCAAAAAGAATTATTTCAATTCCCCTATAAGTTTCCTCTCCTCTGTATCTGAACTCAGTAATTATCATAGCAGTCTAACTTATGAAGAGCAAGGATTAAATCAAGTTACTCAGGGTCTGTGGTGATGGATGATCAAGATACAAAAAGAGCACTTAAAGATGACAAAGTCATTGCAGAGAAATTAAATGAATTCTTTGCTTCAGTTTTCATGGCTGAGGATGTTAGGGAGAGTCCCAAACCTGAGCTGTCCTTTGTAGGTGACAAATCTGAGGAACTGTCACAGACTGAAGTGTCACTAGAGGAGGTTTTGGAATTAATTGATAAACTTAACAGTAATAAGTCACTGGGACCTGATGGCATTCACCCAAGAGTTCTGAAAGAACTCAAATGTGAAATTGTGAAACTATTAACTATGCTTTGTAACCTGTCCTTTAAATCAGCTTCTGTACCCAAGGACTGGAAGATAGCTAATGTAACACCAATATTTAAAAGAGGGGTCTAGAGGTGATACTGGCAATTACAGACTGGTAAGTCTAATGTGAGTACTGGGCAAATTAGTTGAAACAATATTATAGTAAAGAATAAAATTGTCAGACACATAGAAGATCATAAATTGTTGGGCAAAAGTCAATATGGTTTCTATAAAGGGACATCATGCCTTACTAATCTATTAGAGTTCTTTGAAGGGGTGAACAAACATGTTCACAATGGGGATCCAGTGGACATAGTCTACTTAGATTTAGAATAACAGAATATCAGAGCTGGAAGGGGCCTCAGGAGATCATCTAGTCTAACCCCTGCTCAAAAGCAGGACCAATCCCCAATTAAATCATTCAACAGATTTTTGCCCCATATCCCTAAATGACCCCCTCAAGGGCTGAACTCACAGCCCTGAATTTAGCAGGCTAATGCTCAAACCACTGAGCTATCTACCTCAAGAGCTTTGACAAGGTCCCTCATCAAAGGCTCTTGTGTAAATTAAGTTGTCATGGGATAAGAGGGAAGATCCTTTCATGGTTTGAGAACTGGTTAAAAGACAGGGAATAAAGGATAGGAATAAATGGTAAACTTGCAGAATGGGAGGGCAACTAGTAGTGTTCCCCAAGAGTCAGTCTTAGCACCAATCTTATTCAACTTATTCATAATTGATCTGGAGAAAGGGGTAAGCAGTGAGGTGGAAAAGTTTGCAGATGATACTAAATTGCTCAAGATAGTTAAGACCAAAACAAACTGTGAAGAAATTCAAAATGATCTCACAAAACTGTGTGATTGGGCAACAAAATGGCAAATTTAATTTAATTTGAATAAATGTAAGGTAATGCACATTGGAAAAAATAACCCCAACTATACATACAATATGAATGGGGCTAATTTAGCTACAATTAATCAGGAAAGAGATTTTGGATTCATCATGGATAGTTCTCTGAAGATGTCCATGCAATGTGCAGTGGCAGTCAAAAAGGTGAGCAGGATGTTAGGAATCATTAAAAAGGATAGAAAATAAGACGGAGAATATCTTATTCCCCTTATATAAATCAATGATGCGCCCACATCTTGAATACTGCATAGAGATGTGGTTTACCCATCTCAAAAAAGATATACTGGCATTAGAAAAGGTTCAGAGAAGGGCAACTAAAATGATTAGGGGTTTGGAACAGGTCCCATATGAGGAGAGATTACAGAGTCTAGGACTTTTCAGCTTGGAAAAGAGGAGGAGACTATGGGGGGATATGATAGAGGTACATAAAATCATGAGTGGTGCGGAGAAAGTGAATAAGGAAAAGTTATTTTCTTGTTCACATACTATAAGAATTAGGGGTCACCAAATGAAATTAATGGGCATCAGGTTTAAAACAAATAAAAGGAAGTTCTTCACACAGAGTACAGTCACACAGTGGAGCTCCTTGCCTGAGCAGATTGTGAAGGGCAGGACTATAACAGGGTTTAAAAGAGAACTAGATAAACTCATGGAGATTAAGTCCATTAATGGCTATTAGCCAGGATGGGTAAGGAATGGTGTCCCTAGCCTCTGTTTGTCAGAAGGTAGAGATGGATGGCAGGAGAGAGATCACTTGATCATCACCTGTTAGGTTCAGACCCTCTGGGGCACCTGGCATTGGCCATTGTTGGCAGACAAGATACTGGGCTAGATGGACCTTTGGTCTGACCCACTATGGCCATTCTTATGCCTGCTCTAAAACATATATATTCTATGTATTTACAATAGCTATTATGCTAACTATTGTAAGCTAGCTGCTGATGTCACTAACTGCTCATGCTCAGATGCATCAGCTATAATACTAGGGCTGAGAATAGGCAGCTCTTTTTCTATTACTGAAGGGGGGGACAAAGTCTACAGAGTAGGAAGAAGAATCCCTCACTAGGAGGATTGGAGAACAAAAGTTGTGAAGTGGGTTTAGCAGCCTACACTTAAGTCTGATCCAACAGGGAAGAGAGAAGAGCTGGGTGACATAAGTTATATCAACATAAGGGGTAGTGTAGAATGGCCCTGAGAAACATTGTGTGAATTCTTTTCACTCCCTGAAGGATTGTGGGTCTATGAAGAAATGAAAGGATGACAATGAGACATAAATAAAATGTTTTAATCTGTTACACAGTCTGCTCCACTACAGTTTATATTACATTTAAATGATAAATGAACCCACTTTCCCCCAAGAACAGTTTTGACGTTTCAAAGGATAAAAAGAGCCTCTCTGCATAAATAAACTGAGGCACACATCTATGAACATTAGTCATTTTTAATAAAACTTCATTCATTTAGGATGAGCCAAATGGGTACAGCTCTTAGTTAACTGTTTTATATCTTCCTATATGAGCAAAGACAAAAGAGGCAGCTCTCAGATAAGTCTTGAATGTGAGGCATCCATTTAAGACTATCACACAGCATCTTGAATTGCTCCCATAATCAAACAGAAAACCAATGCAGAGCACTCAGTACAGCTATTATATGTGCTCAGAGTGACTCATCTCAGGTCACTGTGTTCTCAACCAGTTGAAGATTCCAGGTGACATCTGATAGCAGAAAGATCATTTTATTACACAATTACGTTTTTCATACTGTGGACACAAAATATTACCTTATTACACAACTATTTAAAATACAAATATAACTGGAACAGTATGTTAACCTGTTTATTAATTTAGTGTGTGCATAGTTGTCTAGCCACGTGATGGCATCTTCAGTGGCATAATAAAGTTCTTCTAGGCCGCCACTGAATCTGTAACAGTTACTGGATAAAAAATTATTCATAATATGCAGTGATCTGTCAGTTGATAGGAAGAATGTTAGACCCTAATAATTTAATATATCTTATGTACTTTTTAATAAGTTATTAATATCAATACTGAAGCCTATTACCATAGTTTTTTTCCTCTGTGTGTCCTTTCGAAAGTATGTAGGTGTAAGTAATTTTTTCCTTATTTCCTGCACTGTTTCTCACATGTTGCACTTCAAAATGGCTGTTTTCCACATTGGGATATAAAGCATCTATGTGACACAGTTCCAGAAAATGTGTAGCAAATAGAGTAAATGCCTTAATTAGGCAACAGAAAAGGAAATATAACATATTAAGTAATCCTTCATAATTTAGGGTTACCATATTTGAACTTTCAAAAAAGAAGACACTCCATGGGGGGTAACCCCACCCCCATCCACTCCCTCCCACTTCCTGCCCCCCACAGAACCCCCAACCCATCCAACCCTCCCTGCTCCTTGTCCCCTGATCACCCTCTACCAGGACCCCTGCCCCTAACCGCCCCCCAAGACCCCATCCCCTATATAAGCCTCCCTTCTCCTTGTCCCTGACTGACCCCTCCTGAGACCCTCCCACCCTAACTGCTCCCCTAGGACTCTATCCCCTACCTGTTCTGAACCCTATCTACACTCCTGTCCCCTGACAGGCCCCCAGGACTCCCACGCTTATCCAACCACTCCCTGTCCCTTGAC